>JAGXJF010002262.1:610334-1220668 GCA_019208055.1 Stipa capillata
GGCGCAGCGGCCTTCAGAGGAGGGGCGAGCCAGCGGGCGCGGAGGCCGTTTTCTTGGTCCTCGGAGGAGGAGCCTCCCGGGGGCGCGCAAGGGAGCGGCGCGAGTGGAGGTGGCCACGCGGAGGCGGCGCCGCGGGCGAAGGCGGCAACGGCCACGGCGCGAGGCAGCGCCGGCGCCAAGGCGCCGTGGCGCTGCGCCAAGCGGGCGGCGACGGCTTAGGCGGGCGGCGGCCGGCCTCTCTGAAAAAGGCGAAGGAACGGAGAAAGGAAGATGCCGAAGGCAAGGCTGTCACCTTCTTTTTGCTCTCTGTTCTTCACTGTTGTTCTTCGCTCTTTTGCTTCGAGATGGCCTAAAACGCTCGTCGTTGGCTTCGAGCGTGCTGATAACGTGTTAGAACTTGAATATTCAGAGAATAGAAAGAACAAGTAATGGCCAAGAACATAATAGATCAAGTGTGCAATCTTTATTGACAAATGTGGTTTATATAGAGATTACAAGCAACGGTTGTTGCAGTTGTGTTGATTTGGCAACTGCCCATAGCAGTTGTTGTGATTGCTCACAAACGAGCAACTGCCCATGGCAGTTTGTTCTCAACAGGAGTGATAGGCGACGCGCGCGGCTGGGGACGTCAATTTACACGCCCGGTGCCCAACACAGCCGACACGGTTGATCATCCCATGTGTGCAGAGTCTCTCCCGACCACATACAGCGCCACCAAGAACGGTTGCATCACCAGAAAATATCCGGTGAAACAGCTCTGCAAAAATCACGTTTAATTTTTTAAATATAGTTTTTTGTTCTACAGACATGTAAATTTTCAAGTTTAAACGTATATTTATTCAGGAGGTATGAAAAAATATTTGGTAAATTTGGCTAGCGATTGGTTGACAATCTATTGTCATACTAAATTTTGGTAAATTAGTTTTGGCTAGCAAATTTTTTTTTGAAGTTGTTTTGGCTAGCAATTGGTTGACAGCCAATTGCTCCGCTAGAACGTTGGGTGGAAAAAAAAATACGCGGGATGAACTTTGGGAAAGCAACCAAAGGGGGCAGCCAATGAATTGGCCCCTATCCAATCAGTAGCCAATTGAGTTGGCTTAGCTTAACTGTTGGCCGGGGCACTTGGGGCTTCAAATCAAGCATGTTCATTTGCTTCAAAAGCAGAAAATCCAGCCAAATTACATCCTGCAAGTTTAAGACGATGAGAGACTTCACTTTGATGTTTGGCCAGTAACTGGTGTGCCCAATTGGCCACATTGCTGGGATTGCGCTTGCGCCATGCATGACAGTGAAACAGAGTTGCGATATATAGTGCGTACGTGCGAATAGTGAATACCCAGAAGAAAAAATGAGCTAACTTCTCGAGATAACCTTGTCTCTCAAAATAATAATAATACGTACCGTCGCAGTAAGCGAAAAGCTGGAGTTTGGAACAAAAAACAAATGTGTGTCTATGTAACTATCACCCGGATGATTTTATCCCAAAAATTCCAAAAAATATATGTAGAATTGATTACCTATACTATAGCAAAGGAGCACGCTGACTTTAATTAGAACACGATGCACATACGACATACCATTAGCTAGTCTCTGATACATGAGTAGTGCACTACATAACCACACACACGACAAGTCGGCCCGAGAACACTCCAAACGTCCATCTCACACGATGACACGAACAAACCCTAACATTTTACAGACTCCAACCTCCGACTAGGCTACTAGGCACTAGCCCATGCAGCAATGTACACAACACACCAGGGATACACACATCAGAAGCAACGCTACGCATGCACAACGTTCCAGACCATGGCATAACTCAGGTCAAACCACGTACGTGCGTACGTACGCACACGCCCCATGCATACGCGTACGCAAACGCGACGCGCCATGCACCACACGTACGCGCATGACCCGACCCAACACGTCCTAGCTAGACTACTACGACTCAAGGCGTGACGCCACCGGCGCCGCCGCCGCCGCCGAAGCCGCCGAACGGGGCACCTCCACCGGCGCCGAACCCGCCGAACGGGATGCCGCCAGCGCCTCCGACCGGGCCGACGCTCCCGACGCCGCCCCCGACTCCGCCGAGCGGGCCGGTGACGCCGCTGAAGACGCCGGCGCCGTTGTTGCCGAATCCCCCGCCGTACCCGCCGCCGACGGCCGGGAACCCCGGGAGATCACCCATGCCGCCGACGCCCACGAAGAGGTTCTTCTCGTCCGCCACGCCCGCTCCCTCTCCTGCAGCTCCGTTCTCGGCGGCGGCCGGAAGCGAGGCCTCCGTCGATGCAGCCGCCGCACCGCCGGCAGCGGGCAAGGCCCTGGCCGCCGCAGCGGCGTGCGCCAGAGCGAGGCAGAGCAGGAGGGAGGCAATGCCAAAGCGGCACCACTTGGCCATGGCTAGCTCTACACTCTAGCTAGCTTGCTACTCACTCCCGTGTTCTGTGTGTGGAGACCGTGAGATGCTGCTACTGTTGGTTGCGTGGTGGGGGAGGGGGCGGACGTGGAGGTTGCGGTTTAAATAGAAGGCGGAGCGAGAGCGAGGTGGAGACGAACGCGCGACGGAGAGAGGCCGGGGCAGGTGAAGGGTGTAAATGAGACGGGGCCTTCGGGCATGCAAGTGCTGTAGTGAATGGTTGTAGGGGAGGAGCAGTAAATTTCAAAGTGGAGGTAGGCGGGGCGACGACGTGGCCCCTGCAGTCGAGTTAAAACCCTAGCACGTCTAGGCAGATAGCGAATCTGTTGCTGTTCCTTTCAGGGGATGTCGCTGTCTTGCTGGTGTTTCGTAAAGGCTGGGCTTCTCATTTGTGGCCTTAAGCATCTCAGAGCCCAACCTTGGCTTAAGGCCCACTATTTCCATGCCAGCCTCTGTGGTTAGGCCCAAGCCCAGCATAGGATATTTTTCTTTAGAATAAAACTCGGCACAATAGATTACTCCTCAATTGTACCAGCCTTCCTTTTTGCTACATTTACACAGCACAGGCCGGTCACTGACTACCCTACTTTACCTAATCCCCTAAAAAAGAACACTACATCACCTAATAGACAACTCGGAAAAAACGGTGAGAAGTTGGGCAAGGCTTTTTTTGAATAGATCTACTTTCAACATTATTTGCATATATATTCGAATTAGCATTAGTCAATCTAATTAACCAGACATTTTCCCCTCGTAAAGTAAGAACAATCCAGCCAGACATTCTACAGGATTAATCCGAAGATAAAGAGAGACTTCCACCATGGTGTTTGGTCATTAGCTGGCGGGCTGGAGTACCCATCCATATCAGGGTATTGGGCCATTCATGAGTTCAATGGCACATGTATATACCTTGCAATAGTAAGTCTGAATACCTAGAAAAAACAAGTAAGCTAGGCCCCGTTTGGAAGAAAGAAAAAACACATGCATAAATGTGGAGGATTGAATCTCCATAGTAAAATTTCCTACGATTGATGCCCTTTGGAATAAAGGAATAATTCACTAGGATTCCTATGGTATGAACTACTCCATAGGAATTTTGGAGGAAAACAAACATGCACTCTTATCTCATGTGTTTCTTCTCTTTGTGGCTAGAATTCTGTGTTTTTAGTTCATGTAGAAATCTAGGATATGTGACACCGTAATACCTGTGATTTGCCTATTTCAGTATCTTGAATTTCTGTGTTCCAAACGGCGTGTAAATGATCGACGTTGTAACAGCTTTTCGAGGTATCCTTGTCCTTTTCCAATCATACTGCCACATGTGTAGAAAGAGATACGACATAGTATATAGCAGCAACGAATTGAAGCACGCCGACTTGAGAACATCACACATACGAGATACCATTACCTAGTGCGATGCATGTGTGTGCACAGTGCACATAGCCACAAACCCACACAACATGTCTCTTTTTACTCAAAAGAAAAAAAATCATCTCATTTTGACAACCTTACAAACTTAGCAAACACAAGAGAAAGTACGTACTAGCTCCAAGCTTCAATCTCAAACGACAATCCATAACTAGACTGAGTCCAACCTCTCGCTGCCCAGCCATGCACGTACAGACACCCGGATACAAATATCACAATTAAAAAGAAGCAACTTAATACCATAACATGCATGGCATGCATGGCTTTAGGTCAAACCACACGTACGCATGCATATACTCTACGTACGTACGTGCATGGCCCAACATAATGCCCTCACCAGCACGACTGATCAAGGCCCGTTGCCAATGCCGCCGTAACCACCGCCGCCGGACCCACCGATGGGACCTCCGATGCTGCCACCGCCGCCGCTAGCTCCGTGACTCCCACCGCTGCCACTACCTCCGTGACTCCCACTGCCGCAGCTGCCGCTCGACCAAAACGTCTTCTTGTCCGCCACGGCGCCCGCTCCAGGGCCGGCGCCGCCGTTCTTGGCGGCAGCAGCCGGAAGCGAGGTCGTCGCCGCGGGGCCGGAGCCGGCGCCTGGAGCGTCCCTTGCCGCCGCCACGACGTGCGCCAGCGCGAGGCAGAGGAGGAGGGAGCAGGCAACGCCAAAGCAGCCCCACTTGGCCATGGCTCTGGACTCTAGCTAGCTAAACTCACTTAGTCACGTAGGCTCGTGTTGTCTGTGTGAGATCAGAGACCGTGAGCTGCTACTGCTGTTGTGTGGTGGTGAGAGGGTGGCCGTTTGCACGCGGTTTAAATAGAGGTGGGAAAATGGAGAGAGGTGGAGAGGGGGGAGGTGAAGGGTAAAATGAGTGACAGCGTGAGACCGGGCAAGTGGCTGTGAATTAATGTTCGTAGGGGACGAGGCGCATGCGTGGCCTCCAGCTCAGGCTCGAGTGAAAACCCTAGCACGTACTACGTATGTGCGTACGTGCGTACGTGCGTGCGGTCAGATCGACAGCGAGTGTGCTGCTCGTGTACTGTGTAAAGCCACGCTGTACGTCCCTAGCTTGACGGGACTGGCCAGCTTGGATCATATCGTATGGTTTAATCACCCATCAAACATATATTATTGCCAGCGTCCCTGTCAAAGTAAAACATTACTGCCAGCGTGTTGTGCAGCGTACGCTTTCAATGCATGTCCTCGCAGAGTTGCAATTGAAAATTTAATTTGCTGCCGGTACTTGTGGAAATGGATTGCGAGGTCGCGGTGTCAACGTTAACGACGGTGAATGCTCCGGCAGAATATTATCTAACCGCAATGCGACCGGACGAAAGTGCGACCAGATCATCCACCCCAGTGGCTTGAGCGGCAATAGATAAACCGCCAAAATGTATCAGGGTTTCCAGAATGAATGGGCTGAAATCCCACACCGGAGATGATATATATTTGGGCTGATTTTCAGATGGAACCTCGATTTGTCTCAGATCCTTGTGAAAATTTCCCCGAATTGAATCATAATCTGCCCACCCAAACATCCATATACAGAATGCAATATTACTACAAATTACCTTGCGAATCTCATCCAGCATTTCAGCACCATCTCCTTTTCTACCCCTCTTTCTCTCTGTCCAGTGGACCTGTACAACTTGCCAGCCTCCGTTGCCTCTTCTTCTACTATTCTCTGCCTTGCCTCCCGATTTACTCTGCCCGCGCTCGAGCTGTACGCCGTCAGTGTGGACCCCGCCACAGCGTACTCATCTAACGGTGCACTTCAAAAAAAAGAAAAGTAAATCGGGTACATAATTATGAGTTCTCTTACGGTGCTCTGCTTACCGTCCATTCACTCAAGAGGTAAGAGCTGGCTACAACTGAAACGTTTGATCGTGTGAGGTTAGTTTATGGCCTTGGCGCAAATAAGAAAAGCTCCGCCAATAATTTAGCTCAAGGCTGATGTCTATGGAAGTTGCCTGGTTACGGAGGGCGAGAAATGGTCTGCAATTTATACAACACGTAAATTTTGGTAGCTGCTTTGATGCATGTTCACCTAGTTGGACAGTGAAGTAAGGCCTAGTTATACACTCACATTTCGATGTTGTATTTTATAAAATTCTAGATGAAAATGAAGTGGTACTCATCTTTTCAGACAGTAAACTTGCATTGTTTAGAACTGTTCTCAACTGTGCCATATGGCCATGTAGGTGGCTATCTTGTTTTTGTTACCGCAGATGGTGATGCAGTGATTAGCAATTTACTGCTCTAGAATTCAAGTGTCATGCTGGCAGTGGCAGGCAACTACCTGTTTCCACTTTATTTATTTTATTGTTGTCTTGCTTCACAGTGGATTTCAGGACAGCTACTGTCTCAGCCTGTCTAAAATATAACCAACTAGTTTGGCCCTTTGCACAATATAGAAGCTCTTTGGGCTCAGCAAGTACCCTGCCCCAAGCTTGCCCTGTCAATATAAATAAATAAAAATCTTGCTCCGGAAGATGAAAATAGAGATGATTTAGCCACAGCCAGGCAGCCACAATATCTGAGTTGTTTTTGTGCAAAATATTCTGACATAACTCAATTGATTTCACATGCAGGGGCATCAGCATGAAGTAATCCAACAGATTCGATTGTATTCATATGCAAATATTCTAAACGAATGGACTTCAGCGGGTGTACTCTAATGTCATTTCAAAAAGGAACTCAGCAAAGAATCATAATCACACTACAGATTTTGAGAAGAGCATTTGCTTTGCAATCTGATCCCAAATAAAAAGGATAGTGACACATCACCTGAAAGTAGTGTTTATTTCCTCAGGGTGCTGCTCACTTTGGAGCTGCTTTTGGACCTCACTTTTACCAGGGCAATCACCTCTCATCTGTCATGCCCTCTCCTAGAGTTACTCAAAGATGAATTCTTTCCATTTGTTTTGTTACATGTAGCCTGAATTACCTTCCAATAAAAATGCATGTACTTGATGGAGAACAACTGCAGCCTTACGGATCAGAATTCAGACAGCAATGCCTCCTAAAACTTTTCTTTTCCTCGCTGTCTTTTTCTCACAAGAACAAACAAGAAGTTGGAAAGGAAAAGAGGAGGAAGAAAACAACAGAACTCAAAGAAAAAAAAAGCAAAGTGCATGCAAAAGCAAGCATGGCTCGCTTGCTTTGCTTCTACTCTCCCTCCCTCTCCTCTCCATTAGGTCCTTCAAAAGCACAGCAGAATCAGGCTAAAGCAAAAGAAACCCAGAACAAAACAAGAAGCAGGAATACTACCCACAACAGCGACTGACACAAATCCTGCTGCTACTTCCTTCCCCACATTATAATATGCAGTCACATTGCAGCAGCTAGCATCGCAGCTGCACCCTGCACCACCCCATCACAAGCTCGTAGAACAACAGCAGCACAAGTGAAGAAACAGAGGAGAGGGAGGAGGAGACGTACGACGGCGACGAGCACCGGGCTAGTATTATGAGAAGGCCGGTCGGGTCCGTGCGGCGGGCATCGGCGGCGGCAATGGCGATCTTGTTCGGAGTTCTTGTTTTGGTGTCATTGGTCATGGATGACGGTGAGGAGAAGCCGTTTCCGCCGGCGATCGGCGGCGCCGCGATCGGAGGGAGGAGGATGCTGTCGAGAGGCGATGGAGGAGAGAGGAGGACTTTGGAGGATTTCAAGGCTGATGATCCTTTCCAGGACAGCAAGAGAAAGGTGCCTAATGGCCCTGATCCTATCCACAACAGGTACTTGCTTCACTTTTCTGTGTTGCATTGAAAGCTTGGCTTTGAATTTTTGAGTTGGTTTCTTTCTTTCCCTCCTCTTCTTTGTTTCTGCAACCTCTGTTATTAGTTTCAGTCATGGGACTCTGCTGCGTTTGTAGTATTTGCCACATCAGAAAAGAAGTTGCCATATTCATGGCCATGCATAGGTTTCTTGAAGTTTGGAGTTGTTGGCTTCAAAATGTCACCCAGTTAGTTAGTTTGAGGTGTGGCCTTGTTACAGTGCTTTTTTCATAGTGGGGTGACAGAGAGTATACTGCAGTTCTTGATTAATTTTGAAATAATGAACTCTTACTGCCCATAATTCTTTACAGAAAATTTAGGCTCTACTGTGGAAATATGGTACCTTGCATTTTTCTCCAATTTCTTCTATTCTTAACCAACAACTGCAATGTGTTTATTATGTCATGTAATAGGCTAGCAGTTCACTTTATACCATTCCATATGCTATTTTCTTGAAATTTCTTGTGAAATAGGCTGATCAAAAAGAGAAAATAATAGTAATAATCAGGCACTCAAAGTGTTTAAGGCATAATTTTGTCTGAGTGCAGAAGATTGAGACGAATAAAGAGATGAGAATGTGAGCAAAAGATGCCACACGCTCCTTTTCCTCATTACACCCACATTCCCCTATGATGATATGCTATTCTTTCAGCAAAAGCAAGTAGCTATTCTCCTTTTTTTGAAGAAATAATTCTCCTAACGAGATCCATGGATGCACATATCATACTTGAAATGATTAGTCTACATACATGGAAGCAGTCAAACAAAGTACACCCTCATGATTAATTATAGCACAATAGATGGTCTAACGGTTCAGTGTAGGGTCACCTGAAACACAGACGGGCATGCTGTTTCAGTTCCTTCTTCTCCCTCTAATTTGATGAATTCTTCAGGGGTGCTGGCAAGTCTGGAAGATCGCCCGGCCGAGCGTAGCGGCGACCAATCCGAGGCGCGAAACTTCCGACCGAAGAGGCGGATATGGTGGAGCAAAGAGATGATGCATTGCAAGAAGGAACAAACAAGAGCTACAATATTATGGTGGGTCTGGCTGGATGTTGGTGTAACTAGGGGGAGTTGGCCTGGCCTATCTTCTTCTAAGCACTGCTATTTAAGAGAGTTTTAAGCATAAAATCTTTAGCTTTTTTTGCAAAAACAGAGGCTATTCTAGTGGTGGGGGTTTTGTAAAGAGAGTAGTAAGTACCAAGCTTCCCTGTCACATGAAACAAGCATCAAAGATTCTTGGCAAAGGGGGCGTGGGCAAGAGCTCCTTTCTTTTTTGGCAGTGGTAACTTTAGACATGTTAGTACTACTACTACATTGTTTTGTTTGAGGTACTCATTCTTTTCCCTTGTTACTGTATCAATTACAACACCAGATCATAAGTTGGCTTCAGAGGAAACAAACAGGCCAGCAAAGAAGGACCAACAATTTTCCAGGCTTTGGTTCTTATCTTCTGATGGGATGTGGAAAATCCACTACAGTTTGAGCCCTAGTACCTAACCAAAGCGGTCCAACTCACTAAGAGGCTTTCCCTTTGCCTGCTACATATTGTTCATTTTGTAAAAAAAAAGACTTCAAAATTATTTTTTCTACTTCTGGCTGTAATTTAAACCCAAAATTATTTCAAAAATGCCACAAGGAAACAAGGAAAGATCAAAGGGAGGGAGGGTAAAGACCAACGAGAAAAGAAAGAAACACCAACCTGCCAAAAGTAGGAAGCATGCTTTTTCTCGCCTTCTGCTTCCTCCCTCCCTACATTGTCCCTCACCTCTTTAACTTCTTTTCTTGTAACTTAGTAGCTTTGAACAGCTAAAGTGGCATTGGCTGAGCTCCAAAGCAGGCAGGGAGATGCTGTGGTGAGGAACCGTTTCTGTGTCCAAAAGATATGAACTTCTGAAGGACTGATCTATTTATTTCCTGGAAATAAGATGTACATGGATCAGTGTATGGATGGACTGCTTTGTTCAGTGCAAGAGATGCAGACCAAAGTGGGGACAGAGATGTATCCTATTTATATATATATACATGCATCTCCCCTCCGGGTCCCGGCACACACCCAGCGTTTGTAGTACTTTTGTGCCCTTGTTCTGATCCCAAGCAGCCCATGTACTTGCAGCTATAGTTACATGTGACTTCTTTTTCTTCTTTTTGTTGTTGAAGTTAGTACTAGTACGTGTTATGGCAGCAATGCCTCTAAAACTGATTTCTCGGATCATTCACGGGGGTAAACGATGTGAACTTAAAAAGATTCAGACTTTCATCATGTATTTATTGCACTCTCAGAAGTTGTATAACTTAACATCACATATCACAGCACAAACATAAAACAAAAACTAAAAGATACAAAAATATCTCAACCAGCTTCTAGAAGAATAAACTGGGCCAAGTTCTGAATTACGGCCCAATTGCGAGTGTGCAAAGCCCATGTGGCCCAACGGCGCCGAGACGCTCCCGTTCGCGCTCGCTCGCGCTGCTGCTTCCAGCAAGGCCTGCGTCCGGCACCGTTCGTCTTCTCCGGAGAGCAGAACCGAGTCGGAGTCGGAGTCTTGGTTTGGTAATGTACATCCCAGTAACTGTCAAACTGAAAGGGGGAGGAAACAGCTAACAGCCTAATACCGCACTTTACAAATTCAGTTCAGATTGGTGAGGGTTTCAAGCATCGCAGTCCCCGCAGCTTCTGCGGCAAAACCCGAGGGAATCCTTCGTGCCCACCATGTATTTTGGGTTCCTGTAACACTCCCCAACAGCAGCCCACCTAGGGCACAGCTCATTGTCGTCAGAACATGCTGCGTCTGTCCTTACGTTTGGAGGATCGTCGAATGACCGGACGTGGATCCATTTTGTGGCGGACCACTTCTCACCCTCGACTACTGGGCAGCTCCCATGAAGACTGCTTGGATCTGTTGTCGCGTTAACGTGGAGACTGAAGAACAGTAGTGCATCACCTTTTCTCGGCTTCACTGAAAGGGAAGAGTAAACCGGTGTTATACGATAAAATGTTGGTGCAAAAATGGGGTTGCCAATACTGGAGTAAACTAAAACCACCATCGCCGATAAAGTCACGTCACATATCAAAAACATTCCTTTCGACGTGTACGAGGCTGAAGGGTACCTGCCAGGCCAGATCTTGCACAATCGGACCACGTTTCATCCTTGCGTTGTAAATGCCTTCCCTGTAAAATGCATCAAATGACTTATAACTTGCTGGCTCAGAAAAGGCAAGTAATCTCAGAAATTGTGCAGCATTTGGAAACACAGTCTCTCCACCCTTCTTCACATCTGTCAAGTACATGAGCACAGTGGCAACTCGATGACCACCACGCTTCCGGTTGTTTTTGTCTTGAAAATAATCGAAGTGAGCATCATACTTCTGACCAACTTCATAATGCAGAACCTGAATTGACTCGGCATTTTCTGGTCCAGAAGTGAGCTAGCCAGTTAGAGAATGCCATCTAGCTCTGAAAGGCAAATAAAGTCACAGAAATTACCTTCGGGAAGAAATGTCCAAGCAGCTACACGCCTTTCAATTCCAGAGACAATTTCATCCTTGAATTGATCAAAGAAAAGGAAACAGGTGTCATTTCATCTCAAGAAAGCAGGTACAAGTTACAATCACCTAATAAAGTCATCACATTTTGCAGTATCGTAAGCCTGATCTAGCGAATTTTTCTCAGCTTGTAGGAGCAATCGTGCCAACGCAGGTAGAATTAGCAGACACGAACAAACAGAATCACAAAGGCATATAAACAAATGAATGAGTGGCATTGCACATTTGTGCAAGAGAAACACACGCGTTTTTCATACCTCGTGCTTTGCCAAGAACGTGCCTGAGCTTGTGCGCACCTGGCTCATTACACTCTTCCCTGAGTCATTGTCCGCCACCATCGACTTCTGCAGCCTCCCCTTGGCCTAAAATCCCACAACCCAACAAAAGCATAAGGATTAGTGGATCACAGCTCACATAAAAAAGAACCTCTGCATTGCGCCACCAAGAATCCGTAAACAACAGCCAGCAGCAACTCACCAGCTTGACGAGGTGGTCGCACTCGCCGTGCGAGAGGAAGCCGCTGTACAGGAACGCCCTGCGCACGCACACACAAACCTCGCCTGTCTGTCAAGAGGCAAATCAACAAACAGGTGGCGCACCGCGCACGGGACGGCACACCAAACAAAGACCAGGCGAGAGGAACCAAACCTGGGGCGCCAGGAGAGCTGGGTGACGCGCGCCGGGTCGTAGAAGCGGCCAGCTTCGCCGTGGGACTTAGGGAGGGCCGGGGCGAGCGCGAGGAAGGCGAGGAGCAGGAGGAGAGCGAGGGGCGGCGCCATGGTGGGTGGAGGGGGAACGGCGGCGGCGGTGGAGGGGGTGGGGTCATGGCACGTTCGGGGGGGCGTCGGTTTCTTGCTTATAAGGTGGCGAGGTCTCGTTGGATTTCCGGCGCTGGAATGGAGTTGAGGAAGGAAAGGGGGGCGAGTTGCTGGTGTCGCGGTGGGTTCTGTTCCGTGGGCGCGCGTTTCCTTGTGCGCTTCCGGGTTTTTGACTCGGAGACTCGCGTGGGCTCCGCTCGGTGGGTTTCGGTCGGGTTGATATGGTTTTGCGTTTGGTCATGGAAACTCATGTGGGCTGGCTCGGTGGCTCCCGTGGCGACGGCGCGTGCGTGCCGCGCGTCTGCCACCTGCGTCGCCACGCGATCACGCGACGGGAGCCGGTGCGCCGTGCGCCCGCGACAAAAGTTGGCGCCGGAACCGGATCCTTTTGTATCTTCCGTTCCAACGGATGGTGCTGCTTATGTTTTCTTTTTCTTTTCTTTTTCAAAAAGAGTTTTTGCGGAGCTCAGAAATGCATCGACGGTCTTTGAGTATCCACACAGCAGACTCCATGCCCCACCTACCAATCTGATCAAGCTCAGGAGCTACCAACACCCTCTCTTAATTTTACCTATCACAAATTCTGCCAAAGTATTATGATGTCCCTTGCATCCTGATGAAAGTGCGCATGCTGAGACCTATACTCCTTAGTACCACGCAGACTATTAAAACCACCTGACAGTCCGATGTTTTCCAGTGGACTGCGGCGTGTGCTATTTGGGTTTTCTGAATGTCTGTTTTCTCTCTCTCATTTTTTTAGAAACTTTTAGCCTCATATACAAAGCGTGGCAGTCCTGTTATGATGGCTGCGGAAAAGCTTCTAAACGCGCGGAGTGCCTTTCACGCTGAAGCTATGGCCTGCATTCAGGCTTCGAGGATCGCTGATAATATCGGCATGTGAAGTATTATAATTGAGACTGATTCTCATGAACTGGAGACAGCGCTAGTACAAGAAGAGGTTCATCGAAGTACACAACATGTGAAGCAAAATTTCTCTCTTTTAACTTTTGATGTTTTACATGTTGTGTACTGTGCTCGTCCTTGTAACCGAGTTGCACATGAACTCGCGAAGTATGGCTCTTCTTTGGGGCTGGAGAGCCAAGTTTGGCTCGATGGTTTCCCAGATGTTTTAGCGGAGCATGCTAAGCCAATCTGTTTCCCGTGGAGATTGGACGAGACGAGTTCTTGCTGAAGGCCAAGTTGCCATTTTTGACATGACTCCATCTCTCTTTTCTTCTCGAGAAATGGCATGACTTCACTAAGATTTAAGCAGTCACGTCCTTGACCCTGTCAAGCCCAGTGTATAGGCCTTTTTCTAAACAGGTCACAGATATGGAATAGTGCCAGTACGATTTTACAGGATCGACAATAGCAAGGGACAGTTATCTCACCTGTCTGCTGATCATACAAGCAGAAGATGCAGAGTCTCTGAACGCACAAAATGACTACTCAGGATATCTTATGTACAAAAGCGGCCGGTATACAATTAAGGTCAGCAAGCTCTTAATTCCTAGGTCAAGAACCATTGACACATATACTAAGAGAGTTAGAAAGAACATCTGGTGTCAGCATCAGCAGCTGAATCAGCCACTGACCAAAAAGAATGGACGAATGGTACAATCTACAAAGTCCAGAAAAAGGAGCTCCTCCGAACTCTTCCTCGCCGCTGATTGTTAACGACTCAGAATCTCAGCGCGTGTAACAATCATCTCTGTTCTCCACAGCGCTGTGTTTTAGTATTGTTATCTGACGTTGCAGCATTGAGCGCTTCCAGATTGCAATTTTCTCCACAAACAAATCATGTGCTGTGGGGACTGGTAGTGTGCGGTGTAGTAACCATCAAAGCAACCGGACTGGAAAAACCTGACGTCATGCAAATACTCCACCGGCTGACGAGTCCTGTTGAATTTCTCAATCCACATGCCCATGCTTACGTCTTCCATCTTAAACAGCTGCATCAAGAGAAATACCGTCGTTTATTAGGTTTTAAACACGACATAAACATTTCAATACTTACTAACCAGGGTTGGTAAACTTACTCTTAGTGTCTGATTGTCAAACTCGGATACGATGTACTGAGCAATGTCTGATGAAATCACATAGCCAGGTCCATTAGCATAAGGTGGGTATACTTCCTCTTGCCATTCCTGAAAAGGAGCAGGAAAATTGCATCACACTCATGAAGTGTGAAATCTATCACTATCACAAGAAATTTGCCACAAATATGATAACTAATACCAGTGCTAGGTTTTACAAAAAGAACATAACACCCTGTCTTTGCAAGACGATCAATAATTTGAAAGCATAATTATAGTTCCAGCTACGAGGTAAACCATGCTTTAAGAAAGGCAGATACTAACATGCATGCACTAAAACATGAGACTCAAAGGTGAATTGACAAATATATTGTGGCTCTATAAAGCAGCAGGATATACTGAATAATGGAAGTTCCACCAATGCAGGAAAATGCATGACCCAACACAAAAAGGATTCTTCCAGCTTTTTAAAGGACAGCATGCTACAAAGTGGTTCTGTAATTGCAAAGGAAACTGCATGGTACCTCATACGTTACAGCCCACTTTCCAGATCGTAGAGGTCTGTGGTAGTAGTTTATATTTCCCACATACATGCTCCCCCCACTCTGTACTTTCTTCACTTGATCCAACACTGCGTCCATTCTAACGAATGTATCATCGTCGCATTTCATTATATATTTTGCTGGAACAACTCGCACCTACAAAATAGACAGGTCAATATGAGGATCTATGTGGATGAAATCAAAGCATTGTATAACAGTTTAAGATGTATTAGTCTACTGAAATCCAATTGCTTACCCCATACTCAGCGATGGCAATAGTCTTTAAAACAACAAGGTCGTAGCTATCTATGAAAGGCACTACAACAATGTCACCAAAGAATTCTGCCTCCTTTTTCAGCTCTTCATTGACCTCTTTTTTCCCGTTCTGTGAAGATGCTATTAATTGGTTAGAGTTTTCAGAAGACAGATAATATTTTAAACAATTCAGTCGCCAAACAAGTACCTACCAGAGCAACGAAAAATCGGGCAACAACATTAGATGATTTTCTTGTAGCAATCATCCATGACTTCCGAACAGCCATCCGCTCTGCAAAATGGTTGGCTGCAGAAAGAATGCCGATGAAAAGCTCAACAGGTTCAGTTGGCAGCGGTGAGGTCTTCCACTGTTCAGACATTTCAAGGTATCTCTGTGGAGCGAAGCTAGGGTGTGATTTGGGCAAATGATCAGCAAAAATCGACTCGATATCAAGGTCTCCGTTCAAAGATAAGCCTGTCGCATCCTCGAGAGTGTAACCCTGTTAAATCAACAATTGAACCCCATTAGAAAATACAAATTTCATGATATATAACTGAAGCAATTTCTACGAGGCATTGACAAGCAATCTATGAGACAATGACATGGTATATAACTGACACACTTACAGTGCGGTAAGGGAACGATGCAACATGCCGCCCATCAACATTGACATGGTAGCCTTCCAAACCAGCTGTGATCGTTAGAACAAACAGCTTGCCCTCTGCAAACGGGTATGGGGAATCGACAGACACCTTATTCGGCCTACCGATCAAACTGTTAAACCACCACTTCATCATTGAATCGTCCGACTTGCTGTCATGGTCCCGAATCCATTTCTCACACTTCAGTGCCCCATCAACTGAAAGACCAAACCAGCACGTTAAATTCACCACAATCGCAAGCCAATTCAGTGATGCAAACTGTCTAGCTGCATTCCTGAAGGAAGAAAAATACATATATTTTGGGTATATTGAACAAAAAACAGTTTCCAAGTTGAAGCCTTCTTCTAACAGGAAGCTACCTACAAAATGAGGCATAGCTAAATTAAACCAAGCAATCAAGCTCACCGTGCTCCTCGTCCGGCCGCGACGCCCACCCCTCACACCTCTGCGGCTGCGCCCACTGCATCCGGTAGCAGGTGTTGATCTCGATCACGGGGCGGCCGCTGAAATCCCCGCTGATCCTGGGGTTGAAGTGCAGTATCCTGGGCGGCTCCTCCCCCTGCACGGCCTTGGTCCCCAGCAGCTCCACCATGAACTGAGACGCCACCGCTGCCCCCTCCCTTCTCCTGTCCGAGATCCTCGGCCGTGCTACCACCGTCACGTGCGACCCCACCCCCATCCCGCACGGCAGCTCCACCGCCACTCCCCTGCCATTACTACCGCTCGCGAGCCGGTCTCTGGGCACCGAAATCGTCGCAGGGCAGGAGGACGCGGAGGCGGACGGAGATGGGGAAGGGGAGGAGGAAGGAGAAGCGGAAGAAGAGACGAGGAGGTGCGGGAGGAGGGGCCCCGCGGCGGCGAAGGCGGAGGATGCAGACACCTCAATGAAGGAGGAGGAGGAGTTTGGGCGGCGGAAGCGGATGGACGAGAAGGCGAGACGGGAGCGGCGCGGAGTAGGGGAGGGGAAGGTGCGCTTGTGTGGCCGGAGAGGGGCCACGGAGGAGGAAGAAGAGGAGGAGCGGAGGGAGGCGGCCTCGAGCTCGCGGAGGCGGGGGCGGCGGGCGGCGGCGGCGGGGGAGAGGGAGACGGAGGGGAGCTCGAAGAGGAAGAGGAAGAGGAGGTACGCGGCGGCGGCGGCGAGGAGCGCGACACGGCAAGCGCGCTTCGGCGGCATCGCGCGGTTGGCGAAGCGGGGCGGCTGACCTGGTCAAGGAGGAGGAGTAGCCGTTCGGAACGGGGCAGAGGCAGAAGCAGAGGCAGAGAGGGCTCTGCTTTATTGCGGAAGTGGAGTGGCGTGCGGGCTGGGGTGTTTAAAGACCGAACCGTTGCGCGGTGGTGGAGGCGGGTTGGGTCGGGGGATTCTGATTTCTGACCCACCATCCGCTGACAGCGCGTAACGGCTTGTTTTCGCTCAGTATTGGCGTACCAGCCGGCTCGGCTCCTACAAAAAACTTGATCTACGGTCTACGGATCCATCTGCGCCTACGCATTTTGGAGGAACAAAACCTTATATGATCCATACAGCCCTTTGAAACTTGCTATGCTGAACCTACTTCATAGGAAATATTTTTAACGGTCTTAAAATCTCCGTGCAAAGTTCTTTCGAAACATCTAATAAATAATTGATAGCCTATGGAATTCATCTATTTTGGGCTATCTTTATATTTCTGTCCTTTTCATTTCACGCCTTCCAAGACGCCTGCATGTGCGCTGCACATATGTCTGCTTGTTGTTCTTTTTGCTGTCTTGTTATGGGATAATCTTTGGCTCGAAGGAAGCTCCCGATCCTGTTTTGCCTGCTACGACGCGGAGAAGGCAAAGAAAAGGGGAGCGAGCGCGTAGTCAACCCGCACCCAGCAACCAGCGGAAGCAGAAACCCAAACGCCACCGACGCGACGCGACCCGTGGGAGGGGAGACCACGGGAGAGCGCAATGGCGCTGCTGGGTTTAGGGCTGGGCGCGTGTGGAAGCGGGCAACGCATGGGTAGGTTGGTTTGGTTTGAACGCAACGCAGCTCTCCTGCGTCGCGTTCCACCTCCGCGTCAGGGTAGGTACGACCCGGCTCGGCAATGGAGGAAGGTTCCTGCTGTGGCCGTGCAACAGGTAGCAAACTATGGCTTCCGCGTGCGCTGTGCACAGTTGGCATCATACATGTCGCTGTATGTATGCATGTATGTATCAGCTCACGAGGCTGAAGTCTGGAATGCACGAATATGCATGCATAAATTGGACCCGGGCGTTGTCCTGTGCACGCTGGACTGGAGGACCGATGTGAATCCACCCGCAGGTAAGCCAGAACCGTTCTTTTGGAGCGTGGATGCGGCGGGTGTCCAGGTTCCCGGCGTCGCAGCCTCGCAGGGGCCTGGCCGGCCATTGTTCGGCACCAACAAGTACACTGCGGGACAGCTGCTGCCGTCGGTGCACTGCAGGACGCTGCCAACTACGGGTTTCGTTCACCTCGCGCCTCGTCCAGCTCACGAGGAGACGCGGAGGAGTGTAAACCGATCGAGTCCCCGGACCTGGCCAGCATACCTGCCTACCTTCTTTCAGTCATCAAGTTCCTTGTTAGGCTATCCATGCTATAAATTCACATAGTCCATTATTTTTGGGACAACTATAAGGGACATCATAAATATTATTTAGCTAACTGGTATGATTAGTCAAAAGAAAGATTTTGAAGGGATGGATATTCCCAACCTTAGGGATCTAAATATTTGCCTGTTGGCATATCGAATAAGGAGATACTACCTGAACGGACATAAGCTATGGAAACAAATAACTGATCTTAAGTATAATACAAGAAGCCCCAATATCTTTGCCTGCCATGATACCCAAGTCCCCCCTTTTTGGAAAGGAGTGATGTGGACCTGTAGAGCTGCCCAAATGGGGTGCAACCGTGCAAGTGGATGGTTGAAAATCGTAAAACTATTCGATTCTGGAAAGGCCACTGCTTTGGAGGCTCTAGCCTCTCAATCCAGTACTAGGAAGTGTATGAGATTTACAATGAACATAATACTGCTATTTCTGATGTTTGGGATGGAATTAACTTCAGATTGTCCTTCCGTAGATGTTTCTCTGCTAGACTTTTACAGCTATGGGATGAACTGCAATAGATTGCTGCGTCCATCTCCTTTTCTTTCTGATGATATGATTGCCTGGCAACTTAACAATTCGGGAATTTATTCTGTACAATCTTTTTATGCTGTGGTTAATGATAGGGGAGTGAAACCTGCGTTCATTCTCGCTGTTTGGAAAATTGCTATCGCACCTAGAGTTCACATCTTCTTGTGCCTGGTTTCTTACAACAAATTGCTCACTAGAGACAACCTGTCTATGAGACAAACTGTACAGGTAAATCTTGCCTTATGTGCTCTGAATCTGAGTCTATCACCCATCTGTTTTTTGATGCGTGGTGGCTAATTTGGTATGGACCGAAATTTCTCACATGTTTGGTAGGAATGCTCGTTTTCAGATTCTGAACATTGTTACTTCAGCAGTACTTGGGTGTTTGTGCAAACTGAGAAACAACTTACACTTTTAAAAAATTCCATGGTCTGGCATGCAAGTGTTCTGGCAGAAACATTATCGCATGCTGGTAAACTGGAAACCACTGTGCCCGGCCTCAAAGCTTGCACTCATGGAGGTAAAATTGCTTAAGAAAAAGCTGGAGAAACCATGTCCTGCCTGGCGCTGAAGAAACAGCGGACCAAAGAAGGGGTGCACATCACCTGGGAAGAAGCCTACGCGGCAGTGAATCAGAGATAGATTTGTACTAACATTAGCTTATGTCGCTCATGCTGTATGTTTTCTTTTGCTTATGTGCGTACACTGTATGCTTGTTTCATTTTCTTAAGGCTTTTGCTAAAAGAAAAAATCGAGGCCCAGAGCCGCACGCGCATGACAAAGAACAGGGCGCTATTGTCAAATGATGAATGCCACACAGGGCTACGCGATGGCTACGTCGCGCGCTAAATACAGATGGCGATTGCCCAACCGTTCTACGCTGTCATCGAGTTGGAACTGGAATCACAAAGCCCAGGAGTGGATGCTCTGGCGTTCTTCAAATAGTTGGTGCCCGTATCCACCTGTTCGGTGTTTCAGAGCCATATATAATATGATGATGATGCTTGGCAGAAAATATATTGATGTGATTTCGTAACATGTGTCAACAACGTCGCATGAACCGTCCTGTCAGCATATGGGACCATTCTGGTATTAGTGTTAACTGTTAACCAATAGCACATGGTAACCTCGAATTAGACATTTCATTTCTGTATGATTGTTAGAATCAAATATGTAAGAGAACAAGGTCGGCTATCAGATATGGACCAACTATTACAACAAGTTACAAGTCAGTGACGCATTGTTGCAGAAAAGAGATGATGTCTTATGACATGAACCATCACCGAGAGATCATTTCCCCAGGAAGCACAGCACAGACGTGCTTACTATGCAAACTGGATGCTATGCTGATAAGTCTCGTAATCTTGCCGCATCTCATCTCACTTCCCAAACAGAAGAGGTGCCATAGACTCATAGGTTGGATAAGCAAAAGCATCTGCATTTCTCCTATTGAGGGAGAGAACGCTTCAGCAAAGATGCAGATCTCAGTGATTACTACTGACAAGTTAAAACAATCGCTTCAATCTGCACATGGTTGTCAGTGTTAGCTTCACTGTCCCGACATCAAGAGAGCAAGCTGCAATGTTTTCTTCTGACAAAGCTTATGTGGATTTTTCAACATTACAAGACTTGCTTTCTTTTCACCCGACAACACAATACGTGCGATGCTAAATGCATCCCCTTGCTCCAATGCAAACTGCCATTCCCTTGACGTGATGTAGAACCAATCTTTGTTTGAAGATGTAGTTGCCTTAACCTCCACGTACTCTGTCAAGTTATCTCCGCGAGTGATAACAATATCATATGGCAGTCCGGTTTCAGTTTCTCCATTCACCCACCTGACATTATTGGCTCCTAGCTGCTCAACAAAATGTTTGTAGACTAGAGCTTCACCAACCCTGCCGGTTCTTTGTAACTGGGTTGCATCTGGAGCCCCTGTACGGAGCCTATCCCTCCCTTCTGAAAGATTGGATATTTTATCATTGAAGTCTATTACCTCAGCATCAACAATTTTGCTAGGTGAATCCAAGTCCAAATAAGCAGGTGCACTGGCAGAGTTAACAGACATCACCATCTGAGGCTCATCCAAGGTTGACACTGTACTTTCTGTGAGTAATGTATTTTCTAACCTTATATCCTCTTTTATAGCCCAGTCTTCTATCTCAACAGGAAACCAAGTATCTTTTGTATTTCCACGCTCAACATCATTCACCTTTGTCTCTTGCAGGGTTCCATGCTGGCTTCTGTGAGATGTTCTAAAATCAGGGGCTGTTCTCCAATTACTAGGTGGCCAACTTGAAACAGTTCCCTCTGTCCTCTGATGCTTGGGAAAATTGATTTCAGTTGCAGATAGGCATTCAACAGTTTGGGGATCGACGCCTTGGTTGGCTACAAACAAGGAAGAAAAGGACCAAACAGCTTCATGTTCAGGCAGCTCAGGCACATTCTGATTATTAACGACAAAAGACTCGATTTGTTCAGCTTGGGTGCCAGCTTCTCTCATGGTTTTGATCATGTGTAGAAAATTTGCAAAGTGTAGATCAGGGGAACCATCAAAGAAAAGTCTAGAAAGTTCCAGAAACAATGAATGTGAATCAGCTTCTTGTGTAGCATATAGATTATTTCCCTGAAAAGTAAGCAATAGATCAAATGAATTTTAATGCTGATACTAGATGACTAAGCAGACCAAAGCTTCACTGTTTGAGTTCATCAAGCATGCCTTGGTTGCAGAAATTTCTAAAGGTGTAAATCTTACATACAGTTGTACAGAAGATAAGAAACGTCCATATGTAATAGTAGCACACAGAATTGAACTTAGGTATTTAACAGGACTAATCCAAACAACCAATGGTTGGTGATTGTCAGCTATAACAATGTAGCATTATTCAGATGCAAACTGTATCACTATATTCAGTAGTACCATAAGGGACCTGAGAATAAACAATCTGACTAAGCAAGCAATCTTCCATCTTAGTTCGCTTACAACATATGCAGTCAATATTGGGAAAGAAGAGACCAGTAGCAAGCAGGTAATCACATAAACTAGTTATTATAATGGCAGAACAGAAACATAGGAACTAACCTGCAAAAGACAACGGCATTTGAATCTTCTCTTAGAACAACTCTCACGTCCTTTGAGCATATACTTGTGGAATAACTTCTCAACAACAATAATTTGAAGATCGCTAATCTTTATGATCTCATTTTGCTGAAAGTTCATATAAGCATCACTATGCATCTTATAAATGTAACGTTGCATATATGGTAAAAGTCCGCAAATTAAAGTAGCCTTTTCTCTGTTGTCAGCTGTTCCATAAAATATTGCTTCACGATTCACAACCTATACAAAGGCAACAAAGGTGGATGAGAACCATACTTACGATGAACATCAGTTCCTACTTTTTAAATAATAGAATTCTTTTAGGATATGCCACTCCGCAAAGCCGAATTTCCTGGAAACCCCCTAAATAATTAACAAATATGCATTTGTGCAGTTGCATAATTGGTAAAAGAAGCATATACTTTAATACCATGTTACATATAGAGTTGAAAAAAAAACTATGTTACATATCAAGTGTATGTTAAAGCATAGCCTTCAAATGCTGCTAGCCTGATACCAACAGATTTGAATGAAGTCATAAATGTGGTGCTTGCAGTCAATTTTGACAATTGTGATAAACTCAACATCATCCGAAAGAAGGCTATTGCTTCCGGTATAAGAGCTGGTATCTAAAGTGCAATCGTATGATATCATGCAAACCAAAAAGTCAATTGAAAATTCCAACAAGTTTATGAAAGTAACATTCTGAGAGTTCCATGCTATGATTCTATCTAGAAAAGAACAAATGAAGATAAATTTGGTAAAAATGGTACACATACTTTTACTAACTAAAAAAGGTTATACAAGTTTCCACCACTTCCACATTCTCCATCGTCCACTCTTCACTCATTTCTCGCTACTACCCACTTGTAGGATGGGTAGTGGTCCTAGTTGTTGGCAGAAAACAACATTTCTGAAGCATATGAAAAACTCACTTGTACCATAATCACTTAATTTATTACATTATTCCAAGTGCATGAAAAATTCACCTGTAACTAGCCACTTCATTTATTACATCATTAGATTTTCTGCTCGCTTCGGTTTTCTGGTTCTTCTAATCATTGTTTTAAACAGCCTGATATATCCCTTGATATGGTCCTGGTAAAGAGGGCAGAGGGAGTGGCTGCTAGGTGATGGCTATCTGTAATACTCTGTTCAGTTGCGGTCATGCAATGGTCCGCTATAGCATATGGTGTGCATAGCAGCGCTTCCATAAAAATGCATTTTACGTTTTCGTATGGTTCATTTGTTGCATACTCTTGCCCTCTTCTATTTTGAATCATTTTACTCCAAGACTTGAGATACGTGCAGAAAAAAAATCATAATACAAGATTTGTGTTTCTGCAAACATAGCCAAGCATGTTACGCACACTAAAACACAGGTATTTGCTATTAAGACACTTTGCCACCACGCTCCCATTAGATGCTATTTCCGAATAGATATTAACATGGAACATGATTCGCATCCAAACTACATACTGTTGAATAGTTATGGCCCATCAGTTCTGGCCCATGTGGCCCATCTCAAACCCTAGCAACTGAATAGTAACAGGGGGAGCTCCTCCACTGTGTCTCTCTCTCACCCTTCCTCAACCTCAAGCCGCCACAGCAAGGTTAGCTTCCCTTTCCCCCATCCTCCACATGGTATCAGAGCAACGGGGCATGGAGGCGGGGCGCAGACCGGCGGCGGCGAAGCTCAGCACCGGCGGCGGCGAGCTCGTGCGGGAGGCGGAGGAGAGCCGGGCTAGGGCGGCGCGGTGCGGGAGCAGCCGTGGCGGGAGGCGGCGGCGCGGTCGTGGCGCGGGAGGCCGAGCGGCCAGGGCGGCGCGGTGCGGGAGCAGCCGCGGCGGGAGGTGGCGGCGTAGCTCCGGCGAGTGCAGCACAGCGGCAGGAAGGCAGCAGGAGGCGCGACGCAGTGCTGCGCGTGCTGCTGCAGCTGAAGGAGTGAGGCAGTGGAAGGGGAGAAGAGTGAGAAGAAGAAGAAGAAAAAGAAAGATAAGGGAGAACCAGGTTCAGCTGATGCAGAGAAAGTGAAGGAGTGAGGCAGAGGAAAGCAGGAGGAGGCGGACAAGCAGGAGCCGTAGGCTGAAAGGAAGCCGGGAAGTAGGAAGAAGAGGTTGGCAGTGAAGCCGGGAAAGGTGCTGCTGAGCTGCTGAAGGGGCTCGAGTGCATCAAAAGGAGTTGCTGAAATGGGGACGGAGTTGGCCGCAGCCTTGGAGAAGCTTGCCCAGCTTCTCACCGTCAAGAATGAGGACAATACATCCTCGTCTGGTGCTATTGTTTCTCAGTCTGAGGCAGTCCAGAAACTGGAACTCATGCATGTCCTTGTCAAGCTGGAGGGGGTAAGCAATTACCTGAGCTGGTCCAGACGAGTTTTGCTCATTCTGAAGACAAAAGGACTGACTGGACACGTTCTGGGGGAGGTTGTTGAACCAGCTGACACGAGGAGTGCAGATTGGCAGAAGTGGAGTGCCACCGACTCATTGATCGTTGCTTGGATGCTGAACTCTCTGACTTTAGATATTGCAACATCAGTTGAGGCACTTCCCAATGCTGCCACGGTGTGGGACTTGTTGTCAAAGAGGTACTCGGGAAAGGGAAATGTGATGCTGATGGCTCAGATTGAGAGCAAGGTGCATGATGTTCGTCAGGGTGATAGGAGTGTGCTAGCATATGTTGCTGAGCTACAGCAACTATGGGCAGACCTGGATCAATGTGATCCTCTTCAGCTGACGCACACTGAATCCTTGGCAATTGCAGAAGCATGGATTGGACGTAGACGTGTGATGCAGTACCTGAAGGGATTAAACCCATCCTTTGAGAGCAGGAGAGCCACGTTACTTCACCAGTCTGTGCTCTGCTCTCTTGATGAGGCAATTGCTGCAATGTCTCAGGAAGAGGTACGCCTGCAGTTTGAAAAGGGTGGTAGTCATGAATCAGCTTACAAGGTAGATGAGCAAAGAGTGTGGAGGGACACGAGAGAATGCTTCAATTGTGGCAAACCAGGGCATCTCAAGCGGAATTGCACAGCTCCCAGAAGGGGAGGAGGCAGAGGTTACAGTGGTGGCAGCTACAATGGTGGAAGGGGACGTGGCAATGAGCCTTCGTACCATGCACGCAGCAGTGGACCTCCTCATCGAGCTCACCTGGCACTAAGAGCGATAGCAGAGCAGGTACGAGTGCAGCAGCAAGTTCTGCTGAACAAAGGACTGAGAACTTCGGACATTTAGCCCACTTTGTCTACACTGATGAAGGTAATCTCGCAGCTATATCTGTTGCAACACAGAGCATAGATTCAGAATGGGTACTAGATTCAGGGGCTTCGAAACATGTTGCTGGAAACATGAGGAAATTTAAGTCATATACCCAATATTCTCTTACACATGAGAAAACTATTTGTACAGCTGATGGCACAGCACAGCCTATTAAAGGGGTTGGGACGGTAAACTGTACATCCACAATTGAGCTGTCTTCTATCTTACATGTTTCCTGCATTTCCTATGAATTTGGTCTCCCTGAGTGCTTTAATTGATCAGCAAGACTGCCGGGTTATTCTTGACAAGAGTATGTGTTTGATTCAGGAGAGGCAGACTGGCAGGAGGATTGGGACGGGGACTAGGCGTAGGGGGCTGTGGTACATGGATCGTGGTGTACCTGTCTCGGCGGAGGACACTGTGCTTGTAGCCAGTTCTGAAGACAAGGAAGCCATGGTGATGATCCATCACTGTAGGATGGGACATGTGTCTTTTGATAAGATGTATTGTGTATTTCCTGATGTAATGGACGGTGTAAACCGAAGTAAGCTGAGGTGTGATGCTTGTGAGTATGCCAAGCACACCAGAACCTCCTATGTGAGTAAGGGGCTCAAGAGTATAGCTCCATTTATGCTAGTGCACTCTGATGGATGGACATGTCCAATTGTGTCAGTAAGTGGTATGAAGTACTTTGTGACCTTCATTGACTGCTATTCCCGTATGACTTGGGTCTATCTCATGCGTCACAAAGATGAAGTGTTTCAATGTTTTAAGAAGTTCTCTGCGGTTGTGAGGAATCAGTTCAATGTCCAGATCAAGATTATTCGGTCTGATAATGGTACTGAGTATGTTAACAAAGTGTTTGGTGATTTCTTGTCTGAACAGGGAATTCTTCATCAAACTTCATGTCCGGACACACCCCCTCAGAATGGTGTAGCCGAGAGGAAGAATCGGCATATACTGGAGGTTGCTCGAGCTCTGATGTTCACTATGAATGTACCCAAATTTCTGTGGAGTGAGGCTGTGTTGACTGCCACCTATCTCATCAATCGCACGCCATCTAGAATCACAGGTATGAAGTCCCCATGTGAGTTGCTTCTAGATGAAAACAAATTTGTCGTGCCTCCAAAATTATTTGGCTGCACAGCTTTTGTTCGTGATCACAGGCCGTCAGTGAACAAGCTGGACCCCCGTGCTGTCAAATGTATATTCATTGGATATCCCTCGGGTCAACAAAGGTATAAGTGTTGGAGTCCTGTGGAACGCAGGACCTTTGTGAGCATGGATGTTACATTTCGGGAGTCCGAACCATATTATGGAGAGAAGACCGATCTGAGCCTGCTGTTCGAGGATCTGGACCAACCTACTGTTGATCCAGAGGGGGAGAACACCTATGGTGGGAGTGATATTAGTACTGATGTTGTACAAGGGCAGCAGCATCAACAACCTCTGATGGGTGTTATTCCAGTGGTGGGGCAGAATACTGACACAGTAGGAGGACAACACCGTACTGCAGGAGCAGGAGAGCAACGACAGGAGCAAGGGCAGGAAAGGTGGTGTGATCCCCCACGTGTCTATGGCAGAAGGCAGGACGTTAATGAACAGCAGGATGAGAGACAACAGAATCCAGTTCAGGGGGAGCAGGGGGAGCAACAGGAAGATGATTCTGAAAGTCAGGCTGAAGGTGGATCAGTTAGTTCAGAGGGAACGGTAGATCTGCCGATTGCACTTAGAAAAGGGACCAGAGCAACTGCGGGTAGACCACTGCAGAGGTATGGGTTTGACACTCATGACATCGGCAATTATGTGTCCTATGAGGCTCTGTCACCCTCCTACCGTGCGTTTGTTGCCTCTCTTCAGCTAGTGTCTATTCCAACTGATTGGAGAGTAGCACGGCAAGACCCCAAGTGGTGCGCTGCGATGAGAGAGGAACTTGAGGCACTGAGGAAAAATAAAACTTAGGAATTGACAGCTCTTCTAGCCGGAAAGAAGGCAGTGGGTTGTAAATGGGTCTACACAGTTAAGCAGAATCCAGATGGGAGAATTGAAAGATACAAGGCGAGGCTTGTAGCTAGGGGATACAGTCAGACGTATGGCATGACTATGATGAAACCTTTGCGCCTGCAGCGAAAATGAACACAGTAAGGATTTTGGTGTCCTGTGCCGCCAACTTTGCATGGCCACTACACCAACTGGATGTCAAGAATGCATTCCTGCATGGGGACTTACAGGAGGAGGTGTATATGGAAGTCCCATCGGGATTCATTGAGTCAGAGGTCAGAGGTAAGGTATGCAAGCTGAAGAAGTCACTTTACGGCCTGAAACAGTCACCTAGAGCTTGGTTTGACAGATTCAGACGTGCTGTGTGTGACATGGGTTATGGACATAGCAATGGTGATCACACTGTGTTCTATAGACACTCTGAGCAGAAGATTACAGTTCTTGCAGTCTATGTGGATGATATAATAATCACTGGTGATGATGAGGTGGAGATAGCTAGACTGAAGAAGAAATTGGGTGAGGCATTTGAAGTCAAGGACCTTGGCCGACTCAAGTACTTCCTGGGTATAGAGGTGGCTAGATCCAAAAGGGGAATAGCTCTATCACAGAGGAAGTACACCTTAGATCTTCTAAGTGATATGGGTATGATGGGATGCAGGACAGCCTCAACTCCCATCGATCAGAATCATAAAGTTGAAGCTCAGTGTGGTGAACCAGTAGACAAGGAGACATATCAGAAATTGGTTGGGATGCTGTTGTATCTATGTCATACCAGGCCTGATATAGCTTATTCAGTAAGTGTTGTGAGCAGATACATGCATGATCCCAGAAGTGGACATATGGAGGCTGTACACAGAATCTTGAGATACTTGAAGGGAACACCAGGAAAAGGACTCATGTTTAAGAGCAATGGGCACCTTGACATAGATGGTTATAGTGATGCAGACTGAGCAAACTGTCTAGATGACCGAAGATCGACATCAGGCTATTGTGTCTTTGTTGGTGGAAATTTAGTGTCATGGAGAAGCAAGAAGCAATCAGTAGTGTCCAGATCAACTGCAGAAGCTGAATATAGAGCTATGTCACAAGGGCTGAGCGAAATGTTGTGGGTGAGGAACCTGTTGAGTGAACTGAAGATTCAGAAGAATGAGCGCTTGAATGTGTGGTGCGATAATAAGTCAGCTATTAGCATTGCAAATAATCCGGTTCAGCATGACAGAACCAAGCACATCGAAATTGATAGATTCTTCATCAAGGAAAAATTAGATGCTGGAATCATCAAGTTGGAACATGTGAGTTCAGGACAGCAACTTGCAGATTGTCTTACTAAAGGGTTGGGAACCAAAGAGTGCAATCTTGCATGTGACAAGATGGGAATGATTGATATTTATCACCCATCTTGAGGGGGAGTGTTGAATAGTTAGGGCCCATCAGTTCTGGCCCATGTGGCCCATCTCAAACCCTAGCAACGTGAATAGTAACAGGGGGAGCTCCTCCACTGTGTCTCTCTCTCACCCTTCCTCAACCTCAAGCCGCCACAGCAAGGTTAGCTTCCCTTTCCCCCATCTCCACACATACCAACTTTATTTGATTTTCTATTCCATGTTACTTTGCACAATTTTGAAGCTAAATGCTGAAAATTAACAATTGTACATATAAAATTTCTTGCATGAGGAATTGGCTGAAAGTACGAAATAAGTCAATAACCAAACCATAAACAAGATTTGTGTTACCTTAGAAAGAGCTGGAATACCTAAGCTTTTCATCAATGCAGCAACTCTTCCATACAACATTTGATTATCCTCAAAAGAAAGTTCACCAAATTGTATGAAGTCAACATCACTAGAGTTCTTAAAGTGCTGCTTCAACTCGTCATCATCTACCCAGCAAACGAGGCCAAAAGATGGATGAAGAGATACCCATTTATCAACCAAGGTTGGCAATATTGTTGTCTCCAACTTTTGAAGAGATTCTTTCAAGTAAACTATATCTTTCATCTTGTCATTTGCAGACTGGAGATCATTAGCCCATCTCACAAACACACGGAAGACCTATATACAATGTGAAAATAAGAGTTAATAATTTAAAGGAGATAACCTTACTAAACCCAAGAGGCAAAAAGTCATTGTATTTTTAATACAGACACATAACACTAAAATACTGAAGTACAGCCAGCAGTCACTGCAAGGGTGAATTTACCAATGAGGCAATGACAAAAGAAGATATAATTTTAGGTACTCCATGCATAAAAGTAACTTACCTGATTGGCTACTTGTGAAGGCAATGCAACATTCGATAGTCGTAAAAGCATCTCGACATAATCAGATGTTGTTGGAACTTTTGGTACACCACATGCTTCAGTAAAGAATTCACAAAGGCTTGGATAGGCTGCAGACAACATCCTTCTCGGGAACTTCTTCTTTGTTGAAACAAACTCCTCTATTGTTTCAGAACAGCCTGTTGGGTCATGCCAATAGAGGTCTTTTGGGGACAAAAATTTCCCAGGGACGACCTCACTAGATCGAAGGCGAAGCAATGGTGTGAATATAGAGGAGCATGACACAAACTCCCGTTTAATGTCAATCTTTACATCGGCCGCACCTTCTGACACGAAGGTATAGAATTTGCACATCTGGTCCACACTGAAGAAAACGCGGATCAACAATTAGCCAAGTTGTTTGGCAAAAAGTAAGGACAAAGAAACTATATGGTAGTGCGGTTGATCTGGAAATGTTCAAATTAGTTTAGACACTGTAACCGACATTTTAAGCCTGCAGAGTGCAGACCACGTATAAAGGTTATAGATGGAGAATCTGGAAATGTTGAAATTAGTAATCTTTATGGTTACTTCGCATGCTAATCTTGCAGATCACATGAATTTTTTATGATTACCTCGCATTGAGAGGAACTTGTGATGCTATCCATAAGTTCAGGATCATTAAAGCATCACTGTGGGATACGTTTGTTTTGAATCCAATGTCCTTCCTTAGTGATTTGCTGGATACCTGTTCAAATAGGAATGAGGTAAGTGTCCAAGGTGAGTGACAGTACAAGATGGTAAGGATAAACACTTTCTCTTGGATGGTTGGTAATGATAAACTACAAACCTGAGGTACAGCGTATGGGGCCACACTACCAAGCAGGGAGCGCACATTTTCATAATCATAGAACAAATCTGTTGCATAATGAAGGTCATCATCCATACTTGATGCTATCCATTTGAAGCTTTGGATACATTTCATAAAGGATGACTCAACTGTTTTGTTTTCACCACGGTGTGTCATGTCTGTGAGACACCAAGCTTTTGCACTATAATAATCATCCCAGAAGTTATCAAGAACCTCCAGAAGATATACACAATTTTCTCGGCATTTTTTTGAAGAAAATGTTGATAAAATGCTAGCCAATTCTGGTGAGTCCCAGTCATGCATGATAGAGGGTGTTCCAGAAATATCACCTGTCAAAGGTTTTCCTGTTATCAAAGAATCAACTTGTGATATGTTTTTCTCAACTTTTACTACCTGCACAAAATCAGTCACGCCCATCTCGTCAAAAAATTGCCTCCATTTTTTAAGCACAGATGGTAACGAATCTGAACCATGATTCATCAAATAACAACTATCAAGTTCAATCCATCTAATTTCTACATTCTGAAGTAGCTTGGCAATGTCCACAGGATTTCCGTATTCTTTACTGAAGTGAATCGGTTCATCAGCTGGGCACTTGTAGCCATGGTTTGTCAGTAAGATAGGTCTCCTCCGTAGTTCTGACACTATCTCTTCTTTATCAAACTTACAGCTTGTACATGGCGACTGAAGATGAAGCATAATAAAACTCACATACTCTATCATCATTTTATCGGCCATCTTCGCATGTGTATCATTCGACAAGGAGACAAGGATGTGGTTTTTGATAATTTCATGTCCAGACAACTTCCGAACCCCAATTTTCAGAAGAATGTCCATCAGATCATTTGCTCTCATTTCTTCCATGAGGTATTTATTTTTACAGGACACAGAGAGAAGGTAAGGACTTACAATTCGAAGGTTACTATACAAAACTGGAAAATTCTGCATGCTACTTTTGCAGTCAGGTGTGGAATTGAGAATATCATAAGGCAACCATATCGGGCCATCTGCTATAGAGCTAAATGAACCATCTAAAAGTGGGATGCATGGTATTTTCCTGAGGGCACATAAAAGGTCACCTTCGAGGCTTGGTGTCAAGGGAATATTTTGAGAAGAATGGGACAGCAACATCAAATGAAATGTAGCAAACCAAGCACACAGCCATTCCATCCCCAGTGACTCAATAAAACCATCAGTTCGGCAAATAGATGATATCATATCAATAAAAACATCTGGTCCATAGTCCCGAATACCTAGGGCCCTCGACAATGTATCAGATATGATGATATCTTTCGACAGATACCCAAGACCAAGATGCTCATGAAGTAAGCCATCAGAAAATAGCATTCTAGTCTGTTCATCCCACCCCTTGAGTGTGTTGCATGGGTAGACCCACTGCAAACTAGAGCCCTCCAAAACCATGCACCGGGTCAGACGCAACTTGGAAAGGATCAAGTGAGGGAGCTTACAAAAGAATCCATGCACTTCTCCCGCTAGAGGAACAAAACTCATAAAGGCTGTAACAGCCTTTCCAGGGCACCTCTGGAAGCAAGAAAGAGAGCAAAAGGATTCTTGCGCGCTGACAAACAAAGACGGGAATTCAGACAACAACCACTGATTCCATGCATTATCTGCGTCCACTTCCTCTCTGGAAGAAGGTAAAACAAAATCTCCTTGAAGAATGAATTTAAGACCATAGTTCCTTAGAGGTAGAAAAGCAAACACAGGTTGTTGCTTCAAGTAAGGCTCATACTCTCCTTTCTCAGTCTCCTGCAAAGTAAATGCCAAAGCAATCTCTGTGGTGCGCACATCATGGCGTACAAGTGTGCCCTGTAACTTCTTACTAACTACCAACCAACTCATTATCTCATTCCCATGTGAGATTCTCACAATGCCATCACCAAGAGCTTCCCTTCTCATAACCAGCAGTGTGTCATTCAGCACATTCTTAAACTTGATACAGTTTAGTCGGTGAAGGAACAGGAGCAGAGAAGGGTGGAGATCTGAAAACATGGATGCAATGGAGCACATGCCAGTGCCCTCTCTGAATTTTGCTCTGAAGGGAAGTAAAATGCAAGTGTTCCAGAAGGAACAAGCGTCCTTGTCATCTTCAACAGATAACATTCTATTTAGAGAACTGGAACTGTAGGGCGGAACCGCAGTTGGCAATACAAAACCAATCTGGCCTTCTGTAATGTCAAATTTCACATGGAAACCATTTGAATGGATCTCTGGAGAATCAGTTACCTGAAAGACATACGATTGGCAAAATTAAAATGGTATTAGTCCCACTAACTCGAAAGTCCTACAGGATGTAGAAGTAGAAATAAAGAATCGACTGACCCATAAAACTATAGATAGCAAGTTATGCAAGTGTAAAATTGCACAATTTACAGCATTAAAGTGATAATATAATTGGAATATTCTATTAAACCTACCCGAAATACTGATTTGAATCCAATGCCCTTATTTCCAATATAACCCCTATTGGCTCCTTTCTTTGTTGAGTTACCAATATCACAAAGAGCTCTAATGTTCTCAGCAGAGAAGCCCCTCTCGTTGTTGAGAACAACAACACCATTCTCTTGAAGAATGAACGCTAACGTGGGTTCGACGCCCTCAAGATAAGTATTATCATCAGCATTCTGTACCTGATGTATAGTAGACTAATGTCAGCAAAAAATAATAGTATCCAGATCTCCATGCTAACACCCACCTAAGCACAGAGACAAAATGAAGTAAAGGTTGAGCATAGTGAAGCTTACCAGCTCAAGAAGTAGGTGAGAATCCTGGGAGTATAATTCTTGTGAAAGACAATGCAATGCTCTGCCAAGTCGAGCATGCTGCTTCTTCAACAAACTATCCTCGGTGCAACTTAGAGCCTGATCCAAACCAAACTCCTCACGCCGTATGGTCTCAATAATTAGAGCTGCTTCTTCAAGATTCATTTCTCCCATCATAGGAGATTTATTAGTATGCAATTCTGCAGTTTCTGCCCTGGCTTCAACAGGATTTAACATGTTTTGGTTTTTATTCTTTATAGCAACAACTTGATTCTTTTTGTCAGGGAATGATTTGCTACTATCATTCATCGTATCAACATCATGAGCAATAATCACATTCGAGTTTTCAAGTGTAGGTCCTTCAGATGCAGCTGATGTATGCGCAGAAGAAGAATGCATTTCTGTCTTTGCATGAACTTCTTCAGTTAAACAGAATCGACGATAATCTTCAACCCATTCGGCAATTCCAAGTGACAACCCAATATCATGAAGCATGCAAAGCTGCCAAGTTTCTGTGGCTTCATGCAAGATGGCTGAATAGCAATTTTTTGTAACAGTTCGAAGTCCAGCCAACAGTATATCCGCTGCAAGACTCCGGAATTCAGAAGGTAGATGACCAAGACAATTAAGTATAAATTTAGCAACAAAATGAACAGTGCCATCGATGTTTGTCAAGATATCAGACATAACATTTCTGGCAGCAGACAGCTGAGAGCTTTCTTGAACATGATCAATAAAATGAGTAGAACAATCATGCTGCTCAGCACTTAGATTATGGGATTCCTCAGGCATAAATGTTTTGCCTTCAGAATTAGTGTTCATCAGATCATTGTTGTTGTTCATTATGATACCTATTGCTCGTTGTGCATAACACTTCAGTAAGGAAATTGGAGTATTAGTAGAACCATTATAAATGTGCAGCAAGGAAAGCAGCTTCACTGCCACTTGAAATGGTGAACGTTGAATAATGGCTTCTAAAAATTGGTCAACCGTGGCTGATGGATCTACTCTGATAAACCTACCACCTGTGGTCACGATGCAAGCTAGATGTTGAATTGGACCTGTATTCAGCAGCCAGTGTAGGAAAGAGCCCAGTGAAGGAGCAAACAACAGATCCCAATGTGACCAAAGAAGCAGATCTGACAGCATTGGAGCCTTAAGTAAACAGTTAATTGCTTCTCGTGAGGAAACTGTTTCAGAACAATAAGATTGTTCGACAGCATCGTTCCTCAGCCCACCAACAGTATCATGGTCATCTGTAGACATTCCAGACCACCGTTTCTCCAACAAAGCAATAGAAAACACGATATTATTTGTTTGTATGCCTTTTCTCTGCCTCTCAATAGAACCATCAAGTTCTTCCTCAGATTTGTTTTGTGCAATATCGAAGCCAATTGTCGGGAATTGCCTTTTGAGAAGCATAAAGAAACTATTCTTTGAAAAGTTCCCATTCTCTAGCCAGTTACCCTCGGCTTGGCAGAGTAAAACTTCAATTTGTTGTTGCAGTACAGAAACTTCCAGAGATGAAGAACCAGAACTCCCTCCCTTCAAGAAGCTACTCAACTTAGGGGGGAAGTGATGACCATGTTTTTCCAAAAACTCAAGGAAAGTCCCATGGCCAAGAGAACTAAATTGCCTGGCAGAAAATTGAGTAGTTACCCATGTTTCACAATCATGAAGTGTCATCAGGAAGATGGATTTTCCCACTTGCAAAGATCCAGCTCTAGACACTCCAATTTTGGACTCAAAATATTCAGTAATTCTCCTGATTACATCATCAGCTGTAACATCTGCACAAACAAATGACAATGAAAAGGGGGTATTTCTTTGTGTCAAGTAGTGCAGCAGCAACACAAAGGTTACTCTAGTTTGGTTGCATGACTGTGCCCGTGCCCCTGTGTGTGTGTGTGTGTGTGTGTGTGAGAGAGAGAGAGAGAGAGAGAAACTGGGTCCAGACTCACTGTTGCCCTCGTTGCTACCATTGGCTCCTTTAGCAATGCATTCAGCATTTTCTTTACTCGGAGGCTCAATTTCCATAACCTCCGTGGTGGTGTTAGGAATAGGACTTGATGTCAATTTATTCTCATTAAATACATGGATTATGTCATAAATACTGTCCAGCAGACCACATCCCATTGATCTAACCTGCATATCCATGTCACAGAAAATTAAATAAAGATCATGAGATGGCACCAGAACATTATAGCAAAAGATACAGAAAAAGGGAAGAAATGCAAGCCGCTAGTCAGGAACACCAGCTACCTCCTGATAAGTACCAAGCCTTATATGCTACACCTGCAGAAAGAAAAGCATATGTTTCTAGAGCCTGGATAGAGGAACTATCACGAAAATCATGCTGAGATGTCGGTGGAAGTAACAAATTGTCCGAGCAAGTATCAGTAGTACTGGCCAGGAATCAAAGAAGCAGAAGGGAGGACTAAGGATCAGAAGAGACTCGCAGCCAGCGATTATAGTGGAAAGGAAGAGTGGAAGTGTCTGAAACTGGTGAAGCTGGTAGAGGAGATACAATAAAAAGTGGAGTTGATGACAGTGAATGTGGAGCTGGCAGAGGTGAAGGTGGTGGTGCTGGGGGACTGAGCAGTAAGTAACAAGTCTGATGAAGGAATAGAAGGAAAATAAAGGAAGGAGTTTAGGGTGATTTTTTTCCTTAATTTAGTGTGAACCTTGTAAAAAAGTTTGAGCTAATGTTTGAGAAAAATTTAAGAAGCATTTGCAGAGTCGAGCAGATCGGAGTGATGAGACTTATTAGTCAAAATGGGTGTCAAATGACTAACTAAACTCTAAGATCGCTTGTGAAATAAATGGCAGAATTTGGTTGGATCTTAGACTATACGATTTGAATACAAGGTGATCCTAAAATATTCGATTCAAGATCTGATCATAACAACCCTGGAATAGATACGAGGTATCTACAGGGAATCTGAAAATATCAAGCCTACGCAATCCTAACTTTGAGTGCATTAGCCCTTCTGATAAGTCATATTATGTAGCAACTACAGGGATGAAGCACTTTGTAAAGAACATATCTGGATAGTGGATCCACGTGTAAATTTATAAGTTGGCTGAATAAAAGGAGAACAATAAACTCACAGCAACATTTAGGAAGCCAATGCCAGGGTACTGTGAGAAAAACTTTATTATTTTCCTCTTTTCTTGTGCTGTTTCTGCATAGTAATTTGCTAACAGTTCCAAAACCTGCATCAATGAGAAGTGCAAAACAAATTAGTTTTAGAAATAGGAGAAATCCAGCATGAACACGCCTATCTTCTTTCGAACAATCAATGGTATTCTTTAATGTTTAAAGTAAGTTAAGAGATAAAGGAAGTTGTATGCAGAAAACATCAAAGTATGACCAATATCAGAATAAATTACAGGAATTAACATGTACAACATTACAAAGTAGCCATATACTAATGGTGTTTGTTTCTTGCAGGCAAATCCAGATAAAGGTAGCTGTACTTCAGATCCACAATTATTTAAAGAAAACAAGGATTTGATCATTAGTAATAAACATACCTGTTGAACTGGATGTTCACGACATGCTTCTTTCCAGGTTGTTATGAATTTCTCCAGCTTACCTATACTAAGGAAGCAATTAGGCGATAAGTCTTTCTTTTGCATTTGCACCTTTTGCCGCTTCTTGGGCTGTTTGTACAAGGAGCCAGGAGTCCCATTTTCCTCATATTTCCTTTTTTCTCTTGCAGAACCCTTTTTATCACTCTCTTTTACCTTGCTGCTTTCAATAGCTGGTTTTTTACTCATTTCAAATTTCAAACCAAGACGTTCCATCTCTTCTGTTTTCGAAGGATATGGGCAGCTACTAACACGTTTATCAATATCCTTGCTATCAAGAATAGGGCAGCCATTTTTGTTCCCAGACTCATCAACTGCATCGCCCTCTGAACTAGCATCGCCGTCAATTTCATCATCGGTTGAATCAAAATGAATATGTTTATTGATGCCTGGTAATTGCTTTATACGGCTAGTTATAGCATCGAATCTCATGTTCAACACCTGCTTCCCCAAATGAAAATCTGTCTTTTTTGGCAAATCCTTCTCACAACTGATATCACCAGAACCATTGGTCCTGCCTAGAAGTTTAACAGCAGCTACTTCATCTCTCCTGGCCTGTCGGAGGAAGGAAATATGCAACCTACAAAACCTCCCCAGATCAGTAAAATTATAATATTCGGGTGAGAAAATGAGATTACAAATAGTAGCAGCACAGCTAAAGAAAGTCATCTCTATTTCAAAGTACACACCACTACTGACGCTGGATGCACACGAGGGAAGTGAATAAGTACATGCCCCAATTCTAAAGATAAGGTACATACCCCAAGCTCTGTACCCGCACACCCAGTTTTTCCTTGCCAGAGACTGACTTTTGCTCCGCGAGATAATCCAAGAAGTTTTCCGCTGTGACTTTCTCCTTAGAATTATCTATAAACTTCTGCAGGTATTTGATAATCTCCTCACTACCAAGCTTAGGCACCGTGGATGAATCAGCAGGTACCAAAAAATAATGTACAACAAGTGGATGCTGAAGAAAAGGCCCCAACCCCAGCTCTTCGAACTGCCCAACACCCTCGTTCTTGCATATCTCAGCCTCCAAATCATAAATCGATACAATTTTTCTTGCTGCAACATAGCAATGGATGAATGTATTCACCTGACAAATAACAAGCCAAGCCCACGTGAAGTCAATCAGCAGCACAACCAAGTACACTTCTAGCAAATTCAATTACTGATGATCTGATAATAACACAAAATCTCGGCAAGCTTTATGTGATGGAAAAGAACAAGCAATAAAAGAACTATCCTCACACCTATAGTAAAATGAGCAAACCATCAAACTAGTCCTATCTAATAGTACACCATAGCTGACAGGATGTTTAAGTTTAAACTTTTTAATATTCTCTACCTTTTTTAGATACATATTGGACACCCTTCCCATCAAATACCTTTACATAACCGCAACAATGTCTGTAATTAATTCTCTTTCTTGTGCCAGGGCATCTTAAATAAGGCTAACTTTGGCTATTCACCCTATGGCTCAATTCTTGCATCAAGCGCCGTACTGACTTATAATAAATTAATAGTAGGCCAAGGGAACATATTTCTTTGATTTCGTTTTTCCTTCTTCTGTTTCAACAGACTAACAAAACACAAAAGTATTGCAAAATTTAGCACAAATTGAATTATCCGAAAGAGAGAAACATGTAATGAAATAAACAAAGTCGGCATGGAACGCACAAGTCAAAATATGTATTTGCAAGTCTGAATGCAGTGTGCTGTGCATATTTACTCACAACTTTAGAAACACAGGGCAACAGCCCCAGCTCCACTTTTATTTACAAGTGAAACCATAACAGAGTACTGTACAATATCCAGCATGAAACGAAGGCGTTTACAATCATAAGTTCATAACAAAGCTAAAAAACGAGAGCAGAATATAGAGCACACGGCAGCACCGCCCCTCTCTGAGTTTGCTTCATACAGCAACATATAATAGTTAGATTACAAACTGGAGCACAGAACATAGCAAAGTTTGCAGGGTTAACAAATTTTTCTCACCAAACACCCAGCTTCAAAAATTGCCGATGAAATCATCGTAAGTTCAAAACACAACATGTACAAGCTTTACTCGGCCACAAAGTAGCACCAACACACTGAGAACTACCACGTTCGCAAGCAAGCAAATACTGACCTTGCCCTCTATGAGGAAGAGGTCGCGCAGGAGGGGCACGTCATGGAGCTGGACGCCGAGGGTGCCCCACGAGTCCACCTTAAGCGCCACCAGCACCGCCTGAGCCACCTTCCACCCGGTGACGCCCTCGCCGGCCCGAGTGAGTTCGTCCCGCGCCTTTCTCGCCGCCGCCTGCGCCCTCTCAAGCACAGCGTGCTGGTTGCGCGGCGGCGGCTGCTGAGGCGGGGCCGGCGCGGGTGAGGCGGCGCGGGGGTCCTGGAGCACGGGGTTGGACGGGCGGTGCTGGAGATTAGAGGTAGGGTTTTGGGTGTATGCAGGGGAAGGGAGGACAGGCGGCCGATACTGCTGCTGCTGCTGATGGTAGGCGGCGAGGGCGGCTTGGTTCTGGAGGAGGAGGTGGGGGAGCATGACGTTGAAGGGGTTTTGCACGTACTGGGGGTTGGGGCCGTAGGCGTAGGGGTTCATCCCCGCCGCCGCGGCGTCGGCGGCGGAGGTCGAGGCACCGCCATGCCACGCGGCGGCGGCGGCGCGGGGGTTGTAGCCGTGGTTCGGCCTCTGGTGGTGGTTGCGGCCTCTCATGGAGTAGGTGGGTTTCGGGCGGCGAGGGTGGGGAGGAGAGGCGGCGGCGGCGAAGCCGTGAGGGCAGGGGAAAGAGGAGGAGGAGGTGGCAGCCGCAAACTCGCGGGGAAGAGCGGTTTGGGCTGGCGGCTTTTATATGGTTTGAAGGCTGTATGAGTTGCACATTATTTTGGTTCTGAAGGCTGCATAAGTTGGGGATTCGTCGTGTTACAGCCTTCAGAACCAAATTTGGACGAGGCGGGCTTCTAGGTCCTGGGCCGATTATTAGAAATGGGCCGCTTTCTTCTCACGCCAGGAGATTTCTTTTCTTTTTTTAATAGTAGTATTACGGAAAAGAGAGAGACGAGAGAATAGAAGGGGACCGACGTTATGCGTACCCACTCACACGTGGCCATCTTAGTAACCGGGCCTGGATATGTGAGGCCAAACACCTTGCTCTCACCGTCAGATCGTTGGCCGGTCCTCAAGACTCTCTTTGCAGCAAGATAAGTCTTTTTGACATTTCTCGATTTGTACGTATTATCCTTATATAGGAATCACACAAATCATCTCTATATCATTTTAATTTTATCGGATGTACCCGAAGAAACGCAGCATAGAAAGCTCATATAAATTTTGTATGACTCCACAAAAAATAGTCTGTTCTCGTCGCATCCATGTAATTTCTACACCTTAAATGATACCCATCAATATTCCTTTCTCTTGGTTTCTTTTTGTTGGTGATATGGTCAAACTATTTCCTTACGCGTATCTATATATGTTTTTTCAAAATATTTAGTACAACCTATAGGTACATACATATGCACGTACTCACACAATATCTACTGAAGACTAGACTTTAAGAGTTTGGAGATTGACAAAGTCATTACAGACACCTCACTATTAACGGATACATCGTCTACCATTGAAACAAAATTCCGTCTTCATAGATACATAAGGAGTAAACTTCGGTCCAATATTTAATACGCAAAGATACAACCAAATCCGCTAACCATCCAAACAGATGTTTGGTTCTCGCACCTATGGTAACTAGCAGTAGAAAATTATGATCGTGCCTTTCTCCAGGCATCAACCCTTCTTTTAGGCCAAAGCATCAACCATTTAGTCGTTCTACAGATAATTTAGGTCGGGCTTCATTCGGATCAGAGTAACGGGCTGAAAATCTGTCCTACCGTTTATGGGACATCATTGTTTGAGTTATCGTCTTTCTAAAAATAAAAAATAATAACTGTCACTGAAACAGGCGCCGGCAAAACATAGGTTCACCTGACCTGGGTGCTTTGATATTGTAGTAGAGCCTAGAGGGACCAGCCACTTAGTTGGTCCAAAGTTTTTTTTTGGTCCAAAGTTCAATCCCAATTGTTCTTTTCAGATCAGATCCAAACGTCGTTAACTCAGAAACGAATAGTAGACAGGATCATAGGAACACAAATCCCAGTGGAAAACTAGGTACAGAAAATTTTAGGGAAAATTTATTGAGGAGCTTGATGGCGACAAAAGTATGATTGGCTGTTTATTTCGCTAGTACTGTGCTAAAAGAACAACAGTACAACACCATAATATGGAACTGAGCAAGTACCCAGAACATATAATGGCTCAGTACATTTGAGCATAAATATTTTGCAGCATTTAATGACCCGGAGCGTTTCAGGGCTCGAAAATTTTACAAGCCCGCTAAACCAGAGTGGGAACAATGCTGAAGGCATGACTCATAAAGAAAATACCATGGTTCAATAAAGAAAGGAAAATAGTTCAAAATTATTTTGTGCATGCTTATTATATGTAGAGGGGTACAAACCTATTAATGGCTGTCTAATTTTGAATAAAAGTTTGTGTAACTAACGAACAAAAGAGTTGTGCTGCCACTATTTGATACACTAATAACAATAGAAAACATTGCTTCAGCACTTCCATGTAACCTTGCCAGGTTACACTACATAGAACCATGTTAACTGATGCAAGATAAAAATTGCAGGCAGAACAGCAATCCTAAATTGAGAAATGCACATGTGAGCTAAATACATGGGAGGGGCATTGATTGAAACTAAATCATAATAATTCATGATGTTAAATGAGAAGTCATGCGAGAAAATTCATGTAAACTGACAAGATTGCTCTTCTGATGGGTTGTTCATGATTACAACCACAATCAGACATACCAAGAGTAGCAGTAACTTATCTAAGCTTTCTACCCTTCACATTTACAATTGAAATCCTTGAGCAGTTCTGCTAGTGCCCATAGAACTTCTTCTATATATATGGGAAAAAATAGAGCACTACGAGCTGATCCAGAAAAGGCCGTACAAGCTGCTGTTCGTTCCTTCAGTTGTTTCTAGCTGAAACTCAACCCAGTCAACTCTAATAAAACTCAATACATTATAGCCATTTGTTAGTCTTCTAGATGCTTACCATCACAAAATATTCCTTCAATCTTGGGCTCAGGATCATCAGCTCACTTTTCAACAATGGATGATTAGTAACACCAAAAAAGGGTCAAATACCACCAGTTCCATTATTGCTATCTCATATTGCAACACTGTGGTTTCCCAGCCCGCAGCTTGTCCCACAAACATAACATCTGCCTTGGTGATTGGTAATGCGCAGTGTAGTACTCATCTATGCATCCAAATTGGCAGAACTTGACACTATGGACATATTCAACAGGTCTGGTTTTATTGAAACGCTCAACCCACATTCCCATGCTCACATCTTCCATTTTGAAAAGCTGCACAGCAAGCAAATGCAAATTAGACCTCTATCAGCATTATTATGTTCAGGTTATCTTTTTTGAACCCAGGTCAAGTTATCTTGTGCCTGGAAATTCTAGACTTTTTAATGATATTTTTAGACTGCTCCATGAGGAGCTCAAATATGATCTGCTAATTCCAAATTATTTCGAAAGTATGCAAATTGTTGACTCCCAAATTACCCCATTTATCTTTTCTTGGGTATCCTTTTTATTTCCACAACATGCAGGCCAGAAGCAATCATCTGATCTTACCCTTAATTTATGATTTGTAAATTCTGATACAATGGAATCTGCAACATCAGAAGATATGACATATCCAGGACCATTTGCATACGTTGGATAATCCTCTTCTGGCCACTCCTGTAAAGTACAAAATATAAGCAAAGATAAGAAATATGTGCATTTAATGCGGACTTCAGGGGTAGTCTAACCTACGCGGGTATTGTTGAAGGGGGAGAACTTGACTGGACATAAAGTACAAAAGTATAAAAGACATGTCTAGTACTGTAGCACATCAACTATTTCCACTCTGAAATACTGAATCATGCATAACCATGCGAGGCCAAGGAACATAGATTTCCACCCAGTAACACGTCTACATAATTCAGATAGTAATTTGCTAAGTGCTAAGTGCTAAGTAAATTCAGATTAATTGCTTATTGGAATATATATGGAGTCAAAATTACGCTAGGAGGTCCTAGGCAGCACAAAATCACGTCAAGAGTAAGTTGCCTATTTCTCCTACAGATGGATTCTAGGAAGCAACAAAGCAAACTGTCCAAGTGCAGTACCCACAGCAACAAATGACTGCATCTTTTACAGCAACTTTGGCTCATGCGGAGACTATAATGCCTACCAACAAATGATTCATTATCAGCATATTGACAGCGAAATGATCAGGTTAAGAAAACATTACTTAATAATCATATTATACTACTAATTTTGCATATCGTGGGTAACTAGAGCAAACAAATGGTGGAACATGCATGCAAATCTCAGCAGTAAAATACAATTTAACATGTAATAGAAAATAGTTTCTTAATTTTAACTATGAAACAAGGTATCCAAACAGCTTCATATGCTTGTAAGCACTGATAAATGATGCATTCCAATGATCATGCGGTAGAAGACAGAAAATACAGCTGAAGATGCAGCAGAAACTGTGGCATAGAGAGGAGTAGGCTGGTAAACAACAACAGGGTAGCATCTCATGCAACTAAATGAGAAAATTAGTCCCAACTTGGGGACACAAGTACGATAGCTCATGTTATGTAATAAAAACAGACAAACCAAATAATTTCTATTGAACTATTTGCTACAGCAATGTAGTGAAGCAGCATCTTTAATCAATGAAAGACAAAGGTCATGTGAGGTCAATATGAAATCAATTGTTTACCTCATAAGTAACAGCCCATTTCCCAGTACGCAATGGCTTATGGTGATAATTCATATTCCCTATATAAAGACTTTTACCGCTCGGTATTTTCTTAACTTCAGCCATTACTGATTCAAGTCTAACAAAAGTATCATCATCACACTTCATTATATATCTCGCAGAGACCACCCGGACCTAAGACCAAAAAAAGGTACATCATAGTGGGAAACAGTCAATACAGCGGCTTCAAGTAGCAAATTTTGAAAATAGGTACGAGCTCTTACACATACCCCATATTCACATATTGCAACAGTCTTCAGAACAACCAGATCATAGCTGTCCATGAATGGTACAATAACAATGTCACCAAAAAACTCTGCCTCCTTTTTCAACTCCATGTTGACTTCCTTTCTGCCGTGCTGCAGAAAAGAAAATTCATCAGCTCAAGCCCATAGACAGAAGTAGAAAACTATGATTTAATAAGTCATCAGACTGGGTCTTCACAATTTACCAAAGCAACAAAAAATCGGGCCACAATGTTCGAGGACTTCTGGGCAGCAGACATCCATGTCTTCCTCACAGCCATACGCTCAGCAAAATGGTTGCCTGCTGACAGGATACCAACGAAAATCTCCACTGGTTCGTCTGGTAGGGGAGGGGCCTGCCAAACTGGCAACATCTCAAGGTGTTTCTGCGGTGCAAAGCTAGGATGTGTAGTGGGCAAAGTTCCCACAAACACTGATTGCACATCAAGGCCCCCATTCAGTGATAAGCCAGTAGCATCCTCAAGCACAAACCCCTGCAAACACCACCAGAGACAAAATTTAACCACAATGTCACAATGTCAAACTTACACCACCATTAAAATTTCATTTCCCATCTCTTCATGAACATGGAAGTACCACTTACAGTGCGGTATGGGAATGATGTCACGTGCCGCCCGTCAACATTCACGTGATAACCCTCCAATCCAGCAGTGAGAGTAAGAACAAACAGGCGGTCCTCCACAAACGGGTAAGGCCAATCAATAGAAACCTTCTTCGTCCGCCCTATGAGACGGTTCAGCCACCATGATGTCTTTGACTCCTCCGACAGCCCTCCGTCGTCTTGAATCCATTTCTCACACTTCACCATCCCATCCACTGAATAGCAATTCAATCAAAATCTAATCTTTCAGCCAAAAATAATCGATAGCTAACAGTATTTCAGCAACAGGGTGCATACCAGTCTCCTCATCAGCACGGGACATCCAGCCCTCACAGCGAATCGGGGTGCCCCATTGCATGCGGTAGCAGGTGTTCTGTTCGATCACAGGCTTGCTACTCCAGTCGCCGCGGAGGCGGGGGTTGAAGTGGAGGATCCTGGGCGGATCCTCGCCGTCCACCGTCTTAAGTCCCTGCAGCTCCATCATGAACTGCGACACCATGATCGGCTCATCCCCCTCCTTGAGCAGCGTGATCTGAGGATCCCGCTCGGCATGCGCCGCGTGCGGTGTCGCGGCCACCGTGATGTACGACCCCAGCGTCAGCCCGCACGGCAGCTCCACCGCCCGCCCCCTCTCCCGAAACTCATCGCCGCTGAGGATGATCGAGTGCGGGCACTTGCTCCTCTCCTCCTCGTCCGACGCGTCCAACGAAGCCGTCAGGGTCCCCGCAAGGGTCTCCAGGTCGGAGAAGACGCGGGCCCCGGCGGCCGCGGCCTCGGCGGCGACCTTGCGGAGCGAGCCGGAGCGGGAGGAGTTGAGGCGCCGGAGGTCGAGCCTGGAGACGATCCCCGACGGCCGGAGGCGCCCCGACTCCGCCTCCAGGGTCTCCCGGTGGGCGTGCTTCGAGGGCCGCGCCGGCGCTCCCCGCTCGCCCGCGCCGTCGAGGTGGAGCGGCCGCGACGCCGCGTTGGCCGCCCCTGCGCCGGGCAGGGACATGTACACGAGGGGCGGGGACTCGAGGAACAGCAGGAGGAGCGCGTACGCGAGGAAGAGCGCCGCGAACACCTGGATCGCGCAGCGGCGGCACGACGCGGCGGCGGCTAGCGCCGGTGGCCTCCGCATTGCTCCCGACGCCCAAAACCTAACCCTAGAGGAGACAGGGAGAGAGCGCGCGCGCCAAAGCTAATGGTGGCGGTGCCAAGCGGCGGCGATGGGCGCGGCGGAGGCGACCCAGGGAAGGGAGCGAACGGGAAAAGCCGAAAGCCAGGAGCCGGACGTGTGAGCGTTAGTTAATTCCAAATCGACGGTTTCGTTCAAACCAATGTGGTAAGTAGTTTATTTTATTTTGTTTTCAAAAAGCAGCGCGTGTAAATAAAACAAATAAAATAACTAGTGGAGGAACTTGGGGGGGGGGCGAATGGCGTGCGCTCGGTGCACCTGTGACGTGCGCGTGGGGCCGCCTTGTCTGTGAGGGTTGGTGTATGGACCTGTCCGTGGATGGTGGTGTGGGGATGGAGGGTGACGCGTGGGTTAAAGCGGGGCGTGCCGGCTTCAGGTGGGCGAAGGATCCCGTGCGGTGGGGGCACACTCTGTTGACCGATCCTACCTGAGGCAGGCGTCTAAAATTGCTACTAAATCCAAACCGAATGATAAAACGCATGTGATAAGCAAACTGCAGACAACATTGTGATATATACTGATATTCTCTGTTCGGTTTAAATTATTGTTCTTGCCGCCCCGAAGGATTTGCCTAGTTTGTTTACTTATACTCTGTTAATTCTTTGATCTTTCGCTAATTTTCGGTCGAATGATTTGGAATAAAGAAATCTTTTGCTAATTTTCTTTAATCCAGTCGAGTGATTTGGAGTAAACGTAACTCATGGAGAAAGAAAAAAAAAGTCAAAATATAATCCCAAAATCTTCAAGCACCTTCGAGTTAGAAATACATTTTTTTCCCTAAAAAACGTGAAACAATATTTGTGTGCATGTAGCAAACCTACTCAACTATGGGCCTGTTTGGTTGGGCTGTGGCTGTTGATAAAACTGCTGTTAGCTGGCTATTTGAAAAAGTTATTGTGGCTATAGAAAAGTGAATATATGACTTTTGATTGATCCAAACCATCTACAACATTTTAAAAAATGAGCACAGAAGTTTTAGTACATTGTAAAAAGTTGGCAAAAGACAGTTTTTCTAAACAGCTAAATTTACACTACAAAGTTCACAACTACCATTAGCAAAAGTTACTAAAAAACTGACCGTTTAGTTGGACTGTAGCTTTTTTCAGTAAAAAACTGCTGAAAAGCTCAACCAAACACGCGAAATACAAATATCACACCATCCAAAAAAATAATCCAAGCAGATTCATATTTTTATTTGCTTGTAACAAATCCAGGCATGGCCGTGCAGAAGGAGCAGTAGCAGGTACGCCTCGACATGACTGTTTTATGATGTAACGGCGGGGGCCCAGCGCAATTGAATTGGTCTGGGTCTTGTAATGATGGCGACGGTCAAATTTGTCCGGAAAGCTTTTGGTTCGTCGAGTTCAGATTTGTCTTTTGCTATACTGCCAAATGATGTGAAAGTATAGAAGCAAATCATTTGCAGTTTCATCTTTGAACTGGACTTGTTATGCGGACGAACCATTGTGAATGTTTTCTTTTTTTAAATCAACGTGGGGAAGTGCCACCTGAAGATATATTTGTGTGAATATCTCACGTGTGCCACTAGCTACAGCCGAAATCTGTACTCTCTCTTTTTCTTTTCCGATATTACACTATTCTATTTGACTAGCTAAATATCTATATGTTGTTACAGATGAATAAATTAGATTACCAAGCATATTAAATTATTACTATCGCACTTCATGACATTTCTTCAGTTTCGTCTTAAGTCTTGGTTGAGCGTCGGCTTGAATTAGGAGTTGTTTGTGGGGAGTGAAATCTTAGATGAATTTAAATTTTTGAATTTGGAGTCGATGGATGAGGAGGACATCTAGTGAGGTTTCGACACAAGCATATAGGTTTGCCAAAATTTTGAGATGATCCTACAGTAAGGAAGAAGAGAAAAAAATATATAAACTACCGCCACTGATTAACACCTTTATAAAAGTAAAGATATTTGTTTAAATACTACAACACTAGGCTGTCGTGTTACCTTCCGATCAGACTACGGCGTCGGTGCCACTCCTCTGTGCATAGTGTACGGGATTGTTTTCGTAGTGATGGTCGTCAAGTACAATGACTTGGTGGTGTTTGTCTAGAGCGTAGGCCGTTGCGCAATGAATCAAATTTCAAACGCAGACTCTGGGTTTATGGGTTTTTGTTTTTCTTACCGTTCCCGTATTCTACTTGTTTATCTTTTGCTACACATCGTTGTGAATGTTATCACTAGCAGTGTGAAAAAGCACAAGGGCATCTTTGTTTCCTTTTAGCTGCATATGATGTTTCTGAACACTGTTATGACACGGAGGAGGTTGAGCTTCTAGCATGCCGAGAGGTCTTTGTTGGGCTTCCCAGCACGCGACCCTGCCGGTGATTATGGAGACTAGTTATCACATATGTTTGTAGTTCTTTCTGGTCAGGACATGTCCCCCGAGGAGTTGAGCATCTTGTAGATGCTGATTCTAATCCTACTCGAGTCAATATATATCTCACCTTTCATCGCAAAAATGTTTTCTTGAAATTCATCCTAATCATTTGAAATTAGATAGATCGTCGATGTGCCTTGTAGGAAAAAATTTGGAAGCATCTTTTCTTTCTTTTTCTTGTAACCGAGAACGTCAGGGAAGAACTCGAGCTCTCTACCGAACAGCTTTTTGCTCACGCGTTATGTATGTTGCATGTGACTGAGTCGCATGGAATCGAGTGAGTTGAAAATTTGGGCAGTATCAAGCGCACGGTGTCGTGCTAGACGACTTACATCATGAGGAACTAGCTACACGGCCAGTTTCCATGGACCATGATGGTTTGCAATCGTACGGTACGAGCAGTTATGGACATGTTTTAGGTTTGCATGAGACATTGTCCCTCCTCTTGTCCTCGTACGTAGATGCCAGAGTACAAGCTAACAAACAAAACATGCGTATGGTGACGTGAGATTAGTAAGTGCATCCGTCTTGCAACTTGTAAAGAAAACATTGTTCATGTCTAACTAAAACATTCTTTTGTCTGTTAGTCGTCGCATGGGACGGAGAGGGTGATGGTGATGGGCATCGAAAAGCCGAAAGGGAGTGGAGTAGCACCTGAAATCCCGATTCCTGAAGGCGGTGGCCAACGGGGTCAGCGAAGCACTGCTGCCACTATCCAAAAGCGCATCTTTTCACTTTCAGCGGCAAAAGAGACCTGCAAAGCAATTGCTGCCCGTCGCCGAGTCGATCTCGTCCACTCTCCCGCCGCTCCCTTGCAAGTAAGTGCCGGTTCCCAGTTCCCACGGGTTGCTTCCGCCATTACGCTGCAACGCAACGTGCCTTCTCATCATCGACGGAGCCGGCCTGTTTTGTGAGCCTGGGAAAGGTATAACTGCGAGTCTGCGACCATGTTGAGGCGCGTTCGTCCGGGAAAACATCATCGCCAATCTCTACACCGGCACTGCTACCTACTGGCTCCGCCAGTGCTTCTCATCTGCTTCAGTCTCACGTAGTTACAGTTGCAATTTGGGTCATTTGATTGACAACGAGGGAGAGCTGGCAATTGCAGGCCCTCACCCAGGTTACCATGTGCTAAACACTTGACACAAATACCATGATGGTCCCCACCATATGCGTAGCACGGTTTATACGACGCTGGCACATCGATGTATTTACTGCCCAGCAACATCAAATTATGGCTTTGGAACACCGAACGGTTAAACACTGACGTTGACTAGAGAACAACCACTGTTCCTATATACACTTGAGGGCCGTTGGATGCAACTAGTTGGCACACGATTTGACAATGCAGAAGATTTACCGAACACCGCGTCTTAGTGCAGGCGAAACCGAGACTCTTGAGAGCACGTTTTGGCTTCCCGAGAGCATATGCTTCCGGTGACGAGGACCAAACCTCAAGCCTATTGTTGTGACCCTATCTATCATAGCACTTCACTTTCTAGTATACGAAATAGAAATAGCTAGACCGGATTCCGTTTGCCTTATATGGTTGTTCGGCCCTCCTGATTCTTTCTCCGATAAAATATTCGACAACCATGTTTGCAACTGAAACGGACTCTAAACTTCCATCAAATGTGTCCATCATGGGTTCATCTTGTGCTTTCATCGACTTGTTTTCTTGGATCAAACCAATCTCACGCACGGCAGTGCTATGCATATGCGTGATAATAATTAATTCTGCGACCTCCTCGTCGTGCTCATTAAAGTGTATGCAGTTAGGCACATATACATATCTGACTTTTTAAATTTGACGCTACAATAGTAGCTAGAGTAGACGTGGCTGTATCACCCGAAATGAAAACAAAATTTCAGAATGTTAATAATTTCTAGAGAAATGACACTTGGAAATGTTCGAGTCCTTTATGAACTTGTATATTGTCATGAAAAAAACATTTGTGCGCCTTATGCAACAACTTTTTTTTTGCACATGCAATTTTGTCAGACTTTTTTTACATTCCAAAATTAGTTCTCTTTTCAATGGGAAAAAATGCGAAGAAGTCATGTCCCCCCACGCGCACAGAGTACTAAGGGGGTGTTTGGTTGGGCTTTTCAGCAGTTTTTCACTCGAAAAAACTGCAGCCCAACCAAACGGCCAGCTTTTCAGCAGCTTTTGCCAATGGTAGTTGTGAGCTTTACAGTGCAAATTCAGCTGTTTGAAAAAGCTGCCTTCTGCCAGCTTTTTGCAATGTGTTAAAGCTTCAGTGCTCATTTTCTAAAATACTGTAGATGATCTGGATCAACGAAAAGCCATATATTCACTTTCTCACAGCCACATCAGCTTTTTCAGACAGCTAGCCAACAACAGCTTTGTCAATAGCCACAGCCCAACCAAACAGGCCCTAACTCTGTTCTGTCCTCGCCTGCTCTTTCGCATGTGCAAAGCCAAATAATCAGGAATAGAATGCAGCAAAATGTTCTTACAATTTGCAAAAGGATTATTAATTTTTGCTGTCATCAATGGTTTCATCAAGCGGAAACACATTTTATCACCCGGGTGGACACCTACCCATATTCAAAATATAATTTTTCATTTGAAAAGGTTATGAAAATTTTGAATTTTTTTAATGTGCATCATGCTATAACATGTACACTTGTAAAATTTGATGTGAAAATATGACCATATGCATCCTGTATAAAAAAACAAACTAGTGCATGTTGAATAGTAATACTGTACGTGCTTGAGAAATTGTTATTTATCAGTCGATCAAGTTGCACATTATCTAACGTACAATTGCACAAAAAATTGTGTAACTACCTGATTGCAATCTCTAGACCTGAAGTTGCACACAATTTCTAAAAAGTGTAACTTCCCAATTAACCGTTGGATAAAGAATCAACATCCAAAATTATCAACTTAGAAATAACTATTTCGCATTTTCTATTATTCCAGTCATGATTCGCATAGACAACATTTCTCTATTTTCAGTTTTGATTTGCAAGGACATGTGAAAGAGATGCCTGTGAAATTAGTTTCGAAAAATCTATCTTCGCCCACTAGTCTTATGCAGCAATCGGTGGGCAACCTTCCAATGCTGCGAAGAGGAGGAGGAAGAAGATGGGGAGAAGAGGAAGAGAGGGGAGGAGAAGGCTCATGGGAGGGGAAGGCTCATGGGCGCCGACAACTCGAGACGACGAAGAGCTCGATGGCAACGACAAGCATCTAAAGGCTAACCGGCGGTCAAATGGGTAACACTAATGGCCCCCCGGCTTAGAGGGATGGCCTAATCGAGACGCCAGCGTCCAGCTTGCCACCGGCAAACCGGAGCCTGTGGACACGGAAGGAGAGTTGGAGGAAGAAGGGGATGGTCGCCGAATAAGACTAGGGGGCAACCGATCACCCCCTAGTTGCGTCCAATAAGTATTGAGAATTTTATGTTGTCAAATAGAGCTGCTATGAACGTTATCAAGACTTGAGTTGTGGAACTAAATGAATGCCTAGTGGATGAATAGCATATTAGGGCCAATAAGTGTAGTACTGCTGCCACTGTCCACAAGTGCAATGGCTTTGCAATTTCTCAGATTTGCTGTCAAGATATAAGGACACGTACAAAGTTATACATAACCACTGACTCTCTGGTTCCTAAATATCATCTAGAGTCGACATCAAGATAAGTGCCTTTTGTATTGCACCTGATTTGTGTCCCTTTCCACGATAAACCATCTTATGTTGGCGGTTTCTAAGAGGGTGTGCTGCTCCAGCCTGTTTGCCGTCCACACGGTTCTATCAAATTTCAAGGTCTTTAGCAATGTATGTGCTGCTGAATATAAACTTGCAGTCCTCACATAGTAATCACCTGGGAGTAATGGATCACCTATGAAAAGATCTAACAGTATCATGAATGGAGCTCTCAGAAAATTAAACCTATCTCACATCATTCTACAGAACTGTTGCCAGTGCAGCTTCCAAGGGCATTCTAGCAGTTTCATAAAACTTTTCTACCTTTTGTATCCATCCCATCAAATTTAGGAAGGTTTAGCTTTGGTGGTCGAAGTACAATTTGTATTATATCGTTTTCCTGATGGTGCATTGGTCTACCGTTCCTCCTCTCATTACCCATAGATGGAAGTTTCTTATACCTCTTTCAAAATTGTCCACTTTGTCAATATCAAATTAAATTTTCCAAAGAGAGTGAACTTCCAAACTGGCAGGTTAAATCTAGAACTGCTAGCTTGACCATTAAATGACAAGCCTCATTGGGTGCTACCTGGAGGTACAGGTACAGTGACACAAACAAGCGTCCCTACCCCTAATCGAACACTGCTTCAGGTACAGTGACACACGCTTCACTATCCTAATTGAGCACTGGTACAGATCGGGCTGCCACAATTCCTCAGAGCCATGTCAAACCCTGTTAGCAGAGCTCGGATGAGTAATGGATGTAGCCATGGCATAGTCGTCTGCCACAAGATTATGTTTTCTTTTTAATTAAAAAAGTAGTACAACAAATACTCATTATCTAATTGTTCCAAATGAGATAGTTTGGGACTCGGACAACAGAAACCATGAAATACAATTTACCTCGGCAAAAAAAGGAAAAAAACATGCATTCAGCAGCTCAAATCACCACAGCTGAGACTTGAGCACAAAATAAGGTTGACGGCAATACACAGAAACATATTCGCATACCATAGTGGAAGGCATTAAATATGTTTCAAAACCTAACATGTCTGGTTCTGAATATCAAAATTGCTCTCATCATCCACTTCCTAATGTAAAACAAGCTAAACAAAGAAAACATCATTCGAACACAGGGGCTCATCGATGATTAGCTCGACAACCTAGTTCATCCTTCTAACGAGCTCATTGATGTAGTTCTCACGGTTACCAGCATCACCACCCTCAACATAGTGGTTCCTCTTCTTCTTCAGGCCTCCTAGCGGTGCCTTCAGCTTGAATGGCCAGAGGAAGTTGTTCGCCTCCTTGAAGTGTGGGCCAACAGTGAGGATCTCATGAACAAGATCCTCAATGCAGATGATGTTGTGCTTCCCCAGGCCCTGATAGGAACACCAAAAAGATCAGAATCATTTTAAAATTGCATTTGTAACCACAAGAGTAGAAAATCAAGGATTGCTAACCTCCTCAATGACTTTGTTGTTGGTCAGAGCGATCCTTTGCTTGTTGAGCTTTCCATAACCCCTCTTGTAGATCAACTCTCTGACACTCTTCAAGTTTGGGTACCTAAAAGGATAATGATTTTCCCAGTTAGCAACAATGCAAGATACTCATATGGACTCCTGCACCACTCCAGAACTTGGCTACTTGCACTTTGGATGTAGAAAAATTGCTGGCCTATCTCACAATTCAACATCAGTGAAACAAATGCAACTACTGAGGAGATCAAATTCAGGATTAGTGCTAGTTTCAAGCTAGTATTTTAACAAAAGTTCTTACTTCCAGGATCCAGCAATTGCTAAACAAGCAAGTACGAAGTCAAAGTACTAACAATATGATACAATAGACACTGCACTATGGTAAATTCATTCAAGCAAGACAAGTACAAACATCATAATTTCACTTGGATGATTTGAAAACAATGAGTAAATTCATTTAACCGCAATCCATGTATCATGATAACTCAAAATGTAAACTTAGAACATACCCATATGCAACATATGGCTCAACCCTGCGAAGCATGTTGATGGTGGCTTTGTTGACCTTCAGGAACACCCCATTGAAGATCTGCAAAGTTGAACAATTGGCACAATGAACACAGGTAAAAATCAATTGAATCAAGAGATGAATTTACAAAACCAACAAATTGGCCTTAACCCACCTGCCTCAAACGCAGAAGCTGCAATATCTTCCTGGTCTTTGGGTGCATGGCATTGATACTACAGTCAAAGCATTTCAAAATATTAGCATCAATGTAGCAGACAAGTCCATGTCAAGTTGTCAACATAGATATCATGAATATAGGGGCAAGTTGGCGCCTTACCCACGGATCCGGACCACAAAGAGCAGCTTAGCCTCAGGACTGACATAGAACCCACCCTTCATCCGGGCCTCACGCTTAAGTTGCACCAGCTCCTTCTCCTGCACGCAAAACCAACATTAGCATATTTCTAACAAAGTTGAACTCTCAACAGAAAGCATTATTGACAGCACAGATAATAATGATTCCATGAGGCAGAAACAAACTTCTCAATGATCACACAGCTAGAAGAGATCTATGAGCTGATCATGTCAAATTTGTACAACAGCAAACCCTACTCAGTCAAAGAAATGTACAACCCCTTTGGATCTAAACATAAATCGCAACTATTTAAACCTCAAGACCAACTCAAGGGCTCAAGGCACAGGTTTGATGGCATCTCGCCGTAAAACCATGTAAAACTGGCCTAGGTCATTAGCTCAACAATGGCATGGAAACATGCATCAGGCCGGGCATGCACCTGTACGAAATCTATAGCACAAAAAACATCACACAAAATTCTGCAGCTACCACCTAGGTGAGCACATTTCTAGATTACCGCAGCGTCATGGATAATGGACGATTACACCTACGTCCGAGTCTACAACCTTGCACCGCGACATTCGCATATCGATCTAAAAATCAAGGACAAAACCCGAGCTCTACTTTGCACACACCACAGACAAACCCTAATCAATGCCGGATCCCACAAAACGCAGCTCTACCACGCCAAAATCTAATTGGATCGAGCGTGAGCAGCGATCTGACCTGGGCATCGTACTCCTCGGCGTACTGCTTGGCGCGGGCGAAGATGACCTTGCGGTTCTCGCTCGACTTCTTCTTCTCTTCCACGGCCTTGGTCTTCTTCTCGGCGGCCCAGAGCTCCTCCCGCTTCCTCTTACGCAGCACCGACTCCGGCACCACCACCTTCGCCGCCTCTGACGCCATCTGAATGCAACAGCCAATCCCTTAGGATCAGATCGAGACGAGGAGTGGAAGCAAATGCCTTCGTGTGATGGGCGGGTGGGTGCTTACCTCGACGAGCTTCCTGGAAGAGGAGGAGCAGGCGAGAGAGAGCGGGAGACGACGAGAGGCGGCGGCGGGCGAAGGGAGTGGCTTAAGTAGGGTGGGGTTTGGGGGCTAGGGTTTGTGAGCCGGATCCGACGGCTGCGATCGTTTGGATGGGCTATGACGGACCGGAATACGGCCCATAAGGGCCCGTCCGGCAGGCCCATTACGTCCGTCTTGTGGGCCCATCTAACCACCACCGAGGCACTTGCCAACTCCGTTGCCTCACTGCCGCATCTCCGACGCCGTCGCCGAAGAGAGCGCCGCCGTGCGTGCGAATGCCATCTCCGCCGCCTCCACTCTCCTCGCCATGCCATCGCCGCCGCAGCATGTGCTTCCTCCTGATCATCCTCTTCCTGCTCTCCTCCGTGCGCAGGTCCGCCCCTTTCGCTATCCCGATCCGCGCGTCTCCTCGGTTCTGTTTGCCGACCACCGCTCCCCCGTGTGTTCCCCCGCAGCAGCGTGGAGGAGGAGTCAGCGAGGGCACTTAACGTCGGCGAGGAGCTTGTGGGCGAAACGATGCCGCTCCGCCACGGCCGGAAGCTCTACAGGCTCGCCGGGCTGCGGCCGCCCGCGTGGTACGAAGTCAAGATCTCCTACCCGGCCTCCGTACGATCTGACCCTTCCCTTTGGTTGAGAAAGAAAAAACAAGGAAATGAGCAACCATTGTTTGTGGGTGTAGATACCGTTGAGCTTTTCGATTGGGCTCGTGAACGATCCTGACGCTGCGGAGGATCGGGGGAGCAAGAACAGGAGGTTGCTCAACACGGAGAAGATAATTTTCATGGCTGAGAGGAGCGAGCCGGTCGGTATCAATTTCAATAATCTCTTAGTTAGATTTGTTGAATTGGCCGCAGCATCGGAGTGGTGCTCCTTGATGGGATGACTTTATACTGGCTGTATGTGATCAATTTTAGGTTTATGTTCTTGTCACGGTGGAGCCTGAGGGTGTGATTGCAAAGCCAAATGTGCTGGAGAGGGAGCTTGCCCTGTTCAATATCGGTATGATAGTGGTGTTTCTTTACATTTCGTCTTTCCTCTGTGATATTCAGAACTGATTAGCCATTGCTATGCTGTGATATTGGAGAATGATGTTTCTTTGGCTATAGAGCGAAATTGAAAAGTAACATTGAGAAAGTTGGGCCTAGTAGAAAATCTTGATTGCTGGGTGATGATATTTTTTAGTTACTTGCCCATTCTGTATTTGGATTTTAAAGCTTTTTACACATTGCCTCCATGTTGCTTCAGTTACTTGTATTTCCACAGAAGTCGTACTCAATCTAAAGTATCTAAGGCAGGTTCTTGCACAGTGGTACTATACACAGACCTTAGTTGTAGGTTCCTAGTTCCTAGTGAACTGTAATATACACAAAGAGGTAAGCTTAGTTACTCCAAGGCCATGTGGTTAGCATCAAAAAGCTGACATAGTACTGTACATAAAACATCAATAAGTAGTGATCTTTCATATTCACAAAGCAGAAAAGGGAAGCTTGTTTACTCCGAGGCCACACGATGCGATTAGCATCAATAAGTTGGCGCAACCGCACAACCCCTTTCAGTAACAATGGGGGTTGCACATAGCCAGTGCTTTCTATGTTTAAACTATTTACGTCCTCATCATGAATGACTTTAGAAAATTGGATAACATGACCTTCCTTTAAAACGGTTCTGTTATCACGCTTTGAAGATGTCAATTAGTTAGCTCTAGTTTTCCCTATCCTTGCTTCAGTTATCATTGCCTGGCCCTTCTATATAGTGCTTTGATCTGAGCACCTAAATAACATTTTTTATGCGAAGAGTGCTTTATGATTTCCATTATTGTGCAGTTTGCGATGAACTTTTGCTCGGGATCCCGCATTTTGCCTGGTGTGTTGGAGTTGCAGCACTGGCATGCATTATGTTGGCGTCAATGGCACCATATTTCCTGCCGCTACACAAGCTACTCAATTGCGAAGCTGCAGAACTGAGCGATCCTGATGCAGCTAAGCTTTCATGATACACTGGGATATGCTGCAGGAATGTCCAATATTGCATAGCAGGGCTAGTGTACATGTAATGTATCCTGTTTTTCTTCTTCTTCCTTCCATCAGACGCAGTTGTACAAGCATCTGATGGTGACTGTACCTAGACTTTAATGCTAGATATATTCGTTTCAATCTTGTATCATTGCCTCATTGATAAATTTTAGATGTTATTTTTCCACGGTTCATTTTATTCCTGTGATAAAAGGGGGACCTTTGAAGTCTCATGTCATGTTACCTTGTGGCAGACGCAAGTAGTTGCCACGTGTTTAGGAATCTCAAAATCAACAACAATAAAATGTATCGATCGATGGACACGCAGCAAAAACGGATATGCACAATCAATGATCGGCTAATCATGGCCTAACCAAAAACTAAGCTTATGGGCGCCATTGATACGAATTCTAATTACTACTGACCTCAAAGTAAACATTTGGGAGAACAGTAAAAAAAATGATGTGACGCTGATCGTTCCGTCTGAAGATGACTGTGATCTCTTCCTCCTCAGAACAAAAAATAATAAAAGAAGATGACTGAGGGAGGAAGCTGGCTAAGCTAAGATACTCACACTCACAAGACAAGAGTTATCGTGAACGTAGGCATCGACCAGTGAATCCTTTTTAAGGTCCTTCTCGATCACAACGACTCGTCCAAGCAGAGACGAGACAACAGTGATCCATCAATTCTGGCGCCATCACCAGCAGTGGCATTGAAGGAGAAAAGAGACTCGTACCGGCCGCTGTGTCTGACCTCAAGTGGAAGCCCATCCACAGCCATCAACGCTACTAATTGTGTGCGTACCCCGTCGTCTCCCTGCTGATGCGGAATAAATCGGTCGCGTGCAGCGCCGCGCCAACCGCGAACCACCCTTACAATGACGTGGCGCCGTGCGCGTCCGATCCCGCCACCCTGTCGGCGTCGTCGGCGTCGCACGAGACGACGGCGCGCCCGTGGAACCACTGCGAGCCACGAGCCACGAGCGCGAGCGCGCGAGCGCGCGCGCGGCGTCGCGGTGCGCGGACGGCGGATCACAGCGACAGCTGCTGCTAGTTGCACATTCATGGCGGCCTCTTGCGTTGCGTGCGCTCTCGATCGCTTTCGGTGCGGTTGCACGTTATTAATTCAGTGCAGTTAATCCCCGTTGCTATTCCATGCTGTTGATGTTAACGACCGGTTTGAGGTTGATTGACCATGTAACTAACTTTCGATAAAAAAACAGATTTGCTATTTTTAAATTACGATCGAATTGCCCGTCACTAAATCTATAATTATTACAAAAACTATTTATATAATTTTAAATTTTTTAAAAAATATATCTCTAGATATAAAGTTACACAGAAATTCTAAAATATGTAACTATTCCATTAGTCGTTAGATGAGGGATTAACATCTAAAACTGTTAACTTAAAAATAACCATTTGTCCATTCATCCAGAAATACTTGCTCCAAAAAAAAACATGTAACCACCTTGGCCTGAGCTGATTAACATTGTACGTACGTACTGCCATCATGCAAGTGTTTATCGATCTCTCTTTGAGATAGAGATGTGGTATGGAATGTTCGATCGAATGAGCTGTTTGAGATGTATAACCAACTGGACGTGCATGTATGCTGGGTTAGTTAAACAATCACTACTGCTATCTCTTTTATCGATCGTGTTTCTCGATCTCTTTCAAAACGTGCATATATATAGATGAATGGTTCCCATCGATGATTTATACATCATACATGTAACTAATGTCGTTGTACATTTTCAAGTGATGAATTTGTCAAGATCAAGTCGACCTGGGCCTAGCTAGGTAGCCTTAAGAAAACTTTTATGCACGTTGTTGATCGTTGAATTAATGTTCATAAAAACTCCTGAAGGTACGTTGCTTAAGAGAATGTATGTTTTATGTTGAAAACAGTACTGTAACCACCTGCATGTTCCAGCTACCAGGGTGTGAGCTAGCTAGCTGCTCCTTGATGGAGTAGTACATTTATCTCGTGCATTCAAGTTCTTCCCTTTCAAAACCCCATCATGTACGTGTCGAAACCAACTAGCTTTACGACATCGATCATTGATCGACGACATATGCAGCTAGCTGGATCAGAGCTTAGCGTTCTACTGCCCAAAACAGACCGACTTTTCGTGGCACCGGCCATTGGTCGATCGAGCAAATGCCGCTACGTCAGAACTCAACGCAACAAATTGAAAGATCTCGTGTTTGGCGGTTCTCGTTCGGAATTGAATTCGAGCAAAGGCAGGCAGGCAAAGGCAAGCATGTGTTGGGTGATTGAGTGAGCTAACCCTGTTCCGTTACAGTGTATTTGCGTCACGAGTTGCATGCTGTTCACGCGTTCCTGAAACGTCGGAGAGAAGGATGTGCCAATTAAGCCTGGCCGGACGGACGGATGGGAGGGTGGTTATGCCATTAAGATGAGCTAGCTAGGAGATAATCATCAGCTCATAATTATAATGCATATACTGCTCTAATTAAGCCGGCATGTATGGTCTGCATACAGTCAAAACAGTCAAATCAACACTGTTCACCAGCAAGATCTAGGTAATGGCATGAAGTTTGCACTATTAGTAGCTAATATGCTTCGAATTTGAGCGTCAAAGCGTGCAGGAATTGCCGGCTAGCTAGCTACAATTATGTTCTTGGATTGAAGAGAGTGCAATAGTTCATGCATCTAACACCAAGAAATATACTGTAGTGGTACCGTGCAATGCTGCTCTTGGGTACTATGCAAAAGTAGCACTGTACTAAACGTCCCGTGCGTCAACTCTCCGTTGTCCTGCACCTGCATGAACGCTTGCTGCAATCAAGTTCCCATAGAACCGCTCTGTACTGTGACCAACAGATGCTGGGCCTATCACCAGTAATTACTGCAAACTCGATAATCTGCGAACTGCGGCATCAGAAACTCAGAGTGTACGTACGCAGGCATCGATTGAGCTTGAACAACCAGACACCTTGTTTTTAGACCAACAGGGCATATTCTGAAGTACTGACATAGGCTCCCCTAGCTAATATTTTCAGTTGTTTATATACTCCTACACAGTACGTAGTACTTTACATACGTAGCCCACGTGAAAAACAAGCACGTACGTAGGCCTCAGGCTCTGATATGCATATGCCACATGTGACATGTGTACCCTCCCACTCGTGCCACTGCTGCTAGCTAGTTACTGGAGAGTAGACCACATGCAATTCCATCGATCTCCACGTACGTACGTGCGTCCTCTTAGCTGCTTGGAACTTGTTGCTAACTTAATTTGCAAATTTTGATCCATACATGTACACCGGGGGGACGAGCAGCGCACGCACGCAATCTAGCCAGCTCCCCAACCAACTCTAATTATTAATCACTCGATCAATCACAGTGCTCTTCTCCATCGCTCTACTGAGTCCACTCCACTATATATTTCGAGCTGACTGATCACTATAGCCATTACCAAGTTCAATTCCCCGCGTGTGTGTATCACTCACCTGGCCCAAGTATCCCACGACATCACTCGCAGCTACACAAGGTTTTTTTGAACTCGGGATCGATATCATCAGCAGCTAGCTAGATCGACATGGCTTTTGCAGCTGCTGGACTTAGTCGGGCTCCGGCGGTGATGGTAGTTGCGGTGGCGGTGGTGGTGGCGACGGTGGTTGGGATGGCAGGGGCGGATTTCGCGGCGGACAAAGCGGAGTGCGCGGACCAGCTGATGGGGCTGGCGACGTGCCTGACGTTCGTGCAGGCGGCGGCGACGGCGCGGGCGCCGACGCCGGACTGCTGCACGGGGTTCAAGCAGGTGCTGGGCGCCAGCAAGAAGTGCCTCTGCGTGCTCGTCAAGGACCGGGACGAGCCCGCCCTGGGGTTCAAGATCAACGTCACCCGCGCCATGGACCTCCCCTCCGCCTGCTCCATCACCGCTACCTTCTCCGACTGCCCAAGTACGTAAACTAATCTCTCGCGGATTGAACACTGAGCCTGGACGTACTCATGTTCAACTTCCAGCTGGGCAGTGATGCTTGCATGCATGAACTGCACTTTGCTAGCTGCATCGTGAATTGAACAAGTTCTGTGCTTTGGTTCTGCACGATTCATTTGATAACTTACGTGTCGGTACTACTACTGGATGGCACCTCTGCAGAGATACTGAACATGTCGCCCGACTCCAAGGAGGCGGAGATCTTCAAGCAGTACGCGAGGGAGCACGAGTCCAAGAACGGCGCCACGCCTACAGCCGCCGCCGCCACCGGTAACTAACTAACCAAGCCCTTTGATCGCGCTCCTTAACTTTCTTCAGTTATTATTACACTAGGAAATGATACAAAAATTTCACATGTGAAAAGATTTCAAAAATAAAAAATACATCTGAAAGAAACAAGAACACATGCATCATGCATGCATGGACACCAGTCTCGATCGTTGGGTAGTTACGTATACGACCGGGCCGGACGTTGTCGACATGGGAGGGCGGCCACGCGGCACGCACGCTATCCTGACGTGCAGTTACGCTGAGAAAGGTACAGGAAACGCTCGCTGTACGCCAGCACCAGCAGGCAACGGTTTGCGCTCATTCAAGCCCGAGGTAATGACGGGAGAAATCAATGCCTTGTATGGAAAGATCATCTATGTATGGTCCATCCAACTGTGTACGTGTTGTGTACCCAGAACTAATTTGGAGTGTGTTGATTAAACTTGGCGTGCTGAGATCACCTTACACCTGCATGCACAGCCTGCAGAACAGAGTGTACTGTAGTACGCATGAGCAGTACTCGTACAGTAGTTTTTCGCCTACATAGTTGAACGTATAAAATAGAAAGCATCCTTTAAGTAGATCTAAAAATAGTTATTTCTAAATCGATAATTTTGGATGTTGATTTTTTATCTAATGGTTAATTGGATAGTTATAATTTTTAAAAATTATATGTAATTTTAGTTTTAGAGATGTGTAACTAGGTAGTTATATATTTTTAAATCTAGATAGACTTGCAAAAAGTTTTGTAGAACTGTAGGTTTAATATTATGCAACTAGACTGACTAAACAATTTATCAAACGAACTAAAAAATAATAAATCCGAATTAATTAACAACTTTTTCTTTCATTAAGACGGCACCAAGATACGTACCCCGTGCTAACGGCTACTGGACGGTATGCATGATTCCGTGCACTTTTGCATCGCACGGGATGTGCACTACCTTTCGCAACCTGATATGTAGCCTGACTATTTCTGTGCTTTTGCATGAAGTAGATAGTATCAGTGCAACTGTGCAAACTGTACATGATTGTATTCTTCTCTTGAACCATTCTTGCTTCTTCTCGATCGTAAGTGTTGGTCGCGCGATTCGCTTGTCGCAGGTACGGCGGGTGGGAAGAGCGCGAGCACGGGCGCGGCGAAGGGCGCGGCCGGCGAGCGCCGCACGACCTTCTTCGGCGTCGTCTCGGCGCTGCTCGTCTCCGTTTTTGTTATCGCGTGATAGCCTGCACTGCACCGGCCAGAGATATAAGAAGAGAAGGGATGTGATGACACGTGGCTTTGAGGTGCATGGTGCTGACTGTGCATGCACCAGCAAAACAAACGACCTGTACTACGTACCGTACTCCCAGCTGGTAGCTCCTACTCGCCGCTGTGTCGGGCTGCTTTCCAGCGTGGGCTTAATCAATTTAATTGTGATGAAGCAAAGATTGATTTGTTTGTTGTTTAGTTGCCTGTGTGTTCAAAGTTCTGTTTCGACCGAGTTTAGCTGCTCCCTTTATTTATTTTGTATTTTTTGGCTCAAGAAACCCGCAGGGTATGTAATACTACAAGTTACTAAACCTTTGATATGTTGAATATTGGAAAGGATCTTCATCGATCTATGTCGATTATGGTACTTAGGCCCGTGCGAGTTTTGTTCTTGCGCAAATGGTAGGATGTTAAAGGGGTTACCGTGTCTAAGATTTTGAAGGGACTCAAGGCTAATAGCAAAATTCACTAGCTATATGTCACAAAGTATGTATCTCGATAAAGCCATAAATGAATTGTTTAATAGATGATAAACTTCATCCGTTGTAGCTGAAATTTGTAGGAATCAAATGATGTGTAATAGAAGTATATATAACGAAAGCAGAGAAGGATGGTGGAGCACATGATTAAATGAGTTTATGAGTGGACGGGAACACGTCTATGGACCATGTGGAACAAATGATGAGCTTGGTGTGTACCAAACATGTACATATATAGGATTTTTTTTTCACATGGCTTAACCTCTCACGATAGATAAAATAGGAATTTCTTTTAGGGGACTAGGGGTGGGCAGGGCCACCCAAACCATCCATTACTGAGGTACTGCGTAGCCATAGTTTTACGGGCAGATTACAAAAGGCACAGGAGAGGGAAATTAACATCGTTATTAGAGCGATTTAATCATTAGCCCAGTCCTTAGAGGACATCCACAATTTGGTGAAAAAAGTGGTTAACAACATATTTTGAGATTTGGCACCGATGCCCTTCATTGTCTATACCAGTGTAAATCCAAAAAGTAGAACCAGAGCAGTTATATGCTCAATGCCCAATTTGCTAAATTAATTAGAGACAGTAAAGCGGAGCACCCTCCGGGCCTCCTCAGGCTATCTGTGTTCCATTACGTCGGATCCCGTGCGGACGGCCACGATCGACGCGGGGTCCGTCTCGGGTCGACTGCCTGTTCGTGCCGGGCGCGTTCGTTCGCGGGCACCGGGTGGCTTGCCGGGGTGCCCGTCCACGGCGATGTCCCCTCGCAGGACAAAAATCGGTGCGTTGTGGTTGCTCCGGGTGGGGGGGTCTGGCGTTTCCGGGGATCCGTTAGCCGGCGGCGGGTGATGCCCGGATCCACCACCGACGCTTCTCGGTGGGTGGCTTGCCCTTCCCATGCATGGCTTGTCAGTCACAGTGGCACCCCGGCGAGAACGCTAGCCACGTTCTGTGGTGGCGGCAGAGGAGACGAGCGAAGTAAGAGGGCATGGCCGATGGGGAGAGGAATGGCGGCGCGGGGATGCAGCTGTTTCCTGGAGTGAGCTGGTCGCCGGTGGTCCGGAGATCATTGCTGCCGGCCGTCCTATTTCCGAATCGCACGGGCTTCTACTCGCCTTGCTCGCCTGTTCAGGTGGCTGCTGCAGGTCGGCTCCTATACAGCTTGCTCTCCTCCAACCTCCTCCATTCTTTCTTGTTTCACAGATTTGGTCTTATTCTTTTGGATGGTGTCTTTGATTCGATTCGCTGATAACGAACCATTGTTCCCGGTGTGTGAGGAATGTCCCGCCTCTATAAGATATCTCTAATATATATATTGTCTTCTGTCTCTATAATTGTTGATTAAGAGGGAGCGCTTAGTTTCGTGCTTAGTGGTGTATCTGCCACAGTGCTGATTTGGGAGTTGATTGTTTTTCCGTTGTGTGTGTATTGAGGGGCGGGGGAATCGAAAGGGGCAAGAGTAGGAGGTACTAGCTGTGCATGGTGTGAAGTTTGTGTGGTGTACGGGCGCACTCAAAGAGTACGCGGGCAACGCGGGCAGCGTCGGCGCCGGCTCTAGCGCTCCATTTGCCGGCGGCCTTCCTCTCTCCAGCAGTGGCCCAGGCACCTGGTTCCATCCAGCCAGGTATCCTTCTCTTCGTTTTGCTTAATTTCGGACGTCCAATTCCATCTCCGTGTTAGTGCTTTCTTCTGGTATGGTAGAATCTTCCGCTTCCTTAGAGACAGGTCTTTCTGATTGTGGTTTCGATTCGGTTTGTTCTTGGCAGGTTAGTGTTCCCAGTTTGTCAGGCCATGTTCTTCTTCTATAAGAAATCTTTCCAGTTTGTGATGGTATATGTTCTAGCTCTATGACATATGACGGGTCGTTTTTGTCTTTGAATGGAAGATTGTTTGTTTAGAAGGATGCTTCAGTTTTGGTCGGCTGTGTGTATTTAACAGATCGCCATATTGATTATTAGGAAGTTAGCATTTCCAGTCTGTGGAGCATGATGATCTAGCGTGCCACAGTGGAACGTCCTGGTTACCGTCTCTAATTAGTGTGTTCAAGAAAAAAACTTGTTTCGTCCTACTGTAAGGAGCTGTGAATTCAAAAGGACGCTCAATTTTTCATAATTGTGTATGTTCGTGGAGAGCACCCTTGATTGTTAGGGAGTCAGCGCTTCCAGTACATCCATGGAATGGCCTGTTGATCCTTACGAAGTTACCGCTTTCGGTTTGTGAGGACTGTTCTTGCTCTATAAGAAATCGTTTCCTGTATCTATAAGACTTGATTATTGGCCGGTTCTACAGGTTAGGCTACAGATCATTCCATACGCATCGATCTAGCCTAGACAATATATGCACAGGCTAATTGTAGTTTATAGTATAGGCGCCTGTAGACTAATATGTGCAGACTAATACATCCAAGAGATACTATGCGAGCCGTTCCTAATTTATTTCCTCTGTATTATGTCCAGTTCTTTCCAGTGTCCTAGCCAGCAAATGATATGTGCTGTGCTGATTAAGAGGTGCGTTTACATCATCTGTGTTAGTGGCGTGCTAATAGATTTTCTCGTTCATTTCGGTTATTGCCATCTATCTTTTCGCGTTTATCCTGGTTAGTGCCATGTAGCTTATTTCGTTGTTATTGTTATCATTAGGTGAATGTGAGGAAGGAGTAAATTGATCCGTGACAGGGTGCTCACTGGTCTGCTCTACCGAAAGCTCCTGTATGATGCTGGGCTGTTGCTTAGGCCGTCTGTGTTTCTTGCACGGCCCGTCCGCATGCATCCGGCGTCCGGCATATCCTGCTGGTCCGTCTTCCGATGTGTTCGAACAGCTGTCCGTAAGACGGTGAGGTTGCCGTTCATTGCACTCTTTCAACAGTGCCCCTTCACATTCTCCTGAGTCCTATTATACACGCTGACCGGTGTGCATCCGGTTATGGATACCGCGGTTTGAGTGCGGTGACGGCTGCTTACTCGTCTGGTGTAGTCGAGGGTCCGGCCTGTCAGGTGTGGCTTCTCCTTTCCTGAGGATGGTACTAATTAGTAATATATATATCCGCCTGGCTGTTCGTTTTCTTCCTTCCCTTCGTCTTTTGCCTTACTGCTTTCTCGGTTCCTGCTTCCAGTTATGCGTCTGCTTTAGGTCTTACTAGGTAAGGTTCTTGCTATGTATAATGTTCTCCTGCTAGCTTCCTTTGCCGTGTTTAGCTGTTTCTCTTCTGTCGATCCGTGTTTTAGTTTGTTCATTCCTGCTTCTGTTGCTTGGTTTTCCTTTTTTTCCTTTTTTGTTGTTCTTGTATGGTCTCTTTGTCCGTCGTTTCATCGGTCTCGTTTTTTGTGTCGAGCTAAGCATCTTCTATTATGTACGGTTCCTTCGGTTTGGTCCTTTCATTCTGGACGCGTTCTTTTCGGCACCTCTCTTCTGGTTGCGATTCTGGCTGTTGTTGGTTGCAGGTTTCCGATGGTGTTGCTAAAACTTTTTCCATGTTTTCGCTCGTTTCCTTCTATGTCTTTCTACTAATGTGTCATAGGACAGCAACCTGATCATATTTTTTGCCATCTAGGTCCTGCATCGGCCATGAGAGTTTTCTATGTAAAGGACAAGACCACGTGCCTTAGGCAATAAGTTCCAGATGGCTTCCGGATAGGTCAGTTCCTCGGATTTTGCATTAAATGGTCCTATTTATTGATGCTTTAACTACTGCAATTTTTCTGTTTACTGCCATATTATTTATATGCTTCTTTACATATTGCCTTGTATGCCTTGTTCTTTGCTGTCGATTTTTGCTTTTGCTTTCTTGGAGGCATGCGTAGTAGACTTGTGTCGAAAATGCCTAGACAGTCGTCCCATGCACGTCCTGCACCCGCTGATGCTTCAGGTTCGGCATCATATGCCTTTAAACGAGCAAGGATAGAACCTGTCCAAGTAGCGTCGCACAGTCATTTCAATGTGCCACCTTTGGTTCGCAGGAGAGAGAGTATGTCTCATCTCTTGCTTTGCTTGCAATGAATTAGTTGCTTTGTCTATGTGGATTATTAGTATTGTTGTTTGGTTGCTTTCAATGTACAGGTGATGATTTCTTCCCCATGTTTGCGAAGGCACATGCAGCGCAAAATAGAGCGTCTCGCATTATATTTAAAAGGCAAAAAAAAATTGCAGCTTCACCTGTGCCATGCGATGCTAATAGGAAGGCAGAGCTACCTTTGCCTGATGAATACATGCACGCTCTAAAAGGTGTCATTCCCATTGATCCTTTTAGCGCCGTGTTTTGCACTACAATTAGAAACTGTGAGCCATCATCTACTATATTCCTCAGTCTATTCTTTCTCCAAACTATCCAGCTACTTGGCCTGACTGATCATGCTTGGAAGGTCCATGTTACACATGCCATCACCGTGGTGCTTCTTTCTGGTATGGTGAGCGGATGCAGAGAGATTCAAATTGGTCCAAAAGACAGGTTGTGTACAATGCTTGTTGTGGAGGTGGAAGGATCTATATTCCCCCATTCATGCCTCCTCCTACCGTCCTTGCTGACCTTATGTGCTTTGACGGTGGTTGGGCCAATCGCGAATTTATGGCCCATATAAGGCAGTACAACTGTCTCTTCAATTTCACATCCCTTGGGGCTGACATAGACAAAAGTATAAATGATGGCCGAGGTCCATATGTTTTTCGCATCAATGGCTAGCTCCACCATAGGATAGGCACATTGCTTCCTATGGATGGTGATAGTCCTAAGTTTGCACAGCTGTATATTCATGATACTGATAATGAGGTTGAAAATAGGATACGCGCACTTGCCGATGATGGTGATTTGGATGGGCACTTAGACCGGCGCATTGTTTGGACCCTTATTTCCATGCTTGATCACATTAATCCCCTTGTGAAGAAATTTAGGACTGCCAGGGATCGCTTGCATGAGTATCCTGCTGAGCGCTTGGCTATTAGGATTTTGGCTCCTAGGTCTGAAAAAGATATCCAATACAACCTTCCTACTTTCGATGACCTTGCTATGTTGATTGTTGGTGACTTTTCTGTTGATGCATACAAGCGTGACATAATAGTGCATGATAAGGAGCATGGCCTTTACTTTGTGTCCAACTTGCATCCGGCACTCATGGCATTACAGTACCCCCTCTTATTTCCTTATGGTGACCGTGGCTTTCAGTTAGGCATCGAGTATACAGATGCCCATTTGATTCGTGAGAAAGGTCGAAAGACTTTGACAATGCTCGATTATTATTCGCATTGCTGTCATTATAGACCAGCCCACTACAACCCATATACATGTTGTGGCAGGGCTTCGTTCCAGCTGTAGGTCGATTGCTTTGCTTGTTTAGAAGAAAATAGACTTTGGTTCCTTGTTAGGAAGCAGGGCGAACTACGGTCCGAACAGTTCCAAACCATAAGTGATGCAGTTGGCCAAGGTTGCATAGAAGGTGACAAAATTGGTCGTAGGACAATCCTACCAGCCAGCTATACTGGTGGTAAACGGTATTATACACAGCACTATCAGGATGCCATGGCAATCTGCCGAGTGTATGGTGGTCCTGATACGTTCACGACCTTCACCTGTAACACAAAATGGTCAGAAATAGATGAGGTACTGTGTTACGAGTCGGGTCAAACACCAGCAGACCAGCCTGATGTCGTTAACAGAGTTTATAAAATGAAGCAAGATGAATTAGTCGGGGATATTAAAGTTGCCGTGGTATTCGGCCCTATCAATGCAGGTGCCTCATTATTTGTCTTGTTGTGTCGTATATATTCATTCCCTGGACTGTTCACAACTTATAATATTGTATTGTGCTATGCAGTTCTGCATAGCACTGAGTTCCAGAAAACGAGGTTTGCCACATGCGCATGCTTTGACTTGGCTAAAGAACTTAGATAAGAAGGCGACGTTGTCTACTATTGACTCTCTCATCTGTGCTGAAATACCCGATGTTTTAATAGATCCTTTAGGATATGCACTTGTTGAGGAATTCATGATGCACGGTCCATGTGGGGATGCAAACAAAAATTGTCCATGCATGAAGGATGGTGTTTGTTCAAAACATTATCCTAAAGCTTTTTGTCCTGAGACTTCAATTGATGCCCAAGGATTTCCAGTCTATAAGCGTCGTGATGATGGCCGTTTCATCTACAAAAATGGTATTAGACTTGATAATGACATGTCGTCCCCTATAACATGAGCCTACTCAAAAAATACCAATGCCATGTTAATGTCGAATGGGGGAAAAAAGGCAAATCTAGCCCCCGGCCGAGTGGCAATGCCACATTTGGCCCCCGGCCGGGGGCAAAGTCAAATCTGGCACCGCGAAGCTCTGGGCAGCTGACACGCGTCTTCGTCGCGCCCTGGACCCGCGATGGGCCAAAAACCGCGGGCCCCACCCGCGACGACGGTCGGTTCGCGCGTGAGGCCCGCGACGCGAGGCAAACGCCGGAGGCCGTGGCGTTTGGCCTCTAGGAAACGCCAGTGGCCCTGGCGTTCGGGTCTGCCAGCGAACGCCAGGGGCCTTGGCATCCGAGGCAAACGCCGGGGGCCGTGGCGTTTGGCCTGTTGAAACGTTCGGATATGCCAGCGAACGCCAGAGGCCTCGGACGGGCCGGGTGTGGACTAGGGGCGAACGCCACTGACAGTGGCGTTAGCTCTCGTAGTCGCACGCCACCGTAGGTGGCGTTAGCCACCGTCGCTCTCCAGGCGCGCGACGCTGGGATCGCGGGTGGGGCCCGCGGTTTTCGGCCCATCGCGGGTCCAGGGCGCGACGAAAAACACGTGTCGGCTGCCCGGGGCTTCACGGCGCTAGATCTGACTCTGCCCCCGGCCGGGGGCCAAATGCGGCATTGCCACTCGGCCGGGGGCTAGATTTGCCTTTTCTCCCAGATGGTGTAATAAAACTAAGGTTGTCAAGTACCTATTTAAATACATCAGCAAAGGTAAAGACTGTTCACGCATGGTATTTGAAATAGTTAGAAATAGTGCCCATGCTGGAGAAGCAATGAGGTCTGAGGGTGCTGATGAGATACAAGAGTATTTAGATTGCAGGCATTTAGTGCCCCACGAAGCATTATGGCGCCTCTATGAGTTCCCGTTACATTGTAAGATGCCTGCTGTTGAACATTTGGATGTCCACTTGCCAGGTATGAATTATGTAACGTTCAAGCCATCATGTAACCTACACACTATTGTCACTAATGCAGAGCACTACCAAAAGACAATGCTTACAGAATGGTTTACTACCAACCAAAAATTCCCCCAAGCACGCTGTTTGACATACTGTGAATTTCCATCTGGATGGGTGTGGGAGAACGATAAAAAAAGTTGGAAGGGGAGAATGCCCCGTAATAAAATAGCTCGTATATATTATGTCCATCCCTCTGCTGGTGAGCGGTTTTACCTCCGCATGCTTCTTATGATCGTTAAAGGTGCCTGTAGTTTTGAGGATTTGCGAACACACAACGATGTTCTTTGTGGCACTTTCAAAGAGGCTTGCGCATCATGCGGCCTTTTGGGTGATGATGCTAAATGGTATAATGCCTTTTATGAAGCTTCCCTGTGGGCAACTTCTTTCCCGCTCAGGCATCTTTTGTCACAATTATAGTGTTCTGTACTGTAAATGATGAGCGGTCATTCTATGATAAATGTTCTCCATATTTGTCTAATGATATTCAACAAAGATTTCGTAAGTTGTTAAATGATCCGCATCTCCTGGCCAATTAGAAGACTTGCTGATAGACGAACTAAGCAATCTATTTTTGTGTAATGGTTTGTCAATTGCCAATTTCAATATGCCGTAGCAACGCTCTAAGGGATATAGCTGTATCCAAAATAGGCTTGTCTATGATGAATTATCATATGACTTAGCAGACCTTATTGAGAGGTCTACTGTGCTGCAGAGCCAGCTAAATACGGACCCAAAAAAGGCGTACAATGAAATTGTTGGTTGTGTCATGAATAATCAGCTGGCTTTTTCTTTGTCTCTGGTCATGGCGGTACTGGTAAAACTTTCCTTGGAACGCTCTGCTTTCATATTTACGGTCACAGAAAAAATTGTCCTCCCAGTTGCATCTTGAGGAGTTGCATCCCTATTAATGGCTGGAGGAAGAACCGCACACTCGCGGTTTAAGATCCCACTAGATATAGATCAAACCACCATGTGTGACATCAAATGAGGGTCAGTCCTATCTGACCTGATTAAGCAGTGTTCCCTCATAATCTGGGATGAAGCCCCTATGACTCATAGGCATTGCTTTGAAACACTCGATAGGACTTTGCGTGATATTCTGTCTCCTCTAAATTCTGCTGCAGCAACACTTCCATTTGGTGGTATGCTGATTGTTCTCGGAGGTGATTTTAGGCAGATTTTGCCGGTCATAGAAGGTTGAAAGAGCATCTAGGCCCCCAAATTAATTTTGATGGTTAATGGCAACTCAAACTAGAATCTAATGTTTACAATGAGTGTAAGCAGGATGAATAGGTTCCAGAAAGAAGAGTCATCCAGGAAAGGATGACCACCCAAAAGTACAAAGGTAGTTTCCAGGATAAGGAGATAGCTGCGCTAGGCAGCTGTGCCACAGCTGTGAAGAAGCCGGTGCTGTGCAAGGAGTTGCAAGCAAGGTGATGGTGGCTTGATGCGTCAAGGGCCGTGACTGCAGTTGGTGGAAGGTAAAGTCTAGGTTTGCTAGTTTTCTTGAGTCCTTAGGAAACACCCGTACTATCAAGAGGGATGAAGCAGCAATGATCTTTGGAAGTTCCTTGTGCTCAATGCTCAGAGTGTTGGACAGTGGCACTGATGTTTTGAGGTCAGTGGCCCTGTAACAACAGTTTTAGTCTAATGTGAAACTGGTTTGTGCTAGCACTTTGCAGTGCTAGCTGTCTAAAACCCTAGAGCCAAAGTCATTTGTGTGACATAGTTGTGTCACAGGTGATCTACCACTCTATGACTCAGGTACATCTCTGTACCAGGGGAGAGCTTGTAAATGCTAAGGGACCTGCACTACAATAGTTTGTCTGCCGAGTCAGAAGACTATTGGAGGTTCTCTCCTTATTAGGGATCAGAGTTAGTTGTGCACTGAGGGCGTGTAATGTGCCAAGACCGGGCTGAGTAGTTAGGCTACGTCAGTTAAAGGTTCACCTGTGTCAGCCTCGGTGACACAGGTGTCGGTCTGCCTGAGCCGATTACCGTTGTGTGTTGTGATTAGCTGTGTCACCGGTGTCTGTCACCGGTGATCCACTTAATCTTATGTGGCATGAGTGTAACGGTTGGGTACCTGGGAACCCTATAAATAGGGGACCAGGGGAGGTCTTCGACCTCAACCTTGCTCAATCTAGCGAATCACTTTCGACCGTTGCAAACCTCTCACCTCCTGAACAAAAGCCAAACTTCCTAAGAGTTAGTTCAAGAGAGTAGAGTTTTGAGCAAAGAGCACTGGTTCCTCCAAGAGTTGTTGCTGCCGATTCTGTTACTCTTGGAGTGTCAACTCCTAGACGGGCGTAGGAGTTGCTGGTATCTTCCCAAGCTTGTGTGGGTTGAACCAGAAGTTTGTGAAGGTGATCCCAAGTCTACCTGCTGCAAGGCGAAAGGACTTCCACAAGTAAAGCAAGAGGCCTGATCACTCAGGTACTCGGAGAACAAGCATGATTTAGTGCTGGTGATCTCTTCGGAGTAGCCTCTCCAACGGAGACGTACCTCTCTGAAAAGAGTAGGGAACTTCGGTGAAAAATCCCCATGTCTCTCTGAGCATTCTTTACACTGCTATTATCTACTCATCAGACTATATGCTTGTGTGTTTCTTGTTGTACATTGGTTAGCTGTGATATATCACTTTATGCCAGTGTTAGCTTAGCTATGTCTCAGTTGTAGCATCGTTTATCTTATATATGTGCCAACTATCTGTTACACACTTATCTGTCTTACATATTTGCTTAAGGTTGTTAGCTCACCTGTGTTACACGCCTGTGTGACAGCTGTGTATTAATTTACATAACATATATTGCCTGAGCTGTTAACCTGTCACACAGCCATCTAAACTTTGCAACCTGTTGAGTCTTAAATTTATAATCTGAGGAAATAGTCTAAATTTAGTTAGCCTCCTATTCACCCCCTCTAGTCGGCACCTGCGGTCCTTTCAAAGGTGGTTCGCGGTCACAAATTATTGATGCAACAATTACAAACTTGCTTCTTTGGAAATCTGTCCGTGTTCTTAGATTGCATATGAACATGAGGCTGTCCAACCCTTTGCTATCAGCTGCTGAGCAACATGAATTAGATGATTTCAGTAACTGGGTTTTGTCTGTCGGAGATGGTACAGCCTAGGAGGCTATATTAGATGATGGTACTGTTTCAGGAAGTATTGTCATATCATCAGACCTTCTTATTAACACTAAAGGTGACAAGATGGTTGCCATTATTGAGTGTGTTTATCCTAATCTTTGTGATCGGTACAATAGCACAGATTATCTCCGAGACCGAGCCATTGTATGTCCAAATAATGACACCGTGGAAGAGATTAACCTACGCGTCCTAGAGATGATCCCTTCCAACCCAGTTGAGCTGTTAAGTTACGATTGTATCTCCAAAATGAATGATAAACTTGGCGATTTTGACGAATTATATCCTACTGAATATTTAAATTCCCTTGTACTGCCAAACTTTCCACACCATAGGCTTGTCCTTAAAGTTGGCTGTCCTGTCATGCTACTTCGAAATATTGATCAAACTATGGGCCTTTGTAATGGAACAAGACTTATGATAACGAGATTAGCAATGCAGATTGTGGAGGTGAGCATCATGACAGGGTCTAATGTAGGCGCCATCTTGTATATTCCTAGAATTATGTTGAGATCTAAAAGTTCAAAGTGGCCCTTCGTCCTCGAAAGACGGCAATATCCTGTTAGGCTTTGCTATGCAATGACCATAAATAAAAGCCAGGGGCAAACTTTATCATTTGTTGGAATATACCTCCGAAAACCTGTCTTTACACACGGGAGCTTTATGTTGCGATATCAAGGGTTCACGTCAAGAAATGATCTGAAGATTGTTATTGAAGATCATGATGGGAACTGTGGAAGTACAACTTCTAATGTCGTCTACCATGAAGTTCTCTCCTCTGTGTAGTTCTTCCTCTATCTGTCCATTCTACGTCTAAATTTGTGCACTAAAATGTACATATGTATGCACATAATGTAGCTTGCTTCTATACCTCTTATCCTTGCCACATATGTGTACAGACAATACGGTTTCTTTATTCATGCTTGTTCCTTCTGCTGTTTGTGCGTGCATAATGTAAGTTTGATATGCATGGTTCCTTTATATTGCATTTATATGTTTTTTGTTCCATCCCTGATCTTTGCTATTACCTCCATGTACGCACAGGTGATTGCCCTCTCCGAACTCACTCCTGCTAGCAAGCGTGTAACAATCTGTGTTCGTGTTTCACGCATGTGGGAATACTTGAATAAGGAAAGAGAGCTTGTTCATTTCGATCTTGTTCTCATCGATGAGGAGGTACTGTGATTGCCTTTTGCTTATTCCTTCTGTTATCCTGTTGGCTAAGTGGTCTTATTATTCTTCTTTGAAACAGGGGACCAAGATGTATGCTGAGATAGCAGGCGCTCAGGCTCCAAGATTTAAGGATCTACTTGTTGAAGGAGAGGTGTACCTGATGAGGGATTTCTTTGTCCAATCAGCAAAAAGAATGTTTCGAGTTGTTGAAGCAAGGTTCATGATCAAGACAACGCCGTGGACAAAGGTTGAGCAAAAAACAGCTGTGCCCACTTCTTTCCCTCGCTATGCATACAGCCTTACAGGATTTGATCAGCTGCCACATCTTATTGGCAAGAAGGAATCATTCTTAGGTAACTGTATTTCTTCTCATATTCTACATCTCAATTGCTTGGCTTTGTTATCTCCTTTGCACATCAGGCACTATATTTTTGTTTGGTACTTATGCAGATGCAGTTGGCATAATAGTTGCTATTTCGGACTTGCTTGTTGTTCGCCTCCCAGGACAACAACATGACTCTTCCAAGAGAAACCTGCGCTTGGTGGACATTGAGTGAATGGAATAACTCATGCATCTTGTTTTCATATCTCAGTGCCAATATCTTTCTTTTTTTACTGTATTCAAACTGACTGGCATAAGTACCTAAAAATCCTTGCCGAGTTCTCCATATGCACAGGCGACTGTGCTGTGGCAGGGCAAATTCATTAGTGATAGTTATCTGTTTGTATCATTCCATTCGATTTGTTGTCCTCATTGTATGCAGCTTTCCCTTGAAATGGATACTTCTAACTGTCAGTCTCATGCAGTGGAAGGATGATTGATGCTGCTTTGTGGGGACATCATGTAGTTTCCTTTGATGGCAAAGAGCTGTACAAAAAAGGCTAGTCAGAGGCTCTTATCATTCTCTTAGTTGGGACATTGATGAAAGACTACCGAGGTCATGTGCTGCCCAGCATTCGTCTTTTTTTGTCCATACAACATGCATACATATCGCCTCCACTTATGGGTGCTAACAAGCACGTCTCTTCATAATGGTTTCTTCATAATGATCATTACCGTGATTACTGTAGGGCATGAAACTATAAGCTGTGGTGAAGCTGGGAAGTACTATATCAACCCAGATATTCTAGAAGTTGCTTCATACCGCGAAAGGTCATCTCCTTACTTTCGCTCTGCATAGAACTTTTATTGCCAATGGATGGACATTGCCTTTGTTTACTATTGTTTCCCACTTTTGATCCAGCTTAGGGCAGCAGTTGCCAGTTATTGAGTGGATGGCAGCCGCAAATGATCGGTACCAAAAAGCTTACAAACAAACTAAAGCAAGGGCAGTTAAGATCAAGATCCTCTTATTAGCTGATCCAAATGACTTCATTGTACGTTCCTCTTTCGCTCCTGGAAAGTTCCTTATAGCATGCTCTATTATTTGGCAACTCATGTGAGACCTCCTTTTGCTCTCTTCTGTATGCAGGGACAGAACTTGGTATGCACTGTAACACTTACCAAGGTTAGTTCACCTTCGTGGTGGTTTCTAGCTTGTTCAAGGTGCCACAAGACAGCGTACCCAGCAAACACTGAGTTCAGCTGTAGCGACATCTCCTGCCCCTCAAAAACCGCTGAACCAAGGTATATAGTATAAATACACTACATATATTGTTCCATCTATCCTGTAATCATTTTGTTCTCTCATATTCATGCTTGAATTCAGATACAAAGTGTGTATGCTCGGCACAGATGGCACTGGTGAGACAGAGTTTGTCTTCTTTGCTGGAGTAGCCGAGCAGGTTATTGGAAAGCATGTCGATGTCCTCGTGCGTGCTTCTACACGCAGACCAGGTGTTATTCCAGCTAAAATATCAGCACTTGTCACTCAGAAGTACACGTTGGATGTTAGCATTGCAGAAAAGGGACTCCAGTTTGGATATATTGCATTCCAAGTTAACAACATAGATATTGTCCATCCAAAAGCAAAATCATTTGAGTTCAGCACACTTGTGTCTGCCTCTAGCCAATTGCCTGCAACAGAGTCGATTCCTGCCATAACAGGTCCTTCACCCGTCAGTATAGATGTGAGCTTCTTCATGTCCTCATTTGCTTGAGATACAGACCTGCAATTTGCTTCTCTTCTATATCCATGTATGCCGTATTTGTCCCTTTATATGTTTCCTAATATGACAAGAACTGCAACACGCCAGGTTTCTAATGCTGACCAATCTGCTGTGGTGTCAACATCCATTGAAACTGCAACTGATTGCCTGCAGACCACACCGGTCAATCTACGTCTTCCTTTTCCTTGTTCGTCCCCTTCTTTCCTCCTTCCCATTTACCGTGCATGTAATGCTGCCCTGGTATTATTGCAGCTCCCAGTAACACCGAGCAGCAGTCTAAAGCAAGCTACAGCCGCTCTTCCAGATGCAGGTTCAGGTACAAAAACCAGGCCTCCAAAAAGGTTAGTGCACTGATTCTTAGATACTGTTATTTACCATTTTGATTGATGGTAATATAGAACTACCATGCGCTTCCAGGTTGCTAGATGAGCAAGCTAATAGTGGACCGGTCAAGAAACTTTTCAAATAAGGTATTAAATACCGCCATCATTCCCAGCATGCAGTGTATCTGCTTTCCTACGGTGCATGCATATACATATGGGTAGGTTGTCTGTTTCTTGCTTCAACATAGAGAGAATTTACACTTGCACATATTTTTCATAAGAGAAAATAATGTTTGGTTAATATATTTTCAATCTTCCATGCTACTGTCCATTGCATCTTGCGCCATCCTCTTGTCTTTCCTATTTCTATTATCTCTATGTTTAATGTTCTACTACACCATATCCTTAGCCACTTTTTATATTTTACATGCTTTTCAAATTTACATCATGCAGGCTATGCAGCTGTTGATTGCTCAGTCCATCTCTTAGGACGCCTTTTGGCTCATCGTATTTCCTGACGTAGTGATCAGTTCTTTTGGATGGCCCTGTACAAGGCGATGTCTATGCGCAAGCCTGCTATCATTACATGCCATCTCCCTAATAGACTAATATGCATCCATCTTAGTGTTTTGCAGATTGGTAATCGGTTGATTCACTCATTAACTATCTATGCCTACCATGTATAACTTATCTTGTACTGGATCTGAAGTTTAGCTATAACTGGCATGTATGTGCATCCAGCCTACAATACCAAGAACTCCGTTCTCCATTCGTTTCGTTGTTCTATGTTTGCCAATATTTTACGTATTCTCTGACTCTTGAAGTCCGCTCTTTCTTTCCCGCAGATTACTGGTTGTTTTCGATCATACATTAGTCCAAATGGCTATCTACATTGCTTTGCAATACTAAGACAACTTATTAGCCACTGTCATTTCACCTTGCGGTTATGATAAACATGAATACATCCATGTCTCTTGTCTTTGATAACATCGTCTAGGACATGCCTTGGTAAATGATTTTGTTTCATAACAACAACAATAACCGCTTTTTATTGCGTCTCGTTAACATATATGCAGTTCAACTTCTACCAAACTTGATATATTGGTTCAGAAAACTGGCAAGATTAGGTGCCAATCCAGGTAAATTTACATGGCAATTCACAACAAAAGCTCTGAGGTTCTTACGCACACACCATAGGTAGTGATCCCGCCATTTTGCTTCCTGCGCTGGTCTGTTAAAACGTCTTCATTCTTTAAGCCATTATCTTGGACTACTTTCCCATCTTAAACTGGCTCATATATTCTCACGTAGTTGCCCTTTTAAAAGGCCCATTACAGGCCGACACTACCATAGTACCTTCCTGCTCCGATCCAGCACATCAAATCCACTCACTTACGCATGACAGAGCTCCACTCACTCTAAAAGAAAATTACCCACCATTAATACCCGTCCGCCTCTTCATCTCCCAGCTACTCCATACCAGTTCTTCTCGGCCATGTAGAATGCATCACCACCGGGCTGTGCAAATGACTTGATACTTCCATCTCACTATACGGCTATTCAAGTCGATTCATCGAGTGCTATCAGTGCCAGCCCAGAAAACCAAGTTTGTTTTCTTCTCTAGGCTGTCCAATCTACTTAAGAAAGCTCAGTTAATTTCTGTTTTTTACAGAAGTTATCAAGCATCGTCATGCCCAATGTGGAAATACATCTAGCTGGTACGCATGATGCTGGTGACATAGCTTCACCTCCATGAGCCCTCCTTCTGCTCGATTGCTGTCGTGTCCTGTACCTCTGTCCAGGTTAGCAACAGGCTCATTACATGCAGATGAAGCTGATTGCAATCGTTGCAATGACGTGGCCACTGACGAATCACTCTTCATCCAAATTCCTGGGGTAATAGCCCATGTAATACCATTTACAGCTTCTCCTTTCAGCCTGTTGCATAGCTCATTCTTGCTCCATTACCAGCATCGTGTTGTTTCATCAATCTACGGGATACCTTCAAAATTTGTTGTGGTATTTACTTTTATCACTAGAATAAAATGTCAGTCCCAGAAACATTTGTAGCAGATTTAATCGTGGGTATATGCATATAACATTATACAGATGTGTCATAATCCTTCCCCTAATTTTCTATATTTTCTTTCTTTTGTTGGCCCGAACTAACAAATATACGTTGTATCTACTTTATTGCCATTACAGTATCCTATGTTTTCTGTTCTAATTCGCAGGCACACCAAATAGCCTACATATTGTGGCGTACCCGGTTTTAAGGCCGGATAATCCCTTGTGTTTACTGTACCGGTCGCATAATCAGTAGCCGGTACACACAAGTTAACCTGAATATCAATGTCATACACATAAATTTTAGTAACGGAGATATAAATAGACCCTCAGGTCGAGGTCCTTTACCTGTAGCCCAACGGCTATAAATTTACAGCGGAAATCAAGTGGTGATGAAGCCCGTCAATATGCCATACCCGACAGGCAACTGACTGGGGTTAAGCCCTAGCTTTCGCGATCATAATCGTTTCCTGGGAGTTGATGTCTCTTTCGTCTGGTCAAATCAACAAGCTAGGTGAGTACATGGAATGTACTTGCAAGCATCCTGTAGGAAGGGTATAACGTACATATTTCATGCAAGGTTCGTTCAATAAAAGGCTCTACCCTAAGTTGGAGATTGAGCGGAAAAGTAAGTTTTCATTTGAAATACAATGGTAATAGATTCAAAAGCATTTTCGAAAGCAAACCCATCTCTGACGGGTCAGTATCAAAACTTAGTCTAACCAGTGTGTGGCCTTTCCAAGTTGTGTCCATAACCGAGGACGCGGCTATTCGAATAGATTTTAACACTCTGCAGAGGTGGTATGGCTTTACCCACAAGATGTAAGTCTCCCTTGTTGCCGAACGTTAACGGATACACTTCACGAGGTGTATTGGCAGGGTTATTACAACGAGACTTCTCACTCATTTTTGTACCAGAGCTGGACCCGCTAGATAAGATCTACCCAGTCTTCGTTTGTGCTCGGTGATGCCCGACCCCACAACCCGAAGTAGACTTATCTTTGTGTCGAACTTCTACCCACGGATTCATGTGGAGGTCAAGCCTCTACCCACGTAATCACGTGGAGGTCCTCTAGGGATGCCAATCTACCTAGCACCCTCTTCCTACTACCCATAGGTCTAGGCACTAATACTTGACGGGGTATTTAGTCAAGTCCTTCCCATAAAGGACATGTGGACGTATGGGGTGAACTTGATCGAGCGACACTTAGGCTCGGTCCTTAACTGATTCGAGCAAGACTGCACATCATCACCTCATAGCCATGTCACTACATGCTACAACTATTCTTCCGATCTCCACTTACTGTTCTCACCCGAATCAAAATCATCCTCCATTTTATTTGGGGTTTTGGCAAACTATCCTTTCAAACAGTCACCTCGAAAGGTACACGCTTTCCCGAGGGTTTTAATCCTATAACCAAAGGGGTAGTTCACGTGGATCGGACAAAAACATATTTTTCTCTATAGCAGGGCTAAGCATGGCTATCGCCTATATCCCTAATATTCTGCTGGTCATACGATGACCTGCTAGTATTGCTAGGGTTACGAGGATCGATCGGTCGGACCTAAGTCATATGCAACTACAGGGTGTAGCTAGGTCTAGCATAAAATATCGTTGATACTCACATAGCATGCAGAGTTGCAAACAAGGTAATTAAGTTTTCACACATATGGGATTCAACATGATCAAGGTGGGAATGCTTGCCTGGCACTACGGGCCGGTCCTCGATCTTGGACTTGGTACAACAAACGCCTAGAATCCTTCATGCAGGTCTCGTAACATCGTATCTACACGTCGGAGAAACGTCGAATGAGCCATGATGCGAGGAAGAACCAATTAAGAACCAAACTACACCCATGGAATATTAACACTATCCACTGAACTTAGAAGGATGTTAAGGTTTTCGAAATGATAAGATGGAATTAATATCACCTAAGTTAATGGTTTTGCATATTGGGAAAACTAGGGTTACATGATTATAAACATATTAGCATTTAAAAGATTTTGGTTACCTTACCTTAGCTAGGGCCAGAGAGCATTTTACATGTTAAAAGATTTTAGAAGGCTATATGATAAGATTTTAGGGCCAAACTGAAATGGTCTACGTGCATATACATACATACACGCACACAAGGGTTGCATAGATAATAATTTACTTTTAAATTCCCTATGGTTATTATTATAGGAAGGTTTTGAAAATTTAAGTGCGTGCTGAACCACATGATTTACTTGACTTTATGCAGAAAGATTTTATCCATAATAACCCATGCTTAAGGAAAACAACATGTTCATAATGAATTTGTTTCAAATTTGAAAATTCAAATTGATGATGTATAGTACGATATCCTGTATATCAGAAGGTATCCGTATACGTTTCCCTGGGTTTCCAGAAAGATACTGCGTATTTAGTAAGGATCCCCAGATCGCAATGTAACCCCTCGAAAGAGGGAAGATATCCCTTAAACTAGGAAGTCAATCTCGACGTTCAAGGAAGCCGGAGTCCTACTCGGGTGTAAGTCCATGTCCAGTACGACTCTGGGGACCCCCTATATAAGGATCAGCAATCCTATAGGGGAGGGGAGGTCTTTTCTAGTCGCACAGCGAGTTGAGCCAAGTCCCAGGAGGAGAAGCCCTAGAAGACCCGCTGCCTCGAAGGCCGCGGGATTAGTTAGATTAGTCTGCGACTAGGCCTAGGGTAGCCACTAACATACACCCCCATTGTAAAGACGTTTTCTCCATCAATATATATGAACAGGACGTAGGGTTATTATCCTGAGGGAGGCCCGAACCTGTATAAAAAAGGGCTATCCCCTGTTGTCAGATCTCCTGGCCTTGGGCCCTAGAGGTCCCTACCCCCCAGTATCACCGTTCCACGAATACCGTAAGATCGCCGATTCACCGATCGTCGACAGATGACGCCGACCGTGGGGACCTCTCCGGATCAAGCCGTCCAGGAAGAATCAAAGTCAGCAGAATGTGCAACTAATCATGATCAGTTCTTTTCGCCAACTGCACAGCCCTCGTCGGTCCGACCCGAAGAGGAGGAAGCAGACGCGATAAGAAGTCCGATCGCCCCCATGCGCCGTGTTGTGTACTCAGACCGGGGCTTCTACGACAACTTTGGCCCCATGGACCCGTACCTGGTCATGGATCACGTGGATTTTGGAGAATATGCCCCTGGAGAGTACTCGGATCATGAAGTAGATCGCTTCAGGGCCGAGTGCGCCAGGGCCTTCGACGGGAAGTTGGTGCTGAACGACAACCTCCCTCCAGGAACGACCAGTCCAATGGCCGGAATTTCACCTGCGAATTTTGATCGTCAGGACGATCTCGACCCTACCCACGCCGCGTCCGATGAGGACAACGCGATGAAGTGTGAGTACACATCATCTAACCAAGGACCTCGAGTGGTTCTCGTGATCGACGATGGTCGTGAAGAGCTCGAGGACCGAGATCTGCCTGGGGGCTCGTAACTATGCAATACGATGGCCACTCCCCCCAGGAACGAGGACTTGCCGGCCGCTGCAGAAAGAACCCCTCCAGGAACGAGGGAGTACGTGTCCCGAACCGCTCGAAGGCTCGCGGAGGTGCGCAATCTGCTGTCACGAGCACCGGTAGCGGATTTATCAACACCCGCGGGTATGCAAGGGCTACAACGGCTGGGGGGCTGACCTCCAAGAGACCCAAGACCAAGCTGAGTCTTCTCGAGCCCAGTCGGTGACACGTAGCTCCACTCGAGTAAGAACCCCTTCTCTGCTAGAAGAGCGTGACCGAGAAGGACGACACCCCAGGAACAGGTCTCCTCAGGAGGAGCTACCTGCTGACCTCCGAGACCAGCTCAACAGGCGCCGACACCAAAGGCGCCAGCAAGAGCAACAGCTCCCTCGGAGGGACCACACGCAACACGCCAACGTTCGCAGCCGAACTTTGACCTCGAACAGCGGCAAGAATGCACCTTATCGGGGAGCCTTCAGTGGATGCCAAGCGCTATCCCAGGAGCTCCGGCATGTGCGTTGGCCTTCTCGTTTCAAGCCTGGGTCGCTAGAATCATATGACGGCACCACGAATCCCGTGGAATTCGTGCAGATCTACACCACCGCGATCGAGGCCACAGGCGGGGACGAGAAGGTTATGACCAACTACCTTCCTACCGCTCTCAGGGGAGCCGCTAGGACGTGGTTGATGAATTTACCCCCAGGAACGATCCGTTCATGGGGACAGCTCTGCGACATGCTCCTCGGGAACTTCCAAGGTACCTTCCCAAGACCTGGTCGTGTCGACGATCTATTCCTAGTTGTCCAACGACCAGACGAGACCTTCCGAGAGTTCACCAAGAGGTTTAGTGCAGTCCGCAACACTATTCGGAGATAACTGACTCGGATGTCATCCGTGCCTTCACTCGGGGCAGCAGAAATGAGATATGTACGCACGACTTGATCATGCGACCACCAAAGACCATGAGACAGCTCATGGATCTGGCCGAAAAGGCCGCCTGTGCGGAGGAGACCCTGCGATACATCAAGCAGCAACGAGGTGGGCCAACCAATTCTCCCCTCCGGGCAAGGGAGGATTCGAGAAAGACTAAACGCAAGAAGAAGTCCTCCGGAGGGAACAAGGAGAAAAGGGCCAAAGCCGACGAGATAATGGCCGACATCTCCGAGAAGCGCACCTGGTGACCGCGCCCCAAAGACAAGCCTACCAATTCCTCCGACAAGCCATCCAAGCCCTGGTGCGACTTTCACCAGATCGACTCGCATGATCTGCGTCAGTGCCGCATCTTCAAGAAATACCTTAGGGAAGAAAGAGAGAAGTTCCACGAGGAGGATCCTCAGGTTGCTAACAACAGTCGGGACACGACTTCCGACGACGATGACTCCACCCCTGAGCCTTTCCAGGGGCACGTCAGAGCAATCGAGCACATATTCGGGGGCTCAACCTCTTATGAGTCAAAGAGGCAATACAAGACAATTGCCCGAGAAGTTCTCGCGAGTCTACCATGGGTCCCTCAGGCAGTTAAGTGGTCCGAGGTCACGGTCTCTTTCGACCAGACAGACTGCCTCGAGAACTGTGCTTGGCCGGGACGATATCCGATTGTTGTCGAACCAACAATCAACAACTGCCGAGTAGGCCGCGTGCTGGTAGACGGAGGGAGCTCCCTCAATATTCTATTCACCAACGCCCTCGACGCAATGCAGGTACCACGGTCATCCGTCCAGACGGTGACGCACGCATTCCATGGTATCGTCCCGGGCTCGTCGGCCACGCCCATCGGGCAAGTCACGCTCCCGGTTACCTTCGGTACACCGGAGAACTTCCGAACAGAGAAGATCCTGTTCGACGTCATCGATTTCGAAACAGCGTACAATGCTATCCTAGGACGCCCAACTCTGGCCAAGTTCATGGCAGCAACGCACTATGCCTATCAGTGCATAAAGATGCCCGGCCCAAGAGGCATCCTCACGATAAAGAGTTCCCCCAAAGAGGCACTCCTCTGCGACAAGCGCAGCCTCGACCTCGCAGAACAACATCAACTCTCTAGTCGGGACACCGATGCAACGGCACGCGCCTCCACATCGTCAAGACCATCGCCGCCACTACGAGTGACAACTTCGGAAAGTACCCCTCCAAGTCGGAGAAAAATTTCCACGACTAGATCGGAACTGGGGGAAAAACAGGGCCTTTTCCTCAGCAGGACTATGGTTCCACAGGAAAAGCCGCCTGATCTAGGTCGCTCGTACCAGCTGCCGAAAAGTCCTGTCCCTTAGAGAATCCCCCGCGCAAGTACCTTCGGTAAGGTTGCATGGCCATCGCCCCCTCATCAGCAAAGTCCAAAGTTGTGCCAGCTCCGGCCCTGAAGATCGTCAAGCTACGAACAAGTCGATGATAAGACGCTCCGGGCGCCGCCGCCCAGCACGCGCACTCAACAAAGTTTCGTCAGCAGGTCACGACAGAAAGGGCGCGAGTCTCTGGGACAACCGGTGACTAGCTGAAGGAGGGGGGATGGCTTATTTTTTTAGTTTCCTAGAATGCCTTTCTTACAGTAGCTTGTAAAAGACACAGTTTCTGAATACATCAAGTTTCTAGTTCAATATATAATTTTTTGGACTGCCTATCCGAGATACCCCTCGAATAAGACAGTCGGGGGCTAGATAAGTATATGGCGAATTGGTGTACGCATACGAGCACTGATCTTTCTCGGCCCGTGCGAGGGGGAAAGGTTCCGCACTACAACCGTCAGGGACGCGAGGAAAACCCCTTAACGTGTCTGTAGGTGACAGGGGAAGCCACTGAGCCCCCCACTTGATCAGACCTAAGGCCTGGTCGACTAAGCTCCCCGGTTCCGTAGTAACGTTCCTCGACCTCAAGTAAAGGAAGGGAAAGAAGGTGCGAATATGACTAGACCAACGGAACCCATACGCTCATTCATGTCTCTGATTACTTTGAACAGAAGGCATCACGGGTAGAACGTAATGCGGTCGTTAGCAGGGCAAAAATGTGGAGCTTACTAGCTTATGCCCAGTACCCCGGCAAACAACGGAGCACAAGTTGTCGCGACGACCGGGAAAGCTGGGCGGGGACCCCTTAACGTGTTTACTGATGACGAGAAGCCACGGAGCCCTCCATCCGACTAAACCTAAGGTCTGGTCAACCTCAGTTCGTGGTAAAAATGGCACAACTCGTAGATCCTAAGTCAGGGGGAAGAAGCAATGAGTTCAAAAAACCCAAGTTTTCAGAAAAACACACAAGATTAATCGCACAGTTACTGACAATTGTCTGGTACAAGTTCCTATTCTACTTAGCTAGACTAGACGCCTGGACCCGATCACCGAAGGCATCCGCCGCACTCTGCACAGTGTCAAGAAGCTCCTCCTCCCTACCGGCGGGCAGGTCGGCGGCTAGGGCCTTCAGCGACAAGTCCGGGTGCTGACATCGGAGAAGAGCCAGGGCAAAAGCCAGGGTGTCCCGCACGCCCTGCTGAAGCTCATCCTCAAGAAGCTTCTCGAGAAGAGAATTCAACCGAGAGACCGACGCTACGAGCTCCTCCAACCGGGTAGCAGGCGAAGGACGGGGAAGGATGGGAACTCCAACTTCAATGAGTGCCTTCTCGAGCGTATCAACCACGCGCTCGAGGTCCTCCTCCAGTTTTCCCCCATAGGCATTGCTCCTTTGTAGAGAAGACTTCGCTTCCGACAAGCGGGCCTTCGACACCCGGAGCTCAGCCTCGGTCGTCTCCCTCTTCTTCTTGACTTCCCGGAGGCGCTTCTGCAGCTCCTCCTTCTACGCGCGCTAGCTCCCCGACTCCTCGAGGAGTTTCTTCAGCTCCTCATTTGCCGCTACGGTAGCCTCCAGCTCGATTTGAGCCTTCTCGAGCGGGGGAATCCGGGAGATGGTGATCTAAAAATAGCAAGGTCAGTATCGATTACAGTACACGTTTTATCGATGACATGTCTATTTACCTGTAGCAAAGACGTTAGGCCGACGCTCTCCGGCACCAAGGGCCCCGGAGCAGAAGGTTCCACCTGCTCAACCAACGCCGGCGCTGGCCTTGGTGCCGGGGGAAGTTCCTCGGTGGTCACTCCCACCGGGACGCCGACGGGAACGATGGTACTCCTAACCGGAGGAACTTCCAAGTCAGTTCATCATCAAAACAAGAAGCAAAAGGAACTCCGGAGAAGACCAAGAAAAACACACTCACCTTGTACGCTTCGCATGGGGAAGGAATCCCTTGGACGAAGCATCAGTGCCTCGCTTCTCAGAGGACGCCATCGGCGCCTTTCCCTTCGCCGTCGCCACCTCTTCCCTACTAGTGGTCGAGGGAGGAGGGGTCGGTTCTCGTGGAGGAAGGTCGCCTGCTTCATGCTGCCCGACAAGCTACTCCTGTTAACCTACTCGGGGAACGCACGGAGAAAAGCTAGCCAGGCAAAGAGTTCTAACCTGAGGCTGGGGATCTGGCGGAGGAGGAGAGTTCCGGGTAGGGGGCTCTACCCGAGTGTCCTCCCTTGCCGCCGCGGCCCTGGATGGACCTCCACCTCCCTCTTCGGAGGTTGACTCGGTCTCCCCTAGGATCTCAACGTCCTCGTCCTGAATGGAGGTGCCAGCACGTTCGGCCTCCAGGTCAGGGCCTCCGCAGCCTACTCGCTGCAGAGACAAACTCGAAGGTGATTAGTATTACTGTACGCGTGACCAACAAAACACCAGACAAGATAAAGGACTTCCGACTTACCGAGAGGATTTCTTTTTGGTTGTCGGGCTGAGCCTCAGGATAGGCAACGGCACCCCGGTCCGCCCGCCTGGGGGAGACTGTTCGAATAGGTTGCTCAACCTATTCTGAAGCTCCTCGGGGGACAGATCTATGCAATCTAAAATGATCAAAAAACAAGTTGGAAGTCGCACCGACTAGCATGACACAGGAAAGGGAAAAATACCTACCAGTGTCAAAGTCCCTTGACTAGTCTTGCACCTCCGGGACCATCCAGGCAGGCTGGATCCTCGACCGAAGAGGGCTGAGCCACCGCCGAAGGAAATCTTCTGCGACATCCCACGCTGACAAGCCCTTGGCGGCGAGATTGGTGATGTCACCGACAAGTGCCTTGAGCTGTTTTGTCTCCTTCGGGGTTTCTGCCCAACACTTCGCCGGGAGAGGAGCCAAGCCTCGAAGCTGATCCCGGAGAGAGGTGGGGGCTGGCAGTAGAACCACCTCGAGTGCTAGCCCGACCACGACGACTTCCAGGAGGAGGGAATGTAGGCATCCTTCTTCCCCTCCCGGAGTCGGAACCCGGCGCTGCCGACGACTCCTCCGCCGCTGACCTTCATCCGACGGAGGTTGTAGAAGAACCTCCACAGCTCCAGGCTCGGTCGGATGCCGAGGTACGCTTCGCACAAATGTACGAAGACCGCCAGCATCAGGACCGAGTTCGGGTTGTGGTGAATCAACTCGATCCTGTAGAACTGGAGCACGAGGAGGAAGAAGTGTGACGGTGGGAATTGGAATCCACACCTGAAGAAATCTACGAAGATGACGACCCAATCCGTATCCGGACTGGGGACCGTCTCCTTCACGGCCTCCCGGACAGGCACGAACACCTTCGGGAGGATCACCTCCTCCGCCACGAGTCTTTTGAGGGCGGAGGAATCCATCACCGAGGCTTCGAATTCGGGGATGGCAAAAATTAGCTCCCCCAAAGCATCCCCTGACGACTTCTTGGGCTCAGGGGACTTTCTTGCGGTGCTCTTCTTGCCCATTTTCTTGGCTGATTGGCGATGGAGGTAAGAGGTTTTTGGCAAGGGGCGCGAGGAAGAAGATGAGGGGGGCGAGAATGCTAAGGGACAGAGAGTAATGCGGGCAAAAAACCACGACTCTTGGTTCCTTAAGGGATTTTCAATCTTCGCCTGACTGAGCGCGGTTAACGGCACGATCCGTTCCATCGCATTTAATGCGGGCAGTTGCTTTTTCCGCATACGAGGCGTTACGCGGGAAAAAGAGGGCCTGACAAACCCACGACCCCGACAAGCGCGCCGTGTTACGGTTCAGGTCAGCCGCACAGCGGCGCAGAAAAAAGAAAAGATTCTTCATCACCACGCGAAATTTCTGCCACGACGGTTCGGTTTTCCAGAAATTCGCCAGGCAAGACGCGTGTCCGTGATCAACGGACCAGATCGGCTCAGAAAGAACTTTGGGTTTTTCCAGAGAATTGCTCCGATATATCTGTCACGACTACTCGGTAGGGATTAAGCCTACTCGGGAGTGTTGTCGACAAGGACCACCCGGTTCGCCTACTCGGAGCTGTTCCCCGAGAAGGGCAGATTTTTTACAGAACAGTCATGACCTCACTTCACATACTGATGGGGGGCTTGATGATGTATAGTACGATATCCTGTATATCCTGTATATCAGAAGGTTTCCAGAAAGATACTGCGTATTTAGTAAGGATCCCTAGATCGCAAGGTAACCCCTCGAAAGAGGGAAGATATCCCATAAACTAGAAGTCAATCCCGACGTTCAAGGAAGCCGGAGTCCTACTCGGGCGTAAGTCCATGTCTAGTACGACTCTGGGGACCCCCTATATAAGGATCAGCAATCCCATAGGGGAGGGGGAGGTCTTTTCTAGTCGCACAGCGAGTTGAGCCAAGTCCCAGGAGGAGAAGCCCTGGAAGACACACTGCCTCGAAGGAGTCGAGTCCCGCGGGATTAGTTAGATTAGTCTGCGACTAGGCCTAGGGTAGCCACTAACATACACCCCATTGTAAAGACGTTTTCTCCATCAATATATACGAACAGGATGTAGGGTTATTATCCTGAGGGAGGCCCGAACCTGTATAAAAAAGGGCTGTCCCCTGTTGTCAGATTTCCTGGCCTTGGGCCCTAGAGGTCCCTACCCCCCAGTATCACCGTTCCACGAATACCGTAAGATCGCCGATTCACTGATCGTCGACACAAATAATTTTTAAAAAAATTATGAAGCTGGTACTGTTGGGAGGGTTCTGATTTTTAGAAAAAAAATATATGGGAAAAAGAATGGGGTCATTTGGAGCTACGACGAGGAGAAGCGGACTTCCGAGGTCTTGCCGAGAGAGGTAAAGAGAGAGGATACTGTGCTGGACCGAGGGGGAGAAAGGTGACATCGACGGCGCACTTAGGGAATGTGTCTTCGGAGTTGCGAAGGTGTAAAACAGAGAATACCCGGGCAGAGTATGCTTCTGAGGAGGGAAACGTATCCCAGGGGAGAGAATGGAGGTAGTCTGTTTTCTAGAGGAGAAGACGTAAAGATGGAAGTAAGTCTCCACTTAATTGCCAGTAGGACCCGGCGGTCAGTGTCTATTAGCACGCGTTTAACGCATACGCGCACTCTGCCTTGTGGGACCCGGCTGGCAGTAAGGGAAAACAGGGAAGGGGACTCGGCAGCTCGGGCGAGATTCGTCGCCGACGAGCAGCGGTGCGCGGGACGAAGGCGAGCAGCGGCGCGCGCTAGCTTACGGGAGTGGGAGTTGGTCCTGGGCCGGGTCTACTGGAGTGGCGCCGGCGATGAGATGGGGCGGCTTGCCGGTTGGAAACAGCGGTGTCGCTCGGGAGCTTCTCGCTAGAGGGCTCAGCGATCTGAAGAAGGGTTGCAGGGGCGGTGGAGCATCTGGCGGCGAGGGCAAGCTTGGTGAAGCCCCGGGTGGAGGCGGAGGGAGGAGATGTGGGCGGAGCTGCGAGTCTTGGCGGCGGCAGCAGTTGGAAATCTCGCCGGTGGTTTCTCGACTGGCGGTGAGTAGCAGTGGAGTTCCACGGCGGTGGCGGTGTGCTTTCCACCGAGGCTAGAAGGGAAGGAGGGAGGTGAGGGCGGCAGCGGGATTGCCGGAGTGTAAGGGGCCGTCGCCTGCGGCGGCAGTAGGGATGCGGACACAAGAGGCACTCGGGGTGAGAGATAGGAGGAAGTGAGGAGGTGTGGGAGCTTCGAGTTGAGGGCGGAGGAAATGGTGGAACTCTGTTGGTGACGCCTGGGGAAGAAGGAAGGAGCAAGGACGCTTGGGGGAAGGGATTTGATGAGGAAGAAGAAGGTCTAGGGAAAAAGGGGGAAATGGAGCTCGACTGAGAAAGAAAAAGAACCAAAGGAGGGAGGGGGTGGGTGCTTAGCAGCTCGGGTAGGAGTTAGAAGTGAGGGGGACTCGGATTGGGAGTGAATGGGAAGCTCGGAGTTATGAACCAGGGAATGACGAGCTTCAGATGGGAGCGTTAAGGGCAGAGGAGGCCAGCTGGTGTTGATGCTGTTGAGGGATACGGAGGTTAGGCGCCGCCCGCTGTGCGGCATTGATGGCGCGGTGCAAAGCGGCGCGTAGGAGCAGTACCTGCGCGTGGGTGTAGGGGCAATGGCCAGCTGCCATGAGCGGAGAAAGGGAAAGAGGAAGGAAGGAGTTGTTGGAAATATGCCCTAGAGGCAATAATAAAGTTGTTATTATTCTATTTTCATGTTCATGATTAAGTTTATGTTCTATGCTAAAATTGCATTGGTTCTTGAATATGAGATTCAGAGGAAAACCTAATTGCATGTGTGGAATAATAAACACCATTCAGATCCCTAGTCAGGCCTCTGGACTAGCTCATGTATTGTTGATGATCTTGTTTTCCTGATCATGGGCATTGTTAATGTAACAAGGATGCCGGCAATAATGGGAACACATTGTTAGGGTAACAATGGTGTTGGATAGACCCCTTATGAGATACTGCGAGATCACTTCGTCAATATGTTGTCAGTATCCCGGGTCTATGATATTCTCATGGTCTAAGGACGCAAGTAAACGTTAACACATCATGAGAAGATACTTGCGTCCTTAGACCATGAGAATATCATAGACCCGGATACCGGATGGTTGCTTTGGGGTCATCAAACGTTATGCCGTAATTGGGTAATTATAAAGGTGACTTCCAGGTACACCAGAAAGTATATCGTGGTTCTAGATATGTCAAGACTGGGATTTGCCCATCCGGCGATGGAGAGATACACTCTGGGCCCACTCGGTATTACGGTGTCCAGCATCGCCTGGCCAGGTATTGTGACTAAAAGGTTAGTCACGGGGATACCGGAATACGGAAACGAGAAAAGAGTACAAACCGGTAACGAGGATAACTAGGTATGGTGATCAAGGAGTTGATCACAGGGATACCGTCAAAGTCTCGCCTCGGGTTGTGTAATGTATCGTGAGGCAAAAGGAATTGTATGCGACAATACAAGGTTTGCTCGATAAAGATCTTCGATGATATGTGGGAGTCGTTATGGGTGTCCAGATCCCGCTGACGATTATTGACCGGAAGGTATTCCGGACATGTCCACATATACTCGAACCTATAGGGTCACACGCTTAACGTTTTAGCGACATTTAGGAATGCTACGATTTATGGAGAACGAGAGAGAAGGGTTCCGAAAGTGTTTCGGATGATCTCGAAAGTGTTCCGGGAGGTCCCGGATGGTTCCGATGATGTCCGGAAGTGTTTCGGAAAGTATTGGAAGGTTCTAGAAGGTTCTGGAAGGTTCTAGAAGGTTCTGGAAGGTTCTAGAAATTCTAGAAGGTTCTGGAAGGTTCTAGAAATTCTAGAAGGTTCTGGAAGGTTCTAGAAGGATCTAGTGGAGTTGGACTCCAACTCCAACAGGGTGTCCCTGCTGGAGTAGGACTCCACCTGCCTAGGAGAGCTGCCCCAACCCCTATATATAGAGGGGCAGGGCACCTCAAAGGGTATCCCAAGCAGCCCCGGAGGCAGCCCTAGTCCCTTGGACTAAACCCTAGGCCGGTCATCTCTAGATTGGCCACAGCCTTCTTTTTCTCTCTCTTCTAGATTGGATCTAGTACAGCTGCCGACGCGCTGCTGCTTCTCCTTCTCGTAGATCCCCGCTGTTCTTGTGTGCTGGTCCACACATTACCGCGGTGTCGCTGATCCGGTACGCGTGGATACCTCGGAGACGTCGTATACTTCGGCGTTTGATCGGGCGAACTATTCACGAGGAGATCGCTCTCGCGGCTGGGAGGTATAACCTAGCTGCGGGAGTCTGCGGACTTCATCGACATCGGTCAACTTCTCCGCTGCATTGACGTGATCGTCGAAGGTATGATATCGTTACCTACACCTCGATAGTGTTTCTTGGTTTGGTTCGTGCGCGGAAAAATTTTGTTTTGCGTAGCGCGTTCCCCAACAGGAGTGAGACGGGGAAGAAGGAGACAAGAGGAATAGGGAGAAGGAGAAGCTGTCCACCGGGACCTGGACCCACACGCCAGGGAATCATAGGGGATTTGGTTGGTACATCAGTTGTAGGATTAGCAGAAAGAAGAGTGAACTTCATGGCAGGGGAGAATAGGAGAATGGCAGTGTTTCCCCTTGCTAGATTCCTATCGATTCTTTAGGAGAAGTAGCATAAAAGGTGGCAGAGTTTCAGGGTTGAAATGGATTAAGTAATCCAAGAAGATGCTTTACAAAAATAAGGAAGCTATTGGACGTATAAATTAATCGGAAGTAGCTAGCTCCAAAATGAATTTAGATCCATTCTTTGAAATTATTTGAGAACTTTACACTCATTGCCATAATACTGCTCTACATCTTGACTACTGATGAGAGGTGGTCTTCGTGGGTTTCTTTTATGGAATTCCTGGGAAGCGATTTGAACCTGGGAATGATAGATCTAAGATGTTAGTTTATATACCAGAAGGTCGAAAAATTAGGCACAAGATAGCACGCGAGAAAAGATCATCCCAGAGCAATGGCGTCTCACGCGTTTAAAGCTGTATGTGTTTATGAGTTAGATTTAGGGTTCAACCTATAAGTTGAAGGGAAGGAAGCTAGGGTTTTGACTCGTAGCTCGAAAAAGAAGGGATCAGGGTTTGCATCTACGCGTACAGGCGCTGATGTTCACAGGTAGAGGCTGAGGTATATACCACCCAAGAGTTCGGATTTTAATGAAAGAAATGAGTTGGGATATCAAATGTATATACCCATATACACCTGAAAATTATACATATATAGGACGGCGACGGGGTTAGGATAATCATAAGAAGTCATGGTGGTTAGGGTTCGGGGAGTATTGCCGGTATATTCACATATATGCATAGGGTTGCAGCAGAGTCGAATGAAGAGTTAGGATGGTATCCCATAGCCCGGAAAAGAGAAATAGGGTTGGCACGTACGCGTATGTACGAAGATAGCATATATGTGCATATATGCATATTAGAACATGGCGAAGTAGATGGTAGAAGGTCGTGGCATACGAGAGAGGTTTGTGCCATGTATATATACTCAAGTTCGTAATGGTGCCGTGTGGTGGACGAGCATACGCTCATACACATATGGGTGCATGCATGCAAACAATTGCAGGTACGTGCGTACGAATGCGCAAGAAGTCCGATAGAGAAAAGATAGAAGGAGATTTGCCTTGCATCGAGAGACGCAAGGTGAAGAGATAAATGTAATGGAGGTTGGAGCGCATGTGTCGGGATGGGCAGGAGATCGCCCAGTAGTTATACCTGATGATGATGTGGTTACGGAATGTGCGATAAGGTTTTTAGTTAAGTGTGTTTGAGATTATTATTGTTAGCACAAATTTTTTTTTGTATTGACCCTAATTTTTAGGTTTCGGAAAAACAGGATGTGACACATATCTAGGCATGTTCTTCCTCGCCAAATAGCCTCATCACATGGTCTTACAATACATTCAACTGGCGTTATAACTGAATCTACTTTCGGACTTAGAGGATGGATAGAAATGAATATGGTACCCAGTATTACGGACGTGCTTGGAAACAAACAAATGTTTTATGGTTCCGTCCGTGAAACAATCTATTCTGCAATGGAAGATGCCGCTAAAACTGTGCCTGCTGGACAAAAGCCATGTTACTGTTAATGTTGCGAACTACAAACAGACGCTTATCCTGCAAAAAAACTTGCGGTGGCCATGTCCTTTGAAGATATTTACAAGGATCATATTCAGTCCACCTTGCAATGCCTTGCTTCTATAAGGGAATGCAATCGCCGTCTATTGCATGAAATCCAGCAAATATGCATCGACCATGCAAGCATTCTACCTGTCGCAGTTCCTGCCATCCATAGGACGATGACGCCATCCGATGATATTAATGTCCAGTATACAGGCCAAACTCCTCCTGTTACTATGCATGAAAAGCTTGCTTTTAGACTTGCACATCTTAATTCTGCACATACTGTAGGTCCCGTTCCCACTGGTAGAACAGCTGCTGTAAGTATACTATGGTAGAACTGAAATAGATGTGGTACTATCTCCTTCCATATAATTAGCTGCTTACTGTACTCACATCATTTCGTTTATCCTGCTCTTGTAGAAATGATAACCGGGCACATGCTAGATACACAACACCAGGGATTTTGTTCCGGACTACAGGCATTTTGGATCCAACATCTGCAAGTCTATATACAGCTACTTACCGTTCTATTTTCTCCATTAGCTTATCTGCCACCATGTTTCCAGAACCATTAATGTTTTCTTCCTTAGTATGCAAATTTGTGTAATTAGATCCCACAAACAAAGGATCATTCCTTCGTAATGAGCATGTACTAAATGTTCTACCTCATATCGTACTTCTCCCAAGTACAATTGTTTATCATGGTGCCAATATATGCTCATATCTCTGTCTTGATTTTTTCAGTAAGCAAAATAGAAGCTTACACTCGACAGGTCATTAGTGTAGATAACAGCAGCATGTTCTTTGCACCGTCTACACATCCAACCTATGTGCTGAAAGTGCTGACATGCCATTTTGCACAGATTGTTACTTTTCATCTCTCTTGCTCTATATTTGATATATATGAGCATGGAGGTCATTAAAAAAGAATAGTACAAAAACAGAGATTGTTCTAAATTTCAGAAACTGTTATCATTGCACATCAATGGTCCATATACCATCCTTACAGATGCTATCTTTTGTCTCAATTTTGTCAATCCAGTATGGAAGTTGTACATAAAACTAGATTGACAGATCTGATCGCTTGCAGAATAGGTCCGCGACAGTACTTACCCAGTTATAAGCCTATAACATAAACTCCATGTAACCTACTGCCCTTACAAAGTTCAGTTTGAGTTTACCAGCAATTTGAAGACGGCATAACTGCGCACATCGTTGACTGCAGACTTTACTAGCAAATGAGATCTACTCGATATCGTTTTGTAATAGAACAACTTTAATGATCGGCTTTCTGTGAAAAAAGTAATGAAAGAATTCATCAATATAGCTTTTCTTACCAATTCTTTAAGGATTTGTAAACCACCTACGTAAAAGACCGCATGATTCCAGATACCACAAAAACAATTAATTTTTTGAAGGGTTGGATCCATTGCACTATGAGACCACATTCAGCCAAATATACACATAGATACATACAAAACAGAGTGTTCATATAAATATAGGCTATATAATTGCTTTACAACCCAGCAACATGCATAGTTGATCGACAAACTAGCAAAATACATACATATATGTACATACGGATCAAGAGCAGAGCAGCTCCTTGACCTGTTTGTCCCACACATCCAAATACTACACATGTTTTGGCTAAACCGATAACAACCAATTATACTGCAAACTACAGAACAAAACACATCCATGCTAGCACACTATAACACTACATAAGTGGATCCATCCTACATAGCATCTACTACTTTGTCGGACTCATGGTATCTTGCAGATTACTGATTCCTTCATAGATTTTATCTTCAGTCCAATCCACTAGCCGGTATATGTCATGGATGATCTCTGTTTCTGAATGTCGCGGGGATTTCGCGGTAATACTAATTTTTATGTAGGATTGGGAGCGCAAGAGGATGATCTTAGGGCGGTTCACACAAGTATTTTACCCAGGTTCAGGCCCTCTATGGAAGAGGTAATACCCTACTCCTGCTGAATATCTTTCTGGTCTTGTGTGAGGAGAATTACAACAATGGTGGTTGCTGTTCTTGTACAGAGGAAGAAGAAAAGCTTAATCTCTCTCCCTGTGCTCCTTCAATTAAATGACACTCCTTAACATAGTCAGCCATAGTGCGTTCTATGTGCAGACACTTTGCTACCATCGGTTCAAGCCCGCCCGTACATGCAACTACCATCGTCTGCAAATACACCCTCGGAGATGGATTTGCAATGGCTTCGTTCTACTGGATATTATAGACTTTCATATTAGCAACATCTATGGACGTATGCTAGACCCTTTATGCTGATTATCGCTCCGTACTTGCCTGATCGTGCTAGATCTTTTGCGTACTGCTATGAAAACATTCTGATCAAAATATTTAGTCCTTCTACTTATAGTAACATAAATCAAGGACGGTGAAAGCACACTGCACAGGCCTGATCAACCATAATATAATTGGCCCTCGCCTCTTACTTTCTACATGTAGACTCCCATCGAAAAGACATATATGTTTCGTGGTACGTAATCTGGCCGTTCTCGCACCAATAATTTAGAAAAAAACCTGCTCCAATACGTTTTGCTGCTTTTGTTCTATAGAATTGCCAACTTCGTTTCTTCTTCACCGATCGATATATTGCCAACCACAGCATGTTTTACAGCACAATTTACTGACCTAATCATTCGGACAAAGGTATTTTTGTTTTACAAATACCTAATATAGTTTTATCACTGCACATTTCACAGACACACAATGTTTATTGCAAACGACACTCATAAGGCCTACATGTTAATACATTTCCCATACGTCCCTCACAATTATCAGTTACATTGCCTACATCGATATCTTCGTTTTCTCAGTAAACAATATTCTCCCAGACATTTTGATATGTAGGTCTAACAGTTCATAAGTAATACAATGACATCTCTATGACAACCATCCACAGACAATACGCGTTCCTCATTATATAAATTGCATGATATGGACAGGGGCGGCAACGCGCGCATCGCCGATCTAGTAAAATATTATAAGTGCTCAGCTTCCAGCCAACCACTCCCCATTCAACCAACATCAATTGATTTCTTAGTTTCACTGTCAACCAACTCCACCTCTGAAAAAACTGCACCACTCATTCTATCTGAAAAAACTGCATCCAAACTTTCTTACAAGCACTACAATCTGGACAAGAACAATGTAGCCGTTGTGAACAAGGTCTCATATATGACACATACAAACTCACTCATACAAACATTGCAAAAATCATTTAGAAAAAACACGGTCCAAACATAGACCACTCAACTTCTTTAGATTACACAAACATGTTGAACTCCTCAAACCCATCTCCGGATCCACAAAATCCAAATAGCCAACACCATCCAAGTATCCATGTATCTCATATTCCCGTGAACTATCTACCCTAGCATTTCACTCGAAAGTACTAGCAAATTTGACATTAGGGCCAAATATTGATTATGTGGTAAATTTGGCATCTCCTATTTTGTGGATGCCCTAAGGCACCTAAATGTGTTCCTTGGTAAGGAAGTGGAGTCGGGAACAGATAACTTGTAAGGGATCATAAGAAGTACTGGGAAAGCGTGCAATTGTTGAGTATCCCCCAGTACAAGACTACCTTTTGAATAATCCTGGCTGACATGTGCAAACCTCAATTCCAGTAGAGAAAATTAGGCTAAAAGTTCAGTTAACTAGTGTTCACTGATTGTTGTAATGACGATGAGACTTGGTGCCAATATCCATGTTCACATACTAAAAAAGAATAGACGAAGCTACAACAGCTAAGGAGCATAGCATTCCCGGTGGAACGAAGAATAACAGGATGTCAACAATTTTGCAGAAAACAGCAGAATTAATCCCAACTTCTCAAATTACTAACACAAAGACCTGACAAAGGACTAAACCTTCCTGGAACTAAGGGGAGAGGGATGTCTGAACATATCCAAACCCATCTAGGCATCTACCTCTAGCATAGGTAAAGAGAGTCCCAAGACCCAAATCAAATGAATCAAATTGAGCTGATCACATCTAAAAATATCGATCTGATCACGTAAACAGAAAATGATCAAGCCTCAGCCATCCTAAACAAAAACAAGCATGGGAGAAGTACAAGGAATTAATATATCAACAAGCATGGGCATAAAAGATTAAGCATGGGACATTAAACAAATGTCATACGGTTTTTAGCAACAGAACTAGTACGGTAAGTCGATACATAGACCAGGAATTAATAAACCACCAGATAGATAGCAAAGACAAACGTAAAAGTGACATGAGCCACAGAAGCATCATAAGGCACCTAAATGTGTTCCTTGGTAATGCATCTAAGGCATCACTCCTGGCCCCTCTCAGCTCTCAGCACTTGCTCTCCCCTACATTCAGTCGAGCAGGTCGAGCAGGAATGGCAAGAGGGGGGAGGTGCGCAACAGCGGAGAGAAGGTGACTCTCAAGGTGCTTGAAGAAATCGGAACCGAGGATTCGGGAGTGATAGTAATAGCCCATGCAAGGGAACGGCCTCGAGGAGAGAAGACGCTGCCCACGCATGTCAACAACAAGGAGCATGTGCGGCTCGCGGGTGCAACCGCCCATGTAGTTGGCACGAAGCACCAGGTGGAGGACGCCGTCTTCGTCTTCCTGCTGCGAGCTCAGCACGGCCACCGTCGGCCTCATGGACGCCGACAGCCCTGCCTTAAGGAACTCTGGCTGCGTCCAGAGGTCTCCGAAGTGGAGCTCGCAGTCTTTCCTCCACTCCCAGCTGAGATGCGTCGTCAGAGTCCATGTGGTCACCTTGCAGTCTGTGATATCCTCCTTGTCGGTGTCGAGGTGCCCGCTGATGGAGACGAACTTGATCGAGTCCCCAGAGCAGCCCATGGTCCGGAACACCTTCGCCAACTCCCAAGCGTGGCAATCATCAGGCCAGTCAAGCCGACACACTTGGGGGAGGTCGATGAAGTCGAACTGCACGCGACGACGGTCCGAGAGGACGTCAAGCTGCTTGTAATAGAGTATGCCTCTGGAAAGATCGACCAGAACGCCATACCTTTGAAGGAGAAAACCTGCTAGACACGAAAGTGGATTTCATGGGGCGCCGACATATCGTCGTGGAAAATTGGATCTTTGAGCTGCCACGGCACGGTGCTGGAAGCGGACGCCTGAGATGAAGACGATGACGGCGGCCATAGGAAGAGAGCAGCCTGCAGGTAGTTAGTTTCCCCTTGACAGAACTTCTCTGTCGCCATCTCGACCAGGGCGTAGCGGCCATCAGGACGGCGGACGGGGAGAGGCGAATCGCTCCAAGGCATGGATACCGGGTGGACATGCTGAGGACGGGTGTCATTGTCAGCGACGCATCGGTGGCATCGTAGATGAGGTAGTTTACCTGACGAGATGACCAGTTGAGGGATATCCCGATGATAATGAGCTGCTCCTCCGTGACAAGGATCTCGGCGCGCAGCAAGTCCCACCACCCCGGCTTGAGTTGGAGCAGCACAGCGTCCATCGGGCGGATCGCCAGGTACGAGACAGCCGGCGGGGCGACAAGCCGCGCCATGATTGTCAGGCCCTTCACCACCAAGTCGTCGTACATATGACTATATGCAACTACATGATTATGCAACATCAAATCATGATGAACGTGTACAACTTAGCTGTGTTTAACAAATAATTAAAATATAAACAAGAGTAGAATAATGTGCTAAACCAATTCACAGCAAATTATTATCCAAAACATAGAATGGGCTATGTATATATGTGCACAACTTTATAAACACGGTGACGTGGCAATCCTAACATGCTTAGTAAACATTCATCGCGTGTGGTTAAAAACATTAACATGCTAATGAGCAATCACGTGCCACGTGCAATAACAATTCGGTGTGTGCTAATAGGCATACATTATACAAGGATTAACTAACATGGAGTAGGTCATATTAATATAAATTTAGCAAAGATTATGCTTATAGTATTATAGGTTATTTGTAAATATTAAATTTTATTATACCTATGCTTCACACACTATATGTGTACAGGTATATGATCATACAATATGAACTTCATTAGACAAGAACAACTTTATTCATGATACAAATAAGATTAAACTAACATGTCGAATCCACTCATGTCTAATGGCTATTAAAATAGAACTATTTGCATATATGCATATTATATTCAATTATGTAAACATGCAACATGTTGCTATATGGACATGGATACACCTATTAATTAACTAAACATAATTGATCAACATGATAGAAACTCTTAAGCATGATATAAAGGGAAAGAAAGAAATATAAAACAATCATATATATAACTATATGAAACTAAAGGTTAACATAACATGTTACTTAATTTAGTAATCAAACAATAATGAAAACATTAGAGATGAACATATGGTGATGCGGGTGATTTTGGATAGAGATTAATGGTGGAAAAGAATGGCATAATGTGCCACAAGATGATAGGAGATTAACTATATGGGTGGTGGCGACATTCGCAACACGAAACGGTCGGAATTGGACATAGATCGGTTCTGGACAGACTGGAGGACTTTTTATGCTGCGTGATGCTCGCTCAACGAAATCATAATCTGCCAATTGGGTTAGAAACTAGACACACAGAGGTACAATCCTACCAAAGGGTTTTGGAGAATTCTTAACGAGTCAACAGGAAAAGATCAGACAAGTTAGACGTTCTGCAGATTGAATCTGGACATCTGCGGACAGCACGTCGGAGATGGATCAATTCCTGACAAACGGCTACATGGATGAAGGTGAAAATTTATAGAGATGTTCATAGATACCTAAGGCGCAACTTCACCAAAGGGATTCTTCAAAGACTCAACGGATCAACGGGGAAAGAGGTGATAATGCCGCTGTACCGTTCACGCAGTCAAATCTACATACGAATAGCAGCATGAAAAAACTTGATTTCCCAGAAATTGGACCGTTGGATTGCCTTCAAATTTTGTGGAGACGATCTTGACAACATCATACATGATCCCACAGAACGGATCTTGAAAAGGTGGTCCGAGCCAACGAGGAAGCTGTTCCAATCTTGAAGCACGTGGAGAGTAATCTGGATACAAACAGCACATCAGTGTTTGGAGCTCTGCTGGAGATTGCACCATTGGATCTTCATCAAAATTTATAGAGAGGTGGAGGAGGAGGTTATGCATCTTCTCACTGGAGGGATCATCAAAAAGATTTCCGAAGCGATGGGAATTGCAAAAATACAGAGGCGGTGAATGCTGTTTGGAGACTGCATGCGAACAAAAAAGGTGAGGCTGAGGGTTTGGAATGTTTAGAGGCAAGGACTTCGTGGAAAAGAAGTGTGGGGGAGTGGGGAAAAGAGAAGGGAGGTTAGGGTTATTTATAGGAGGGTGAGGGGGAGGAGAATGGGCACCATGGGGAGGAGAAGAGGCACAGTGGGAGGAGAAGAGGCACCATGGGAGGAGAAGAGGTGGTAGCGCTCGGGATTCCGACTGAAACAGCCGCCGACGCAGCCAAGGAGGGAAGGAGAAAAAGAAAAAAGAATTTTCTTTCTCAGAAAACCAAATTAAAAATAAAGAACAACAGAGTGAGATTAAATACCAAGCGAACTTCCAAAATTCTGAGAAAAAAATCTAGTATACATATTCCAAAGCAAAAAAGCCAATCAAATTCAAGTTGGATAAGTTAAATTAACTCCGGTCCAATTTATGAAATTCCAATAAAGATTTAATTAATTCGAGAATAAAAAAAGAAATTTTCTAGCTCTAATTTTTTTAAATAAGATTTTTTTGAAAAGATCTAAAAATTAGGATGTTACAGCCTGTTGAGCTCGTCAACGATGTTCGAAGTAGCAACAATGGTCGACAAGCGGCAAAACATGGCATGGCTCTCTGCTCCTTCTGCACGCTAGAGCTCAGCCCCGTGCAACGCTGCCATGGACTACTGTTGGTGCCAATCTCCTCCACAGGCACCTCATGGGCCGATTCCTTCCACCAATGGCTTCACCGTTGCCGTGGTCACCACGGAGAGCGCAATGGCGTGGCGCTACTCCTCTGCCATGCGCACGAATCAATGGCTATACTTGTTGGGATTCGCTAGTGTATCAAACACATTGGATTTAGCGCATGCCCATGCATCTTGTTTTTGTCATGCTGTGTAGATCAGTGACGTAGTGATACCATGAACGAGCATGTCGGTATCGGCGCGCAGTGCGACGAACGGCCAGTGCCCAATGCTGACAACCACAAAGACACCATAGGCATCATGTCAAGAGTATAACCCACAGGTGTGAGCTTTTTAAAACTAACACTATCGGCAAACTTCAGTCTGTCGAACTCCGACACATAGAAAATATCTATAAGACTAAATGCTCCCCTCAGTGTATCTCTTCTATTTTCTACATTCTTTCAACTAATTCTAATATCAAATACATAAGTTTTCTATACTAGTCTGTGAGTTCAATAATTTCTTGGGAGTAATTTTGTAGGAAATGAACCATCTGAATTTTTTCTATAGCGACCTTTATGACCAAAGAAATGAGACCATCAAAATTTTTATGAATTGCTTTTCTATACCCTACTTCCATGCGAGTCCTAGCAAGAGTTAGACCCCAAAGAGAAAGGATAATAGGATTGTTGTTTTGGGGGCTTTGCTTTGGGACAGATAAGTGTCGTATTTTTGCTAAGATTTGTCGGGGGCAGAGAGTGGAGAGAGAGGAGATGTTTCAGAGTTAATGTGGCTATTGTTTAATACAGAAAATAAGATTGAGTACTTTATTGTAGAAAGGTTAAGATTTGTTGTGTAATAGAGAAGGCAAAGAGGAAATGTATGTTTGTGTTGTGCATCGTTGATTGGTTATTGTGGCTGGTGTTCAATAGAGAAGAGAAGATTGAGTACTGTGTTGGTTCGTTGATGATCCCGGTGATGGCAATTATGGAACTTTTTTATGTTACATGATTGATGTTATCTTGAGGTACACGCAGATTGGGTCTTGCTGATGTTGGGAAACAGTTGGATCTAGCGGGGAGAGGAAGGAAGAGACAGGGAAGAGGAACTCAAGAGGGAAGAAAAGAATCATGTTGTTGCTCGTGTGTGTGCAGGACAAGTTGCGCTGTTGACAAGAGAAAGTTGAGGAGGTGTTGGTCCTGTTGGAGACTGTTGAAAATATTTGAGAGACTATATATTTTTCATGAAAGAGATTAGAGATAATTTTTCATGGCAAAGTGAGAAGCTTCTAGAGATATTGAGAAATTTATAGGACACTAGATATTTGCCATGAGGATTCTAGAACAAAATAGTGACTTTGCTTCATGGCAAATGCGAGAAATATCTAGACCTAAATATTTAGCATGGAAGATACTATAAATTTTCTCCATGAATAAGTAGAAATTATCTAGACTTAGATCTTTTGTGAGAGAATTCTACATAAAAGATATTTGTAGTTGAAGGGTTTGGACGATTGCCACTTGGCACTAATCAAATGGTCTTATATGTGTATAAATATGGGTGCCCTCCCCTCCCATAAAACTAACTAAGTGAAGCTACTATGAGCCACCATGAGTACAAGAGAATGCTAGTTTGTATCTTTGTGTGTATTCTTAAATAATAGAAGATATTAGTGTTAGTGTCTTTATGATGTCACATATCTTTGTTAAATGCTTTGATAGCAATTCAGCTACAAGGTTATTAGGCTAGGACAGCTTAATGTCCCCGGAGCAGCCCATGGTTTGAAACGCCTTCGCCAACTCGCCAGCGTAGCAATCATTAGGCCAGTCAAGCCGACACCCTTGGGGGAGGTCGATGAAGTCGAACTGCACGCGACGCTGGTCCGAGAGGAGGTCGAGCTGCTTGCAGTAGAGAATGCCTCTGGAAAGATCGACCCAGAACGCCATACCTTTGAAGGAGAAAACCTGCTGGACATGAAAGTGGATTTCAGGAGGTGCCGGCATCTCATCGTGGAAAATTGGATCTTTGAGCTACCACGGCACAGTGCTGGAAGCGGATGCCTGAGATGAAGACGATGACGGTGTCACAGGAAGAGAGTAGCCTGCAGGTAGTTAGTTTCCCCTTGACAGAACTTCTCCGTCGCCATCTCGACCAGGGCGTAGCAGCCATCAAGACGACGGACGGGGAGAGGCAAATCGCTCCAAGGCATGGGATACCGAGTGGACATGCTGAGGACGGGTGTCATTGTCAGCGACGCGTCGGTGGCATCGTAGATGAGGTAGTTTACCTGACGAGATGACCAATTGAGGGATATACCGATGATAATGAGCTGCTCCTCCGTGACAAGGATCTCGGTACGCGGCTGGTCCCACCACCCTGGCTTGAGTTGGAGCAGTACGGCGTCCGTCGGGCGGATCGCCAGGTACGAGACAGCCGACGGGTCGACAAGCCGCGCCATGATTGTCAGGCCATTCACCACCAAGTCACCGTCGTCCCCGCACCCGATGGCCTCCCTTCTCGCACACTCCATGGTCGCCCACCCCAACTCGTTCTCGACGTCGAGGCGCACTCTGCTATCCAGCAGGACCCGGGAAGGCGACGAGCGAGGTGTAGCCATAGCTGCGAACGATGTTGGTGGACGATGTGATTTCATGTGATGGAGGAGGAAGAGAGTCTGGAGAGGAGACACCAAATCGATCCCGATCCCAATCCTGATCCCAATTTATTTTCTGTTTCGCTAGCCAGATTGATCCGAGTCGTTAGGTGCTAGGCGACGCGGATCGAAGGACTAGTGGACGGTGGATCTGTAGCTCCAACACACACACAGGGGGAGAACGTGTGGATTAGGTGCACCATGCACCACCCTTTCTTTTCCTTTCAAGAAAAACAGAGTCCTCGGAAAACACGTCGGACCGCCTCACCGATTATATCTCAAAATGGAATATAGATAGAAACAAAAACAACCTTGATGAACAAAGTTTCTCCCTAAATACGTAAACAAAAAGGAAGTATATAGACAAAAAATTTACATGGACGTTAGCATTATGGACGTGCTAGTTTCTATGGGTAAAACACACTGACAGTCTTTAAACTTAACAGATGCGTGTAGTTTAGTGCAACATCTCTCAAAAAGTTACCTCACCGTCTACCTTCTTCTCCAGCTGGCTCCGAGCTTCAAGACCACCTCGGCCAACCTCCCGGAGCTACGCAGGAACCTCCTTGACCACGCACCGGTGCCGCCAAGCTCACCGTCAACCTCTTCATCATCGTCGATGCTCACCGAGACGCCATCGACATCACCACTGCTGGAGCACATCACTTCTTCTCCCCTAGCCAGGCTCTGCACGACACCATGGTGAGCCACGAGCCCGGCTCAACCATCCCCTCGCTTTTATCCTCTGGCTACAACCCTAGCTATGACCAGAGAAGATCTCACACATCTGCTATGACACCTACTATAGTTAATTAACCCATTAGACTACCAAGGAAAATGCATGTTCCACTACATTCTTTCTATTTTTGTCTCTCCATAATCACATAATTAGGTACGTACTAAACCTAATAGCCCAAGGCTTGCTATTATCTGGTGTTATTTACACTCTCATGATGTCTGACGTCTCACCAAAAATTGAAACTCCCTTAGTTTTTGTGGCCACTTCCCAGCTTCCCAACTCCACGGACGGGCCAGGAGAGCCCATCCTATCCCCGTCCTGGAACAACGTCTCGGCCTACCACACCACAGCTTCCGGGCCTCGTGCTCACGCGGTGCTTGGACCTGGCATTGGTTTCGCTGCAGCGGGCGTAGCACCCCACGACTCATGCTCGCTGCAACAGCAGCAGGAAAACCCCTTCCATATTCACGGGCGCACGTGCCCGGGGTCCTACGATCCTGCTGAAACAAGGCAAAATGCTCGTGATCCAGTGCGTGCTCATGTGCGATATCACCACGTCGCATTGCGTGGGCGGCCCACGAGACGATCGGGAGAGCCCCCTCCCCCCCACCGCCTCGCTTGGCTTAGGCCCCTTGCGGCGGAGCGGCGTGTGCGCTCTGTTCCGTCAGAAAACTTGGTTCATCATTCGACAAGTCTGGAGCATGAGAGATGGATGGTTGATGCTTACTTGGGCTCTGGTTTTCAACCGTTGTTATAACCTGAAGCTTGTGTTGCCTGCACTGTAAACTGACCTTGTGTCACTTGAAAAAATCACCATGTGTACAATGAGTTTTCGTTGCATGAAAAAATGTTTCCGTCGTAAAAAAACACTTTCATAGTACGAAATTTGTTATATAAAAATATTATATTGCATTCGTTTAAAAAATATGTTGCATATCTTCTAACAAGATATTTTCATCACTTAACAAACCATTTTTTGGCCGATGGTGTGTGTCGGATATACTCCACGGTGGCCGGTCCCAAGCCCGGGTAAAGGAGGAGGGTTGTGTTAGGCTTGGCGAGCAAACGTAAAAACCCAGCCATTCTTATGGATATAAAACCCAATAGAAATTCGTTGGGGCGTCACCCTTTTAGTGACGCGCCATATCGGAACCCGGGTGTGGTGTTAAATGAGCAAGGGCCGGGTCGTCACTCCCTTAGTGGCGCACTACATCAGCGCCCGGATGTAGTGACAAGTGTGTAAGGATCTTCGCATTTTGCTCGACGAATGCGAAGGGTAAGGAAGCTAGTCAGTGCAAATAGGGTTCGTGTGTGTAGTTGAAATGTAGGGTCCTTAACTGGAAAGCTACGAGAGTTAGTTGATGTTGCGATTAGGAGACGTGTAAATATCCTTTGTGTCCAGGAGACTAAATGGACGGGCCAGAAGGCGAGAGAGGTAGAGAATACTGGTTTCAAGCTATGGTACTCAGGGTTAGTTGGGAATAGGAATGGTGTAGGCATTCTGATTGATAAGAACCTCAAGAGTGGAGTAGTGGACTTCCGGAGACAGGGAGATAGGATTATCCTAGTCAAGCTAGTCATTGGGGATTTGGTCCTGAATGTTATTAGTGCTTATGCCCCACAAGGAGGTCTTGATATGAGTATGAAGAGGCAATTCTAGGAAGACTTAGATGACATGGTTAGAAGTGTACCTACTATCTCAATGGCCATGTGGGTACATCAAATGTGGGGTTTGAGGGGGTGCATGGGGGCTTTGGGTATGGTGATAGGAACCAAGAGGGCAAGGACATCTTAGATTTTGCTCTAACTTTCGACCTGATGGTAGCTAACACCTTTTTTAGAAAAAGGCAATCCCATTTAGTGACCTTTAATACTGCTCAGCACTCTAGCCAAATTGATTTTGTCCTTACTAGGAGGGCGGATAGACGTGCTTGTGTAGATTGCAAGGTGATACCTGGAGAGTGTGTTGTCCCACAACATAAGCTGGTGGTGGCTGATTTTCGGTTTCTTTTAGGGGTTCCTCGGGACAAAGGTGACAAAATTATGAGAACAAAGTGGTGGAAGCTCAAAGGGGAAGCGCAATAGATTTTGAAGGATAGGATGATTGTAGGAGGACCATGGAACGAAGAGGAAGACGTGAATAGCATGTGGATGAAGATGGCAACTTGCATTCGAAGGGTGGCTAGGGAGGTACTTGGGGTGACCAAAGGAAAGAAATGCGAACCTAAAGACACCTGGTGGTGGAATGAGGATGTCCAAAAGGCTATTAAGAAAAAGAAAGAATGCTATAAGTGCTAGCATCATGACAGAAGCACAAACAACATGGAGAAATACAAAGATGTCAAGAAGAAAGCAAGGCGAGCTATGAGTGAAGCAAGGGGGCGGGCTTATGATGAGCTATACCAGAGATTAGGCATAAAGGAAGGTGAAAATGATGTCTGCAAGATGGCTAAAATTCACGAGAGGAAGATAAGGGATTTCAACCAAGTGACATGCATTAAGGACGAGACAAATCGACTTTTAGTGAAAGACGAGGAGATCAAGAATAGATGGAGAGATTACTTTGATGAATTGTTCAACGGTGGGAATGAGAGCATTATTCTTGAGTTGGACGACTCCTTTGATGATACCAACAGGCGTTTCGTGAGAGGATCCAGGAGTCCGAGTTAAGGAGGCCCTAAAAAGGATGAAAGGAGGCAAGGCGTTGGGCCCTGATGATATCCTTATTGAGGTGTGGAGATGCCTTGGAAACATGGCAGTAGTATGGCTAACTAAACTATTCAACCGCATCTTTCGGTCAAACAAGATGCCCGAAGAGTGGAGAAAAAGTATATTAGTACCTATCTTCAAAAATAAGGGAGATATTCAAAACTGTACTAATTATTGAGGAATTAAGATTATGAGTCATACTATGAAGCTATGGGAGAGAGTGATTGAGCATCGAATATGAACATTAACGAACGTCACAAAAAATCAATTTGGTTTTATGCCCGGGAGATCGACCATGGAGGCGATTTTCTTGCTACGTCAGCTTATGGAGAGATATAGGGAGCAGAAGAAGGATTTACATATGGTATTCATTGACTTGGAGAAGGCGTATGACAAAATACCAAGGGCACTCATGTGGTGGGCGCTAGAAAAATATAAAGTCCCAATAAAGTACGTTACCTTCATCAAGGATATGTACGATAACGTTGTGACAAGTGTTCGAACTTGTGATAGTGAGACCGATGCCTTCCCAATTAAGATAGGACTACATCAAGGGTCAGCCTTGAGCCCATATCTTTTTGCCTTAGTGATGGATGAGGTCATGAGGGATATGCAAGAAGATATTCCTTGGTGTATGCTCTTTGCTGACGATGTGGTGCTAGTAGACGAGAGTAGGATGGGCGTCAATAGGAAATTAGAGCTGTGGAGACAAACTTTAGAATCAAAAGGGTTTAGACTTAGTAGAACCAAAACCGAGTATATGAGGTGCGATTTCAGTGGTGTTAGGTGTGAGGAGGGAGAGGTTAGTCTAGAAGGACAAATAGTGCCTAAGAAAGACACTTTTCGATATTTGGGATCAATGCTACAGAGCAATGGTGGTATCGATGAGGATGTTAGCCACAGAATCAAAGCAGGGTGGATGAAATGGCGACAAGCATCTGGCATCCTTTGTGACAAAAAGGTCCCACAGAAGCTAAAAGGTAAGTTTTATAGGACGGCGATTAGACCTGCGATGTTGTATGGAGCAGAATGTTGGCCCACTAAAAGACAACACATCCAGCAAATAAGTGTCACAGAGATGCGTATGCTACGGTGGATCTGTGGGCATACAAGAAGGGATCGAATTCAGAATGAGGATATACGTGATAGGGTAGGGGTGGCACTGATTGAAGAGAAGTTTGTCCAACATCGACTAAGATGGTTTGGACATATCCAACGGAGGCCTCCAGAAGCACCGGTGCATAGCGATATTCTAAGATCTATCGATAATACTAGGAGGGGCAGGGGCGACCAAAGTTGACATGGGAGGAGGCAGTAAAAAGAGACTTAAAAGATTGGAATGTATCTAAGGATTTGTCTCTAAATAGGACCGCGTGGAAATTAGCGATCCACGTGCCCGAACCATAATTTTCTTTTTAAGTCATTTTCTTTTATCTTTTGGCTTATGAATTTTTTATTGGGTTTCATCTCTAGCCTACCCCAACTTGCTTGGGACAAAAGGCTTAGTTGTTGTTGTTGTTGGTGTGTGTCGGATATCAAGAAGATGAGGATACCTACCATGCTTTACTGAGATGCCCTCATGCTCGTGCGTTATGGCAAGCCATGGGCTCCGTATAGAACTTACCGTCTGAAGATACGCTTAGGATCCAGGGAGTAGTTTAGACTTTAACATTAATTTCTAGAATTGATGAAGGTCAGCGGATATGAGTGCTAATGATTATGTGGCGGATCTAGCACATTCACAATGAGATAACACATGACAAGCGAAAGGACATCTAAGCCCGTAAGTGGGTTTTGGTGTAAATGACAAATGATTAGGGGTCTGACTATGTTTACAAAGTGTATGGACAGGTGTTAGTCCAATGGTTGATAAGCAAAGTTGGTCGGAGACCCCCTAAGCAAAAAGGAGAGAAGAAGACGGCGTATTTAAAATATGCATTTTATCTTATGCTTGAGTCATAGAAAGCCAGACTATTAAGATGGATAAAGTGATGAACAAGAGGGTGGAAACATATATCCTATGAGATCTTACATCCACAACCTATGTTCGAGAAAAACCCCAAGAGAGAGCAAGTGAGAAGCCTCATTTTATACCCTGTTGTTTGCTCTCTGTGTGCACCCGGAGTCTTGGTCCAGAGGTTCCGGACTAGACCTCCGGGCTACCGGGAATCCGGATGGCTTTCCGGATGGAATTCCGGACCAATCCAGTGGCTCCTGAACTGGCCCGGAAGATTGCCTAGAAGGCAGCCTGGAATCTTGTGTGCACCCGGAGTCTTGGTCCGGAGGTTCCGGACTTGACCTCCGAGCGTCTCGGAATCCGGATGGAATTCCGAACCAATCTAGTGGCTCCTGGACTGGCCCGGAAGGCTGCTCGGAAGGCATCCCGGAATCCGGGCGGTCCAAAAGTTCGGCCCGGAAGTTCCGGATGGACTTCCGGACCGTTCGCGCTGCACCCTAATGGGCAAATTTCGATAGGCCTATAAAAGGCCCACCCTTTCTTCCCTAAGGGGTACCAGCCTGAGCTCATGAAAACTCCCTCTCCTCCACCATTTTTGAAGCTCAAAACTTGAGAAGCTCCTCTCCTAATGCTCAAATCCCATCAAGCCTTTGAGGGAAAAGAAAGAGAAGCCCTAGATCTACGATTCCACGAAGCCAAATTTGAATCCCCCTTGAGTTCATTGCGTTGCTTGTTACTCTTGGGATTTTGGGAATCCCTAACTGGTTGGTGTTGCCCAGAAGCCTCCAAGTTGTGGATTTGCGCTCCGAGATCGTTTGTGAAGGTTTGGAGGCCGCCTCAAGGTCTACTACTAGTGATTTGAGCTCGGGTTTGGTTTGCCGAGGCTCAAAGGAGAAGAAGGTGAGAGTTGGTGTCACGAGGTGCTTTGTTTGGCCTCCGCCTCTCCAACGGAGATTAGCACCCTTCTCAAGGGCGTGAACTTCGAGAGAAATCATCGTCTCCAACTTTTTGTTATTTCATTCCCAAATCTCTACTTTGTGTTTGTTTATGATAGCTTGTTTATTTGTTTATGATAGCTTGTTTATCTTGTGTTTTCTTTGGGTTAATTGTATCTTGACATATAGGTTGATTCATTTAGTTGCACATTTAGAGAATTTATAATTCCGCACTTCCCTAAAAGCAACTGATAAAAGGCTAAAATTTATAGTCGCCTATTCACCCCTCTCTAGTCGACATCTTTGTTCCTTCAACAAGCAACCGGCACCTATTGAAGCTTCAAAGCGGTTCCTTCTCAGTTATGTGGAGTCCCTGCTTTCTATTTAGCAATTTCCCATGGTAGATTTTATTAAAGGTAAGCAGGCCGTGAATTATTTTGGTCGCTCACCACATTCCCGTGTTTGTGTAGGAGTTTCGCAGGTGGAACGTCTTAGCTAGGTTCCTCCGGCGGCAAGATGGACAAAGCTAAATGTTGATGGAGCCTATGATGCGGGAACAATTCAGCCGGTGCAGGCATGGTGTTGCGTGATAACAGGTGGGAGGTTTTGTCCACCGCTTGTCGATCTTTGAGAAATTGTACAAGTGCTTTAGATGCGGAGTTGGTGGCTTGTAGCGAAGGCCTTGCTTTGGGGCACCAATGGACGTGTAGGCATATCCCGATGGAGTCGGACTGTGCGGAGGTTGTCGCGTTGCTTTCATCAAGAAGTCTGGACTGCTCTATCTTTGTGCATAGGATTCAGGAGGCACAGGAGTTGCTGAATCGCGAAAGAGATGTTAACTTGCAGAGAATCTCTAGAGATCATAATAGGGTGAGTCATGAGCTCGCAATCCTTGGGAAGCTTACGGGCCAAACAGCGTGTTGGCTTTATAGTTGTCTAGCTGATATTGAGCCTACGGTCACTCGTGATTGTATCCGTTATGGTTGAGTAATTTCATCTCTTTCTTCGAAAGAAAAAAATAAAACTGTTGCCGTGGATTTGTCCGATCCTGATCTCTTTCGTAACTATAGTCTTCTCGGGAACTTTGATGAGACGCGCATGAGATCCAAGTCGGGGTCCTCTCGATACGTGAATGTGATTCGTGTTTGCTGATGGTGCGCCGTAGTAACATTCTCGCCTTAAAAGGGGCAGGGACTACTCCTTCCCTCCTTGTGCCTAGCGTCTCAGCCGTTAGATTCGTTACCGAACACCGCTCGTTTTCCGTTGTTCGTTCATCAGTGGTTGGGTCCAGCTAGGAATTTTCGGGGTGCCTTCTGCTTGTTTGTTTGTTTACATCTGCTGTTCCTTATTGTTTGTTCATGAACGCTTATAGTTTGTTGTGGATTTATCGATAGCCTATGCTTGCTTGATTATTCACATATGCTGTTTCCGTGCCTTATGTACCGTGGTTCCATCAGGCCAGCCGTGCTGTTGTCTCTTTCAGTTATGTTCAGCACCTGGCTTCATCGGTTTAGTTGCAGGTGACCTATAATGTGAGCCTGGTTCCCCCCTCAGGTTTTTCACTCAGGATCCACATAGTCGTCAAACCATAACCAGGCGGTCCCAAGCGCCATCTGGACCAGTCAAATTTTGACCAGCCTAGGTTGACCTATGGGCCACTAGTCAGCCTCTGTAGCTAGGATAAGTTTAGTTTAATCTTTTTAATATATTTATCTGTACTGACAAAAAGACAAAAAATGCAAAAGATGAAAACTTCTAATTTTTATAGAAAATTCATATGAACTCCACAGTTGATTCTTTTTTCTAAATTTATATTTTAATTTGTAGAACTTAATGGGATGTGCTTAATTCATTTTACTATGATGAAATTTTTTGAAATTCATAAATTTCCCTCAAACTCTAAATTTTGAAATGAAAACTTGAAAAATTCATATCTTCAATTCCACAGCTCCAAAATGGATGAAACCAATTGCATTAGCTTTATAATTTAGTTTACTACATTTTAGAATGCACGTAATGCACAATATGGTCCCTGAAATTTCTAGTATTGATTTATGCCTCTTTTTGGTTGTTTTCAACGTTTCGATTTTGTTTGTGATAGAACAGGTTCAAGACTTTGAACAGGTTCAAGGGTGATCACCAGCAGGTTCAAGACATTCAATAGCAAGGCATGGTTTTGAACTGCCTTTTTGACTCGTAAGAAGCTGAGCCCCCGAGCATGTGGTCGATCGCGCGCTCTTCTCCCTAGAATGGCTCGTGGCTTGAGCAGTCGTCAGAATTGGAGTCCCGGCTGTTGTTCGTGACTTGCGGAGTCTTCCCGCAATGCTTCTCGTTTTCCGCCTTGACGTACTTTTTGAATAGTCGGCATTGGCGAAGATTGTGTGAGTCGGTCAGGTGGAAGTCGCACCAGTTCTTTCCGGTCTTCTCGGTAGGGGCCGACTGCTTGTCTTTGGAGCGGGGTTGCCAAGTGCACTTCTTGGCCAAATTGGCCATCACCTCGTCGGTCTTTGGCCTCTTCTCCCCATTTCCTCCTAATGACTTTTTCTTGCACTTGCTTTCCGACGAGTTGCCCTCTACTCTGAGAGGGGACCAGGACGCTCCCTGCTCCTGTTCTTTGATGTATAGCAGGGTCTCTTCGGCATTGGTAGCCTTCTCGACAAGGTCCATCAACTGTGCTACCGTTCTCGAAGGATGCATAACCAGATCTTGTATGCATCGTTTGTTCATGTTACCACAGACAAAAGCACATATTACATCAGAATCACTTACCTCGGGTACTGTGTTGCAGATGACACTGAAGCGCTTGGTGAATTCATGTAGAGTTTCGCCTTTCTACTGGGTGAGACAGAAGAGGTCGTCGATCTTGCCCGGATGAGCGTATGCACCCTGGAAGTTTCCCAGGAACATACTGCATAGTTGATCCTATGAACGGATCGTTCCTAGAGGGAGGTTCATCAACCATGTCCTTGTTGCCCCTTTCAGGGCAGTCAGGAGGTAGTTGACCATGACATTCTCGTTGCCGCCCGCTGCTTCGATAGTCGTAGTGTAGATCTGTAGAAATTCCACAGGGTTCGTGGTGCCATCGTAGATTTCCATCGATCCAGACTTGAACCAGGATGGCCAACGTACCTGTCGAAGTTCTTGTGTGAAAACTTGACACCCGCTAATGTTTTTTTCGAGAAGGTGCAAAGTCCCTGTTGTCCGGAGTTGGGGATCGCTCCTGACTCAGGCTTTGGTGTTTTGGGGCATTTTGAACTAGGGAATGTTCCCGCTGGACCCTCGAGTACCTGCGTCAATCGAGCTCTTCACGTAGGTCCCGGTACTGGTGGTTATGTACATACGGAGGTCGGCATTGTCGACCAGATCGATCGGTTTCCCGATTAGGTCTATTCTTGGGATGTCGTCCTTCTTGATCACACCATCCTTCTGGATCTGATTCTTCTCTGAACATCCATGGAGGAGTCCTACGATTAGAACTGTTGGTTACAGACATCAATCGGGAAGACTACTTACGCCAGAGCTTATTGTAGTTCTGCCCCAACTGTTGTAACCATTGTTCTCCATCAGGAGTCGCAAGGTTGGTTGTCAGAGGACATGAAAGTAAGTCGTGAACTTCGGAGAGTCTTCGAGCGGTTCGGGATACATATCCCTCTTCCCCATGTTTGGAAGTGTCTGGATCTACCGGTTTGATAATGTTACCTTGTGGTGTAACCGGTGATTTTTCTTGAGGGAGACCTCTGGTGCCTTGTCGTGGATCGGTTGTACCATCGCCCCGTGCTGAGTCTTCGAGATCTCTCAGGCTATCCTCAATAGCGAGGACTATCCGAGGGTCTTCCCTACTCGATGTGTACTCCATATCCCTTCTCCGTTATGAGATATTTTGAGGGTTTTATCTTGATCAGGTAACCGATTGGACCCTTTAGTGGTCAATCCCGACATCAGACTTGCGGCACCTGCAATGGCATTATCGAAAAGTCTCAACTTGCCACTGAAAGCCCTAGCACACTCGATTCTGAAGCGATTTGTCTCGCTATTCGAGTCCTCATCAGGGGAATGATCTCCAATATCCACGCAATCGGTCATTGGCTTCGGATCAGACGGGCGATTAAAGTTGTCGTAGAAGCCTTGATTTGAGAAGTCTGGTCATTGCATGGGACTTGTCGAATCTCGTGTTGTCTCCAACATTGTTTCGACGGAATCGACCGAAGAGGTCCCCACGGTCGGCGCCATCTGTCAACAATTGGTAAACCGCCGATCTTACTTGTCGTGAACAGAGAATTTGTTGAAGGGTACGGACCACTGGGACCATCGCCTCGCAGCACTAGGAGCACAGACAAGGATTTTTATACAAGTTGGGGCCTCCCTTAGAATAACAACCCTACGTCCTGTTGGTATATATTGAATATCGAGTAACTTACAAGGATCTGCCAGTATCTAGCCTAGATGAGATCTAAGCCTAGTCGGGGATCTCTCTTGGCTATTGGGTCTTGACTTCCTGAAGGCGACGAGTCTTCTCAGGAAACTCGTGATGCGGATCGAGGCTCTCGAGAGGCTAGGGCTCAATTGGCCGAAGGCTTTAGCTTCTCTTGCGTCTTCCGTCTTGTCCTTCACTGGGAGATCCTCAAGTCCTTATATAGGCTGTGTTCCGGGTTGTAGAAGACACGGACTTATCTCCAACCAGGACTCTGTCATCCTTAAACGTAGGGATAGACTTCCTAGTTTTAAGGGATGTCCTCCCTTCTTACCGGGGAGGGGGGGTTCCTTGTCTCCCAGAACCCTTGGCTGATACGTCAGCTGCTTTGGGTATCCAGGATATCATATACGGATACTACCTTATATACGGTATTAGTATACTACTCATCGTCACAAATAGTCTCTCTCCGAGGTATGCTCCTCCTGGGTAGGATACTCCATAGTCATGGTGTATTTGTATACGGATATAGTCATTGCATACGGTAGTTGTCTACTAGTCATCGTCAGCAACTATGTAGCATTCTCTATATTTGTGATGACTATCCATCATCTTTCGCACCATCAATTATGTTATTATGGTTGCCATCAATCTTTGGCGCAATCAATTTGTTTATTAGATTAATTATGAATATTTGTGTAACGTCGCAGAAGGGTTCGTAGTAGTTGCTGGTTGTCTTGTCAAACCTCTTTTCTTTCTACACATGGCAGCATTGGTAGAGAGGAGATGATGCTTAGTGGTGTCTTTTTTGTGCAAGATACAAATGATCATATTTTTTGATAAATTTTTATAGATGATTATATTATATCTCTATCTATTACTATAATTTTTTAAAAGAACTTTCGAAAAATTATAGATTCGAAAATCCTAAAGGATGTAGATGAGTATGGATGATTTTTGTCACCAGAGGTCAAAAGTTAGTTTTGCTACGCTTGACTGCTTACGTGACGTGTTGACATGTCATTATTACTTCCGGTGTGTCTCTTTCTCTCACTTTCCCTACTTAGGCATTACCTCGAGCACTTCGTGGATGTGCAAGTTGTCCATCGACGGTAAAAAACCGATTTCAACCCCCTGTCGAGTTTCATTTGCAATTTTAGTTCTCTCAAAAAATCAAAGCCAAAAACGACTTCACGGCTGTCTGGACAGCTGCCACATGTCCCTTGTCACGGGTTGGACCCGCGAACTCACCTATCGCGGGTTGGACCCGCTAAACCCACATGTCGCGAGTGGGACTCGCTTTACGTGCCCGCCTGCTTGGCATCTGCTTGAGATGGTATCGTGGGTCCCACCCACAACATGTGACCTGTAGCGGGTCCCATTCGTGACAGGTAGGTCCAACCCATGACAGGGGACACATTTTTTATTTTAATTTTTTAAAGGGACTAAAATCGTAATTAAACTAGATAAAGCTTCCTGCCATATGAGAAGGCCGTACTGTGCCTGCAGCCACCACACTCATGCATGTGCCGACGCCGATGGGCCCCCTCGTGCACGCCATGTTGCTTGTTGTCGTCACAATGTGGTGCCATGCCTCGGCAGAGAGTTATGATGGCGGCACCAACGTGCTACGCAGGTGAAGCTTCTGGAGTTTGCGGCATGGATAGCAAGCGTCAGGAGGGCCTTGCACGAGCGCCCCGAGTTGGCATTCAAGTAACAGTAACACGAGGCGAGCAGTCACACAGCGTCGGCATCGGCGTCGGCACGGCCGTCAGCATCGGGAGCTTGGCGAAGATACGCGAAGAGCCAAAACACCTTGAAAAGGCGAATCGCATCTAGCAGAACAGAAAGTGACTCTAAGATGCTATGATGAGCATGGCAGAAATGTATGAGATGCAACTATGGTGGATTAAAGCAAGGTGTTATGGAGTAAAAGGGGATTTATGATTCAATACTTTCCATACCGATGGCATGCCTGAATTAATCTTTAAAATAACAAGAGTAATAGCAAGGATTCACGAACTCATTCAACATATATCCTACAAGGTTCATACTTCAATCTCATCGCTAGCATGGTAATTTTAGTTCATTAAGGTTTCATCTTTTAATTAAAGTGGAATATGGACAGCAAGGTGATTATAGCTATATCTCTCAAATGGTTGATCAGAAATGAGCACATAAGTACTCGAAACGAAGGTGCTGATGACACCCACGGTTGTTTTTTCAAGACCATCTCAAGATAGTTGAAGGGAGGGCGTCGAAATAGCCTCAGAAACTCTCAGCCCTCGTCAAAACCTACGCTTGCCCAAAGCTCGATTTGTCGCATTCTTAGCGTTCTCATGATATGCAACACATACAGGGGTACTGAGGCGTTACCCTAGATGCGATGATATGAAGCAATCGATGACGACATGGAGGTTGCGGTCCGGGACTCGGCACGGGATCGTCCTCGTCCCTCCTTCATCTTCTTCTTCGTCCTAGGGCTGCCGGTTCATCCCCTTCTTCTTGCACCATGGCTAACGGCGACAGCGGCTAGCGGAGACGACAGCAGAAGGCAGCGGCTTGGCACGGTAGTGGCAGCAGTTGCTGTTGGGGAGGTGGTGGCAGTGGCGAACGGCGCTGGGCAGCGAGGTGGAGGAAGGCGAGGCGGTGCTGCGGTGGCAAGGAGTGGCAGCGGGAGGCGGCCGCTCGTCGGCCGCGGTGGGGCGTTGGCATGGGCGAAGGGCTGCTAGCAGTGGCTCGCCGGCCACTGCCGCGGCAGCCTTGCCCGCGAGGGGCACCGAAGGCGGCGGTGCCGGCCCCACCGAGCACCACCGGGATGGGGCAGCGGGGGTGGCCCGGAGGCGGAGGGAGGCACGGCCGAGCACGGGAGGTGGCCGGTGGCGGAGCTCGGCGGGCGGCGGCGGCGCACGGGGTGGCCGAGCAAGCGGCGCGGGAGGTGGGGAGGCACGGTAGGAGGAGGAGGACAGCCGGCCGGTGAGGGCGACCGGCGGCGGGAGGCGGAGGCGACGGCCGGCGCCGGCGCCGCCGACCGGAGGTGGCGGCGTGCCCTGGAGGAGGTGATGGGCCAAGGCCCATCACGGGCGGCAGGTAGGTGGGGGCTGGGGTGGCCGAGTGCCCCTGGCCCCCTTTTAGGGTTAAGTTTTTAATTTTTTTTCCTTTTTTTTTACATGGGCTGTTACACCCATGGTTACAGATTTGTAGCATCTTGTTTTTGTCATGATCTGTAGATCAGCGACGTAGTGATACCACAAACGAGCATGTCGGTATCGGCGCGTAGCACGACGAATGGCCGGTGCCCAATGCTGACAACCACAAAGACACCATAGGCATCATGTCAAGAGTATAACCCATAGGTGTGAGCTTTTTAAAACTAACATTATCGGCAAACTTCAGTCTGTCGAATTTCACCACATAGAAAATATCTATAAGACTAAATGCTCCCCTCAGTGTATCTCCTCTATTTTCTACATTCTTTCCACTAATTCTAATATCAAATACATAAGTTTTCTACACTAGTCAGTGAGTTCAATAATTTCTTAGGAGTAATTCTAGTCATATCAGATAACAGAAGCTTAATGATCCAGTATCTTGCTTTATTTCCAATAAATCAATCAAACCGAATCTCTTGTCCAAGATATAGAAAAAAAAACTTGTTATAAAAAAACCAAGAACATATGACAAGCAATGAATTGATGAAAACAAATAGAAAAAATAGGTTGTATACTAACACTCCTCTTAGGTTGGATTGAAGGATTTTAAGAAGAATTTTGTAGGAAATGAACCATCTGAATTTTTTCTATAGCGACCTTTATAACCAAAGAAATGAGACCATCAAAAATTTTATGAATTGCTTTTCTATACCCTACTTCCATGCGAGTCCTAGCAAGAGTTAGACCCCAAAGAGAAAGGATAATAGGATTGTTGTTTTGGGGGCTTTGCTTTGGGACAGATAAGTGTCGTATTTTTGCTAAGATTTGTCGGGGGGAGAGAGTGGAGAGAGAGGAGATGCTTCAGAGTTAATGTGGCTATTGTTTAATACAGAAAATAAGATTGAGTACTTTATTGTAGAAGGGTTAAGATTTGTTGTGTAATAGAGAAGGCAAAGAGGAAATGTATGTTTGTGTTGTGCATCGTTGATTGGTTATTGTGGCTGGTGTTCAATAGAGAAGAGAAGATTGGGTACTGTGTTGGTTCTTTGATGATCCCGTCGATGGCAATTATGGAACTTTTTTATGTTACATGATTGATGTTATCTTGAGGTACACGCAGATTGGGTCTTGCTGATGTTGGGAAACAGTTGGATCTAGCAGTGAGAGGAAGGAAGAGACAGGGAAGAGGAACTCAAGAGGGAAGAAAAGAATCATGTTGTTGCTCATGTGTGTGCAGGACAAGTTGCGCTGTTGACAAGAGAAAGTTGAGGAGGTGTTGGTCCTGTTGGAGACTGTTGAAAATATTTGAGAGACTATATATTTTTCATGAAAGAGATTAGAGATAATTTTTCATGGCAAAGTGAGAAGCTTCTAGAGATATTGAGAAATTTATAGGACACTAGATATTTGCCATGAGGATTCTAGAACAAAATAGTGACTTTGCTTCATGGCAAATGCGAGAAATATCTAGACCTAAATATTTAGCATGGAAGATACTAGAAAATTTCTCCATGAATAAGTAGGAATTATCTAGACTTAGATCTTTTGTGAGAGAATTCTAGATAAAAGATACTCGTAGTTAAAGGGTTTGGACAATTGTCACTTGGCACTAATCCAATGGTCTTATATGTGTATAAATATGGGTGCCTTCCCCTCCCATAAAACTAACTAAGTGAAGCTACTATGAGCCACCATGAGTACAAGAGAATGCTAGTTTGTATCTTTGTGTGTATTCTTAAATAATAGAAGATATTAGTGTTAGTGTCTTTATGATGTCACATATCTTTGTTAAATGCTTTGACAGCAATTCAGCTACAAGGTTATTAGTCTGGGACAAGCTTAATGTTTAAGGGTAATAGCATTCTTCATCAGATTACAATTCATAACAAATAGTTATATGTATGTCTAGATACGTCAACACCAAGCAAATTGTGATTGTGAAAGCTTAGGGCATCCGGATACAAATTGTGATTATGAAAGCTTAGGGCATCCGGATGTGTGTCTGTATAAATATGGGTGCCCTCCTCTCCCATAAAACTAACTAAGTGAAGCTACCATGAGCCACCATGAGTAAAAGAGAATACTAGTTTGTATCTTGGTGTGTATTCTTAAATAATAGAAGATATTAGTGTTAGCTTTTTTATGTTATCACATATCTTTGCTAAATGCTTCAATAGCAATTCGGCTGAGATGTCTGAGGAAGTGATTTCTAAGATTGCTTGGTGCGAAAGAAGGTGGGACTCTCCGCTATAAATAGAGAGTAAGGAGTGCTTATCCTGTGTGTGGATGGAGAGCTATATAGTGAATCTTTTGTAAAAGCTGCAATATAAAGTGCTTTTGGCCTGGTATGAGAGGCTTGTAAACACAAGAAAATCAATACAAAAGTCTTCCTCAAAATCTATATGTGTTCTTGAGTTTTTTCTTTTCTCAAGTTTTGTGATCTTCATTGTTTTTCTTCTCTCTTGATTCCTCTTGGTTATGGCAAGTAAGTGATGGGAATCATTTATAAACTGATTTCATCCTAGCATACTCAAGAATCGCTCTCCCTCATCGCTATCTGTGATTGGAGAAAAGTCCAAGATTTAATAGTTCTTCCGCCTGGCTGGCAACAATTTGTATTCTAGTCCTCTATGACTCGGGTGTAGATTTTTTGTACAGCAATTTGAGCCCCTAACATGCACCCCCCTCTCTGTTTGGAAGCCATCGATCTAACAAATAGAGCTACCTCATTTGAATCAAACCATGCATGAAATATAGTCGTATTTTTCTTCCGTGGGAATTGCTTGCAAGTACATTCAATGTACTCACCTGACTTGTTGATGTGGCCAGGCGAAGAGAAGTGCTACTTCGACGACGACGATAGTGATTTCGAGGGCTAGGGTGTTACCCCAGTCAGTTGCCTGTGGTTGGCATATTGATGAGCAGACAACCAGGTGTATCTTCCATTGCAGTTTTATTTCGGCCAATAGGCCTGGTTTGTACAAATAAAGACCATAATGGCTATTTGTGTAAGGAATATGCTATTGTATGACAATGCTATCAAGAACTTATGTGTATTGGCCACTGATCATAGGACCAGTACAGTAAGCACAGGGGTTTATCCAGCCTTAAAAAGGGGTATGCCACAGGTGGTGAAGGGCCTGACACTCTTGGCGCGCCTTATCGACCCAATGGCTATCTCCTACCTGGCCATCCTCTCGACCGACGTTGTACTGCTCCCACTCAAACCGAGGTGGTGGCACCTGTCGCGCGTCGAGATCCTGGTCACAGCGGAGGACCTCATGATAGCCCTCAACCAGTCGTCTCGTGATGCCTACTACCTCATCTACGACGCCACTGATGCGTCGTTGACCGTGACACCCATCCTCAATATGTCCAACCAGTACTTCGAAAGTGGGGAAATAGATTTACTAATTATGCTTGATCGTGCTGTGAATTTTATATATCTTATGCTTTAATTGTTGTGTTTTGATTTATGCTTATTAACACATATGTGCACGTAATGATTGCTATTAGGGTGCAATATGTAAGGTTTGGCTCGATCCCGCCGGACAAGATCAAAAGATTCACTAATACGGGTGGTTTTTTCTTTTGAGGGAAGTCGAGTGGACACCATAATGAGTTAAGAGGGATGTTGTTTATAAGGAACCCAACTCTCTTAGATAGTTTATTCCTACATATCATTGGAAAATGGTCTAGAATTCCCTTCATTGATCCATCGATCATGTCAATTTCTTGTTAGTATAGCCCCGTTAATCATATAAAAGATGCCATTTTTTTAGAAATACCAAAAATACCATATCTAAAAATTTCTTTTCCGCTACCAACGAAGAGAAAATCACTATCTAAAAGTTCATGCATTTTTGTGCCAAATACTAGGTGTTATACAAGAAACTATTGTATACTGGTATAGCGGGAATTATACTGGCAAAGCAGCGGGCCAACCCCCTCTAGAAAAATGGGAGGTAAAAAGGAGCCAAGTTGTACAACGTGTTATTAAAAAAAAGTTCAGATTTATTATTTCTCAGACATCTGAGAAATTATTATTTTTAAATTACATGTTTAGATTTAAAGTTACCCGGTTACATATCTTTAAACTTAAAATTACACATAATTTTTTAAAATATATAGCTACCTAATTACAGATAAAAATAAACGTCCAAAATCATTCGTATGGATATAGATACTGCTTAAAGAAATAGTAGTATCCTACAATCTTCGTGTTTGGTCAAAAAACAAACGTTTTTTCTCTCTAAAAGAAAAAATTACAAAAATGTTACACGTCCAATGTCTTTTTGAGTTACACTATTATGCTATTATAATCATAGGCAGTGTGTGTCAACTAAGGGGTACGAACGAAAATGACAAGTCCAATGCAATACCCATGCGCCTCCGTCGCATCACCAAATGGACATGCCCGCTGCGAGCCTTTTCCATTCGTTAGCTCCGTCTCCTCCTTTTTCTTCCCTGCCTCTCACCATCAAGATACTTCCGACCTCTTCTCTTTTCTAGACCAGCAAGTCTGCTAAGGGTCCATTCCTATACATCTTCCACTAGTAGTAGATATAGGTGTAAATTCTCTCTCCTCACCTCTTATGGTGTCCTTATTGGGTGTTCAGATCAGATTTGATGTCCATCTTACCTGTCTTTCTCTTCTCCATGGCATCTATAGCACCGATGGCTTCCCTCTCGTCGGCTGGTTGCTTCAACCCCTTCCCTTTGTACAGATGAAGCTCTTCTCGTCGTCTTTTCCGCCAAGATCCACCGCTCTTTGTGGCGATAGCTTCAATCTTCCCGACAACGACGACCTCGGTGAGCTCCCCGCTTTGTTTGGTGTTCAGATCTGGCGCTGGTCGTCGTGCTCGTGTCACTCCTTCTCCTATGGAGTGTCATGGCTCTCCCACCTTACAAGCTAAAAGTTCCTCATCTTGCACGCCCACAACATCGAGATGGGAAGTTGCCATAGTTGAAGGTCATCTTTTCTCTTGTCCATGGTAGCTGTGGTGTAGGTTTTGGGTGGATCATTGGGCCGTCGTCTTCTCACGGCTAATCCCCATCCTCATCCTCTTCAACCTCTAATGTGGAGATCATTTACTTTTTGTCATCCATAGTGTCCATCTATGATAGAGATTGATGCTTATGTCCTAGGCACAGACGTAGGAGCATCCTAGACTCCTCCAATGACATCAGCGGCATAAGGGCATCTCCAATAGTGGAGAAGACAGTCTTCTCTTATGCATTCCACGTCATCTAGAGATAACAACAAAAATATGTTATACAATAGATTATCCCTTGATGCCATCTCTAGCAATTAATACATGCATGAATATAGAATTAAAATTAAACTAGAAAACATGGATCTAAGGGAAGACATATTGTACAATAGAGAAAATAGTGATCTCCTAGGTGTGAACGGATCATCGCTTCACCAAGGGAAGGCAACATTCTCTTTCTTCTCTCTCTTCTTCAACTCAACAAAAATCCTATGTGATATCTCTAAGGGAAGGCTAATATCACCCCATTGGAGACGCACTAAGAATTGTTTTAAAATTCATTTTCCGAAATCAGAGTCCTGTCTGTAGTACGGAGAAATTATTTTATAATTTCTTTTCCGTTAAACCTATGGTGCACCCAGCTTCTTCAATGAAATCCAGTACTTTCTTGGATCCTACCAAAGAAAGCACCAAGTGGATGACCCTGGTGGGCCCCGTCGTTTCCATCCCACGTGGCCGTGGCCGTCAAGAGATTTGGTGATGGACCTCGTTCTCATAGTTTATTGCCCAGTGCACATAACCAAAGGCTTCAATGCAACATACAAACAACACATCCATCCAGCGCATAACATGGTGGGGCGTACGAAGCGTCTCTTGCACGGCAAGTTTTGTCTGTTATAGTGCATGCTCTCAGTGACTCTTTAGGCATCTCTAATGTTTATTTCTTAAGTTAGTCTTAAGTTGGGTTCCATTATAGTTGCTATAGCCAACAAAAAATTCTGCAATGTATAATACCTCTATGGGTCTTAAGCTGGGGTCCACATGTCAGTATTTTCTCTTCTAGTTTTAACCCCTCAAATCATGTGAGAGAAGAGAGAAATAGTTTTTTATTTTTTATGGCTTGGTCTTAGCACTATGACCCGGTCTTAAGTTTTTTAGTTTAAGACCTTCTCCCACAATGCTTAAGACCAGATCTTAAGTCTATTTCTTTGCTTAAACCTCTATTTTTTCAACATTGGAGATGCCCTAAGAAGTCTTTGGTGATGAATCATCTTATACATCTGAACTAGTAACATGGGCTACTGAGCAAGCCATGTCATTTAGCCTCTGGTGCAGCTGCTGGGGGCTTAAGAGCTACTGCCGAATGCGTTCAGATAGCACTTGGTCATTCTTCCTTGGTGGAAGCTCGTGGTCTGTCACTTTCAGCAGTCATGATGAAACAATTCAGACCCTCTGTTGATCAAGCATTAAAGTCCAATTTGAGGAGAATTGAAGAGAGTACTGCTTCTTTAGCTGCAGCTGATGACTGGGTACTAACCTATCCTCCAACTGGTATACGACCATTTGCTAGATTATCTGCTGGTAATCTGGCACTCCAGCCTAAGCTCTCCAGCAGTGCTCATCGGTTCAATTCAATGATTCAGGTATGATATATTTCTTGACAAATGTAAGGTTTTATTTTTAACTCTGTAATTTGTGAACTTCTAGAGAGCCTACTTTAAGAATATGCCAACTGATTATATCATTATTATTTTTCGAGAGATCTATTAATTGGTTTTTATAATTTTCCTTTGCAATATATGTAGTGTCTTTTATTTTATTTTGAGGACCCGTACATGCAGTACTACCTTTGTGTCACAAAACATGTTATTTTGGACATTGACACGGTCCTCAAAGTTACACTTTGACCATCAATTTTGTAAAAATATGTTTCTTCAAATAAAAAAAAAGTATATTTATGTAAGTATATTTCGTGATGGACCTAATATTGTCTATCTGGTGTTGTAAATGTTGGTAAATCTTTCTATATTGATGGTCAAATTTTAAAATGTTTGACAGATTCTAAACGACATGTATTGACATGGAAGAAGTATCTATTAATGGTATTTTGACATGCAGGATTTCTTTGAGGACATTGGGCCACTGCTTCCAGTTAGGTGGTTCTACAATGGATGGGCTTCTGAAAATATTCAATTCATATGTGAATTTGCTCATAAGTGTACGACCAGGCTCGATGGATGATGAAGCGAATTTGGAAGGTCTAGGAAATAAGATTATCCGAATGGCGGAGACTGAGGAGCAGCAATTAGCATTGTTAGCTAATGCATCCTTACTAGCTGAAGAGTTGCTACCTAGAGCAGCTATGAAGATGTCATCTGTAAATCGGGCCAGCATTGATGATATGCATAAAAGAGGTCCAAACAAGCAAAATCATGCAGCAGAGCAACGAGAATGGAAAAGGAAGCTGCAGCGTATGGTGGTCAAACTTAGAGATAGTTTCTGCAGGCAGCATGCTCTTGATCTTGTATTCATGGAAGAAGGTGATACCCAGCTGAGTGCAGAAATGTACATCAATATGGATAATACTGTTGAAGAGCCAGAATGGGTCCCATCTCTAATTTTTCAGGTACTTACAAGTTTGAAGAATAAGGTCCCTTATGACAAGTTTAGTCATGTTGCTTCTTCTATGTTCTATTTATTTTATTTTATTTTGCAAGAGTATGTTCTATCCAACGTTGATTTTTGGATGGATTTTAGTAGCAGACTGACTAATGGGTGGCTGTAGACTGAATAGTCAATTGTTTTTATGAATCTTTGATCTAGTAGTATTTTTTTTCTTGCTTATAAAGTAAGAAACTGCATACAGCATGCAAATACTTCCCTAGTTGTTTCTTGTTTTATTTTTGTGATTAACCTTTCGGTTGGATTATGAACCAAATCGTAAAACTGACTGTACTTTAAAAGTTAGTTAAGGCAGTGGACTGTCTTATCCTTCTATTCTAGTAGGTGTCTTCTGTAGGGGAAAAATCCCAAGAAGAATTATGCAATTATTCACTTATAGATATGCTAACCATGTGAAGTAGTTTCAAATTGGATAGAAGACCTTTAGTCTTTTTTCAGACAGATGTTCCGGTAATCTAGATTCTAGAGTTTAGATAACAAGTTACGCAACTTGCTGCGCATTGCAAATTTGCCCAAGAAACTATTGTCTTTTGCACCATCTCATCTGCAATTAGTGGCAGGAATTATATGCAAAACTAAACAGGATGGCGGGCATTGCTGCAGATATATTTGTTGGTAGGGAAAGGTTTGCGACATTGCTAATGATGCGACTTACAGAAACAGTCATATTGTGGCTCTCGGAGGACCAGAGCTTTTGGGAAGAAATTGAAGAGGGGCCAAGGACTCTGGGTCCCCTTGGCAGGTAATCTCCATTTTCCCACTCTGATACCACCAGTTATTGTTCTTATTCTTTTACTTCGCTTCTCAGTTCTACCTGGATATGCAATTTGTCATCCTTTTCGGGCAAGGCCGTTTCTTGTCTGGGCACATGCACCAAGTCATCTTGGATATCATCGATAGAGCGATGGCAGCATTTTCTGCTACTGGAATGAACCCTGACAGGTATTTTACTACTTATCTGAGTTCCGTTTTTCTTTTCAAACCAGTGTTTAAACTGAAACTAACTCACCAGCTCAATCTCTGCAGCGTGCTTCCAAGTGATGATTGGTTCATCGACGTTGCACATGTCGCGATCAGCAGGATCAGTGGGAAGGCTCGAGCTGCCAGTGTGGAGAGGGAGGTGAACAGCCCGACGGCCTCCGTTTCAGCGCAATCTATTTCGTCGGTCCGATCCCACGGAAGCTCCTAGCGCGCATCCAGGGTAGCCGCGCTCTTGTAGACAGGTCCTCGTAGAGTTGTAGTATAGTTGTAAGCATTAGTTTACTTCTGTATCTTCTCCTTTGTACCCTCCGCCTCTATTTCCGACCTGTAATCTGTTTGTGCGAAGCTTACATTATCTATAAAAAAAAATCTGGTTGTGCAGCTAGTTGTGCTAGTATAGGTGAGTGGTTATTTTGCCTAGTTATAATCCTTTGCATTGGAGTCACAGAAGGAAAGAAAAGAAAACCTTTGAATTGAGTCATTGTTCAGACTTCAGAGCCAAGGTTTTTATCTGGTGAGCATTGCATGACTTGTGTATGATGGTTCAGTTCACTTCCCATTGTGGAACAGAACCTCTCAGGACTGGCTGGGTCTCCACAAAATCGTAACCCTTGAACATCACACCATAGTCCGTCATCGATGGCGATAGTGATCATACGACCAGTCTCCACCCGTTTCTCCCCAAAGAACACGCAAAAGCTTTGCGCGTCATTTGTATTAAGAAGAGTCTCCGGCCGTCATGGCGCGCCTTGGATCACGATCCGACGACCAGGAACGCAACTCAAAAGAGTCTAGACTGTCACCAAAGACACCAACCACAACTAACGAAGAAGATAATGACTAAGGAAGATTAGGAGACCATGATATTGCATGGAAATATCGCAGACCTGTCCATGTCTCACTAGTCACAGAGACTTTTTGTGAGCTTTTGAACCCTTCAACTCCTTTGACATTTGCTCCCGCTCAAACTTTCGTTATATAGCCATCACAACGCGCGTGACACCAAAACGCCCAATCTCATCGCCAATGGAGCGCTCCAGAGCCACGTCGAGTCCATCGCCGCCGGTGACCGTGCTCCTCGTCGTAGCGACTGCGCTCGCCGTGCTCGTCTCCACCTGCGGCGCCGACCCGGAGCCGGTGCAGGACTTCTGCGTGGCCGCCGTCCGGGACGACGCCGACCAGCAGGAGCACACGGAGCCGACGTTCCCGGGGTTCCCGTGCAAGCCGGCGTCCACGGTCGTCTCTGACGACTTCTTCTTCGCCGGGCTCGCCCGCGCCGCCAGCAGCACAGACAACCCGTTCGGGTCCAGCGTGACGCCCGGCAACGTGGAGGCCTTCCCGGGGCTCAACACCCTTGGCCTGTCCATCAACCGCGTGGACCTGGCCCCCGGCGGCGTCAACCCGCTCCACAGCCACCCGCGCGCCGCCGAGCTCGTGCACGTCGTCGCCGGGGAGATGCTCGTAGGGTTTATCAGCACGGCGGGGAAGTTCTATTCCAAGGTGGTGCGCGAGGGGGAGAGCTTCGTTATCCCGCGCGGGATGGTGCACTTCCAGTACAACGCCGGCGCCAGCGCCGCCCGAGCGGTGACCTTGTTCAACAGCCAGCTGCCCGGCGTCGTGCTCGCCGCGCCGGCCCTGTTCGGGGCCGAGCCGGAGATCCCCGACGCCGTCCTGGCCAAGAGCTTCCAGGTGGACGGCGAGATCATCAAGCTCCTCAAGTCCAAGTTCCGGAAATGACACTAGCATATATCGATCTTGGTGGTCTAATTAAGCTGCGTTGCTAGCTTGATTGATTTACTTGTATACGAGTAAATAACTTTGTTTACTGTTTGATATTTTGATTGGATATCTGGTGCATCAATAAAATTCTTAAAATTTGTAATATTACTAATGTTGAGTGGCTGCCTCAAGCGAATTGCCCGCTAACATAATACTCACCTTCTGACCTTCATAAGTGCTCGAGCATGGCTGAATTGATGTTTTTTCAGAGAACCGAATTGCTTTATTCATGGGTGAATGGATTAGTGTGAAAAAACTCGACATAGTATCTGAGCTAAATCTTAGAAGGTTGAGATTCGGCTAGCACGATTTCGAGGAAAGGTTTAAGCGGGCATTTCGAGACCACATCATGGCCCTTGTCGAGTTCGGCTGTGAAGGGGATTGTTCGGTGCATGAAGTTCAATTCCATACCATCACATTATAGTATTTGTTATCACGGGTGTATCAAAGGACTTCTTACACGCCAGCAAGGTCGGTTTTATGATGCTCCGAGGTAAAATCGTGGCCAGAGGAAATTTAAGTGTTTTCCTTTGCTATATGGTATTCAAATTCTCACTCCTTAGATATGTATCCAATGGATCTCCACACTTCTCGTATTAAAAATCCACATGGATAAAAATTCAAGTACTTACAAAGTAAGAAAACACTTGAGTACTTATTAGCAATTTTCAATAGAGATTTTATGGTAACTTCGGTCTGTAAGATGGCACAGTATGCTAAGAAAGCTCAGAACGCACATAATGCACGAAACCACATGATGCTTACAACATTAATTACTCACGTATCAGGTTCAGTAATCTGCATTCAAAGAAGCATCGGAGGGAGATGAGATCATGTTAACTTGACAAGACAAAAAAGCGCTCTTGACAATTGTCACGCGCGGTCAGGCGCTTGGAGAGCTCGAGGAACGGGATCATGTGCCCGAACGCCAGCCACGGGAACACCACCGCGTCCAGGATGCCGGCGGCGGCCGCGGCGGCTTCCATCGCCGTGATCGGTCGGGTCAGCGACAGGACAACGGCGCAACGCAGGCGGAGAAAATGCTCAGCTTGGATAGGAGCGCGAGGGATTTGATGCGCTGAGCCCGTATTCTATTATGCAAAGCGCGAGCTCGCACTTCTCGTGCCAGGTTTCTTAATCTTCGAGTCAGGGTGTGCATCTCGTGCCAACCACCTCATCGATCAAAGTAAATGTTAACTAGTTAGTTGCTTCAAAAAACGCTCATCGCGTACATGATGTGTGCGACCGATTTAACTGGCATACACGATTTACTTATGCCAATATGTAAAATATGGGTTAATACGGGATTCCGCGATCTCAACGGTGTGAGCAATTTTTTTCTAGCTTTATAATATATTTTTATTTTTAAATTATTTAAAAATTTATTATTTCTAAATCGACTAAGTTGCACATCATCAAGCCCGAAGTTTAACGAGAAAGTTGTTTATAACCGTCCAGTTACACATTTATAAATCTAAAGTTTTGCCATACCTAATTTGTGTTGGCTCAAGAATCAACGGTCATGTCGATTGAGAAATAAGAAATTTCCGAATCGACCGAGAAATCAGAAGTAGAGGATCATATTTCATTATTTTTGTCAACTGGATGTCGACAAAGTTAGATCGTTGTCTAATCTCTTATACTTATTACACGCTTAATCCCCTTGATAACCCACGAAATAATAATTTCTAAATCTTATGAGAAGTAGAGGATCTCATCTCATAATTCATGTCCATTAAATGTCCACAAAGTTTGACCCTCGCCTAATATCCTATATTTATTACACACTTAATCCCCTTGATAACCCAGTTTTCACCTTTGTCTTTTATTTCCATCTCACTCCGCTCGCCGAGTGCACTTCTCATATACTTCGGCATGCATTTGTGCAGCACCACCCCATGATCTTTCAGCATTTCGTTGCAGTGCTTCCGGTCCCTATAACTATATGATTTAATAAAAATGTTCGGACAAATGTCACTAATACCTTTGTACTGCTTTGATCTAAAATTGAATGATGAATTCACCGTCAACGTTCCGATGACAATTTCTCTAGTTTATTATTGGATTTCATGTGGGGAACAGATTTGATAATTATGCCTAATCATCTCTCGGTGTTTTAGTTACAGGTTCAATGCTTTAATTATTATGGTTTGATTCACATTTATTAACACATAATGCGCTAAATGGTTGCTACTAGTAGGGTGCAATATGTAAGATTTGGCTCGATCCCGTCAGACAAGATCAAAAGATACACTGGTACGTGTGGTTCTTTCTTCTGAGGGAAGTCCAGTGGATACCATGATGATCGGTTAAGAGGGATGTCATTTATAAGGAATTCAACTCTCTTTATACCACTAATAGATAATGTATTTCTATATATCACTGAAAAATGGTTAAAACTTCTCTCTGTCGATCCATCAATCATGTTAACCTCTTGTTAATATAGCCCCATTAAGTCATATAAAAGATGCTGAAAGGACCGAAGATGTCGATTAGAGAGGGGTGAATAAGAGACTTACTATTTTTCACTTGTTTTAGCTTAGATTATCAAATTAAGACTTAACAGATTGCAAGGATAAGCTAGCTGTGTGATAGGTGAATAACACAGGCAAAATATGATATGTAAATTAACACTTAGCTATCACACATGTGTCTAACACAGTTAAGCTAATAACCTAGAACAGGTAAGCAAGGCAGATAGCTATGTAACAGGTAGCTGACACAGGTAAGAGATATGATATACAGCAACTGTGGCACAGTTATGCTAACACAGGTGAAAAATAATCTATCACAGATAAACAATGAATATCTATGAACACACAAGCATGCAAAACTAATGAGTAACTAAAGACAGTATAGAAAGTACTCAGAGAGACAAGGTGTTTTTCACCGAAGTTCCCTACTCTTTTCAGAGAGGTACGTCTCCGTTGGAGAGACTACTCCGAAGAGATCGCCAGAACTGAATCGTGCTTGTTTCTCCGAGTACCTGAATGATCAGGCCTCTTCCTTTTGCTTGTGGAAGTTCTTTAGCCTTGCAGCAGGTAGATTTCAGATCACCTTCACAAACTACTGGTTCAGCCCGCACAAGTTTGGGTGATACCAGCAACTCCTACACTCGTCTAGGAGTAGACACTCCAAGAGCAACAGATTCAGCAGCAACGACTCTTGGAGGAATCAGTGCTCTTTGCTCAAAGACTCTAACTCTCGTGAACTAACACTTAGGGAGTTTGGCTTCTGTTCTGAGAGTAGGAGGCTTTGCAACGGTCGAATATGATTCACTGGATTGAGCAAGGTTGAGGTCGAAGACCTCCCCTGGTCCCCTATTTATAGGGTTCACAGGTACCTGACTGTTACACTGTTGCCATGTAGGATTGAGTGAGTCACCGGTGTCAGAGCCAATCACACCGCACAACTATAACCAGCTCAGGCAGACCGACACCTGTGTCACTGGAGGCACACACAGGTGAACCCTTAACTGACGTAGCCTAACTACTCAGCCCGGTCCTGGCACATTACAGGCCCTCAGCGCACACTTAACTCTGATCCCTAATAAGGAGAGAACCTCCAACAGTCTTCTGACTCAGCAGACAAACTATTGCAGTGCAGGTCCCTTAGCATTTACAAGCTCTCCCCTGGTACAGAGATGTACCTGAGTCATAGAGCGGAAGACCACCTGTGTCACAACGGTGACTCTAACCTCTAGGGTTTTCTACTGCTAGCACTGCAGAGTGCTAGCACAAGCCAGTTTCACACTTGTGCAAAACTGTTGATACAGGGTCACTGACTTCAAAGCATCAGTGCTGCTGTCCAACACTCTGAGCATTGAGCAAAAGAACCTTCACAGATCATTACTACTTCATCCCTCTTGATAGTACGGGTGTTTCCTATGGACTCAAGAAAACTAGCAAATCTAGGCTTTACCTGCCACCAGCTGTATTCACGGTCCTTGACGCATCAAGCCACCATCACCTTGCTTGCAACTCCTTGCACAGCACCGGTTTCCTCACAGCTGTGACACAGCTGCCTAGCACAGCCATTCCCTTATCCTAGAAACCACCTTTGTACTTTTTGGATGGTCATCCATTCCTTGATGACACTTCTTCCTGGAACCTACTAAACCTGCTTACACTCATTGTAAACATTAGATTCCAGTTTGAGTTGCCATTAACCATCAAAACCAATTAGGGACCCAGATGATCTTTCAGATGCCGGTTTTCTTAAAAATACCAAAAATAACATATCTAAACATCTCTTTTCCGCTACCAACGAAGAGAAAATTACTTTCCAAAAGTTCATGCATTGTTGTGCCAAATACTAGGTGTTATAGAGCGAACTATTGTATACTTGCATAGCAGGAATTATACTCGCAAAGCAGCGGGCCAACCCTCTCTAGAAAACTAGGAGGTAAAAAGGAGATAAGTTGTAGAACATACTGTTAAAAAAAGTTTAGATTTAATAGGATCTGTTTGATTAGGCTGTAACTGTTAATAAAACTGTTGTTGGTTGTCTGTCTGGAAAAGTTATTGTGGTTGTGGGAAAGTGAACATATGGCTTTGAGTTGATTCAAATCATCTACAACATTTTGGGAAATGAGCTCCGAAGTTTCAACATATTGTAAAAAGCCGGAGAAATACAGCTTTTCTAAATAGCCGAATTTGCATTACAAATCCTACAACTGCTGTTAGCAAAAGCTACTCTAAATTTGACCATGTGGTTGGGCTGCTACTTTTCCAGCGGAAAGCTGCTGAAAACCCAACCAAACAGTATTATTTTTCAAACATCTAAAAATTTATTATTTTTAAATTACATCTTTAGATTTAAAGTTACTCAGTTGCATATCTTTAGACTTCAAATTTCACATAATTTTTAAATATATAACTACCTAATTAACTATTAGATAAGAACTCAGCGTTTAAAATCATCAAATTAAAAATACACTGCTTGCTTAAAAAAAATAGTAGTATCCTACGATCTTCGTGTTTGGCCAAGAAACAAGACGTTTCTTTTCTCTAAAAGGAAAAATTACAAAAATGTTAGCATGCAGTTTCCTTTTGAGTTACAGTATTATGCTATCATAATCATAGGCGGTGTGTGTCATGCTGCCGATTGACTAGGGAGTACGAACGAAAACGACAAGTATGATGCGATGCCCATGCGCCTGGACATGCCCGCTGCGAGACTTTTCCCTTTGTTAGGTCCGTTCTCTCCTTTTTCTTCCCTGCCTTCACCATCAAGACACTTCCGGCCCCTCCTTCTCTTTTGCTAGTCTGGTCTCACTCCTATACATCTTGTGACAGTAATAGATCTAAATATATATTCTCTCTCCCCAACTCTTATGGTATCTTTCTTGAGTGTTGAGACTAGATCTAATGTCCATCTTACCGGTCTTTCTCTTCTCCATCGATATCTACAGCACCGATGGGTTTCCTCTTATCAACTGGTTGATTTAACCCCTTCCTTTTATACAGATGAAGCTCTCCTTGTTGTCTTCTCCGCCGAGATCCACGGCCCTTTGTGGGGGTAACTTTAACCTTCCCAACAACGATGACCCCGATGAGCTTCTGGCTTCGTTTGGTGCTCAGATCTGGCGCTAGTCGTCGTGGTTCCTGTCGCTCCTTCTCCTATGGAGTGTCATGGCTCTCCCACCCTACGAGCTAGAAGTTCCTTATTTTACACGCCCACAGCGTCGAGCTGGGAAGTTGCCATGACCGAAGGCCACCTTTTCTCTTATCCATGGTAGCTACAATGTAGGTTTTGGGTTGATCGTTGGGCCATCGCCTTCCCACGGCCGATCCCCATCCTTATCCTCTTCAATCTTTGATGTGGAGATCCTTTGCTTCTTGCTATCTATACTGTCCATCTATGACAGAGATTGGTGCTTATATCTCGGGCACAATCGTAGGAGCGTCACATCGTCTTCAATGACCTTGACGACGTATGAACTGTTTTAAAATTCATATTTTGTACCTAGAGTCCTGTTTGTAATATAGAGATATTATTTTGTAATTTCTTTTCTATAAATTTGTGGTGCACCCAGCTTACTTTCTAGAATCCTACCCAAAAAATGCACCAAGTGGATGACTCTGGTGGGCCCCACCGTTCCCATCCCACGTGGCCGTGGCCGTCAAGAGCTCCATGCCGAGACCCATGTCCTGGCCAGCCCAACCGGCTGACTCTACGGGCCCACGCACTGGACCCCACTCGTAATCACGCACCACGGGCCCACACCACGCCGGGTGGGAAGTGGGGCGTAGGAACAGATCACCGCCAGTGCAGCCACGAAATGGCAGTCAGGCAGACACGGAGCCGAACAGATCAAATCAAATAGGCAACAACGCTACGGACGGCGACACCCCGCTCCACACGCGCACGCACGCAGTCAAGCACCGCATCGGCATCATCGCTTATTCCCCACTGATAAGATCCGGCTGCTTGAGATCGATCCCGATTCGTGAGGATTAGGGAGAAGGGATTTTCGTGAGGAGAGGGAGCGATTTGACTGGGTTGGTGTTGCCGGCGATGGGGGCGCTGTCGCGGCCGGAGGAGGTGGTGGCGCTGGTGAAGCTGCGGGTGGCGGCGGGGCAGATCAAGCGCCAGATCCCGCCGGAGGAGCACTGGGCCTTCGCCTACGACATGCTCCAGAGGGTCTCCCGGAGCTTCGCGCTCGTCATCCAGCAGCTCGGCCCCGACCTCCGCAATGCCGTGAGCGCCATCTCCCCCTTCTCGAAATCCAAATTCGCACCGGGTGCTCCAGATTCGAAGCCGCCTCAAGTCTAGAGCGACGCGGCGCAGCCTTCGGATCTACGCGCGGCCGCGCATGTTTTTGAGAGGTTTCTAAGATGGCCGTTATTGTTGTTGTTGTGATTATGCAGGTGTGCATCTTCTACCTCGTGCTCCGAGCCCTGGACACTGTTGGTTAGTAATCACTCTAGCTGCTCTTTGCGTTTGAGGTTTTTTTGCGCCCTCGGGTTTTACCGCGTTTTGGTATAATCGGGATGCTTTTGGAATGGTTTGACTTTTTTTTATACCAGTGGCTACAGAGTGCGATTTGGTGTGGTTGTTTGTGAAGTTTATCGATTCTTTCCGTTGTAGTAGCAACGCTTACTGTGATTAGTGCTACTGCAGAGGATGACACTAGCATCCCTACCGAGGAGAAGCTGCCGATCCTTCAGGACTTCTACCGCCATGTCTACAACCCCGACTGGCATTATTTATGTACGAGATTTCTCCAAAGAATAAGCGGTTCTTGTGCTTCCACCTTGTTGTTTTGCTGATCTGATGATGGTTGACATGGTTTGGTCTTAAGGTGGAAGAAACGACTACAGGGTGCTGATGGATAGGTTTCGATTAGTCTCCACGGCTTTCTTGGAGCTTGGTCAAGGGTAATTTCTGTTCTGAGTTTCTGACCGGTTGCCATTGCCTGACCTTTTCTAGTTTCTAATTTGTGTTTGGGAACTTGTGGCTTCATATGGATTGTTGTTTTGTCAAAGTCTTAGGGAACACGACACCTGTTCAGTCAGCACTGATGTCATTTACAAAAAGCAAACTCAAGGCTTTTCTCAATATTGAGCTTTCATTGGGTATTAGTGCCTAACTTTGTCATGTCATGGTCAGGTTGTAAGGGTGAAGTAAAATGCTCATATTTACACTACAACCTATATGAGGAGAATGTTTGTCCTTCAATAAACAAGTACACAGTTTCCTAATTTTCGCGATGTTGTTACAAGTGGACCTAACAAAACAAGGGACTGTACAATTATTGAATAGTGGGAAATACTTGTGCAATTGCAAGGTTTTCTTTACTGTGCTCAGAGACCATATGCACTGCAACCATGCTAGCCTTTGTTTGTTTTGTGTTGAATATTTCTTCCAAGTGGTACAGTCAGTAATATTTTGTTAGCTTATGTACTTTTGCAGTGTGCATTCAACGTGCTGCTTGAAAAAAACTAAGATAGTCAATAGTTTATAAATATCAAATTGTATTTTAATTTATGAGGCCATGTTGTTGGATGCATTTTAATACACTGGACATGTTTCACCCATTAAGCAAGATCTATCTGCAAGAAGCCAATGTTACTCATCCACTGTCCATTTTTAGAACCAGGCTATTTAAAGCGATCATAGTACTTCATATGCAGTTGAAGCTTTCTTTCCCCCATTTGTTTTTCCCTCGGATACAGTTTGTCAATTAATTGTGAGTAAGTTCATTTGAAACTTGCAGAAAATAATTATCTTTTTTTCTCCAGATATCAAAAGGCAATTGAAGAAATCACTAGGCGAATGGGGGCAGGAATGGCAAAATTTATATGCAAGGAGGTCTGTTAATATATACATACATACATACATACATATATATATATATATATATATATATATATATATATATATCCTAGTCCTGTCACAGAAGTAACAGAAAAATATTGTATAATCATTTTATGTGAAAATCAAGTCTTAATATTTAGTATGATGTGGCAGCCTTTTCTGGTTTTATCAGCAGAGGGTACTGTCTGTATTCCATCTCTTAATAGAATTGTTGGGCATGGCATATGGTACTGTATGGCTCTAGGCCACATTTCTGTAGCATTTTAAAATATCTGATACTTGTCAGGAGTGACATGCCGAATTTTATGACTGAAAAAAAATGAGAATATGCCTCATATGTAGTGAGTAGCCAGTAATGCACTTAAAAGAACATAAAAACAATTGGTGTACAGGCATTCACTTGATAACCACAGGTTATGCCTAAAGCCATCGCACACTTCTCTGGCTACTATTTGGTTTGCAAGTCCAGTTTTTGGCTGTCATAGCAATGTGTATTTTGGTCAGTTCTCCATACGGAAGATGGTTGTGGGCCTTGTGGCATACATAAATGTAGCTGTGACACAAACACTTATCCATGAATGTGTGGTGTGCCACAAGATTTGTGATACAATGAATCTTTTCCATGGTGACTTGTGGTCAACAGCGAATTTGCCACATGACTATCTTGATCCGTACTTTATAACTAAAAGGCTATTTGCTATCATATTACCACAGTGTATGGTCATCTGTGAGTAGAAGTGCTTCTACATGTTTTACTTGCATCTACTTAAAAATTGGGGAATAAAGGAGATTTCTTTGGCAAGAACCATTAGTTAGCTTCCAAAATTAAAAAAGAAGGATTTACTGGTTGTAGACCTGTATTTTGTATATATGTATTAATTAAATACTGATTTATTATTTGTTTGAACTAATTTGAATCAACTTTGTTTATGTAGGTTGAAACTGTTGATGACTACGATGAGTACTGTCACTATGTAGCAGGGCTAGTAGGCCATGGACTTTCCAGGCTCTTTCATGCTGCTGGGACAGAAGATCTGGCTCCAGATCAACTTTCAAATTCAATGGGTTTATTTCTGCAGGTATGTTCATATGTATTATTTAATCAACTATATATACTTCCACTATCACAATAAAAAAGTTACTTTAACTGTTTACAATTACCCTGGCAACTAATATTTGGACTTCAATTGCAGAAAACCAATATAATAAGGGATTATTTGGAGGACATCAATGAGGTACCAACGTGCCGTATGTTCTGGCCTCGAGAAATATGGAATAAATATGCTGATAAACTTGAGGTATATCAATCCATTTACTTTTATTTATTCCTCCTGAGTAGCTTCAGGTATCAATCCAGGGATGTTCTATATTGTAGGAACGAGGGAATTACATAAGAATTCTATTGTGAAATTCCTCTGTTCCAACTTCCAAACATGCCAACCTTTTTAGGGAGATCATGATTCATGAAAGCTGGTATTAGATAGTAATGCAAATATTCTATTGGACAGTCAATAATGTAATCTAATCCAATCCATTTAAGTACATCGGGAAGTCTACAATCATCCTATCAATTTATTATCATCTGTTCACACACTACTTTAGTCAAAGTAGCACCCAATTTTTCCCCTCCATAATAATACACATTTTTTGGGGGTGTGAAATCAGGATTTCAAATATGAGGAAAATTCAGAAAAGGCAGTGCAGTGCTTGAATGATATGGTGACTAATGCTCTGATTCATGCCGAAGATTGCCTTCAATACATGTCAGCGTTGAAGGATAATACCAATTTTCGTTTTTGTGCAATACCTCAGGTATGTTGCAGAGCTTGTTATTCATATTACAGCCTTACAATTTAAAATGACCTGTTAGAGTTGTACTGCCTATTGAGGACCTAAATAATGTCCTTAGGATTCTAATATGATACCAGATGCAACATTTCCATTTAACACTTTCTAGTACTAGCTAGGATATATGGTAATTGAGCATTCCATACCCGAATTAGTGAAAGTAGTTGCTACTCTAAATAGTATTTCAGCAATAAAAGAAAACTTCTGTTATAAAGAATGAGCTATTTGATCACGTTAATTTCTTTGATCATGTTCCATGGCTGAGTGACCTGCTAAATGTTGAAGCGAAGATGTTTGATATTTTGCTCTAGTTTCTTATGATCTTCAACGTCTCATTTGTTGGGAACGTTGGATATAGTTCCTAGTTGTACACTAGTGGAGGCTATGATTTAACCTGTATTTTTCGTTCAAGTATTGATCTTCAATCTGTTCTTGAAATAACTTCCTCTTTTCAGATAATGGCAATTGGAACCTGTGCTATTTGCTACAATAATGTGAATGTCTTTAGAGGAGCTGTTAAGATGAGGCGTGGTAAGGCATTTCATTAAGACATTAAGTTACTTCAAATTGACAAGTTGTAGTAGCCTGTATTTATCTCAGAAAATATTCATTTGATCACCTTGTCACACTATGCTTAGTAATTTAATTAGGACAGGTTATGTAGTCCTTTACTTCTGTAAATCACATTTGGAATATATGTATTTTTCTTTACTGTTATATGGTTAGGAATTGAGCAATAATGCAACAAATTACACCATGGAGTGCTTCGGTGTTCCTTGTCATAAAAAAATACAATTTGCCATCTTTTGGTTTGACTGGTAACTTGCTATTAATTTTATCTGATTCGTAACATATCATACGGTCCACTTTATGAATGATGATTCAGTAGTTAAATTACTACCATGCTTATTCACTTGAGTTTTGGTTAAGATGAAGAAAGGCAATGAACAGAATAGGATTTGGTCGAGAAAGGTGTGCACCTTTAAGGGTGGTTTTATGCCTTTTCTTCTTGTACAAATGGGGTCCAAATTTGAGTAGAGCAACCTTAGATTTGTCAATCAGCTTCGGAGGAGGGGCAAAGTATAGTTTGTTTGTCTTGTTATACTCTTTCTTCTAAGTGGCTATAATTTCCTTAACTAAATATTACTTTTTCTTTGTTACTTTTGTTTTGTCTATTAAATAACTTGACTATTCTGTTCTATAGTTGTCTTTCTGTTCCATCTCACCTGAGCAGTAACTTAACATGTACTCCCTTTCTCTCAGGTCTCACTGCACGAGTAATTGATGAGACAAAGTCAATGTCAGATGTCTATTCTGCTTTCTATGAGTTCTCTTCATTGCTAGAGTCGAAGGTATACTGTGGACTATCGATCCAAACGAAAATGGAGTCTATTAGTCTACCATGTAGATAATAGAACATTCTAATATTTTACATTCATAGTACCATGAATTTCTATCCATCAATGCTATATTGTCATTGCATTTGGTTAGTGGTGGCATATCTGGTCAAAGTTCGCATTGGTGAAAATTCCGTTAAACTCCAGCTTATAAGTTCTAAAAAATTCTCAAATATTATGACATATTCAAAATTTCAAGATCAAACTCTATCGCAATTGTAATACACGAAAAAGACAAATACTTGCTGAAATAATGTTATTCATTGTTTTGGCTAAGGCAGCCTTGTTGATTTATGGATCATTTAGAATGTTTTAGTTTTGATCTCGGAAATCCTTAACTAGGTAGCTTCACTTCAAGATGATGGTGTGCTTAGCTAAAACTTTATGCCCCATTTTTGTATAAAACTTGCTATCTTTATTTTTTACCATCTGGTGTTTTTGCTCCAAATGATAAATATAGGATTATTCAGAGTAAAAATGTCAGGGTTAGACAATCTTCTTATCGTTCCCTCATACATCTTACTGTAGTGATGGCCTTTCAAGGCTACCTTAGTTGTTTTCTATTTGCAATTTTGTACATAAGGTGTTTGATCAACATGTCCAGATTGATGATAACGATCCAAGTGCTGCGCTAACACGCCAACGTGTGGATGCAATAAAGAAAACTTGCAAGTCATCCGGTTTGCTAAAGAGCAGGTTTGTTGAATGATTTAGAGTTGTACTTTGCTGCTGGTATATTCATCTTGACTGATTGTCTTGATTCTACAGGGGATACGATTTGGAAAAGTCAAAGTACAGGCCTATGCTGGTGAGTAATCTACAAACTGAAAAACCCTACAAGTTTTCTGTTCTATAATTTTCTCAAGCTTCTTGTGTGACGTTCTCAGATCATGCTTGCACTTCTGTTGGTGGCAATTGTTTTGGGTGTACTGTATGCCAAGTGATTCAGTCAGTCAACATGGTCCTTGGTCCTTACTGGAGAGCATCTACGCGAATCTGGTAGGACAATCGGTTTCAACGACTTGACCTATTCTGTTTTTACTTTAACTGAGATAAAGTCCGTACTGCCCAAGGATGATTTGGTATTGAATATGTGGTTATTTAGGTTTTGTTCTTCGTCACCAAGTGGGGGCAACAATCGGAAGGATGAGTGCAGATAGATATGGTTGCATACTATGCTGCCATGATGCCATGCCTCAATTCTTTTGTTCTTTAGTTTTGTCGTCCAATATGTTGTTTCAACTTCGAAGTTGTTTGAATTTATGGATAAACTTGTAACATGTATCCTATGAACTTGTTTATTCACCTAGCAGCTGGCACGCTGCGTCGGGTGGTTTCATGCATGATTTGGTGTGCCCTGTATGAAGGCACTTCGTTTGACAATGATGCTAACTGCATATGGTTTTGCTAATTTATGCCTAATATATAGATGAACAGGTCCTCGTGTCTGCTCCTAGCGAGTCACCCGGGCGGTGCTCAAAACCCTAGTCCACCACCCCCTCCTCGCGTCTCCTTGCTGTCGTTGTGGACTTCTGCCGCGATAACGATTGGCCTCGCCTTTGAAGTAGGTGGGCTGTGCACTATGTCGAGGCTGGGCCCCCTCGACTCTCGAGCGGGTCTGTGCGTCGGGGTGGCATCCTAGGGGTGGCAGCGTGGTCGGTAGGGTCCTGTGACAAGCGGGAGGTGACCATGGCAGCAACGTCTTGTAGAGGTGCCCAGGACCTTGTGGCGGCGGCCTGAAAGTTCATCTTGATCCTCCAAGAGACTCTGGATAGCCATATTTAATAAAAGAAAAGAAAAAGAGTACTTCAACAGCTTCTGAATAGTGTTCTTCATCCCTATGCATTCTGTATCTCCCCCCTCTCGCTCTCCAAACATATGTGCTCTGGATCGAGGGTTGTCACTCTGGATCCGCCGGCAACCGCCTGCGCGCGCGGAGCTTTTCACCCCTAGTCCCCTCTTTCCTTGGCGCCCCACCTCCCGTAGCTCCATTGCCATCGCTGCCCCAGCTCCCGGCACGTTGCCCGCCTTCTCTGCCCGGCGCCCCACCTCCCGGCTGCTCCCTTCTGCTTGCCGCCTCGGCTCACAGCACGTCCCTCCCTCTGGGCGTGGCATCTCCGTTCCCCTCTCCGTGTTGCCTCTCGGAAGCTCCCTCCGCTCACCACGCCGCATCCCCTGACCGCCTCTAGGAAGCTCCATCCCCGCATCCAGATCCAAATCGAGGTGGCGACGGATCTAGAGCGGGGTCGGAGAGAAACCACCGTCTCCTCTCCGCTTCCTCTCGAGCCATCGGCGCTGCCCCTCCGCCCCCCGTCCAAGTGCGTGCTACTTCTCTCTCGGCTCCACTCCTCCAGCGCCCGCCGTGCCCAGCCTAGCATCCGTTGTGTCTCACCCTCCACACCAAGCACAACCGAGGTACTCCAAAACTTGTTGATCTCTTCTCCCTCCCTCCCTCCCTCGGTCAATGCTGCCCGTCGATGTCGTGGAAGGTGAGAGTCCAGCTGCTTGATTTCTTCCTGCTACTTTGGGATTTTGGTCTGGTCTATGATGGATTGAGTGGGAATCAAGAGTAGTGCGAGCAGTTCTTGGTTAGGGGGACTCAAATTTAGGTTTTAGCTATTTTATTCATGATCTCCTTGCCTTTGTGCTTCAAACAAATGCACTTCCAATTTCTATATGGTGTATGCTGCAGAGCATGAAATTAATTGCATGGACACACATAATTTAGCAATTTCCATGTTACACTTTGTGTAGTTTTGTATTTGACCATATGTTATATTTATCTTCGGGATCACATGCTTGCCTGTTGAACTGAATTCAATTTCAGAACTATGTTACACACAAGAAAAAACATACAAAGAGATATAACACTTCAATGTGTACCTATAGCTGGAGAACTTATGATATATGCACTGTAATTACACGTTTTCCGTAGAGTTGCAGTTTAACTAGCACTGTAATTGCACAAGTCAGGTCTGTTCAATTGCATATATCCATCTCGATTATCAACTAATTAACCAACATATACTGCTCCAATTTATATGCTGTTAAGAGGCAACCAAAGCCCGTATGCACGCACCCCTATACTTGGTATTGGTTGATCATGGATGTCCTCAAAGCCAGGTTGTTCTATTCATTTCTGGTAAGTTGAAAAGATAAACACTCAGAATTCTCCAGCACAGCAGTATTTTTGATAACTTGCAATTAGTTAATTATCTTCACTACCATATCCAGCTGATCCTATCCAAATTTAAGTCTTATGTAAGACGTAAAATGTGTAATGACAGTTGCATATGGCTGTGCCTTAACTTTCTTTTGCACTAGTGTTCCAATATTTAAGAAAATTAATGGTTATCTAACAGGGATGGCCGAGGATAGGTCAAAAATTTGTCGACGATGGGCTGGACAATTAAAGAAGTAGAGGAACTAGCAAGTGCCTTTAAAAAATTAGCGAAAGATAACTTTTCTCCATGTTCTTGCCCATGCACAGATGATCTGAACACAATGATTGGTCAAATCGAAGAACTAGCTGCTACTCTAGATAATGTCGCGTCCCAATCGACCGCATTGCTTGATGATTCTGTTCCGCTTGATGATTCTGTTGGTTGGAGGATGACATCGCTCTTGGTCTCGGGCCCGACGATCTTATCCCACGCGACTACGAGAGCGATCATAGTGATGTGCCCGATTTTTGGCAGCGGTGTGAAGATGAGGGACTTGATTTCAATAGTGATGATTCTGAAGTTGGTTTATGTATCTTTTGGAGATGAAACTGTTATAGTACTATTTAGAATTTGTATGCACTCTATTTTATATTGGTGTCCTAGAATTTGTATACACTCTATGTAAGAATATTCATGTATTGTGAGATGGTTCGAACTATTATATCTATATGGATGTTTGACTTGTTAATTAACTTCTATACAACTTATGTTCTCTGAAAAATTGCAATGGATGGATTGGAGGGGTTTTACGTTAACTTGATGGAGGAGACAAATGATGTCGCCGCTTGGAATGAATCTCAAAATTTTAGCCCCATTGGGGAGCAATAATCCCCATCTGAACAAGTTAGACCGTCCAATAGGCCACCTGTGAATAAGAGATCAAAGAATTTCAGTGAGAAGAAAGACAGTCTACTGGTGTCCGCATGACTTAATTGTCGGCTCATGAACATGGCCGGTATACATGCCTTGCCATGCTGCAGGGCAATTTTTCTATTTCCAGTGCATGCAATCTATATTCCCAATCATTCCAGGAAAACCTCTTTCCTTTCCAATTGCTAGTAATCTAGCAGTATCATTATCATTAGGAGATCTCAAATACACTTCTCCAAAAACTTCAATAATTGCTTTCACAAACCTTTTCAAGCTTTCTATAGTAGTGCTCTCTCCAATCCGAACATAATCATTAGTTGCATCGGCTGCTACTTCGTAGGCTTACCTTTTGCAAAGAAGATAAGCCGAGAACTCCAGTGTTGTTTCTTTTTTGCACAAAGTAGTCATCCTGGGCTTCCACAGCTTCCAATGTGCAGAAAAATAGAGAACGAGCCATTCTAAACCCGCGTGGAAAGAACGGAGAGCCTTATAAAGAAGGACGAACTAGTAGAGCGGTAAATATTTATTGACTAATTGCAAACCTGCGTCGAAAAATGTTGGGCCGTAGGTAGGGGAATCTGAAAAGTAGTCGTTGTACAGCCTGAAATGCCCAGCTTCTCTATTGCGATGAACCAACCGATGTCCGGGCACGGAACCGCCATGGCGTGGAGCACTCATAAGCTCATGATGTTTTTGTAGTAGGTAGGCTGTAGTAAAAGCAAGTCTGTCGTCATCGTCCAACGACGACAATGAATCAACGAAAGATTGCATGCGTGAGCTTGGAGGACTGACTTTCAAGTGGTAGTGAAGGAATAGGCAGGAAGTGGATGAATGGCAGGGAGAGGATATGGCTGTGCATGTATAGAGCACAAAAAACTAGCCGTTGGAGAATATAGCCATTTGAAAATATGACCGTTGTAAATATGACAGTTGAAAATATAAACATTGGAAATATAGCCGTTAGAGAATATGACCGTTGAAAATATCCGTTCCTAATATAGTCGTTTGAGAATATGACCGTTCAAAATATGACAGTTGAAAATATGACTGTTCAAAATATTACCGTTCAAAATATATCAGTTCCTAATATAGCCGTTTCAAATAGCCGTTACAAATTGTCGTTACAAATAAAGCCGTTACAAATATATTGTTATTTGCAACATATGGATAAAATATGGAGGAGTGGAATATGGAGAGTGAGATATAGAGAAGCTGTTGGAGATGGAAGAAATATGGAGATGGAATCTTTTGGAGATGGCTCTCCATATGGGGTTTTGGAGAGTGGATTTTGGAGATGCTCTAAGTGAGTTTTAATGATTAATAACAAAATGATTAAATGACTAATGTGAGTAGTTGGAAGTTTTTCGGATGCTCTGAGTTTCTGTTCTGGATTTTCCTTTCAAAATCTTGGAATGACCGAGTTTGTTTCCAGAATCTCCGAATTTATGTTTTGATCCACCACATCCGAGATCTTTTGAAATCTCGGAAGTTTCGAGTGCAATGTCGGAGCTTCTGGGAATCTGTTTTGTTGATGCTTTGTCAAGGCTATTCAAAATCCTGGAAGGTCTATGTTCTATGTCGGAATTTTCAACATTTGCTTATGTTCGTTGTGCTTTAAAAGTTGAAACCTTCGAACTTCTGTCAGTTGTTCCAAGATTCATTTGTGAACAATAATATATTTGTTGGTTTCAAAATGTCAGAACCTCTAAGTTCAAAGACGAAACTTTCGATTTTTTCCGCTTTTTGCATAACAGCTTGTTCTTGAGGGGTTGACTATTGAGATGTTTGTTTTATTTGTATGTATCATACTAGGTCGGCTTTGTCAACCTGTCTATTGCGTCTAGCAATGCGCTAGGCATAATTTAGCTAGGTAGCCCATTTATTATCGGGATTTTCATCTAGTTTTTTCACTATATACCACACCGCACAGGCACACCTCTCGCATGTCACAACATGACGCAACACAACAGAAAGAAGAGCAACGCAAGCAAAGCAACCTGTGGCCTACCTGCACGTCTATCTGAGCTACGACCACGCATTGGCGCGTCACGTAACAATTGCAATCAAATATGGATACGTATCATCGATTCAACTCGCCTGTTTCTTTCCAGATGTAGCAGTTTTTCGCCTTACCTTAATTACACCAAGCGTTCACTGGATCAAACAGCTCTACATTTTGCGAAAATTATGCAAGAATGTCATGGTCTGCTATAAAACGACAGATGATCTGATTCCACGGGATAGGATTGAAGTCTCTGTTACCAGTGGGAGGAAGGACCAGATAAATTATGGCTTCAAGCAAACGCACCCAGCACATTGGGATTTCGCCTCTAATTTCTGAATGGGCCTGGGGCCACACGATTAATTTCCGTGGCTATCCAACGGTCCGGCTGCACTTCTCACATTAGATGACATCGATGGCATGCCTCTGCATCAAAGGTGTTAGAATTTTCAAAATCTCCACTAGAAAAAACAGTACAGTCATGAATAAGCTTTAAAATAAAAACTGGATCACATCTTTTGCGAGGATATCAATCCCCGCCGAACTCTTGGAATGCATCGACCTTTGGAACCTACTGCATGGCCTCATCCTCGAAGAGCAGTCGTCAAGAATTCACTAGCGGTATCTACTCAGCAAAGTCTACTTATCACGTGCAGTTTTACGAAAGCCATTCTAAATTTAGCGTGTCTAAAATCTGGGGTGCTTATGCAGAGTCAAAATGTAGGATTTTTTCTTGATTGGTCTTCCACAACAGAATTCTCACGACTGACATTGGCCATGCGAGGTTAGCTGCATATCCCCACTTGCCAGTTGCGCCTCAGCTCTCCAGAAACAGCGATCCACTTTTGTAAGGACTGCCCCTGCACTTTGGTGGTTTGGGTTCTTAAGAGTTCCTGGACCAACGCTCCCATCGCAGCCATGCAATTGCCTTCACTTATGTTGATGATTGGTCGGATAACTTGCTCGCGGCCACCCTTAAGGACACTAGGTGTACAAGGAGTCGGCAACTCCTATACGTGCTCTGGAACTTTTGGAAGGAACGCAACCACCATATCTTCCAGGGGACGAGGCTCGTCTTTCGTGAGGTGGCAATCATGCAGTGGGATTCGACCTTTCTACCACAGAACCATAGTGTCTTTTTATTTTAGGAGTAAACTCCATGCAATGACCCGAGATCTCTGCCCTTGTTCCATCAAAACAAGGCCGTTTGTAATATCACTTTTCATTCTTCTATATGAATAGGTAGTTTCCTACCTGGTTTCTAGAAAAAAAAACATAGATCTAACATGGTCAAGTTTTTTTCTTTAAACACCTGGTATAGACACGCGTCACTGTACGCACGCACTTACAAAACACATCTTGTGGAGCTTGAAGATTTACAAAGTCACCACATGATCTCATTATCGATGGATAATCTCCTTTTTCATACATGATTTTCTGACTACAGTGATTAATATAACCCCTTTGACTAACGGATCCAACGCAAAGCAAATCAAACGCCACAATAGTTTTGCACATTGCATATTATGTTACATAAAATGCAACTTCAACGGTTCATTTTGTGCTTCGGTCCATCAGATTGTTACTATGCTTTAAGGAGAGTGAACGATGAAACTCATCAGTAGTAACAAGCTTTCCATTAGCTTGTCATTAACCTTATTACTAAGATATAGAAAAGATGTATATTGATGTGAGAGAGTGGATCTACCTAAACATTATTTTTAATAAGTCTAGAATAACAATCATAATTTTATATCTTGCTCTCTCTCTTCTACATCATCCAAAATTCATTTTAATAACGGCTAACATGAATTGTTGAAGATGCTCGTGTAACCTCTCAGAAGAAAAAGGAGTTACACGCATCGGCACTGGTTGCATACAAGGACCAAACGCATGCACCAGCAGCTAGCACACGTTCCTCCTGCCATCCCTCGATCTATATTACACTCGCAATCTAGGTCTAGCCAGCTCACTGCACAGGAAACGTCGAAGCCAATCGATCGCGCACGCAACGCAAACGCTTGCGTTTCCCGCCAATCGCCTCGCCAAGGAAGCTGCCGGCCGGCAGCAGCCTGGACGTGGTGGTGTTCCCGTGGCTGGCGTTCAGGTACATGATCCCGTTCCTCGAGCTCTCCAAGCACCTGGCCCCGTGCCGGCGGAACCTCGCCAGGCTCTCGCCCGTGCCGGCGGACCTGTCTGCCCCCGTCCGGTGGTGATGCTCCCACTCGTCGTCGACCAGCCTTCGGGAGCTTCATGTTCGGGCACCCGCTGGTGATGCTCCCGATCGTCGTCGACCTGCCTCTCATCGCGCGGGCGATGGCAGTGAGGGGGATCGGCGTGGAGGTGGCGAGGGACGAGAGCGACGGCTCGTTCGACGGAGACGGCGTCGCGGCGGCGGTGCGGCGCGTCATGGTGGAGGAGGAAGGGAAGGTGTTTGCGAGCAACGCCAGGAAACTACAAGAGGCTGTCGCGGACCAGGGGCGACAGGAGCGGTACATGAACGAGTTCGTCGAGCACCTGAGACGCTACAAAGATGCGTGACACCGTCACGACATGAATACTCGTCTTTTGAGGCTGAGATGATCGGCTTGCCTGCCTAAGTCGGATGCATTGCCACTTAGGGGGAAACTGTCGCTCATAAAACTCAGGTTAGAGGGTGCGTCATTGAGCTCCCATGGTGTTCGAGGATTCTCAATAACAAGCGTAGCATTGTGAGAAATCGAACCAAAATTTGTGCAAATTCTCTTGAAAGCGCCTTCCTGATGTAGTGATGTGTCCAAGTATTCTGAATTCTCAACTGTTTGTCCCAACACCCGTCTCGTCTTCGAAGTGTTCCACTAATCAAATTTTCTTGAAAGCGCCTTCCTGATGTAGTGATGCAAATTTTCAATCACAAACTATGCGTACTTAATTAAGAATCCAGAATATCACTATAGTGCTAAGCCAACGCAACTGATGTTACAGTTGAGACCATGCAGCAGAATTGATAGGCCTCCTACAATTCGCTGAACAGAGCGCCACGCTCTTCTCTTCCTTTCAGCGTCCTGCTTTTTTCTTTTCCACACCCCTCTCTCTCTCTCTCTCTCTCTCTCTCTCTCTCTCTCTCTCATCCCGCGGTTGCTGCTGCCAAACGGTGGGGCGCCAAACGCTACCCCACCGTCACCGGCAGTGGCTCCACCGTGATCGTCGCTGCCACCACTGGTGCGACATCGCCCGAGCTCAAGGCGACCATTATGGTGTCATCGAGCTCGAGAAGACAACGGAGTTGCATAGAATGGGTTCGGGTTCATCAGATCCAAAAACGACGAGGCTAAGATGAGTTAGATTTACCGCCGGCGAGCCGAAGGACGATGAGAACAGTGGTCTTGAATGTTGACGGGAGAGGTTAATCACCATTGGGGGTTTTTTGACATTGCATAGGTTGTTTGCACTTGTGTATATATAGATGGTATGTTACAATGATATTTTTGAGTTGTTGCATAACTAATTTGGTACGATACATACGATATATTTTTTATGTGTATATATCGATCAGTGATTTGTCGCACACGTATTAAGCTTTTTGTTACATGAATGTGTTTGATTTTCGCACGCTTTTATGAAATCATGGAGAGAAATAGGTACGGAAGAAATGTTGCATATTTTTATTGCGACGGTCGGTTGCTCTAATGAGACCGGACGGCGCGAGAAGTGGCCGATTTTTTCACATCCGACCGACGCCTAGATGTCGCCTATGTTACTACATAAGCCATTAATCCATCCATTTAAAAGTAAACTCAACATTGTGATTATACTACGATTATAGAAGTATATAGAAACGCAACAATTACCTCACAAGTCCACCCAATAATACACATCAGCCAAAACCACAGCTAGAAACAGCCAAGCACGAGCATTGGAAATTAGGCCACTCAGACTTCATGCCAGTGAGGAAAAAACGAGTACAGGGGGGAAACACAAGTGCAGTGACAACCAGCCATACATAAGGTAAATGGGGGCATTTTCCAGCACCATACCAACCATGGTGACTACAAATCCCAATATCTGTTTTGACCTAAGTCAATAGAATACGATCGTTTCAATTCAATTCTCACGGTAACCGGGAAACAGTATCAGTCCCAGGAACTGGATGCGCCTTGGCCGCCGCCATAACCTCCACCACCACCGCCATAACCACCACCACCGCCATAACCACCGCCGCCGCCGCCACCGCCACCCCTGTGGTCCCGACGGAAGTCACGGCCACCAAATCGAGCACCACCTGATCGGCGGTTTCTGCCCCCACCACCTCCAAACGAGGAACGGGCAGCATAGCGCTCAAGCCATTGAGGAACCTCCTGATTAGCTTCTTGCATTAGTTCACATAATGGTCTGGCCAGTGACGAATTGCCCTCGTTGAAAAATGCAGTAGCCAAACCAGACTTCCCTGCTCGTCCTGTTCTTCCAATACGGTGAACATAGTCATCTATGTCATTTGGGAGGTCAAAATTGATGACGTGGGCAACATCTGGTATGTCAAGACCACGAGCAGCTACATCAGTTGCAACAAGGATGGGAGTTGCTCCACTCTTGAAGGATCTCAGTGCATACTCTCTTTCCTGAAACCAAACAATCACGAAGATCAATGTGATATTCAATCAAACCCATATGACATAAAAAAGACACATATATCTGTTACTACGTGGCACAAGGATAAAAAAGACATATATATGAAGAAGAAAGAAATATCAAACATATCAACCACTTGTGTGAAAGCAATCAGATATTCAGATCGCGATAGCATTGCATTGTTTTGAAAGGATAAACCACCACTTCGATGTACCACATTCAGATAGAAATGTATTTGTTTTTGGATCATGTAAATGTATAGTTCAGACGTCAGACAATAATAAGTATGTATGCATGGACAGTTCAGATAATAACAAAAATGAGTATATTACAAAAAGTGGCTATGTATTTGTCTTTGGATCATGTAAATGTATAGTTCAGACTTCAGACAATAATAAATATGTATAATGGACAGTTCAGATAATAACAAAAATGAATACATAACAAAAGGTGGCTAAGACACAGCTATGGCGTACCTGCTGTGTACGATCTCCGTGAATACTTGTTGCAGGGAACCCATTTGTATACAGCCAGTTCTCCAGAGCATCAGCTCCCCTCTTTGTCTCCACAAAGACCAAAGTAAGTGATTGCTGCAAACGAGAGAAGACGAGAGGTTGATGGAACAATATACCCATGAATTATGACAGAAGTTCAAAATTAATTGAGCTTTCAACTGAAAAGCACTATTTCTAAACCTTCCTCAAGGTTATACGCTCAGTTTGCGCTTTGCAGTAGCTGTGCTGTGCTTTCCCTATTTTTAAAACTGTTGTCAAGAAGAAATTTCCGATGTCTATTATTCTGTTTTGTAAATTAGGTAAATTGTGTTACCCAATAATTGTCCTGTCACATTATATTGATTTTAAGAAAGCAGCTAGCCAAACACCCAAGTGGTTCAACCAAACAAGGATACCAGAATCCATCACAACGTGAAATGAAGCCTTAGTCTAGTGAAAGAAGTCCATGAACTGATAGCATAAAAATAATGTAGATAAAAAACGCATAGCACCTTTCCGGGAACACCATTAGCTTTCTGCGCGTGAATCAGGTCCATGAGGTAACTTCTTTTATCTGCTTCAAGGACAAACTCCACCCTTTGAGCAATCAAATCGGTACTTGAACCGACTCTTCCAACAGCAAGGAAGATGTACTCCGCCAGGAAATCTGAAGCCAGCCGCTGCAGAAAAGAAATGCAACTAAGAAAACAGTAGATATGACAATACTACAACAAGCCACCGAACAGACAACATTATTCCAGCCATGTAAGAAAACCAACCAAAATTGCATATTGATTCTCAAATTCATATCACGTGCGAGAACACATAGATTGTACTAAGCCAACAATCATTATATTGTTATATTCACCTTTAAATGCAACTAATAAACACAAATGTTCATGCCTACAATTTTTCTGGCTAATTCACACAGTATAACAGACGAATAAAAAGTCTGAATTTTTTTTTGAATAGAGGTCTAATTAAAAATGAAAAATCTAACATGATAAAATTTAAACAGAAGTTAGGAACAATGGCAATTGTGATGCCCAAGTTGACAGCAAATGGACATTGCAAATGAACTCACTGCCTCGGCTAGATTGCTTGACTGTCAATAAAACAGTAACGACGCAGATGCTGATGGCATTTGAACATAAATTATAAAAGCAGGGAGTCGAAGAGAAGACATACCTGTATCTCCTTTGGAAAAGTAGCACTAAACAGCATTGTCTGTCTCACACCACGAGGGGGCATGTCCATCTGCTCAACAATCTTACGTATCTGTGGCTCAAACCCCATATCGAGCATTCGATCAGCTTCATCAAGAGCTAAGTAATTCACCATTTGCAGTGATACTCTAGCCCTCTCCAGCAGATCCATCAAGCGACCAGGAGTTGCCACAAGGATTTCAACACCCCTTTCTAATTCCCTCAGCTACATAACACACAAAAAAAAGTCATTTTGCAAGGGTTACCATGTACAAATAAGATATGGCAAACAACCATCCGATAATTCCAGGCAACTGCATTAGAAGTAAGTTTTGAGTTGATTAATTTATTCAATGAGGACGAGTCTTTTCCAATGGCCATTAAATTATGAGCAAGATTATCTAAGCTTATAAGTGATATAATGATCAAAATTGTACATGTGGTAGAGCTAAAAACACAGCATAAATGCAAGGAATTTTCGTTCCCATCATAATCAATCACCATTTCACTACTTGACAACCTGCTGGATACATACCATTTTTCACGACCTACATACTTGAAGCATCCATATCATGTTTTATATGTTTTTCTACAGAAATCGAATGTGAGCCTCACCAGTAAACCATTGAATCAGTTGCAGTACAGTTCAAGCAGTGTATGTGGCAAGTTCCGTGCTAGAGAAAATTCTTCATATTCATATAATGAATAATTTCCCTCTTAAGTCTGTGCATTTTGGCACATGCACAACGCATATAGATAGGGGGAGAGAGAGAGAGAGAGAGAGAGTAACCACAAAGATCACTTGTTAATTCTCTATCCATCATAACAAAATTAGCAGCACCAATGTTTACAATACTATGCATTGCTATGGATTCATAGTACTCACCCACAAAAATGGATGGATGCCTCATCATAACCTAATAGAGAATAGCTCCTCAAAAGAAACAGAAACTAATATAGTATGCCAGACTCTGGTGAGCTCTTGCCAATGCTCAATAAGATAACTTGATATTGCGAAGAGCACAACACAGTACATCAAACACAGTGAGGTATGCCAGAAACAAAAAGACCATCAATGTAATCACTAATAATCACAGTGAAAGAAAACCATAACTCATAAAAATTACCTGCTGATGTATTGGTGCTCCACCATATGCAACAACAGCCCTAACACCAGTCTGGTATGCAAATTTCTTTGCTTCTTCATGAATCTGAGGCACAAAAAATACCATAAGAAACCAAAACAAAACAAACAAGAACACCGCCAAATAAAACCAGAACGGTGACATACTTGGACAGATAGCTCACGAGTAGGAGATAATATCAGTGCAAGAGGATATGCAGTCCTCGAACCTCTTGGCCTCTGTGGTGGCCTTGACTTCATGATCCCACTAATGATCGGGAAACAAAAGGCAGCCGTCTTCCCAGACCCAGTCTGAGCGCAGGCCATAAGATCCCTCCCTCCAATGACAATTGGTATGGCATGCCGCTGCACTGGCGTAGGCCTCACATACTTGCACCTCCGAATGTTCTCATTCAGCGCTTCACCCAAATCAATCTCTGCAAAGGTGTTGACTGGTGGAGGCACATCCTGGCCACTTGTCTCCACAGGAATGTCCTCATAGGCATCAAAGTTGATGCCTGTGTTTGCCTGACTCTCAAAGTCAACCTCGATGGGCGGCTCACTATCGGCAAAAGGGTTTGGTTCCCGGTCCCTGCGGTCCCACCCAGGGCGTGAGTTCCAACCACCACCAGCGCCGCCACCACGTCCACCACCACCACCACTCTGGCGGACAACACCTACACCACTACTACCACCGCCAGCAGGGGCAGCCCAACGAGAGCCACCAACAGCGGCTGCGTAACCAGAAGGCTGTACAGCAGCTGGCTGTAAGCCAGCTGGTGCTGATGCTGGCGCTTGGTTCTCGGAAGGACCTGGCGAGCGGCCACGAAGGTGAGGAGGGACGTATGAGCTGCGAGTGGGGCGTGAGTTCTGGTGATTAGCAACAGGGGCGGGAGCAGCACCAGTCGCGGGCGCCGATTCCTCGGCGTTCGCAACTGAATCAGCCCATGAAGATCGCATAATTTTGCACAAAACCTTTGATGAAGATGCTACTACTGATCGCTAAAACCTATAAATATCAAAAATGAAATGCAAGTCAGTACAAAAAATGTGGAGCACAACAAATATTTCAATATTAAAATATATGATATCAACGAAATGAAGTCCTTTCTTTTCCTCTCAGCATAATAAAATCACAATGCTCTACCAATAGTAACATAACTTCTAAAAACAAATTAAACTTCAGTTCAACTGTACAATTCTGAATCACCATAACATGCAAAAGCAACATAAGCTAAGACTTGCTTAAGCTTTGATAAACGTAACAGGCAAAATAAGGTGAACAAATTGTTAGATCGGATCAAGCTATGATTATATCAAGACATATATAATGCAAGTCAGATCATTAGCATATAAACATCATATACAAACTGGACTGAAGTTTAAGCTCCCAACCCAGAACAAAAACATAAAATTGCCACTGAAATGTGTGTGCTGCGATTAGGTTCGGTCCCGTGTTAGACAGCTCTCCCAAATTTGCTCAAGAGCACCGGACACTAGAAGAAACCTAGCGAAAAGCAGAACTGATAAAATAGGCAGCTCACTACTTACTACGTCCTCCAAATCAACACTAAACAAGTGTAAGTAGCACTGCCGTATAACAGTATATCTAGTTCCCGAGACGAACAAAAGGAACTGCACTAGTAATAAGTAGCAGATCTCATCTAAACACGCAACGGAATCTAGGGAAACAACCCAATAACATGGCCAAAACGCATCCACTGCACCAAATTGCCGCAGCAATCTTCTAAAAGAAAGGAAAAAGGCAACATGCAAGGGGGGAATCCGTGTAAGCTTCTAGATCGAGCCCCAAAAAGGAGGAAACCAACCGCACTACTCAGGCAGCAGCATATTACGCTAAACCCTAGCTAGGAGAACGCCATAGCCGTAATTCACCAAAATCCACCACGGCTACACACGCAAAAACCCTAGGAATCTAACAAATCTACCGCACCAGCAACCACCAACGAAACCCTCTACTGAGAACAACTCAAAACCTCGAAGCAACAAGCAGCACTAGCGCCAAGCACGCTCACAAAAAGGTGGGGAGAATTTGGAACGAAACGAGAAAAAAGAAAACGAGATGGCGGATTGGATCGAGCGAATCGAGAGCGGGAGCGGCCAGATCGGGGGAGGGGATGGGGATTCGGGTGGGGGGCTGACCTGCCGCGAGCGAGAGGAGGAAGCGAGGATTCGGATCGGCAGGGCGGGGGCGGGTGTGACGAGAGAAACCCTAGAGAAGCGGGGGCGGGGGGAGATCGAGAGGGGAGAGGTGGAGGAGACCGAGGAGGACGGAGCAAATAGCTGCGGATGGATGCCGAGAGGCGGGGAAGGGTGGGTGCACCTAGGGTAGGAGGGGGAGAAATATCTGCCCTTTTCTGACTTGGCCGGCCCGCGACGCGTACACGGCACGGGCCCCTCTCGCCGCCTATCGATGACGGTGGCCCTGTCGGGTTCGGGCTGTGTTGTTCCGCTGCGATCCGGCCCCTTCGCGATGTGCGAAGTGTGCAACGCAACGACTTCGCGAAAAATCAAGGTCCTCGTATTTCTTTTTTTTGTGCGAGAAAAATGTCATCATAGAAACAAAAGGCATGTTTAGTTTTGAGCCTCAATTTGATGTGCCAGTAGTTTGGCAAGCCAACTATTGACGAGCTAAAAATTTTATTTGTTTTATTGTTTATATCTTATCATAATAAATTTACATGTACAACACCATAAAAGATGTCCGAATGCTTCATCATCAGTTATATATAAATGCCGCGTTAGATTGGAGCTAGGGTATAAGAACAATAAATAAAGAAATAGACAGACGTATATCTATATTCTATCCAAAACTTTAACAGTACGGAGTTTTTTTTTAAATATTATTTTTTTTTCAGAAATTTCAGAAATAATACCGCATTTCAAAATATTGCAAAAATAGCTTCCAATCGCCACGGGTTGTGGCGATTTGGGCTAATCGCCATGGCTCATGGCGATTTCGGAGTAATCGCCAGCAGACCTGCCGATTCAACACTGAATCGGCATGGGCCATGGCGGTTGGATCTAATCGCCACCAGCCATGGCGATTTCTCGTAATCGCCACCAGCCATGGCGATTTCTCGTAATCGCCAGGAGCCATGGCGATTTCTCCGCCGAAAGTGGCCCTGCCCCCCTCCAGCGTCCTTTTGTCGCCCGTGAAGTCTCCTGCCCGCTCTCCTGCCCGTCTCCTGCCCGCTCTCTATTTATTCACCCCTCAGCTGTCTCTGCCTCGCACCAATCCATGGAAAATTAAAAAAGGGATACAGAGAAGAGAGGGAGAGGGAGTAGGGTTTGGGAGCGAGGTGAGAAGAAATAAGCTCTCGAAAGTGGCAAGAGGGAGAGAAGGGACATTAAAGTTCGGGCGGTGTGAGGTAAATAGCTGCGTTATTATTTTGTTTAGTTTCGTAAAAATAGTAACTATGGCGTATTCCAAAATGGCAGGAATGGCCTCATCTGGTGCTGACGAGATGCCGAAGCAGAAGATGGTTGCCGACTTGCCCGCAGGTGTCGAAGTTCCCCTTTGCTGGTGCCAAGATCCGTGCAGACTGATGAAGTCGGATGAGTTCTCGTACACGTACGGAAGAAGGTTCTTCATGTGTGCTAACTACGACGAAGAGCCACCGAAGTTTGGCATGTCCAGACGGAGTCAACTGGTAAAACTCGCACATACCCGCATTTCTAACACGATGCAATACTATGGTAACAGTCGTTTGCTTGCAGTCTGCACCTACTATATGTGACTACATACAGTGGCTGGACGTTACCCAATCGAAAGAGGATGAGGAAGAACTCATGTGGAAGGTTAACTGTGCTCGAGGTCGGATTCAGGAACGCATGCACGAGGCAGAGGAGGAGGAGAAGAGAAAGCGTTGGCAGGAGATACAACGCAAAGAAAAGGAGGAGGCGGAACGTCGAGCTGCGGAGGCACGTGAGGCCGAAAGGGCGAGGAAGCGCGAGATGGCGCGTCGCGCGAAGGAAGAAGGGGAGGAAGCTCACGCTCGTCGTATGAGGAAGGGAAAATATCCGAAAGGCCCTGAGTAGTTATTTGAATATTGTATTAGGTTGTTTGGCTGTATGCGAATGTTATCGTACCGTGTTGTCACGCCATGCGTAGTCCTAACGATGTATCGAACTCTATATTTCGAAAAAATAAACTGAGTGTTCCATGCAATTCAGTAGAATAAACTGATTTTGGTTGTGTTTGATCAAATAAGTTGATTGGTGTTTGCTCAAATCAATTAGTAAGGATGAGATATGTACGTATTCTATAAAACATAGTTTCTCCACATGTCTGTTCATGCAAGCGTGTCTCGTGATAAGTGGTGTACAATCCTTTTGTCTTCAGGTTTGATTTTAAAGACTGACAGGAACATGTCTGTTATATTTAATGTTCTGAGGAAGAAGAAACCACTCTGGAAGTCATCGAGCGTAAGGAGATGGTGAATGATCCGGCTACCGTCGAAACGTGCAACAACGAGAACGAACTAACAATGCTCCATCGAGAACTAACACACACGTCAAGTGTACTAATTCATAAAGCTGTTACAATAAAACGTACTGAAAGAAATGCGTAATTCAAACGCCTCGTCGTCCCCTCTTCCTCCTGATCAGGGGCGAAGGTGAGTACCTCGGCCTCGCCTGTCCCGCTCCCGCTCTAGGCTGCCTGCCCACGTGAAGTATCGGGTCTGCCTCGTCGGGGTCCTGCGTACTCTGCGTGGGCAACGGTGGATGAGTGGGAACCAACTCCTCCGCCGTGTCGTGTACGATGAAGCCATGAGTGCCGGGGCTGTCGACGAGATAGTCAAGCGGACTAGATGGCATCTGAGGCGGCATCACAGCTGTATATGACCCGAATTAGTGAGCACGACAATATAAGGAAAAAAGGCTTGTACGAGTCGAGATTTATTTTACCTTGCGGAGTCATGAAGCGTGTGCCCGCACTCTGCTGCCATGCAGAACCTCCCGCCTCTGTGGGCCCCGGCGGCTGAGAGCTACCAGGCTGAGGGTCCGTCGCCCGTGCAGGACGCGGTGGTCTCTGTGCTCCCCGGCTAGTGCTCGCGCCGGCAACGACGTCATCCCTGCGCGTACACCTGAAGATGTCCATGATCCTCCTAGTGTACTCCGCGACCCTGGACAACCCTGAGTGGTGCTCCGTGCCGGATGGGATCTGACGAAGAATTGCCGTGACCTCCGTGTTCGCCGCAGTCGCCCACTGTCCCTGCAGAGTGAGAATCATAGGTGCGCGCATTAGTATAATTAGTAAAATAAACTCGGACAAGGAAAGCACGAAATGCACTGACCGCCAAATCCAGAGTTTCAGCCCCGATGATCGGGTACGTGTCTGTCGTCTGTGGCGCGGCCTCGTCAGGAGCCTCGGTACCGCGAATAAGGTGGACGCGCGTACGTGGCAAATACCACTGCAGGTAGGCGTCGAACTCCGCGTACCGAAACGGCCGCTCCTCGTGTAGGACGTTGTCCAGAGCAGTGTCCCACTCGGCAACGAAAGGGGCCATCCGTGCTGCCCACTGTGTATCCCTAGTACCCCCGCCCTTGCGAGTCCACCTGTTTACGTCATGAATTTGTATATCGTAAAAGCAACAGACAATTTAAGTACGTACGAGTTTCGGAAAATTGACTTACGTGTGTGCGTTCGGCTCGACGGGAGGTACGTGCGGAGGCGGGTACGCCTGGTACAGACCAAACTGTCTCATCACACGGTGTGGTGAGTAGGCCTCCACGAAGATGTCGAAGACAATCTTCGAACTGGTCCTCCAGTACGTCTCGTCCCGCCGGCAAAGTGAAGACATCCCCTGGGCAGGCGCACGTCGCGACGTCCTCTCGTCTGAGTACGGCTCCCATACGACACTCTGCGCAGGGAGGTGCTGGAACTGCTCCACGAAAGAGAGGTAACAACCTCGTACCTGTGCCCTCGCCCACTGAGGCTGCAAGAAGTACGTACGAGGGTGTCATACTCAATGAACTAACGGCCTGAGGTAGAAATGCTATATGGAAATACAAATCGAGTAAGAGAGGAAGTAACTCACTGTTCTTCTTGTCCAGATGGACCCGAAAGTAGGTCCGTCCAACGGTCCTGGTCCACGGTAGAACTCTGGGCCGTAAGCGTCGTCGTCGACCCATGGACGACCGACCGGAAAGCGCTCGAAGGACCACAGCTGAAGAAGAAGCGGGCAACCTGTGAGATTGGCGGCGGCCGCCTTCCTCTTGCACGCGCCACAGAGCGCTCGGTACAAGCCCGCAAGCACTGCAGACCCCCAGCTCGTAGGAGGTAGCTCATCCGCTGACTCAGCATCGGCGATCTGCCGGGCAAGCCCGATGTACCGAGCGTCCACGCTGTCTCCGTACGCACTCGTGAACAGCACGTACCCGAACAGCCAAAGCAAGTACGCCTCGAGTCCCCGGTCGAGCTGGTACTCGTTGAGATCTCCGTGAAATCTCTGCTCAAGGCTGCCCAGCTGCAAGAATAAAACAATAGAACGGAAATATGTTCAGCCCAGCACGAATATGTCGAACATCATTAAATGAGATACGTACCTCGAACTGACGAATCCACATGAGCCTGGGTCCGTGCTTCTTACGCGCTGTCACCACCTCAATCTCAGGCGGCCCAGGTGGTAGAGCTGCGGCAAACCTCTGCACAAGATCCTCCGGCCAACCGGCAAGAACCGGTAGCGGACCTACTGGCGCTCCCGCCAAAGGTAGGCCAAGTAGGCAGGCCGTGTCCTGCAGCGTGACCGTCATCTCCCCCCAGCCGAAGTGGAAGGTGTGGGTCTCCGGCCTCCACCTGTCCACAAGTGCGGTGAGTAACGAGGCATCGAATGGAAACCTCCGGGAACGAGCGCCCGCTGCAGCCGGGTCTCCGATGTCCTCGTCGTCCACCGCCTCAACCATCCGAGCGAGTGGTAGTAAACCGGACCACGCCAGCCTGTCAAAACAGGAAAGTAGTCAAATTAGTACGGAAACACGAAAACGTACATGCATTCAATTAACGTACCTGTCGATCCACGACTCGTGAATCCTCCACGCGTGATCAGGTGTACGAGTCCGAAACACTCCGAGATCACGGTCTCCTGAAGCCAGCAGCCTAGACCGGTGATCTCGGTCCTCTCGGTCATCTATCAGCTCGAATCCAGCCATCCCTATTCATGCGATACAAAAAAAAATTTTGTCCAGATGAAATAATTGAAGTACATATAACACGGATACATGAAATACATTAAGTACGTGAAGTAAATATGACAGGCATGTGAAAGGCAGTAGCAAATTACATAATAGAAATAGATGAAATGAACGAAGTACATAATACAAATAGACGAAATGAACGAAGTACATATAACAAGGATACACGAAATACATTAAGTACGTTAACTAAATATGACACGCATGTCAGAGCTAGTAGCAAATTACATAATACCAATACTGCGACATAGACTACTGATGCCCAGAACCGGAGGCACCACCAGCCGCCTCCTGCTCCCTTCTTTCCTGCTCCCTTCTTTCCTGGTCTTCTTTCATCTTCGGACATTTCTTCACGCGGTGGCCAAATTTCTTGCAATAGCTGCATTGTTTGGTTGGCCCACCAGCCTCCGCCTCGTCCATCGTGTTATGAATACGGCGAGTGCGGCGTCGTCCCACGGTAGCTCGGAGGAGGCCGAAATCGGGGAAATACATCCGTTCGCCTGGAGGAGGTACCTGCGTGAAATTACCGACCACACGGAAACCATACAGCTCGCCTGTCCAGGTATCGCGGACAGCCTCCTTCGTGAAGTAGTACGACACAAACGGTCTTGTGTCCATCTTTGTCTTCGCAGCCGCACATAGCACGTGAGAGCAAGGCTTGTGCAGAAGCTTCGGCTTGTTGCACGTACACGTAGCAGAGATATTCGGTTGGACATGAAAAGTAACCTCATGAGTAATCTCCTGCGTGGAAACCCCAAATCCACTCTTCTGCTTTAAACATACCTCGAACCTACGGTGCACGTTACCCACGCGTCTCGCCTTGTGCATTTGCCCCTTCTTGGCTTTCTCCTCAATGTACAACATAGTCTTCGCACAATACGGTGTATCACCGAATTTTTCCATATGCAGTACTGCCTTTGCACGCCTCTCCTGAAAGTACTTCATTGTGCTGTGAAGCGAACCCTCCACGATGGCTACAAGCGGCAAACCGCGTACCCCCCTGAGAACGAAATTGTAAACCTCAGCAAGATTGCTAGTCATGATCCCGTACCTAGCGCCGTCTGTGTCATGGAGGAGGGACCACTGCTCAAGTGGCTCTTTACTTATCCAATCCGAGAAGCACTTCACCCGGTTCGAAGCCTTCCTCCTAGTGTTTGGATCCTCAACTCCCGGAAGGTCACAAAGCCTGTGTGTTACATCCGCAGGGTTACGTTGTCTAACCTCCTTCTTCGTGAACTCGTCGAGTCTGCTCCATAACTCGTCAAACTTCCTAGACTGGTTCTGTTTGCATAACGATTTGAAGAGGTTCATCAACTGCTTGTTCTTGAATTGCCGATAGAAATTGGCAGCTAGGTGGCGCGTGCACCACCTACTCCGTATGTCGTACCAACTGCCATCTTCTGGCAAATCTTGCCCGTCCCCAGTCTTTGCTACTCCCTCCTGAAGATGGCGAATTGCTAGCAGCAGCCCGGCATGCCGGTCATGGATGACACACACGTTTGGTCGATCCTGCACAACACCTCTCTTCAGACACACAAGGAACCACAGCCAGTTATCGTAGTTCTCGCAGTCAGCGAAGCCCATTCCCAGTGGCACTAACTGGTCATTTCCGTCTGCCCCAATTGCGGTAAATAGTGTCCCCTTCATCTGGCCTGTCATGAACGTCCCATCAATACAAATAACCGGCCGACAGTGTCTGAAAGCTTCTACGCATGGGCCTAGACTCCAGAAAGCACCCTTCAACGTCATTTTCCCAGGTATGTCCTCAGAGGGGTGTACGAGATGGCTGATGAATGACTCGTCGTTTCTTTGCCGCAGTGTGTCCAGCAGGTATGGTAAATTGTGGTATGAATCGATGAATGTCCCAAACCGCCGCTCCAGTGCGATCTGCTTCGCCCTCCATGCCATGGCATAGCTGATGCTGTACTGGTATTTGCTCTCTACAGATGTCTGTATGAACTGTGCTGGAATGCAGACATTCTTCACTATCTCGTGATACATCAACCCAGCCACGAGCTCAGCACTGATGTTCCGATGGGTGTCAGGAACACCGCTTATTACACATGTGTGCGGCACAACCCTTCGTATGACCCAATGCACTTCATACTTCCTCAGGGACGCATGCACGTACCCCTCACACCCAACAGACCTACATTTCACTGAGTACTGATCCCTGCTACTTTTCTGCACTCGAAATGTTCTCTGTGTCGACATCGCCCAAAGCTTCACCGCCTCTTTTACCTCTTTCTTCGTGCCATAGTACGCGCCTTGGACAACCTCGTTCGGTTTGTACGGATACCTATCGTCACTTCCGCCCTCGAGATTCATTCTGCCGGACATGTCAAGATTCCACATACTAGGAATCGGATCGTGGCCTCCGTCTTCATCCTCATCTTCGTCCTCTTCGCTGCTACCGTCTTCGACATTCGTCTGTTCCTCTCTAGCAACGGCATCATCATGCTCCATGATCTGCACTAGTTCAGGCCGTATCTCCCCCTCGTCCACCGAACCGCTGAGGTATTCAGTACCTCCTGTCGCGGAAGGTCCAGCGGAAGTTCCACCGACTTCCACTACAGGGCCTTCTTCTTCGCCAACAACTTCCTCTGCCGCTGCGCTGTTCTGTCCAACCCCGTTGCCTCCGCGTCCGCCTTCTTCAGATGACACCTCCTTATCTACTGCCTGGACCAACATATAATGCGGACCCTTCCGTGCCTTACTTGCCCTCAACCAAGCCCGCCAGTCCTTTGTCATATCTAGCGTGAAAAGATCCCACCGGACATGCTTGCAAGACTTGCTAAAATACGCCTGCACGGTTACACTTGAGACCTCCGGATCAAGACCGAATGCCCGTGTTAACCATTCTTTAATGTCATTGATGTGGTATCTCTCTGCATCTTGCAGGGTTAATCTCGTTTGTGGGAAACTACTAAGATCCACCGAACCAGTCTCTGGAATTGTACGGACGGTGCCAACACCGTAGTAAACTATAAATTCGTCTGGTTCTGACATTCCTGCCATCCAAAACGTCATATTTTAGCCTATACAGTCGAAGATACTATCATACGCCAATAATTTTTCTCGTCGATTTCTAATACGTTTCGAGTATTACGAACTATTATTCAACTTAATAGAAATTCTAAATCGATGTCGATTTGCTACTTCTAAATCAATGTCTATTTATTGTACCGTAATCATCTAATCATCTAATCGACTTACTACTCCGAATCATCTAATCATCTATCTATTGTACCGTACGTATCTATTTAAATTGCTACTCCGAATAAATATACCCTACAATTATATTTAAATTGCTACTCCGAATAAATCTACCCTACATTTACCCTTAAATCTACATCTAATACTATATCTACTACTACAAATATTAAAATGCTACAATGAACGGTGAAATTTTCAGAAATTTACCTCCAAATCGCTGCACAACACCTCTCTTCTTCCCTTCTTCTTCCTCCTCTCTTCTTCCCCTTCTTCTTCCTCCTCTCTTCTTCCCCTTCTTCTTCCTCCTCTCTTCTTCCCCTTCTTCTTCCTCTCCCTTCCTCTCTTTTCTTCTCCTTTCTTCCTCTCTTTTCTTCCTCTCCCTTCCTCTCTTTTCTTCTTCTTTCTTCCTCTCCCTTCCTCTCCCTCCCCGAAACGCCCGTGCCCCTTTGCTCCCTGTTCCCAGCACCGGCGGCGCGCTCGGGCTAGATATCCAGGCGTTATCGCCACGGCCCGTGGCGATTAGGCAGTTATCGCCACGAGCCGTGGCGATTACGACGCGTGGCATGGCGGTTGGCGAGTAGCGCGCGCATTTAACTCCCTATCGCCATGGCTCGTGGCGATTTCCCTTCTATCGCCACGGCTCGTGGCGATTTCTGATTTATCGCCACGCGTCGTGTCGAGACTGGTAGAAATCGTCGGTGGCTCTGGCGTCACCTGCTATCGCCACGAGCTGTGGCGATTTCTGCCTAATCGCCAGCGGCCGTGGCGATTGGAGGCTATTTTTGCAATATTTTGAAATGCGGTATTATTTCTGAAATTTCTGAAAAAAAAACTCATTTGCATACAACTAATCAACAATTATGTGACGGAGAAAAAAACTAGATGTATTCAATTCCTAGGTCAACAATTAAATACTTTAATTGATGAGGATGTATTTACATGACGTGAAAGTGATAGATACAACTTTTTAGATGTGACCATTGAAGCCGCTACTTTTAAAACCATTCGTAATGGTTATTCTAACAAATTTAACTATTTTATCCAGCACGAGACTGTAATAGACTTATGGTAGATCAGATGCAATTAGTATAGAAGATGAGTTCTTCCAAAGTTCAATCGGTTTTACAACTGGACTATGTGACGCCTCAGTTGTCGACATCATGTTTTATTAGTGAGTGTGAGTGATCAGATGCATGCGTACTCAGAACATTCCCAATTGTTTGTTTCATATCTTATAATTAGGAGGAGAGAGAAAACAAAATCTTATGCAGAAAAATAACCTCTCCAATAGTTTGCTTTTTCACATTGTTACTACAACTATAAAATATCACATCTTTGCTTGATGTTTGTTTGGGTTTCAACTTTGTGAAATAAATAATCAAGCCTCCAATAAGGATGTTGATTGTTTCTTGCTCATTAGTTTAGCAACATGGTCATTTCTTCTTCAGTAAACGACTTTACTCACTCTGCTTTCATTCTGTATTCCACATTACCAAAATGTTTATGTGCAAACCTCAAGGAAATGATTGGCATGGACTATTGGAGATGCTCTTACTATAAAAAGTGCAGACTACTTAAGAGAGTCTGCCTTCAACTGTCACAACGCTAAAAAGGTTTCAAATATGGAGTTAATTTTCAACGGCATCTCTATCCAAGAGCACACAATTGCTCTCAAATAGCCTCAAATGACGATATTCATTCGAAATGGAAAAGACTACCGGTCTATTATGAGCTTTAACATAAAATCGAGTTTAGCAAGTTTGATATCTTAAACGCCCAACTTTGATACAATATACAAATTTGAAGTCCTTGATTCATTTACCCAGCAATTATCCACCACCTATTTTCACAATGTTTACATAAACACCAACGTTTGGCTATGTGACCTAGCTATGTATAGTGATACTTCTAATTATGGATATACTAGTTAGTTGAAAGTATTTATTAATTTCTATTTATGAAAATATACTAGTTAGTTGAAAGTATATTTTTCTAAGATGTAATATAAAAAACCATACTACAGTTGTCGACGAGTAAACGTCTCTAGCGGTGGTCCGAATGGACCCCCTTGTTGGTTCGGCCGGGAGCGATATAGAGTTTTTTTTATGAGCCGGTGATGGCGTTTCAAGGATGAGGGTGGTTATGATGCTTGATGCCGGAGACACAGCGATTTTTCCAGGTTCAGGCCACCCGGAGGTGTAATACCCTACGTCCTGCTTCGTTGTGGGTGTATTGATCCTATCAAGATTACAAGGGTGTTCTTCCTTACAAACAGGCTAGCTGATCTTCTGATACCGAATAAAGAAATCTAACCAGCGCCCCCTTTTTCTCTCTCTGGAATCCGAACCCTTTGCATGGTCTGGGAACTCCCCTTATATAGCCGGGGGTTCACCACAGAGGCCAAGCAAAGGCTATGGCACCTGGTATCGTGAGCGCTAAGGAAACGCCTACCTCTTCATTTAATGCGCCGCGCCGGTGTTCGCGCCGCGTGTCTTCTCGCCATGCCCTCCGCCCGGGGGGGGGGCTGACAGTTTTATGCTCAGCGGGACCCGCGAAGAGAGGCTTGCCGGGCCCCTCCTGACTAAGTCGGTGAAGTATCCGCCCCTGGGCCCGCGCGTCAGCGACCAAACGCGGGCCACGTTCCGCGCGGTGATTTGACCCAAAGGGGCGGAAAGGGGTGATAGCGACGCGGGCGCGCGGGGCAGCGCGCCTGGCCGGTCAACAACCCTGTCAGACGGACCCCATCCCCTGACAGGGGCTATGGCAAAAAGGGATTTGCCCTGCGGGGATGGGACTGGCCTGATCGATATCATGCCCATACGGGACTTTAGCATTTAATGCCTGAATGACAGGCATTAAATGCCTCTGCCGGGACTAAGGCTTATGGAAGAAGCCAGCTCACTGCTGCGGCAGCCCGGAGGAGGGCCCCACAGGGGGGGCCCCACGACCCCCGAGCGCCACCTCCCCCGAGCAGCCCCTTCGGCCTCGGAGAGCGCCAGCTGTCCCGGACTGCCTTGGCCGACCCCGGGCGCTCGGGGAGCGTCCGTCGGGGGGCCGCTCGGGACTCCGCTCGGGGGAGGTGCTCGGGGGGTCCGCCCGGGGACCCTCCCAAGCATTCTTCTGGGCCCACGCCTTGCGGGATGCCGGTCGCTCGGGGAGAGGGCCCCGATCGCTTCCTTGATTCTTGGGCCTTGGACCCTCGGGACCGCAAGGCCCTTAGATGGCTCGCACGAACGTGGCACTCGGGGGAATCCCCCGAGTGCCCGGGTTTGACCACCGGGCCCACCTGCTTCTCCAGCGGGGCTTTTGCCGATAAGGCCGCCACGTGTCACGCCCTGTGGCCTCTGGTTGGCCTGCGCCGGCGGTTCGGGGGACCGTGGGTCCCATTCCGCCGACAACAGTCTATAAAAATTCTCCTAGCTAGCTAAATCTCACAGTTCAACACGATTTAGCACGGCAACCTCTAATTGACCCAAAAGGTATCTACAAAGGTAGAGTCAGTCATTGACTTTTTCATCTCTCCATGTTATTTAGAGTCGACTATCAAGTAAATCATACAATAATATTGTCTCCTAAGCTAAATCTACATGAAGAGTCAACATTAAATGCAGCAGCGTACAAAGGTAATTGATTGACTCTAGATGTTTCATTATGTGTTAAGAGTATGACTCTTCATGAAGAGACAGTTTTATTCTCTCTCCTTCAGTGGAGCAATTATCATGCATAGCATGACGACAAGTCAGTTGATGGCATGCCTTCGTAGATGCCTTGAGCGATTTTTTTAAAGATGCAACTAGAGAGCAATGTACTGTTTGGAGCAAGAGAGTACACAATCTAAATAAGGCAAGTAAGAAAACACATGGTTCTCGATTTTCAGAGTAGTAGTCTTGTGGTATCTCTTTCCTTCACATACAAGCACACACAAAAAATGACGTGAAATACTACTCTGTTACTGCATGCATAACAGATAAATTAAATGATGTAAGCAACACTTTAGACTATTTCAAAAATTAAAAATGCTACTTTAAATTGAGCATCGAAATAGCTATCTGTTTTCACGGTTTCGTTCCTCTGACAAGATCTTTAAACTAGACCCTACTTAGGTGTATTTCAATGAATATTTTTTTAAGCTACTTAACTTGATAAAAATTAAGTTGTTACTACCATATTGCTTTTTTCTGTCAATTAATGATGTTTCTTCTAATGAAACTGCCTTGTGGGAAAATGATTTTCACCATAAACAGAAGCAAGTTATTACATGAGAAGCTAAGAAATTCAATTGAAACCCCTGGAAAACGTCAAAAGCTAAGTTTTCCTAGCAAATCCTTTTACAAATTGGTTGTCAGTGACATAAAGCAAGTACGGAAGCAAGTTGGTATTACATTAACAGAAAGCAAGTTTCACTGTCGTTATAGACAAGTTGATATAACATGAAAATCAAGTTTTGATATAGTTACATAACTAGAAAATTAAGTTTCATCGTAAACAGAAGCATGTGTTAACATAAGACCCAAATAACGGCAAGTTTGTAATAGAAACAAGTTGGTGTTACATAAAAAGTAAGTTGAAACAGGGAACTCGTCCGGGCAGCAGTGAAAGATAACTCGTACCCACATCTACTTGAGGGGGAGACGGATTATCGAGCCTCGTCCGGAAAACACTTGAGGCTATCCTCCTCCGCTTAGCTTAGTGTTTTTTTATGTGAGAAAAGCAATCTACAAACATAACATTGCTTTCACTAGTCCTCTTAAGTTGCTTATAATTTTAAATGACTAGTTGTTAGGTGAATCTATTGGTTTCCGGAAGACAATATGCAATACCAAAATTTGTGCTTCTAATTTTAATCCGTCTGACCAATTAGGTACATTGGTTTATGCAAAAGCAATACCTCGTACTAAAATTGCTTGTGCTGCTAATTCTAACTTGCCTAACCAGTATATGTATATTGCTCTATTGCTCCTGCTTCTGGTCCTAACATTCGTGCTAATCTAGGTCTCTAGATTGCCTTTAAGGAAAATTAAAACATTTTTTTACCATAAATAGAAGCAAGTTGTTACTAAATAAAAATGCTAACAAATTGTAGACAACTTAGGAGTACAATTAGGCTACTTAACAATACTACTATGCAAATTCACATAGCAGCAGTAGAAGGCAACTTAGCGGTATTACTAGGCAAGATAGCAGCACCGTGATACAAACTCATGCACACCGGTACACATAATCTAACACAGACCACCCATCTCTTACCTCTTGAGACAAACAACTAGAAATATTGCAGGCAGCTTAGTAATAATGGTAGGCAACTACGTAGTGCAGAGGTGATTTACAAGTTATAGTATACCTACATTCACATAAAACAACCCTATGAAACTTGATGGATCAACATTTTAGGCAAAATACGATAGCAAGAGGAAAATACAAAATAGACAATAATAGGCAATCATACATATAGTCCTCTTCAATATCTATCGAACCTCAGTGGGAGAGCGATGAGCCCATCCTAAAAGGAATGACCAACCCCTCCCGTAAAATTGGTCTTCGACATCTATATAACAATGGGGGGGGGGTGATAAACTCGTATGGGAAACAGTGAAATGTAACACTTCTCTAGCATATATGTAACATCGGAAGGAGAGTGATGGACCATGGACCAATTCACTAAAAGATGGAACATAACGCTTCATTGACACCAATCTAAGCCCAGAGCAGGAGTGCTGAACATTTGCATACATCTTAATGTAACGCCTCCTTGACATTTACCTAAGTCTAGAGGGGAGTTGTCAACATGTCAGAAAAACTGTGAAATCTCACGTCTCCTTAGAGTAATCTAACATCCGATCAAACTTTTAAACGTTGTTAAAAATAAAATAAAATAAATCTAATACTAGTCTTGTTTCGAAGGGCTCGTCACGAGGAGCCTGATAGTACAAACAGATTCTGAATCTGTTGTTTGGTTCAAAAGTTATGGCCTTTTAATTTGTAGATTCAAATATCTATCAAATAAGTGTAAATTATAGAAGATGTAAGAGACGTTATGTAAGTGGAGCCTTGACTCTTATGGTCTTTCAATTTGGTCCCAGCAGCAGACGTGCACTCAACCGTGCCAAAAAGTGCACACACGCTTTTAGGGCCTTTCTAGAACACATGATTCTCAAAATGCTGGAATAGGAAAAACGTATAATTAGAATGTCATGAGTTGTGGAATCCTATAGGAAATGAAAATACATGAATATGCAAAACTAACTATTTGGATGCTCTACATGAATTTTACAAAAATTTAAAGAGAAAGAAGATTTATGCAAGACATAAATGAAATTTTCTATGAGGTCCAAGCTGATGTTAGAACTCATCTAAAATTTCTATGAATTGAGTTATTTCATAAGAATTTTATAGGATTTTAATGACCTTATTCCTGCAATCTAAAAGATTCATAGAAAAACTCCTAAAAATCTAAATCTTATAAATTTATTTAAAAATCTTTTAATTCAAAAGGCTTCCAAAAATTTAGGTTTTTGTAAAGAACTAGTGGCAAAATTAGGAAGTTTTTGATGAAATGCCCTGACTTACTTTGCCACTTGATGAAATGCCCCCCCTGAGAATGACTGGTGGGGTCCGGGGCCACCCGTCATTGGTACAAACGGGGCATTTCATTAAACGCACCAAATAAAATGAGGCATTTTATCAAATCCCCCAAAATTAGGAAGGTAGATTTGGCAATTTACTCGAGAACTGTTACATCTTTCCAACTCGACCCGACCCCACGCGGGCGACCTTTCCCCCTGTCGCTCCGCTACGAGAAGCTCACCACCTCCCCTTGCCACCACCACGAGCGCTCCGCTTCCGCTACTCTCCTCTCCTCTCCTCTCGTCTCCTCCTCAGCTTCGCCGCTATACTAGGCTCCAAATCTCAATTATATAACCACCGCCCCTTCCACCTTTCCAGACCTTTTGCCCCCTCCCCACCTCTCGTTCTCTCCTCCTCCCCTCCTCACCGCGCGCGGCGGCGAGATCTAGGGTTGGACGCGCCCCCTCCCGGCGAGGATGAGCAGCCCCCATGGCGGCCTCGACGACCAGATCGAGCGGCTCATGCAGTGCAAGCCCCTCCCCGAGCCCGAGGTAACGTCCCCCCCCCCTCCACATCCGCCTCCGTGTGTGTGTCTCTCTCTCTTCGCGGCCGGGGGTGGGTGTGTTCCGCCAGATCTGGCGGAATTGCGGCCTTGCGGGGCGCCGGGCTGGGTTCCGGGGGATATCGGGGCTCCATTTCGTTGTTAGCTCGCGCTGAAAATGGATGGAATGGCCGTTTAGTTGGTCATGCAGTTGCTGGGTGGTCACGAGCTGGGTTTGCGATTACGAGCGGAGCAGGACGTTACGCTCCGACGTTTGTGGAATAAGGTTCGCAGTCCGCAGATTGAGGTGTGGTGGGACGAAGAGACACAGGATTAATTGCTGCTCGAGGGACCTTCCGGCTTGCACAACATCACATTCAGCTGGTTTCTCCACGATCATTGGCAATCGCTGAATTTTGACAGCTGGTTGATGTCATGTAGAGGGAAATGGAGGAGCGGTGCCGGGAGAATGTTAGGGAGGTGTATGGCTCGTCCAAACCGTTAGATTCCCACCTTCGGCCTAATTGATACCATACCTTTCTTAGATTAGTTGTAGAACTAATAGTTAGGTTACCATTGATCTGTTCTGATCCTTGAATCTTTATCGTACAGGTTAGAGGACTCTGTGAGAAGGCCAAGGAGATATTGATGGAGGAGAGCAACGTTCAGGTATGCTGTTGTATATCTCTAAGATGTCTTGACTTTACTTGATTCATCAATGCTTCGTTAGGACAAGCCTCTTGTTTGGGCCTCGTTTTGTCCATGACAATTAATCCTCACCATTTGGTGTTAATGGTTCAATAGAAAGCGACAAGGTATTTGTCATGCTAATTGAATGAACAAGACAAGAATATCTTATGACTTGTAGCGTAATGTTTTATATACAATACTGGTCTTTCCAACTGCATAATGTAGTGGTGCCATCTGTTAAGAATTAAGATGCACATTGCCCCATAGAAAAAGAGGCTTTTAAGGTCCTTGGTGAGCTGACTTCCTGAATTTATTTTGTCTATATCTCCCAATTTTTCTCTTGGATGTTTGTCGTGATGTTATTACTTCACTAACTATTTTAGCTAGTATCAAAGTAATGGACCCTAAGAAATATGGTTCGGCAAGAATAAATGTTTCATGTTGAGAGTGCAAGAATCATTAGTCATTAGGCTCTTATTGTCGTCATTGATCTTTGCTCATACAAATCTTAATCACCACATATCATTGCAATCTAAGTACACAATTGGCTATTGTCACATCTGAAGAGTTTCTGGGTCAACTATCTCGCGCCTTTCCAAGATAAACTAATGTCTTTGGAACAACACAAATAATGCATGGGACTGTGCCACTCTGGAACAACACAGATAATGCATGGGACTGTGCCACTCTGGAACAACACAAATAATGCATGGGATTTCAATTGTACAATAGTGATTAGTGAAAGGTTGAACCAACGAATCAAGCCATACTTTTTGATGATAATGGTAGTTGGACATCTCAGTGAAATTCACTCAACATTTCCCTTTATTACGTGCTTTCAGCTGTATTGGATAATAACTAGTATGTATATTCTATCCAATACAATATGTGGATAATAACTAGTATGTATTTAATACGTGCAGCCTGTAAAGAGTCCTGTTACAATATGTGGTGATATTCATGGACAGTTTCATGACCTTGCAGAACTGTTCCGAATTGGTGGAAAGGTATAAATTGTTTTCTCTTGTTCAGTTTCCTATGTGCCATCTTGAATGAATCAAATATCTTGACGCCTTCTCTGTCTTTATCAGTGTCCGGATACAAACTACTTGTTTATGGGAGATTATGTGGATCGTGGTTACTATTCTGTTGAAACTGTCACGGTAAGAGTCGTATAAGCATCAACATAGCTTTATGCTTGCACCACAGAAGAAAAAATATTGTTGTTTATGTGCAATATTTGTTTGTACCTTACCAAAGTTGTTTCTTGGGTGGACACATTTAAGTTTGTATTATTTTGTACCTTTAGTAGCTCGTCATACTAATGTAATCCTTGAAAACGAACAGCTTTTGGTGGCTTTAAAAGTTCGTTATCCTCAGCGAATTACCATTCTCAGAGGAAACCATGAAAGCCGACAGGTATGTAGATCTTTTTACTGGTTCCTTTAGTTTGCTTGTTATTTCTCTGGTACATAATATGAAGTTTCTAGTGGTTTTCGTGGCATCTCTTCTTTTTTGCTACCCTACACGTGGACAATTGGACTGAATAATTTCTCAATCAATTTGCAGATCACTCAAGTTTATGGATTCTACGATGAGTGCTTAAGGAAGTAAGTATATTTCTTTATATGTAATAGTAAAACAACTAGGTGCCTTAGGCTATGAAATGTGTTGGTGCACTTGTCCTGTCTGAAATAAAGCTGACCATGTCATGTTCTTTTTGGTGAATTTAATTACAAGAATCACTTTCCTGCATTTATTGCAGGTACGGAAATGCAACTGTGTGGAAAACCTTTACAGATCTATTTGACTACTTCCCCTTGACAGCATTGGTGCGTATTGCGCTACTGCAGCATTTCCATTAACAGGCTTACTCAAGTTCTGTTCACTGTATCTCAAGCTATTCATTCTTTTCATAGGTTGAGTCAGAAATATTTTGCTTGCATGGTGGATTATCACCATCCATTGAGACACTTGATAACATACGTAACTTTGACCGCGTCCAAGAAGTTCCTCATGAAGGGCCCATGTGTGATCTTCTGTGGTCTGATCCAGATGATCGATGTGGTTGGGGTATTTCACCTCGAGGCGCTGGATATACCTTCGGACAGGTATATTTTGTACAAAAAAGTCTTGTTTTCTCACCATATTAAGCCAATTCTGGTCTGTTTTCCACTTACCTTGCCAATTATATCATTTCAGGATATATCAGAGCAGTTCAACCATACCAATAACTTAAGACTTATCGCTAGAGCTCACCAATTGGTCATGGAGGGATTCAATTGGGCTCATGTAAGTATATGTTCCTGAACTCCATACATGTCTATGGTTTCCATATTATGTTTGGTTAACACTTCACTACATTGAACAGGAGCAAAAAGTGGTCACCATATTTAGTGCACCTAATTATTGCTATCGCTGTGGAAACATGGCATCAATCTTGGAAGTTGATGATTGCAGGGAGCATACTTTCATCCAGGTATCATTATATTTGTAACATTTGTTCATTTGTTCTGTTAGAATTCATGATTATTTATAAAGATAAATAATTACGACAATTGAAGAAAAAAACATATATCCACACATATATCCCAAATGATGTAAGTCATGTAAGTAATTGAACTGGTCTAAGTGATTGACACTTCGGACATGGACCAGTGGATGCAAGTTGACACCAGTAAGTTATTTCCCAAGTAACATATTTCTGTAACATACGAGGGTTCCCTTTTCTGGACAAGTAATTGCTTATTGGATTGATTTGGTAATACAGTGCACATTGACTAACCAATTTGAGAATTGATAGGAAGTCTAACCAAAGTGTTTGGCTAATGGTCCTTGTTGCTTTCACAAATTGGATTTCCCCCCCATTTTGATTTGTCTTGATCTTCAGTTCTTGAGCTTTGTACAATGTAAGTTTTGTTGTGGATAGCTTGTCTGTCATGAGTTTGAGTCAGAGGGCAGCTTTTGCAACACTTGTTACATGTTGGTTACCCTTTTTTGTTTACGCCTTCTGTTAGTTCCATGCTTATTTTCTGTTGTACCTTACGAGTTGTGATGTGTCACTCTGCAGTTTGAGCCGGCCCCAAGAAGGGGAGAGCCAGACGTAACTCGTAGAACACCAGATTATTTCCTGTGATGTGAAGCGATGCCGATCTCTGCACCAAAGGTTTGATAGCTAGCTGAAGTTTCCTGATTGCAGATAATTTTTTGCTCAAATCTCCTGTGTTGTTCTTATTATTTTTGTCCATGACGCCTTTGGCTATTGTGAGCTGCTTTGCTGCATTGTGATTCAAGTGTATACCTACAGCTGGAAGGATCATTGTGTTCTCACTTATCTCTAACTGATTGATGGTTTGCTTGGGGGCTGCAGTAGTGAGTTTAAGGATCAAGCAGCATTTGTATTATGACAGGAAACTATTTCCCCTCTGTATTCGTTTTGTTTCCTTTTCTTCTTCACACATTTCACCTAATTTTATTTCCATGATTCTTGTAGAGATGAACAATGTAGTTGTATGGTTCTCTGTTGAGCCGTAGGTCTTGTGAACCCATATATTAATTTGCCGTATAGAATCACATTTAAGAACAATTAGCATTCAATGCAACTAGTATTTTGAGCACCGGTTCTGTGGTGATATCTGTGACGAATGTTTGGAATCGTTAGTGGATACTTTGTTTCTTGTGCAAAGATGCAGTTATGATTGCGATTTGCTCCAGAATAACCCAGCGAAGTTGCACTACACTTTCTTCTGGCCAAGTCATAGAAGATGAGGGTGAATTTTTATTCCATCGCCATAGGTAGAAACGATTTACATTCTTATCCCTATGTTTTTGGATGTTTGTCACTTCTGACCAAGGCTTTCTTTCAATGCGTAGTTTTGAACTATCCTTATTAACTCTACACATATCAGGGTATTTTGATCACATGTTCTTCAAAATTGTGATTAATTCGTATGCGCGATTTGGTGAGTACTATTTTCGGCTGGTATTGCCAGCGACCTGGCAGTTTCTGGCCTCATTTTTCGTGTAGGGTGGAGATGCGGCTGTCTGTGAATACCATACCTGTATATTTCGGTTCACATCTGAGTTGATGTGCCTGTTAGCGTAAACACAAGTCTACCTTCATGATGCGTGTGGCGACTGCTGTTTCAATCGTTCCTATCAGTGGTTGGTGTCGCTCGAATACATTCTTGGTTTCTCTTCTTATTATTCCGTTCCAAGAAGAATTGCCAGCTCGCCTGGCCTATGCTTTGGGGGGAAAATGCCACGTACCCCACCCAGTCGCCCACAGAACGTGTCATGTCTGGGGCAGCAGCTGTAACGTGATAATTGATAGCACAAGCAAGCACATCGATGGGTTCTTTGTCCGTCGCTTTCCTAACATCCAACTCTGCATCGCGCATTGCCGGTCACATAAAATCGCTGTGTGGAACTCTGCCTGAGATTACACAGGTGCATACAGGTGCAACTGTACAAGCGTGTTCCACTGGGCAAACATGAGTGAGTTCTCAAAGGAAAATACGGCGGCCAATGGAATTCAGAGTCAAAAGTGCCAATAGAATTCAGAGCCAGGCATTAAACTCGGAAGAAACTACCCTGCATCTTCTTTTCTTTCTGGTCGATCTTCACTTTGTCTTCCAAACTTATTTCGATGATACCTCGGCCGCATTGATATATCACAGAGATGGCCATCTTTGTAGTTGATTTTCCGGGTTCAATAGCAGTTTGAAGCACCCTCGGTGCTCATGGTGGTCACTCTTTTCATTAAACAAATGCAAAAATATGTCAATGCTTCCTCATTGCTACTTCAAGGAAAACACGTCTACAGACACACCACCCATGGAGGATGTGCTACCCTAAACATACAATGCAAAAATGAAGTCGACATCAATGTATTTACAGCCTCACAAAGACAACGTCTTATGAGTAGGAATCAACCGTTGGGTGCCTCTGAAAAGGGAGGGTTTGACTACAAGTTTAAATGAGTGAATATGGTTGGCACCAAGTCCACCACTGACCATGCGAGGCTGGCGTACTGGACAAACCTTATGCCGGTGTCCACATCATATGCCTCCTGGGGGAAGAGGGAGAAGACCTTCTGGAGACAACCGGCCTGCTTGGCGTCGGAATTGTTTGAGCTGTTGTTGGACGCCTTCAGCGCTGGGACATAACAGGATGAGACAATAGGAATGCCCAGGGTGTTGCACATGACAGGCAGAAGCCATTTGGAGAGCGCTTTGCTGCAGAATTTCACAACAAGGATGGTTGGGATCCCGACGAGGACCCTCCCTACGTATGCAAGAAGAGGGAGTTGCTGGCTGAAAATGAGGGGGACATCAGGGCTGTGGAAATGGAAGTAGGTTTGTTGGATGCCATAGACCTGAAAGGTGTGTGAAAAACAATGTCAGAGCTGCTTCGTGTAGAAATATAATTCACATGGGTAAACGAGATGTATCAATAACTGAAAAAAGCATAGGTGAAAGCTCTAGAGTTAGATTTCATTTGAAGGAATTATTTTGGTTCAAGCATATATAGTCATGGTGAAGACTATTATAGTCACAATTCAAATATGAAAGGTAACTGAATTTCCATCAGCAAATTAAAAATATAAGCTGGAGAGTGCATGCTGTCTTATTTAATCTTAAATCATTTCGGTATTCAAGTGCAAGCTCATCCTAGATAAATATCTTCTATGTGAGCAGAATCCTAACACAAGTTTTGGAGCAATAAATGTCTGGATTAAGCAACCATAAGTCATAAACAGAGAGTTCTTACAATTCCAAAAGCAACCCCATTGAATGCTGTGTGGAACTCAAAGCTAGGAGTTGGGAATTCTGGCTTTGGATATGCAAAGCACAGCAATAGAGAAAAGCTTGCCCAGAAGAATGTAACTGTAGAGAAAAGAACTATGAGAATATCCTTCGCCTTTGAATATCACATTTTACCTATCACCATACTCACAATATGCAAGTGCTGAGGCATATGGACATACCGTTTTGCCCAGAGACAACAAAGGCATCAACATGATCATCGACAACCAACCAGAATGCAAGGATCACAATGCCAAAACAGATCCCGGCGATAACATCGGTCAAGCTGTGCATGCCCAAGTATATCCTCGCTATCAATTTCAAGGAAGCCACATCGTCAGTATGTTTCGTTAACTGAGTCGCACAAAGAAATAAAAAACTCACCAATGCCAATTAGCATAACAAGTAAGAAAGCTAGAGATAGACCCGTGGCAATCATAAAACTGTCACACTGTCCGTACGTTAGGACATAATGCAGCATATATCTGCATTTACCGTAAGCAACATTAGCAAGGCAAACCGAAGTACATCGCAAAACAATTCTTCATAAAAATAATTAGAATAGGATTATACCCCATCAAACAAACAGTATTGAGAGCGTGCGATGAAGGCAATCCATATTCCATGGCATTTTCCTTCTCATCTTCCGTAGCTGTGATTCTTCTCACAGGGGGCGAACATGGCCGAGGAGCTGACACTAGATCCTATATCCACAAATATCTAAAATGTCAACAGCTAAACCAACCGAATAGCAAAACTCAACTCCCATCCATTGTATGATAAATAGATGATAACCTTCACAGAGTTGCCAAGGTAATCGCAGAAAGCCATGAGGAAAGTCATTTGCCTAGCCAGCTTGCCGTGTCCACTCTAAATTATTCATAAAACAAGAACAATTCACAGTTAATCCCACCTGGAATTACAGAAACAGAATAAAATGAGGTGACCAATGTGCCACAAGACATAAGACATACCCAGAAGAGGAGAGGGAGGAATCCTGTGTAGAAAGGGACGGAGACAACGCATGACAGCACAGAGAAGAAATTGTCCAGCAACTTGTGCTGCAACCTCTGCAATAATTAAACAGCCAATAAGAATAATAATTCGGAAACATACAAATAAGAACAACTTAGAAATCGTGGTCAAGTAAATATATACAGCACGAATATCAATGTTATCATAGGATGGCATTTCTATTTGTTTATTTCCTATCCAATCCAGGTATTTGAGTCAAAATTCATCTCAAGTTACATGATTCAATCACCTCACTGATTCTTCTTCCTCCTAAAAAAATTAACCAATCCTACAAGAATCAAGGCCGACACGAAGAACATCAAGTGCGTACTAGAATGGGCAAAGATTCCAACTTGTACAACAAAAGATACACAAATGCAGAAATTTTCTTCCTTCCTGTCCGCCAACCTTTTTCCTTTTCGATGGCCATTAGCTGGAACAAACATAAGAGAGATAGCACAAGAACGAACCTGTTGGAGCCTGAGGATCGACGGCGTCTCGGCGTGCACGCGGCGGGTGACCCACGGCTGCGCCAGCGCGCGCGCCCGCCGCGTGAGGTCGAAGAACGAGGCCGCCCACACCAACCCCGCCACACCCGACAGCGCCGCCGCCTGCCACCTGGTAAGCCCAGCGCCACCGGCAGCCGCAACGGCCTCCATCTCTCCCCACGATCCGTACAGCCGCAGCGGATGCCAAGATCCCCACGACAGAGAAGAGAGAGAGGGACTCGCGCGGCCGCAGGGTGGCCGCGCGGGGTCCTTGTAAGAGGTGGAGGGCTCGGGTGGTGGTGGGGGTGGACGGGGACGGGAGGAGGGGGGTGGCTTCGTTCGTTGCGGTTTGCCGGCCGCCCCCGCTCGGGACCGGACCACCACGCGGCTCTTGTTTGGTACTACCTTTCTTCCTTTCTCGTGTTGTCTGGGTTGTTTATTTTCCCGGGACTTGATTGTGACTTTGGAAGCTCTATGAACTCTAGTCCTCGCTCTTGATTTTCCTTCGGCCCGAGAGAGGTATGTCATCTCTTGATTTGGTTCTCTCGGTCAACGTTGCTCGTTAGGTTGTTTGGACGAGAAAGTACACGTACTTCCTCCCTTTTAAAATAATATAAGATAAAGTGCTTTTGATTTTGCACGATTTTTATTATGCAACTTTGCTCGTTACTCTCTAAATGAGTATGTAAATAAAATATTATAAAAATTTATATTACAAAATAATTTTTAATAAAAATCTAATGGTAACATTAGCCTCTGACCAATCTAAATCATTTTTAATTAATTAGTAATCAAAGATAAATAAATTTGATTGCACATTCTCTAAAAGAACATCTATTTTAAAATGAAGGGAGTATAGCTTTACCAGTAATGTAAGCTCTCATAAATTTAAATTTAAGTTTTTTTTTCTTATACCGTGGGGTCTCTACTACAGTTTTGTGTATAAAACTGGTTAGGCTCCATCAATTTTCAGAATATTTTTTCAATTCACGAGGAAACCGAACCAGTGGATTTGAAATTCTTTGATCCAAGAAAACCTTGGTCTAGAAGAACATATAGTTGGTTTCTTCAGGTTCTGAAGATTCTAAATGTTAATTCTCGCTCCTGATTTTACACTTTCTTTTTACATTTCTTCTCGAGCCAAGGGAGGTAGGACATCTTGGTGTATTGTCTTGCGAAATTAGCAAGGAAGGATGTATATGTTTTTTTGCGAGCCTTTACTTTTGGCTAAGGAGATTAAGGATCTTCTTGAGTTTTGGATGAGAGCCAAATTCACCTAGTGAGGATGGCCTTGCCCACTGGAAAGGCTAGCACAAGTTAAACACGACCCAGTTACTTACATGGCATATCTGGCAGACATGTATATTGCCACTGTAAATGTCAATTGTTCTGTAGTTTGAAATCGTCAATGATTATTTTTTGAACTCGTGCCCTTAGGTATTCATTTTTGGAGAGGAGGGGGCTTTTTACCTCAGAAAGCAATGGCACGATGCAGGCAAGGTGGGTCAAAGGGTACCTTAGGTCTATGCACGTTACTCCTAGTGGCCGTATTCGCCACTGCTAAAATTCAGTTTCACGGCGGGAGCTAGTGTTTGGACCACCTATGCCTTCATGTGAACAAGTTGATGCGTACATTTTGTTCGGTTGAAGGTAAGTATATCACATGCTAAACCCAATATCATTTGGCAATTTAATTTTTATATCAAATATTTGACAATTTCTTTTGAAATTATTTATTATGGGAGTTAGTTTAGTGACCTTAGCATGTATATAATCTTTCCATGCCACATTAAACAAGGCAACATCGCCAAATTATAAAGGCTACATTGTTGCTTCCCAAAGGAATTAGAAGGAAATGAAGACACGCTAATTAATATAGTGAGTAGTTCAAAGTTCAGACTTCAGTACCATCGGCGTCGAAAAACCGAGAGCACCAATGACGTAAGAGTTGCGACTAACGACTTGCAACATTAGTCTTTCTTCTCTTTAATATACGTACCACGTTGCTGTTATGCGAATGAACTGGCGGAAGTATAACGGAATAGGATGCTATCATATTAGCTGGCAATTCAGGAACCTGATGCCATCGCCTAACAGGTGAATTTGTACAATTTGGATAGGCTTTATGTATTTAGAATTTAGATAAGTAGGCTCAGCTCAACATTATTTTAGATGATAAAAGAGTTTATCTCCCCCCTCTACATCATAAGATGCATACAACCAAACTCATCAGTCAGCATGTCCTCATCTTTTTTAAGTTTAGGTAAAATCATTTGACATAACGACACACGCAGGACTTAAAGGTTTCGAAAAAAATATCCATTAGAGAGAATTTTCTTTCTAACACTCTTTCAGTCTTTCGTTGGTATGATTGGCTCTTTTGCCATTCGAGGACGACAAGTGGCCGTAAACAAAAGTACTAGGAAAATCCTCAATTAAAATATCAAAACCCGGAAAAACGTCAAAAAAATTGGAAAGAAAATTTCACGGGTTGCTGCGTCGGAACAATATTTCTACATTTTGTCAAATACTTTTACTATAGTAATTTTACAAAAGAACTTGCACTGGGATAAAACATTTGAATCTTCCTCGAATTTTATGTATCATTCTCGAAATTTTGGTGAAATTTGAACATCTATTCAAAATTTATCGTCTATTTTCTTCTTCTTCTTGTTCTTGAATATTTCTATTTTATATAATGATGTTTTGTTGTTCATTTGGTTTTATACTTGATCGTCAAGCAACTTTGCCCAAACGGCGTGGTGAAAGAGAAAAGCACACTAATGAAATAGTGGAAACATAAGACAAATCCGATTTTCCGAAGGCAAAACTGAAGACAGGGTTGCGCTGGGAGGAAAATATATATTTCTCTAAGTAAGATTATAAGACAGGTTGTATGCATCTGATTTGGTAGTTGGATTCCTGTGGTCAAGGAGAATGGGGTGGTGATCTCATTGATGTGGCTTGCTGACTTGGATATTTTCTAGTTCCTTCAGCAACAACAGAGGCGCATCTTGATACTAGCTTGACTTCTTCAGCTTTGGCACGCATGAAAATTTGGCTCGTGTCGATGTATTATGTCAACTGAGCTTCACACTAGTCAAATCAGCCGTTTAATAGTACTGTAGTAGAAATTATTCTAGGCAGGGCTCTGCATAAAGTCAGGATATAGATGCTGTTTTGCAATATGAGCACGATTAATCCGTGACCAACATACGAGTAAGAATGTACGACTATTTGAATCATGGTGATGATGCATGACGGGTTTGGAAACTTGCATATTAAGTTTGCAAAAGTCACAAGGATAATTGGGTATAATGCAGCAGACTTCTTGTCTTAAAACCAAGTGTCTCTTTTTCGTTCCTCCCAATACAAATTGAATTTGAACTTGATTTTTAAACGGTAGTTTGATCACTAGCTACTGCCTACAAAATGAGATCGGAAATTTTCACGTTGCTCTGGTACTCGAACTAACAAAATTTTGAAAATTTCACCACCTACATTATAATGCCACTTCTTGTCTTAAAGATAAGTACACTTGAAAAACGGAAGGAAATATTAGGAGTGAACTTGTCATGTGGGGAATTCCCTACAGCCGTCGTAGGCGGACAGCAGCAGCCAGCAATAACAGCGACAATATCTCCAATAGGGTTGGTTTGTGTCCAGTTTGATTCCTTGATGGATGCATTAGTTAGAGTCCGAATCAGACAGGAGAAGCACCTGCTAGTTCCTGTTATATTAGGAGAGTCCAATTTAAGTCAGGTTTGAACTGGAATCCAAGTCTGTCAAGTAGTCTAGAGTTTGTCCTATAAATAAAGGACCAATCGTGTAAGTTGAAGGCAAGCAATAAACCAATCTATTATCTCCTACCTCTGCTTCTCATCCCCTGCCTTTGCCGCGCGACAACTCCTCCACGGCTGGCGTCGCGCCGCAGAGGTCCAGGGCCACGGCCAGCTACCTCCCACAGCTACCCCCTGCGATCTAATCCCCCTTCTAATCACCCACCACGTGACAACTTGGTATCAGATTCAGTCCGATCCTTTGCCATCATGTCGTCCATCACCGACGACCCCATGTCCCTAGAGCAACAGCTTGAAAAGATTCAAGAGTCGCTGATGGCTTTATGCGACACCCAGACCATCATGGTGAATGAGCAGAAAACCTTCGCCACCAGATTGGATAGCCTCGTGGGCACCATCAGCGACCTCAACCAGCAACAGTGCGCGCACAACCTGGCTATCGCCAGGCTCGAGAAGGGGCATGCGGAGGGCAGCCTAGCAGCCAACAAGACACCAATTGGTGACGGCCTTTTTCCAGCTCCCGACCAAGGACACCATCTGCATGACACCATGGCTGATGATAAGCCACCGCGCTTCTTCCGGATGGAGTTTCCCACCTTCTACGGTGAAGTCGATCCGCTGGCATGGCTCAACCGTTGTGATTTCTTCTTTGAGTCGCACCGCACAGTAGAGACGGCTAAAGTCGGCATTGCATCCTTCCACTTGGTGGGAGACGCTCAGTTATGGTACGGGCAGTACAGGGATACTTATGGCACTCCGTCGTGGCGCCAATTCACCACCCTGGTCAACACGCAGTTCGGACCCCCGTCTCGCAGCAACGCGCTCGGCGAATTGATTTCCCTCAAGCGCACGGGTAGCGTTGCCGAGTTCAACAAGCTCTTCACGGCATTCCTTCGCCGTGCATGTAACACCCTGAATTCCAAAACCCAAAAATTAGGGCCAACAAAAACTTTTTGCTAATAATGCTCATTAAAATACACCGGATTAAAACTTTTAATCAAATCATGCTTCTGCAAAGCACTAAAATGAGTCAACCAAAATCTTCACCTCTGTTCCATTTCCTTAATCTATGCTTTGTCGAAGCTCTGTCCGGCAAGGAGAACAACCCTCGCCTTATATCTTGTCTCCATGCGGGGCTATTCGTCCTTGCATTCCCGCCACAAATACACCTTTGATATTCCTTCCCCCTTCCATCTAGCCAGTGCAACCTAAACCAACATCTACCACTAAGTGCCCACATGGTACTTCTGCGAAATTGGAACATATATACATCACAAACCTCTTCCGAATAACGTGATCTTCTGCCACCTACTCCGCCATGTTCTATCGCGGGTATGTGCAAAAAAATATACTGCTTTTATGTATACGCACATATGCAAAACCCTAATTCATTTTTTTCGAGCTGTGAATCAAAACCCTAATTCCTCGTGCAGCTCTGCTACCATCCTCTGCGTATATATGAGTACACCGGTGATATTTCCCAAAACCCTCGCCCTCCACAACCTCCTATAACTACTCTGACCCCATCGTCAACCCATATATGCTAAAATTCCAAGTGTATGTATGCACATACACTCTGAACTTTATTTCACTTTCCTTCATACATAAGTGAAACCTGAAGCCCTAGCTTCTTTGCCCTCTCTCGATACTTCTCTCCGAATCCTGACTGTTAAAACCATGACTTTATCGAAGTCTGGTGTAGTTACCAGGTGATCCCTTTTTGTTTCTTTCCCGACACCTGTGTCCAACCCTCCTCCGCATATATACCCTTCTCAAAGTTTGGCTGTGCGTCCCTTGACGCGGGACAACCCCGTTTATTCTTTCCCTGCCGGACTTCCTGCATGTCCATACACACACGCACCTGAAATTTTCGCATGCTTGGATACGTGCCAGTCTATCACCTAGACGCTCTCATGTATTTACATGTATCGTCCCATCTGTACCTGTATAGGTACGGATATACATGCATATATACATGTTCCCATAGGCCTCCTACCACCTTCCTCTTTCTTTTGGTACATGCCCTTTTCTTTTACTCCTCCAACCATGCCACTCAATTCTTCACTCCACCGAAACCCTCTCATCTACTCCCGCTGCAACTGGCCAATGTTTTCCCTGCCACCGCACGCAAGGTACCAAGCTGTCCATGTACTTCTTTCTTTTCTTCTCTACTTCTCCTAAAGCAAACCTAGCACTCAACCTTTTTCCCTGCTCACCTATGTGCTCCACGCCACCTCAACTCTGCCCACAACACCGAGCTGCCCATCTCCATCTCCCCTATACAACCAGGCTCCATGCCACCTTTATTCCCATAGCAAGTAAAAGAGCACCCAAACCCCAATGCCAACTCCTCTCTGGACTTTTACAGCAGCAACACGCCACCAGCTTCCCTTTTTACCTGCTCCTCATTTACTTCTTGCTAGCTCCTGCTTTCCTTTTTCACTGCCACACTCCAAGCCACCCTGGGTAGCAGCTCTCTTTTCTCCTGCCATGCATGTGCTGCTCGTATGCTTTTTCTTTACACCAGCACCTGCTAAGTCAGCTACTCCTTCTCTTTCTCATTTCTTGCTCTTCCCTGAGCAAGTCTACACACCAAGCTTCCTTGCACCCCGCTCCAACAGCCCCTACTCCAATACCGAGCTGCATCAGAGCAGGTTATCCATCAGCAGTCCGAGCCCCTTCTCTCTCCTTCTTCTCCTTCCTACTCTCTCCTCAACCCCCATGCCGAGCTCTCTCTTTCTCAGTCACCTACCTCAATGCGACCTCTCTCTCCTTTACTACCCGTGCTGCTCCACCACTCCCTTAAGCACCAGCCCGAGCTTACTCCTTTCTTTTCCTCCCTTGCTCTTCTTCTTATTCTCCCTCAAGCTAAGTTCTTCACGCACGCCAAGCAGACCAGCAACACCAGCAGTTGCCGAGCTCTCCCTTTACCACTCTTGCTGCGTCTCCCTACAAGCCAAACTTCAGCACCCGAGCGCCCTCATTTCTCCAGCGAGTTGCCCAAGCCCCGTCCTCTTTCAAGCTGAGCTGGTCCATCTCTTTCTCCATCCCCTGCGGGCCAAACTCCATGGCAGCCGAGCACTTAAGCTCCTGCCCTACCTTGCCGAGCACCCACAGCTCCATCTTGCCCATTCTTTTCTCCTCCCCCAAGCCCCAAGCTCCTTCTACCTGAGCTACCGCGGCCACCCCGCTCCTGCCACGGCAGCCCACGCTGCCACTTGCTTCTATCGCGGCAGCACCGCGGTAAGCTATTCCCTGCCGCAGCTCTTTTCTCCTGTCGCGGCAAAGCCCTGCCGCAGCTGCCTTGCTCCTGCCGCAGCTCTTTTCTCCTGTCGCGGTAAAGCCCTCCTGCAGCTGCCTTGCCCCTGCCGCAGCTCCTTTCTCCTGTCGCGGCAAAGCCCTGCCGCAGCTGCCTTGCCCCTGCCGCAGCTACCTTGCTCCTGCCGCGACAGCCTCTCCCTGCCACGGCAGCTCATTTCTGCCACCTTGCCCTGCCGCGGCAAGCCACCGGCAACTTGTGGCAGCTACCGCTGCCACTTTTCTCTGCCGTGGCAGCCATGGCAGCTCAAGGCTGCTGCCACTGCCCACCCCGTTGCTCTGCGTGCTGCCGCAGCAGCCCACATTAGCTGCCGTCACTACCTCGCCTCTGCCGCGGCAACTTCTCCCCTACTGCGGCAGTGCCGCGGCAGCCCCGCGCTGCTGTTTTCTCTGCCGTGGCAACCCACGGCAAGCTATTCCTCACCGCGGCAGCTCGCGGCAACCTCCGCTGCCACCCTTTTTCCTGCTGCTGCCCCTTTTTCTTGCCGCGGTAGCTCACAGCAGCTGCCACTGCACCGTTCTCCTGCCGCGGTGAGCCTCTGCCGTTGCCGCTTTGCTCCCGCCGCAGCGCGTCACTGTCGCTGCTACCTTGCCCCGCCGTGGCAAGCTACTACTGCCGCGGCAGCTCACGGCTGCTGCCACTGTCCCTTGCTCCTGCCGCGGCCAACCAACGGCAAGGTCTCTCCATGAGTTTTCTCTACCGCCCGTGTTTCTCCCGGGCGATGACTACTTAAGCCCCGTGTGCCCCTTTTTCTTCTCCTGGCAACCGAGCCCCATGGGCAGTTCTTCTTCGTCTTAGCTCCATCTGGTTCTTGGAACAGGTCCAGTTGTTTCCGAGCCCACAAAGATTACTTACCTTTGCATTTAAAACAAACCCAAAATATGAAGTGGAATAAAAAGGGAGAAGAGCTAAGAATTAGTTTATAACTCTTGTTGGTTTACTAGATAAACTACTATTAGGATAGATTTCAGAGCCACAAAACATTGTTAATCATCCCGTACAACCTCATGAACATTTTAATCCTTACCTTCATACATGCAAACCTCCGATTAAGATCAATGTTACTATTGATAAACCATGTGTCTTCTAAAAAGAAGTATACCATTTTAATTTCGCTCTAAAAAGCTTTTCATATAGCTCTCTCAAATCTCTGAAACATGAATAACTTCCTCTGGAACCAACCTTTGCATGAAAGCTAAAAGCTTATAAAATGCTAATGTGACCTTAGTCATGCAAACCCTAGTTGTTCCAAGTTCAGTACATGGTTGTTGTGCTGCGTTAATGTATTTTGGTTCCTAATTGGATCTTCCTTGCATCGTTGCTTATTCGATGCCCTCCGACGTGTAGATTACGACGTAGCGTTGCCACGCGGAAAGGATTTCAAGCCGTCGCCATATCTGGACAAAGTTTCGGATTAAGGCCACTACCGTCAGGCAAGCTCTCCACCTTTGAACATGTTGAATCCCAAGTTTACGAAATGATAATTTGTTTGCGAAACATGCATGCTATGTTTTACTACTATTATTTTATGTAGAATAGTCATGTCCGACACTTAGAAAACCCTAATCCGACCTAGAACTCCTTGTCACCCTAAGGACTATGTTTCCGGAGAAACAATAACGGGAAACTTAGGGTAGACTATATATATATATATATATATGCTTAGCCCTGCAGTAGAAAAACTAGGTTTTCCAAAAAAAAGGGGAAGAAATACCCCATATTTCATGTGGTGACAATTTGAAAACGGACCGTCGTGTCCGGAGGTGTATGAAGGTAGTATATCCATGGGTTGGGATATCTTACCGCAAAGTGGTTTTGTGAAACCAAAACGAAAATGGAGAAGATTTTGATCCGGGTCGGAAATGAAGGGCGAAAGCAGGAGGCTTGTTAAAGTGCGAGGTAAGGCCCGGCGTGGTTCTCGCTGCCCATTTATGGGAGTGGTGTGGAGTCCCTCTCGGATCACCTAAGGACCGATCTTAAGTACCGTTTGGCCAAGTCTTACCGTACGTCCACATGTCCTTTATGGGAAGGACTTGATCTAGTACCCGGCCTGAACTAGCATGAACCCGTAGGCAGTGTGTAGCGTGCAAATGAGGTTGCAACCTCTGTAGAGAAAAGTTTCCGCGGGAAAGCGATGGCTTGTTCGCCACAAAGTTGGAACACCAACCTCTTTGCAAGCGATGATACTGACTCAAGTTAGGTCTGGAACATGTTCTTCTGGCGGGTTCATGGCTGAGTTCACATCGGCGAAGAGTCTCGTTGTACTAGCTCTGGTAGCATGCAGCGCGCAGTATGCCCAGGGTGAACTACATCGTGTGGGTAAAGCCGTACCACCTCTGCAGAGGGTTAAAACTATTCGAATAGTCGTGTCCACGGTCATGGACGAACTTGGTTGGGCCACACTAAAGTAGACTGATTTTCAAAGTCAAAAATGGGTTATGGGTTTAAGGACGCGATCCGCCGTGTTCGCAGGGTGACATGCAAATTTCCCGTTGTGTCGGGAAGAGTGAAGAAGGGAATTCCCCGTGGACTCGGGCAAACCCTAGTATCCCCGTCGTATCGGGTGAGCTAAGACTCCCCGCCGAAGCGGGTGACCACCAGGCTTTCCGGTGAGTAGGAAAAGCACAGATATGATTCCCGTTGTTGCAGGGAAGACAGGTGGAACAAATGTTTGTCTCGCAATACTGAGGCGATTTTCGAAAACCGCTTTAATATCTATTTATGTATTTCATGCAAACTTACTTTTTCGCTCAATATGAGACATAGGTTAGAGCCATTTTCTTGAGTCACCCCCGCATGCATTATTTTATCCGTATCAACTCCCGGTGGGAAGTTTGCGAGTGCATTCAATGTACTCACCTAGCTTGTTGATTTGGCCAGACAGAAGGGCAACAGCTCGAAAGCAACGATGTTATCTGCGCAAACTAGGGCGAACCCCCAGTCAGTTGCCTGTCGGGAATGGCATATTGATGGGCCTTCACCGTTTGATTTTCGCTGCAAGTTTCTAGCCGTTGGGCTAAAGGTATAATTATTTGATCTTGAATATCGGTTTTATATCAGATTCTAATAAGTGCGTGTATGACCTTGATATACAGGTTACTTGTGTGTACCGGCTACTGATCATGGGACCGGTACAGTAAACACAAGGGTTTATTCGGTCTTAAACCGGGTACGCCACAGTGCACCAACCCTCCCACCAGACCAACAGATCATGATTTACATCACTAATCTGCAGGAGCCCCTCAAATTAGATGTCGAGCTGTGGCGCCCAATTACGCTTTTGGAGGCAATGAGCTTGACTCGCACCTGCGAACGTCGGGCTGCTTAGACGCCGTCGGCCCCTACACTCGGCCCGCGTGGGACCAGTCGCGTGCCCCCAGCCTCTCCTGCACTAGCATTGGTGGGCACGGCAACCGCACCAGCGGGGCGGCAGCGGCGCACCTTGTCTCCAGCGGAGACGACGACCCGCCGCGCCCAAGGACTCTGCTTCAATTGCGACGAACAATTCATCCCCGGCCATCGCTGCAAGAAGCTGTACATCATGGAGATCGACCCCGACCTTGACGACACCCCGGACACCGGTGTTGACACCACTGAGCCAGGGGTGATGTCCATCTCTCTAGCAGCTATTGCCGGCGTATAGCCCCGTTCCAGACACACGCTTCAGCTCCGGATCACCATCGGTGGAAAAGATTGGGTGGCCCTCCTCGATTCCGGCTTGACATACAACTTCCTCGCCAACCGCGTCCTCGCAGCTTCCGGGGTGCGCGCCCAACCACACCCTAGAACGCATGCGACGGTGGCCAATGGAGATCGTATCACCATCACGGGCCTCTGTCGTGACCTCGTCCTCTCCATCGCCGGCGACGCCTTCACCTTGGACTGTTACGCCATACCACTCGAAGGGTTCGACGTCATCCTCGGTGTATAGTGGCTCAGCACCCTCGGCCCGATCACGTGGGACTTCTCGGATCTCACGATGTCCTTTTGGAGGGGCGCTCACCGGGTTATGTGGCAAGGTCTTCCCCCCTCGACTCCGTCGCCATAGGCACATGCTTGTGTTGCACCTGACGTCCTGTTCGAGCTCCTAGATGACTTCACCGACATCTTCAACATGCCTCACGGTCTACCACCAGCACGGGAGTGCAGCCACCGTATCCGCCTCCTTCACGGTACGGACGCGGTCGCTGTACGACCCTATCGATATGCGCAGTTACAGAAAGACGAGCTCGAGCGGCAATGTGACGAGATGCTTCAGCAAGGGACAATCCGCAAGAGCCACTCCGCCTTCTCATCACTCGTGCTCCTCGTCAAGAAGAAAGACGGGACGTGGCGTTTCTGTGTCGACTACCGTGCCCTCAACGACAAAACCGTCAAGGACAAGTTCCCTATACCCGTGGTGGACGAACTGCTGGACGAACTCCACAGCGCCAAGTTCTTCACCAAGATGGACCTACGCTCCGGGTACCATCAGGTGCTCATGCATCCGCCGGATATCGAGAAGACAGCTTTCTGCACTCACCAAGGCCTCTTCGAATTTGTGGTGATGCCGTTCGGATTGACCAATGCCCCGGCAACCTTCCAAGCACTCATGAATGACGTGCTGCACCCTTTCCTGCGCCAGTTCGTGCTTGTTTTTTTTTATGATATTCTCATCTACAGCTCATCATGGTCCGACCATCTTCGCCATGTGCGCGTGGTGCTTCAGACGCTTCGCCAGCACCATCTCTTCGCCAAGCGCTCCAAGTGCTCCTTCGGCAAAACCACGGTGGCCTACTTGGGACACGTCATATCATCCTCCGGTGTCGCCATGGACCCGCAAAAGGTCCAAGCCGTGACGGATTGGCCGCAACCTCGAACGGTGCACGCGATCCGTGGGTTCTTGGGACTGGTAGGCTACTACCGGAAGTTCATCCGCGACTTTGGTGCCATAGCTGAGCCACTCACACGGCTGCTTCGAAAGGAGGGGTTCGCTTGGACCCCCGAGGCCACCACCGCCTTTGGCTTACTCAAAACAGCCCTCACAACGGCACCGGTCCTCCACTTGCCGGATTTCACCCTTGACTTCATTGTCGAATGTGACACATCCGGCACCGGTTTTGGCGCCGTCCTACATCAAGCGGCTTTCAGCAAGCCCATCGCGCCGCAGCATGCGAAATTGGCGGCTTACGAGCACGAACTCATTGGGCTAGTTCATGCTATGCGGCACTGGAGGCCGTACCTATGGGAGTGCACATTTGTGGTACGTACAGACCATTACAGTTTGAAATTCTTACTTGACCAGCGCCTGTCCACAATTCCGCATCACCATTGGGCGAGCAAGCTCTTGGGTTTTGACTTCCGTGTGGGGTACAAGCCCGGGAAACAGAACATCGTCGCCGACGCACTTTCACGCAGGGAGATGGATAGTTCGGCCGTGATGTTGGCCCTATCCGTTCCCCACTTTGATCTCTTCGACGACCTGCGCAGGGACGCAACCACGGACACAGCATTGCTAGATTTGCACACTAAAATTCGCATCGGCCAGCAGCGGGGCCCTTAGTCACTGAAGGACGGTCTCGTGCTCTTCGACGGCCGTATCTATGTGCCCGCTTCCTCGCTGTCCGTGGCAGCCATCATTGCTGCAGCTCACGGTACAGGGCATGAGGGCATCCAGAAGACGCTACATCGCCTACGGGCTGATTTTCATGTGCCCAATGCACAGAAGCTCATGCAGGAGTATATTCGGGCCTGCGCAACATGTCAGCGTAACAAGAGTGAGCAGCTGCACCACATGGGCGCATTGCAGCCACTGGGCATTCCAGAGATGGTCTGGTCGGATATTGCCATGGACTTCATCGAAGGCCTGCCCCGCGTCAACGGCAAATCTGTCATTCTGACAGTTGTCGACCGTTTCTCCAAGTCAGCTCACTTTATTCCTCTGGGACACCCTTACTCCGCCAGCTCCGTGGCCAAAGCTTTCTTCGACACAGTGGTACGCCTCCACCAGATTCCATCTTCCATTGTGAGCGATCGAGACCCTGTCTTCACTAGCAAGTTCTGGACAGAGCTATTCTCCTTGGCTAGTGTGAAACTTTGTCTCAGTTCAGCATTTCACCCCTAGTCCGATGGTCAATCTGAGGTGACAAACAAGATCATCATCATGTACCTGCGCTGCCTCACAGGCGACCGACCCCGTCAGTGGCTCCGCTGGCTGCCATGGGCAGAATACTGCTTCAACACCTCCTTCCAGACTTCCCTTAAGGCGACGCCATTCAAGGTGGTGTATGGCAGGGACCCTCCTGCCTTGCGTACCTACACCGACGGGGAATCTCGGCTACCGGCTGTTCGACAACTGCTTTACGAGTGCGATGAATTTTTGGCAGCAGTTAAAGATCGTTTGGCGCAAGCGCAACAGTACCATAAGGCTCACCATGATCGCACCCACAGAGAAGTGGAGTTTGAGGTGGGCCAATGGGTTTGGCTACGACTACTACATCGCCCTATCGCATCACTGCAAGTTAAGGGCCGTGGCAAACTTGGTCCGCGCTATTTTGGGCCCTATTAGATTTTGCAACGCGTCGGGACAGTGGCTTATCGCTTGCAGCTGCCGGCCATAGCTCGCCTCCATGATGTGTTCCATGTCAGCCTACTGAAGCCATTTCATGGTGATCCGCCGGCAGTTCCACCCGCACTTCCCGCGACGATGCACGGCCGCGCTTGTATTCAGCCCGACAAGGTACTCAAGGCACGTGTTTGTCGCGGTATCCATGAACTCTTGGTGCAATGGAAAGGGGCAGTAGCAGTCGATGCTTCTTGGATGCCACTTGCTGACTTCCCGAAGGCCTATCCAGATCATCAGCTCGCGGACGAGCTGACTCGCGAGGAGATGTCATGTGGGGAATTCCCTACAGCCGCCGTAGGCGGACAGCAGCAGCCAGTAATGACAGTGACAATATCTCCAATAGGGTTGGTTTGTGTCCAATTTGATTCCTTGATGGATGCATTAGTTAAAGTCCGAATCAGACAGGAGAAGCACCTGCTAGTTCCTGTTATATTAGGAGAGTCCAATTTGAGTCAGGTTTGAACTGGAATCCGAGTCTGTCAAGTAGTTTAGAGTTTGTCCTATAAATAAAGGACCAATCGTGTAAGTTGAAGGCAAGCAATAAACCAATCTATTATCTCCTACCTCTGCTTCTCATCCCCTACCTTTGCCGCGCGACAACTCCTCCACGGTTGGCGTCGCGCCGCAGAGGTCCAGGGCCACGGCCAGCTACCTCCCACAGCTACCCCTGCCATCTAATCCCCCTGCTAATCACCCACCACGTGACAGAACTGGATGGTATACTGACGCATGCATGTGAACTTAGTTTGCCTTGTAGAATTAACAGAAGCAATTGCCTACATACTTAAGTAACTTATCACAAGTGCAAATCTCAAAACTAAATGGATGGCAAGTAGCACAAACACATCATGCCCAGTGTTTTTTAACCAACAAAAACATTTGACTTACTTTGGATTGTTTCAGATCCCAGACACTGCTATTTGCCTAATGTTCTGTGATCTAATTTCTGTGTCATGTTTCCCCTTCAAAAATAACAACGTGCCAAAAAAATATTCAATATTCTGTCACCACCTTGTTAGTTGTCATAAGCTGAACACAATACAGACACCCCCAATGAACAATGCGATTTTATTCAAGCCACTGCTTACGGAACACACCCAATTGTTCAACAATATTTTGTATTAAAGAGATAATAAATACCCCTTAGGCCCCTTATAGCTTGCTGCGATTTAAGAGTTCTTGCTTCAGCTGATCCCTCAGAACCCTTCTCAACAGCTTGTTTGAAGCAGTTCTTGGGAACTCGGGAACGACTTTGACGTAGCTCACCTGTCAGGACGAATAGACAATCCAAATTATCTTAGTATATATGCGTTCATCTGATAATTTGAACTGAACATCAGAAAAGAGGTCTTACCTTGAAAAGAGGATTGAGATTTTTTTGTATGGCTCTCTGGAACTTGCTCTTTAGAATATTTGCATCATATGGTGCTGATCTATCTTTTAGCACTGCCAAGATAGCCAGTTGTTCAGGTCCCCCACCAGCAGGTTTGATGCTAACTGCTGCTGTTTCTAGCAGACCCTCGTCGGCTCTATTACAAACCCGTTCGATCTCCACTGAACTGGTCTGTTCAGATCAGAGCAGTATTGAATTGGTGTCATGAAATGCAAGGATGAAAACAAGGGACTGAAACATCGAAAGGGGGAGGCTCAACCTTAATTCCTCCAAGATTCATAGTGTCATCGGATCTGCCCTGCACGATATAGTAACCACCGACTGTCCTCTGGATTATATCTCCATGGCGTCGGAGTTGCTGCAGTACAATTATAAAATACGAGCTTTCACCATTCTGGTTATGACTTCTAATAGTACGTAATTAGATTCATTTGGTTCAGCAAAGGGAACATTGACTCGAATCTTGCTAGTTTTTCGTAGCAAAGTTATAATTGCACAACTGATGCCAGAACACAAGAATATGTCTAGATCACATATTAGCTTCTCGTCTTCTTAGTAGAGCACTGTTAAAACTGGAGAACATCATTGACTTTATAAAGCTTAACACGTAGACTACTGCCAATGTTGAATGTCTTTGACTGTAACAATTTTTGTCAAGAAGTTTAGATAAATGGCAGAAGCTAAGCAACCCCATGGTCTTTGTTGTTCAAATTTGAACTACAGAGTGTTCGTATAGGAACCTAAATAGAGAATTGAGATAAGCAAATCCATACCCTTCCTTTGTAAATGGGCATTCCATCAAAGTAAACCTTATTGTTGTCAGCATTGAGAAGCCAATCAGTAGCACCAAAATATAGAGGGAAGAGACCCACTTCTCCAGCACAAGGTAGATCATCAGGCTATATAGCAACCTCAAATGGTTATGCCTCGAACACAGTTACCAAACTTGGAAATTTCAAGGGACAATACTTACATACGGATTTCCTTGTTCATCAAGTATGACAAACCCAGTGGACATGGATGCGCCACTAAAAGCTCCAAAGGCTTGTGGCTGTAAAAGACTCCCTTGAATGTATGAGGATGCCAGCTCCGTGCCCCCACAGCACTCAACAATGGGCTTGTAACAGGCACGCGAAGATAACCATAGATTATCATCAATATCAGAAGCCTCCCCTGTTGTAGCAAGTACCCTGCAATTATAATATTGTAGCTTCCTTCGACCAAATTGTAATGAAGCTGAATGCCTTCTAACAGTGTAAGTAGCAACTGACCTGATTTTGGTCCAATCTAGCCCTTCAGTAAGATTCCCAGCCTTCCATGACTTCACCAAGCTAGGTATAGTTCCTAATACATTCACACGGGCATCCTGCAAAATATTTCAATGGACATTAAAGTGAAATGCATGATCAAGACCCATTTATATTTATCTTCTAATATAAATATGCATTGCTCAGACTTTGACAATACCCTACCTGCTTCATTCAGAAAAAAGAACTCTACAGTATCGCTGCTTCATTCAGAAAAAAGAACTCTACAGTATCGTAAAGAAAAACAGAAATTGGGAGCATAGACAGGCTTTGAGGTTAATTGGGTCCCAGTAGAAGTGTGCTGTAATCAAATATGGAGTAAGCTTTACCTGTACTACATTCAAGGGAGTAACGGATAGTTGGATATGTAAAGAAGCCCTACATAACTACAGCATTTGCAAACATGGATAAATCTTCTTTAGCAGTTCAAACTAAGTGATGGTTGCAAATTACACCACACCTGTACAAATTTGCAGAAACCACGTCCAAGTGGAGAACCATTATATAAAGCCAAGGTCGCACCGCTTAGAAAGCATGAGAACAAGACTATAGGCCCCATAACCCAACCAAGATTTGTAGGCCAGCAACCTATGTCCTGTGGGTGAACATCCAAATGTGCCCACGTATCAGCTGTGCATCTTAATGGACAAAGTTGTGTCCATGGTATAGCTTTTGGCTCTCCTGCACGAGAAGCAAATAAAACATCTCAACACGTGTGAAGTTGTGAACAAGGGAAATGGTGCAACAAGATATAAAAGGAAAGGTGTCAGGAACTCAGGATACTCTATACCAGTTGTTCCTGAAGAAAAAAGTATATTAATTAGGGCGTCTGCAGATTGATAAACTGGAGAGTACATGGATGATCTGCAAATCCAAGACATATTGTTGCCATGTTGGTCATATCAAGAAATCATCTTTGTTTTGCATCGAAGGTGTTAAATTTTCATTAAAAAAAGCATCTAAACTCAAAGGACGAAACTTATTGCATACCTTCCAGCAGCAAGAGAAAGAAAATACTTCCAGGAGATATCACCATTCCTTGGTGTAACTCCAAGACAGTCTCCAGTTGCAGGAATTAGAATAGCTCTAGATGAAGTCCCTTCCATGACACGGCTGAAGAACATAATTAATTTGATCTACTTAGATGAGTGCTGAGCATTTTTCTGTGACAGTTAAGTAAGTTCATGCAAGAAAATTCTAAGTAAAAATATATTGTCAAATCCATGAGAGCAATTGTTTTGATAGGACGAGATCCTACCAAGATTAAGTACCTTGTTTTTAAATACTGAGCAAATCAAATATTGAAACACAGATATTAACTAATTGATTTCATAAGTCATACCTGTAAAGTGGAAATTTCTTCCCTCCCCTAATAATGAAATCCTGAAATCTTGTGAAATTAGTGTAAGCCCTACTATAGTACTGATGGACGTAAGGCTTGCTACGGTCTAACCTGAGTAAAAATTGCCTTTGCTTTTGAGACCCTCATGCGAGCGCCGATCTCCTGAGGTGCGAAACTGTCTGCTATTGACACAACAACAAAGCCACCAAGGATGATTGCCAAATATATGATGACTGCATTGCATGTCAGAGGCATGTCTATTGCAATCCGGTCCCCCTTTTGGAACATGGTATCAAGAGCATTTGCAACAGCCCTGAAAACACCAAAGCAACAAAACCATGATTACGACATTCCAGAATAAGTCAAAAGAAAATCCAAGGTATTTTTGTGTGCTCCCTTCTCTTAATTGATAAAAGATACATACATCACTTGAGTGCGAAGCTCCTTTAATGACATACGATTCACTGGATAATCATCAAGGCCCTCATCCCTCCAAACAATAGCTGTGCTGTCATCTGACCTGTTTTGGGAAGGCCAAGGCAGCAGGCAGCATTCAGCAATGTTAAGCACTGCACCTTGGAACCATGTTCCTCCTTTCTTTGATTTATCTGATGCATCTAGAATCGATTTTGGTTCTCGTAGGAACTTGACTGAAAACTCCCGTAGCACCATTGGCCAGTAGACCTAAGAAAGGATAACCTCAGAGGCTACGACTAAATTAAACATTATACAGAAAGAAAATTTTGAACTGATATTTAAGTTATTAACTCATAATGCAAAGTAATTTACTAACAACTGACCTCCTGATGCTCTACAGAGAACTTGTGGAAGAGGTTAAAGCTTGAAATTGGGTCCTTATATGATGATCCTAACAGCTTTGGTCCATTTGCTTCCATCAGTCTCCCAAGATTTGTTCGCTTACAGTCAATCCTGCAACAATCGAACCAATTGTGTCATGAAGTAAAGTAATCATATATATTGATCATCATATCACATTGTGCACTTCATGAACTAAGTTGGATGATATCGTCTGCTTGACTGATTGGTGGAACTAAAGGCTTTAAGTTTACATTGCTTACACTAGCAGCCACTCTCATTAGTCATTGACTGCTCCGAGCACCATCAACCGTCCTTGCACTACTCGATTGGATCAACATTTGGCAACAACAAAATGGATATATACGTGACACCGATTTACGGCGACTTACGGGGAGGGGAACCAGTAAGGCGGCGGGCCCCGCGCGGCGCGGTCCCAGCCGGCGTAGACGGAGTAGTACACGAGCTGGTGAAGCGCGTGCGGGTGCTCCGGCCGCAGCACCCCAGCCGCCGCCACCGCCGCCCATACGTCGTCGTCTGCCGCGTCCCCCGACGACGACGCTGCGGCGGCGGCGGCGGCGGCAGAGCGGAGCGCCGCGAGGAAGTGGCCCGCGTCGGCGGCTGCGAGCCCCGCCGCCTCCACGTCGCGGGGTTGGATCTCCCGCACGCTCCCCCTCGCGATCGCCGCGGCCATGCGCCTCGCCTCCTGCCTGCTGCTCGGCTCGATCTCTCGGTCCGCCTCGCCGCCGTGCTGTGCCTTCCGCGGGAGCAGTGCAGTGGTAATGGTACCTATTTTATTGCCGCATTTGGATTTGGTTGATCTGGCGATGACGAGGTAGGCGACGCTTTTCGGGGTAGGTAAAATCGTAAACGGTTGGGTGGGATGTGCGGTGCGCGCGCGTCCGTCCGCATGTCTGCGTCTGGTATCGAGCGGGCCGGCTCGGTTGCTGCTGCCTGTGCAATACATGGTCTCAACCCAGGACGCGTATGATTCACCACCTGCATCATCGTTATCTCACGGTCAGCTTCAGCCAGTGCGTCCTTGTTTTTCCCTTCCGACTTAGCCATCTCAAGGTGTTATATCATCGTCAACAAAGTAATATAGAGTGGAAAGAAAAAAAATAAAACAAATATAGATTTTAACATAGAATGAAGCCTTTAGAGGCAATATCTTTATACATTTTTTATCTTCTAATAACTCTTTGAATAGAATCAGTTTAAAAACAAATATCACTATATAAATTATTTAATAGCCGACTTTAGACGAGAAGAGATAAACAATCAATGACCAACTTACAGAAAACCGCGCTCCCGACGCCGTCCGGCCGTCTCCCCGTTTCTTCGCCTCGTCACGCTCACACCGGACGCAATCAAAACAGTGTTCGTGCAAGCAGCAGCACCCAACAATTTTTACGGCTCAGATCTACCGCGGCGCGGTGATTCGCGGTCCACGTTCCCGGCGCGCGAACAAGTTAGACGTGGCGATAAGTTGTGCCGGCCAACCGCAGCCGCAGCCGCAGCCGCAGCCCCGCTCGCGCGCGCATCTCCCGCACGCCACTCAACAGCCACAGGTTTCTTTCTTCCACTTCTCAAGCCTCTTTTACGTGTCCACGCCCTCGCCGCCGGCGGACGCGGGAGATGACAATGGACCCCCTCTCCCTCCTCCTCCCCCGCGCGCGTCCTTCCCTCCCGCTCCGCACTGGCGCGCCGGTTCCAAACAGCACCAGCCCAGCCGCCGCCCGGCTAACGCCGGCGCGACGACAGTGGCGCGGCGCCCGGCTGTCGCCGATCTCGGCCGTGGCGGCCGGGGCGCCGCGGACAGAGGAGGAGCCGCCTTCGCAGGCGTCCAGTGGTGAGGAGCGGTTCGACTGGCTGGACCAGTGGTACCCGGTGGCCCCCGTGTGCGACCTCGACCCCGGCGCGCCGCACGGCAAGACGGTGCTGGGGCTCCGCGTCGTCGCCTGGTACGACCGCACCGGCGGCGCCGGAGAGTGGCGCGTGTTCGACGACGCGTGCCCGCACCGCCTCGCGCCGCTCTCCGAGGGCCGGATCGACGACAAGGGCCGCCTCCAGTGCGTCTACCACGGCTGGTGCTTCGACGGCCGCGGCGCCTGCCAGTTCATCCCCCAGGCCCCGGCCCTCGGCCCACCGGTACGCACGCCATCGATCACAACCTCGCCCCCTCCTCTTCTCCTTCCTCCATTCTTCTTCCACTCCTTGATCAATCAAGCCGAAGATAAAAAAACAAATCAAATCTTTTCTCTCCATTGATCCTCGCGCACGTCGCAGGTGCACAAGAACAGCAAGGCGTGCGTGGCGTCGTACCCCAGCGTGGTGCAGAACAACATTCTGTGGTTCTACCCGAGGGCCGGTCCCGAGCACCAGGACGTGCTGCGGCGGAAGCGGCCGCCGTACATCCCGGAGATCGACGACCCCTCCTTCGTCACCGTCTACGGCGTCAGGGATCTCTTCTACGGGTAAAACACTGAAATCTTCTCTCTTTTTCTTTCTGAATCTTGATCCCTCCATTGCTCTTAGCTGCATTGCACAATCACAACTCGTTATGTTCTGGCATTTGCAGGTACGATGTGTTGGTAGAGAACCTCATGGACCCTGCTCATGTCCCTTACGCGCACAAGGGGTTGATGGGCAGGCTCCGCAAGAAGGAAGATCCCGGAAGATATGTCCCTGCCCTGACAAGATCGGCACTACTGTCAATTTCAGTTTACAGCGTCACTCACTGGGAGTGTTCATTTCTTCTTCTTCGTCTTCCTCACAGTTGAGTTCGACCGAGAAGGCGGCGGCCCGATGAAGATGATGATAGAGGAGGCCAACATAGAGGGGTTCCTGTCGCCGCAGGAGAACGGCGGCTACTTCCGGTACGCCGCGCCATGCACGTTCTACGGCTCGCCGTCGCCCAGAGAAGCCGATGGAGAGGTATGGACTGATCAATCCCGTCTCCATTGTCATTGGAACTGAAAACTGCTAGGAACTCGTCATAGTTTCTGCCTGGTTTCTGCATGCAGAAGAAGAAGCCCCGGGTTATGCTGGTGTTCATGTGCGTTCCGGTGGCTCCGGGGAGGAGCAGGGTGATCTGGGCGTTCCCGAGGAACGTCGGCGTCTGGCTCGACAAGATCATACCGCGGTGGTACTACCACATCGGCCAGAACGCCATCTTGGATTCAGACATTTACCTCCTCCACGTTGAGGTGACAATTCTTCAGCTCCTGATTTTGATGGTTGTGACCATGATCCAGGTATGGAGTAAACCCACTGTTCTTTCTTCATTTCAGGAGCGCAATTTCGCTGCGGCCGGCCTCGATAACTGGCAGAAAGCTGTCTATGTGCCCACGTCATCAGATAGCATGGTCATCGCCTTTAGAAACTGGTTCAGAAAGTACTGCAAGAGTCATGTTGGCTGGGCTGCCCCCACAGTCGATCAGCTGCCGGCGACTCCTACCAAGGACAAGCTCATGGACAGGTAAAAAAAAACCAAGCCACCATTCTTCTTCACGACAGCCTGAAACTTGGAACACCTGGGAATTCAGTGATACACCGTGAACTTTGTGATGGTATCAACAGGTACTGGTCGCACGTCGCGCAGTGCACGAGCTGCAGCGCGGCGCTGAAGGCCATGAAGGCGCTGGAGGTGGCCCTGCAGGTCACGGCGGTCGCCGTCGTCGGGTTTCTCGCCGTCGCCAAGGGGACGCTGGTGACGTCTGTTGTACAGAGAACCGCCGTTGTCTCTGTGGCCGTCTTGTGCTTCGCCGCGTCCCGCTGGCTCGCGAATTTCATCGAGAAGAACTTCTATTTCCAGGATTACGTCCACGCTTACAAGTGACGCGGTCTGGAATCCTGTGTTTTTTTGTTGCTAGGAGTTTGTAGCATGTAACCTGATACAGCTTAGAGATGTATAGGAGAAAGGAAGCACGGCAAATTATTTGATGACGATAGCAGTTGTATATAAAGCAACTAATTCTCTTCAACATTGACTCCCGATTTTCATATCAGAGTACTCCAGTAGTACGCTGCACACTGAACGATAGGGTTGACAGGAGAGAAAAAGAATATAAAAATTTCGCATCAAGTACTGCCTGCTATTACCAGGCGAATAGAGAAAGTTCATACGGTGAAATTATAAGCTGGCATTCTGCTAGACGGAAAGGAACAATAATCAAACCTCGTATTGATAATTCATCTGCATGGAAATACAAACCTTGAGCAAATCCCACTATTGTTCCACAGAAAAGTAAGTCATACAAGGGCAATTCGCGTGTACACCACAATAGAGCTTCTTTATCAGTGTTTCCGCAAAATTTCATGAGTTACCATGGTGGTACTGTTATGATAAAATTCAAAAGGACATGCACGTTAAAACACCTGTAAGTGTTGAATACTGACTTCTTGATAAAACTGGGTGCCTTTTTTCAGCCGGAGGCAGGTTCAGAATTATGGCAAGCGAAAACAAACTTATCTAAGAAGGCAAGTGCAAGTCGAATCCCAATTTTGGAGTGCAAAAAGGTACCTACAGGATAACTGCCTTCACGCCCTGAAATGCAAGATTGCTTCAGCGAATTTATCATATCAAAATACAGATGGCCATCAATGCAAAATTCATCTAAAAAATAACACTGAACTATATAATCTGAGTGATTGAGATTTCCCATAACTTACCTCGTCATATACGAATCATCCGCAGTACTGACAACAATTTTCTCACCCGCTTCAATAAAAGGAGGTGCCTACAATAATGGCAAAAGGGTAATGGAAGTAAGAAATACTTCATGGCTGCATGACTCCATTAAAGTTCATGGTTTCTAATTTTCAATAATCATCATTAACATGTGTAGACAGAAAGGTTCCAAAACAGAAAGGAACTTATTTAAAGATAAAAAGAAACAATTGAATTAGAGAGGATGAAGCAGGTACTGGCTAAAATTTTAGTCACTAAAAGAGACAAAAAGGGTGGGTTATGAGAAATTACATCTCGACTCTCAAGTACATCGTATGTAGAACGAAACAGTGCTGATTCAGTAAGTCCAAATCAGATCTGCGCAGAAGTTTTTTTTTCCGAGGCTGTACAGAGATGATTTGATGACTGCTAACCAATTAATTTACAAAGAAGGCATTACAAAGGAAAAATATTTCAAGTAAATCAGTAGTCAGCTTGTCTAATTGATCTAGGATCGATTAAGTTTGGTTGGAGCTCATGGTCCTTTCTTGTGGATACATTTGTAATATAATTTATGCCATATAAGAACATACAACAAAAACATGCATACTGCAAAGACAGCTTTTTCCATACAATTCCACACAGAGAGGGATATCCGAGTGACAGTGCATATAACAACCATTTCTAGATGTACTTAAAGCATTCATTGAAAGGCTAGATAAATAAACTCTACGAAATGGTACCCATCAACTTACAAGCACTGTAAGACCATTATCCAGCAGGACCCTTTTATATCTGCATTTAGTACAAACACGATATTAGTTACTGCATAACACTAAGCCTCAAACATCTGATGACAAAAACTATGAATCTGACTATAGTAAAATCTGCACTGCGCTTGTGCATAGTGCATAGATACAGTCATACAATTCCATAGTATTGCAGGTCACAAGCATCAGAGAAGATATGTTCTTAGTGTAGCGCACAAGGAGAATGACAGACAATGATCAGCAGGTCTCGGTTCTCAAAAGTCCTCTGCAGCATTACTAAAAAAAATCTTCATATCGAATCTTACGGTTTCAATACTACCAGTCTGCCAATATGATTTATGCAACCACAAACTACATGTGATGTTATTTATTAACAGATTTTTAAGGAAATTTACTAACAGTTCAATGGAGATCTGTGGCCAAAAAAATCTTGCAAATTATGGGTCAATGGAAATTTGTGAGTGACTCAGTGGGATCCGGCACAGAATGCAGGAGCTAGCTGAAATTAAGGCGCAAGATGGTCATGTTTTGAACTCTGGTACAGATGACCTACCATTGATTACTTTTGCAAGTTTTGTATTATGGAAGCTGGCCTATTGCCATGCTTCAGCACTACGCTGCTTGTAACTACTAACTATGCAAGTAACTTCCAAGTCTCTTCTTTGTGCAGATATTGCCCATCTGATCTGTTCACCCTCGACTAGAAAGCTCACATTAAATGGTTAGATCACTATGAGTACTCACTCCAAGCAACATATGCACCAACAGCATGGAACATATTACCCTATTACCTTAACCTTACTGCTGAACATTTGTCAAGAAGCTTATTTTGAGTCATAAAGTATGAACATCAATATGGCTTATCGATTTGACCTACTAATATCAAACCTACAAAAGATTGGGGAAGCAACGAATAACCCAAAAATTGGCAAGACACAATAAAAAAATATTACAGAAATAAGAATAATGGAATGATGAAACAATAATATAAAACTCACTGAGGTTGAGCAGTTAGCCCTTTTGTATTAGGCTGTGCTTCAACAACAGTGCAAGTCACACGAGGAGGCACTGAACCAGACATTGGTCGACCATCAAAGTATTGTAGAGTAACCTTCATCTCATCTGTTATAAGTGAGAAATCATCAGGATGCCATGATTGAACAAATGAATTATAAATCAAAATTCCAAGAATGAGCCAAAGAAGACAACATGGACAATGTCAATTCAAAAGTCAGTGAGCCTCTTAGGCACTGACATCTTATTACGGCTATGAACTATGAAGAATGCACAGATACTGGATATGGTTAAGCCCGCTAATACAAGGCAACTATACAGATCACAATCATTTGTAAGGCAAAACTTAAGTGTATTAATCTGAATTGAAAATTCAGTCAATTGTGATGTTATGAAAAGAAACTACAAGTAACACGGCTGGAGGCGCAAAAGTAAACCAAGTATCTTACTGTTCAAAGGTAAAACACAAGCGCATTTTTAGAATTTAGTATTGATAACAATTGGTGTTTCTTCTTGTTGTCGATTAATATTTGGTTGGACCTTTCAGATATGCAGCGGCTTTGCCAAACAGTTCCTTTGAAACCTCAAGTTGCTCAAACGTGTCAGGCCTGCCAAAAAATGATTCCAGATGAAACTGTAATTAAATGGATACAGGTATATGTGGATAGCATCACATCACAGCATGTTAATGATGGAATGACAATGAAACAGGGAAATGGACATACTCCATAAGCGCCACGTTGTCTCCTTCCTGGTACAGATATGTGAAAGACTTCTCCTCAACAAAAACTCCTGTATGTGTTAAAAACAAGTGAAATGATTAGATTACCATTAAAAACAAGTGTAATGATTATGGACATGACTGTAGATTTATAATACAAACAACCAAACCAAACTATTGTTATCATGGCTGTGCTTTATGAAACTGACACTGGACCGGATATTGCTGGGCACCCAGTGCTGCTTCCTGCCCAATTACCAGTCGTAGTCAGCCCAATACCAGGCTACCAGCCAAGGCCCAGTTGCAAAGAAGTTGGTAGCCGGAAACTCAGCCAGGAGCCTGTTGAAACCAGGTTATTTTGGCCACCTTCTGGCAAAACCAAGTTCAATTTGGGTGTCGAGCTACTTTTCCCTATTCTTCAATTATTATTAATATGATGTATCTATGTACAAAAATCAAATGTGGCCCAAATCTTGGCAAATAAACTATACATATCATTAATTCAATGTAAATCAGTTTGGAGAGGCTCTTGGTTGTGATTGGTATATGAGGTGCTGGTCTCAAGACTCCCAACTGGCTGGCTAATACATACCAGTTTCTAGAACTGGTATGTCTAAAACTGGCTTGAGTCTTGATGCATGAATGATTGAATGTAATGAAACACCCTAGAAGAAACTATTGCTTAGATTTGTAAACAGAAAAAAGAAAGAGCTACCCATGAAGAATTGCACAAGAGCACATTTTAATAAGGACATGTCATATATAGCTACAGAAGAAAAATTAGACTACAACATAAAACCCTATATATTAATTCTAAATGTCTTTTCTATAAGGAGTGAAGGAAATGTCCGTACTCTCAAGAGTCTCATCGGTACGAAATCTTTCGATTACTTTGTTTCCAGTGTCAACATCCCTCAGTTCCACCTGTAGCACTCAAGGGTTGAGAAGACATTTCAGATTGGTAACGAAACTAGACAAAAAAAATGACTTTAAGCTCCCAGTTAAGTCCAGCACATATATAACTTCACAAAAAAAACTGATGCCGATGAACTCTTTTGTTCTTTTTATGAGCGGATATTCCCATGAAACTGCGGACATGCCAATGAGGCAACAGTGTAACAGTTGTAGGAGTTAACCAGATGCCATTGGGACTATTCATATGTATTTCTTGGGCGCCTAGGCCTTTATCTTAATATCCCTGTTATTTGTCATTCACTATTTTGTTGCTAAGTGCCTAAGTTAGCTTCTACATGTTGGCATGTTCTGTTGTTGTTGCTAAAACAGGCAGTCTAATGACTAATTTGAATCCACTGACATACATATAAGGAAATATCTGGCGAGATTTACATTGGCCTGCCATCATGATATTGAAGTATGCAGAGCCAAGTGATGCGACAGATTAGAAGAATCAAACAAAATAAATGACCTGTATTGTGGCTCCTCCTCTTCCTTGATGTGAATGCTGTGCTTTTATCACCTGAACAAAACACGGGCAAGTCATGAAAGGATAGAGTGCTCGTTCTTGTCACAAACACAGGTGAATATGAAAGTTCATGCAAAACAGGAATTGTCGATGGATGCAGAACACGAATAGCAGTTGACCGTACCTGGTAAATGCGACCTTGATGGTTGGCCAAAAGGAAAGATAAGTAGTAATCCACAGTACTTGAAGGAAAAATGAAACGCAAGCGATGTAAGCGCGCATACCTTTTCTCTGTATTACATTTCCAAGCTTCACCTACAGCATATGAAGACAGTCCTGAGTTTCAGCAAACATAAAAGAGTCCAGATTGAACAAAAGGCATTTGGAGAACAAGGCTAAGGATAGGATCAACATGTCATAAATTCTCACCCAGAGTCTTTATGTGCATTGTTAGACCATAGGAAAGCTGAAGCCTTCCTGCTAAATTGATCCAATCCTAAAATGGTATGTTAATTCTGCAGTACGATAGGCTCCTCGTGCCCATGTCCTGCACCAGTGGCACTACCACTGTATATAGGCATGGTGAATCCACGACTACGATTCAATCAATTTGCTAGAGGACAAACTAGAACATACTCAGAATTGAGCATTCCACAGCATTTATTCGATCGCAAAGCTGCCTAGTAAGACCAATTAACAAATTAGCGATGAACTACTCCGTTTGCGAAGCAGTTATCCCACGAATTCGTTCCGAATTAAACCAAACAGCAATCAGAAAAGACCAGCCACAAGAGATACTTGCATCTATCTTAGAACCCTAGCTAAACCCTGGGCGGGTACGGATAAAGCGAGCAGATGCGAGAGCGAGAGAGAGAGTGCAGCAAGGGGGATTACGTCGGAGCCGAGCATCTTCGCGCCGCGGCGCTGGGTGGCGGCCCACGGGGTGGCGGCGAGGGAGCCCGCCGGCGGACCCCGCCGAGCGGCGGCGAGGGTGGCGACGGCATGGGCGTGGTGACGGTGGTGGGTGGGAGGTGGAGAGCGGAGGAGGGGGAGGCGGCGGGAAGCTTCGAGAAGTTTCCGCCGGAGGATCTGCATCGCGAAGTCGGGGGTGGTTGGGTTGCGCTACCGCGGCGAGGGGAGGTTGGAAATGGATCGCTGCCCGAACGCAGGGTGGGCCTGGCCGGTGGGGCCATGAACATGGGCCGGGCCTAAGGAGGGCTTAATTTACGCCCGCAAAGTGTGGTCCACTTCTTTGGGGTCGAAGCTTTGCATTACATTGCACCGAAAGCACTGTTTTTCTTTCGTTTGAAACTCGCACCAAAAGACAAAAGCACTCTCTGTAGTAATAGACAGCGGTGCAGTAACTCAAAAAAGAAAAAGATCACCCAAAGAAATAAAGATTGGTCGTTTGGAAAATAGAATAAAATAGGTACGTGCACCAACGGAGTGGGTAATTTAAGTCTGTCATGTCGATCGAATGCTTTCGGAAAGGATATGGAAATGAAAAATGGGTATCTAGTGTTTGGGATAAGCTCCGTGGAAAATGCTCTGATTGCATATTTACTATCTAATGTCCTTCGTACATGTGCAGATGTAGCGGATAGTTTGTTGTCGACCAAAGTTTTTTAGAATGGATACAAAAGGATGAAACAAATGGCGCCCCAGATCATCCTTGGTCTACTCTAACTTCCACCAGAACGAGAATACCATGATACAGGATGAGCAATATCCACACGTATCAACTACGGTTGCGCAACTATTCATGTCATATGTGGTCGGTAAGTTTGATTATTATGTATCAATTGGTTGAGTTTGCCACCTACCGTGTTCCAGGCGGTCAATGTGGCCGGTAAGTAACACCCTTCCAGTGAGCAGCACTTCGTCCTCTTCCTCTTGGGTACATGTATCGCGTTATCTTCTAATTTTTTTAGAAAGTATCGGTGTATCGCGTCGTGTGTTGCATCACACAAGGTACACCAAGATTAGACACCCATGTAATCCATCCGTAACACAACAGAGAAACAGGGGGGTCGCTGCCAAGCGGGCCCGGCGCCTCCCGTTCGTCACACGTGACGCCTACCAGCTAGCCAACCGGGGACAGCACACGTACCCCCGCCACAACCACTAATCACTACCCACGCCCAAAATAAGCTCGCGGAAAAGGAGAGGCAAATCCCATCTACCACTCCCGCAGTCCGCACCGCGCCCCGCACGCACGCACACGGAGAAATTTCCCGAGGCAGGAAAGAAAAAATCCAAGTGCGAGAGAGAGGCCACGAACCTATACGATGCGCCGCGCCGCCGCCGCCGTGCTCCTCCTCCTCCTCGTCGCCGCCGCCGTTTCCGGTTCCGCCGCGGGCGGTCCCGGGCCCACGTGCCCGCGGAGGGCCCCGCCGTTCCTCGACGCGCTCGGATCGCGTTGCCCCGGCGTCCGGATCGAGCCCTCCCCGCCTCTCGAGGTACGCGCCCTCCTCCTCCGGTCCTCCCCCTCCGCCGCCATAGTCGCGGCCCAATCCGACCCGGAGTCCTGCGAGCCCCCAGATTCCGCGCGGCGTCTTCTCCGTCATGTGGAATATTTTCGTGTCAATGTGGCCGAGTCGTAGGAGCGTAGGGTGTTTTTCAATCGCCGATGAGGCGCGTGATTTGGGTTCGAACCGTGGCGACGATGTTACAGGGGGGTTTGATACAGAGGGTGGGGAATCTATTGTGAACTATATTGGCACCGGGATGCGTGTAGCAATGCGTTGGTGGGATGCATACAATCAGCCAATAAACGGGAGCGAACAGGGGGAAATTAAGGTAGGCCGACGAAACATGGTCGCCACGGCGAAGGAAAATTATCGAGATGGAAGATGCGGTGGTGCTGTGGTGTTCGGGCGCCAGCAATAGGATCCATATGTTAACGCAAGCGTGATGTGATTCGAATAACGTTTTGTTGGGCAAGAGGGATTTCTGTGGGTTAGATAAGATTTAAACGCAGGCATTAGGCAGCACAAATGACATAATTATGTGTGCACTGTTACGAAGCATCATGTTTCTTTGTACATTAAGAATGAAACTTTGGTTTTGTGCAAAGGGACACATGATGAGGATACAGTGAGGATATATAGAGGAATCATCTTATCTAAAATAATGAAATGAAATGTGAAGAGAGAGCTAAGCAATAGCAGCACTGTGGTATGGTGAAAATGGCACACGTAGGTAGACTGCAGCTGTTCAGAATTGGGGATTTCGTTGCGGGAGTAAGCAAGAGTTGAGATGATGACAGTAGGTGGGTTAGGAATTCATCCACAACCCCAAAATTAGGCTTTCTATGACATTAGGCTGACTGTCTGTTGATTGCCCCAAAGCTTACAAAATGTTAATATATAGCTGAAAGGGTTGCTATGTTAGCAGTTTTTGGTATTTTTTAATGAAAAAAGGGGAAAACAGGTCAGGTTCTTCTTCAACATATGTTCAGACAGAACTGTAGGTTCGACTATTCAAACAATCAACAGATTAAAATTTGTAGTGTCGGTTAATTTCTTTAATGATCAAATGGCTTGAAGAGTGTCCATGTGCAATGCAACACCAACTAGCAATATATTTCTGTGTTCTGTGGGTTTGCTTGGTGCTGGGAATCTTAATTGTTCGTCACTGTTTACTTGCTTGACTGAGGAGTCTGCCTTCATTTGATTGTCTATCAATGATAGATGAAAACCCTGGCACTGTAAAGAATGCTGATTTTCATGTTGCGAATTTGGTGAAATTCTGGTTTCTTCTGTAGTTATTGACTACCTGTTATTAATAACTTAAAAATACATTTTTCCTACTGAAGGTGAGAGGAGAAGCTGTTGATAAAGAGTTGAACCTTCACCGTAGAGGTGCTTCGTACTCCATTCTCTTCTATGCTGCGTGGTGTCCTTTCTCAAGCAAATTTCGACCAATATTTGAAGCTCTCAGCACTATGTTCCCTCAGATACATCACTTTGCTGTGGAAGAATCTTCTGCGATGCCTAGGTATGTAATGTTGAGCTCTTTTTTGTGTGCCTGTCTTGAAGTGGGCAATCCTGCCCATTTTTCAGTAACATATTATTTGACCATTGCATTACTTCTCATCCTACCGCTTCTGCTTACTGTAGTTTGTTTTCAAGATACGGTATCCGTGGTTTCCCAGCCATTCTTCTGGCAAATGAGACTACAATGGTTCGTTACCGGGGTCCGAAAGATCTCAAGTCTCTGGTGGATTTCTATAAAGAAACTACAGGTACAATCATTACTCTTTTCTGTTTCCTGGGGACATAGTTTATTGAATGGTCACAGCTTCTTTCACATATGTCGCCTTTGAAACTTGAGTAAAACTCAGAATTAAGAATCTGGCTTTGGGTTCCTTTCATTGGAAGTTCGAATTATTTTTGCTTCATCTTGGTTGTTGCTCTTCACATTGGATACTATACAGTTACCTAGGTGGGAATTAGCTGCACCCATGATTCCATGAATGATACTACGAGCCTCATGATACCCTTGACCCCATACACCAGGACTGACATCTTGCTATAATGAAGTACTCTTTGAATCCTCTTAGTAACTGATGCTTGTGAATGTAGAAGAGCAGCATATTGTGATTATTCCTGGGGCAAGTGGGCATGGTCATAAGAACCTGCCTTGATAATATGGATTTGATTCCATTGTCCATTTGATTTTAAACATGGATATGCTGCACACTACAGCTATTGATGATTATATTTTTGGGTTGATTTTATCAATTGAAAGCATTTTTGTGAAGGATGCTCTTCCCTGCTGCAGGCCTCGATCCAATTGCATATTTTGATGTTGATCAGCAAGAGAGCACTGGAAGTTTGAGATTAGTCATGCCAGGAGTTCGGCCTCTGCGTGAATTGGCAAAAGATGAGCCCTTCGTGTTGCTTTCAGTCCTTTTTATCTTCCTGAAGGTCGCGGGGCACTTCATCCCCATTGTCATCTCCCATCTGAGAGCCTTCTTGGTCGTGCGTGTTCAGAACTTGAACTTAGGGATCCGTAGGGGATCAGGCCAACTTCTGGAACGGGCATTGACTGTGCTTGATGTTAAGAGGCTCCGGAGCAAGTTTAGACTGAGCAACAAGACAAGGGACCTGACGAAAGGGGCGAGTAACGCTCGAGCTTGGGCTTCCTCATTTACTTCTGTTTCACTGGGTGAACCATCCTCCTCAAGGCAAGCCTAGCCTTTTTGGTGATAGTGTAGCTGCTCATATGACCCAAAATTATTTGATCTTGCTTCCTCATCCTGCTATGTATGATACGCTTTACCCTTCTGTGCATTCAGGCACGTGGGAAACCTCACAGGCATGTAAATTTCGAGGACCTCATCTTGTTGTACATTAGGAATACCTTTCCCATTGCTGATGCAATGCCTAATCTTCTTTCTGTCAACTAACTACAGTAAATTTGCGATGTACGGTGAACATTTGAGGAGTTTTTATATGTCTTTCTGCTGTTGTTGTTACTGTATTTGGAAATTACAGTGTTAATCTCCATTGAAGAACTTGGCTTCACTTTGCCATTGTCTGCACCAGCTTGAAGCTTGGGCTGCTGAGTCATGCTCTGAATTGTAAACCTACAAGATGCTGTTTGAGAGAAACAAAACAATGTTGAATCCGAGGGTTCTCATTTTAAGTGAATTTTGTTTTACTCTGAAGATCCGTTCCAAGTTTCTCCCACTTCACATTGTCCTGTGCATAATCCAGCTCCTATATAATTATCCATCGCTATCTTGGATCGCATCTCAACTTTTCACAATTAAATTTCTGCAGAAGCTTCTTAACGCGCATCTCATTCTCCTGTGCCTGCCGTGTTTAACTGGTGGCGTGTCTCTATTCTTTAGTTCCTATTGATTTCGTTTATGAGCTCCTTTGTTTATCGTCTACGGTGTAATAACTTTGACCCTCTCCATTATGTTACTCTTACTATGCAGTTTTCTGTGAATTTGACTTGTATATAATATTCTGGAAATATTCTTACGTAACCTGATTGAAAAGGAAGGACGTCCAAAAGCCTTTTTGGATTAGGTGGCACCCTAATTCTTGACAGCAATTGACAAGGCAGATTTAATTTAATTAGTTTGTTATGCCGTACAAGTAAGATTACCAAGTAAGGTAGTGCTAGTTTATGTGATTATTTTTAGAATTATTGGGGAGTTTACCAGTTAGAGGATTATTTTTATAGCTTCCCACATGTTCTATGCCTTGATGTAATTGCTCCAGCAAACTCGAGACTAACACACCGTTCTGCACCGACACTATATGCTAAAGCTTATGGATTGCCTGGAAGAATTAATATTTTCAGTCTTCTAGGATCTTGCAAAAACATGGAAGGAATTGAGTAGGAAGGAAGGAACAAGTCCCAACTAGTAGGCCCCAAAGAACACTTTCAGCTTTGTCAGTTAGCAGGAAGGCAAAGCTCACACACACACGAACTCCTTAAATCGGTTTGCCATCTCAATGGTGCAACAAGTTGTTCCCACTAGCCTCTTCAGCTGTTCCCCTCCAGGAAAAAGAAAGTATCCTTCCAAACCATCACTTGTATTGATTCTTGGGGAGCATCCATTCTTGGCCATTCCGTAGTATCATAGTTGCAAGAAACTGAGCAACTATATAACTCCCAGATCCAAACTTGTTCTTGCACTAGTTTGCCATGACCATGGATGCAATTAGCTTGGATGAGTGGGAGCTCCTGCCCGACCACAAGAGCTCCTTCTTCATGGAGGAGTGCACCAATGGCCATGGCACTGTTGGTGGTAAGGATCACCTCTTATTTGGCGCTAATTTGGTCATGATCAACATGGACCACTTCACCCCTGCAACTCACCCTTCTCCTCATGACTGCATCCAAGATGAAGAGGCCAAGAAATCACTTCTGCCACCACTGCAAGATGCCTGTGCCCAGGATCCTGTTGTCGAATTCAAGGACATCGGTGTCGTGCAGACCGAATCAAGGCGAGGGGATTCCGTGTCTAAGGTGACTGAGATACTGATATCTGATGCAGAAGAGGAGGAACAGATGGTCAAGTGTCATGCTAGTGCAAAGGAAGTTTATGAGGGCGAGATGATGGTTGAAGCAGCACCTGATCTATGTGCTGAGGAGGAAGAAGGTGTCAAGAAAGACAGGACAGGGTTGGAATGCGTTGGTTTCAGTGTTGGAAAACTGACAGTGAATGGTGTTGGGGCACTGTGCTCATTTGGGGTTGCAGCTGCCACCTTCTGCATCTTCCTGCTTGGTGGCAGGCAGCAGCAGCAGCAGAGGAAGAAGAAGCAGAATCAGAAGATCCAGTTCCAGATGTATGCTGATGATGAGGTTGGTAGCTCTCTTTTTTGTTGTTCTCTGGTTACTTCATGTTTTTGATCTGTGCACAGTTCTAAAGGCATGTTCTATCATCCTTAATTAACTTCAGTAATACTTCGGTGCGAAAATGTGCCAATCGATGAGTTCAGCAACCTTACATCAGCCTATCCTAATCTTCGAATTTTTTTTGACTGGATCTTGGAATGAAATCCTATAATAGATTAGCAAAAGTACTGAATAATTGGGGAAAATGGTCCACTGTTTCCGATGACTTTCCCTGTTTGATCTGTAGAGAATTCAGCAGGTTGTGCAGCAGGCCTCCCGATTGAACCAGGCTATGTCATCTGTCATGGGAGGTGCATCCACTGGGGCAAGCATATCATTTGGTGGCTATTATGATGGGTTTTGATGTGTTAGAAACTTCTAGAATCCTTCTATGCATGCATGATCAAAGTATTAGATGCAGTGTTCTTCTGTCTTCATGTGATTCTTTATGTTGGGCCCAGTGGCCTGCGTGTATACTAGCATCTGTTTCCTGTACATTCCCTAATAGACTTGAATATTCCCGACGGCACCGTTTGGAACGCGGAAACTTTTTCCTATTTCTAGGGGAAATGAAATGATTTCTCTAAAATTAATGTGTTCCAAACATACCTTTACAAAGAAAATAACATGTCGTTTGGAGATTCCATCACTTGGCTGTGCCTGACTGTTCATTGAATCTGGTCAGCATACGTGACTGCTACTTTGTCTACTACACAGCACAACACCCCGACACCGACAGTGATTTTTTTTCCTTCCTCTTCCCGTGCTCCCAATTCTTCCACGAAAACGTACAATTAATCGTCCAGGAAAAAAAATCTTGCATCCACGTCATCTTTTTTATTTGGATAGTATCCATTTCAGATGATCGGAAGAGGCCGCCTCGGAGCAGTGCTTTATGACAGCGATGGCCGGGTACCATCCTGACGCTACATGTGGGCCGTGTGGGGCTCCTTCGCCCGGCCCATTTTTCCAATTGGGCCTCATCTTGGACTTCTCGTTCCAGTTCCAGTTCTTCCATTCCGGCCCAAATACAATTGTATCCAAAATTCCAAACTAAAGAAGAGATCAGATTTCTTTCTCAAAAGAAAGAAAAAAAAGGACGAGTTCATGTTCTCAACGAAGAAGAAGAGGCTGAGAACAGATAAAGACAGCTGGTCTGAAGTCTGAAATTGAAGAGCTTTATTCACTCCAATGCATGTGCAATCTTCAGCTTAGCATGCAGGTGTGCCCTGGCTGGCGGCTCAACAAACTGACAGCATCGCGCCTTGAATGCAAGAACCTTTAGAACAAACCAAACTCCAGGAGTCACTGGCGTGTTGGCTGGAGAAATCAATGCTGCTGGAATTCTCCACAATTAGTGTACTAATGACTGCAAAATAAACACTACAAAATACTCTCTCCGGCTTAGAATGTAAGATATATTTTGTTTGGTTAAGATAAGACTTTGACTAACAATTAATGTATTAATATATCATTTTTTGATACAAAGTCACAATCATAAATAAGTATTTTTGAATATAAATCTAATGACAACAATTTTATATCACATAAACCACATACAAATAGTCAAAGCCTTGTCTTAACCAAACAAAATACGCCTTACATTCTGAGACGGAGGGAGTAGTATGATGTGTGCTATGCGGACATGTTGCTTGCATCCTTAACTTCTTCTTAAGTGAACGTTAAATTTGAAAAAACCAAAACTATTTAAACTAAATACCGAAACCCCATCATGCAGTCCCGGTCTTTGTCCTACTCTGGCTACAAGCAAAACTACATATTTTTTCTGTAGCACACAAGTGGACATATTTTTGGTCAAAAGTTGTAGGTTTATCCTACATGAATTGCACACCAAAGAGTGTCTTTCAAGAAATTTAAGGTGTCCCGCGAACAATTTTGAAAAATGATACCACATAAGACTTTCAGGCACCGGTACCATATATAGCATTTTTTTTCCTCAGTATTGGTTCTCGATGATCATCCACCAGAAGAGACACTAACCTGATGAATAGTTCCAATAGTTCATGGCATGCACCAAACCAGCAATGGTCAATAGCAGCAGTTGGCTAGCTAGGCTTTCCCTTTCACGAACGCAGCAACACGTGTGTAGGATCACTTCCACACACTTCCTGCTTGCGCCGATCACTTCCATGCGAGAGACAGGTCCAACTCTACTCTATGCAAACGTGCGCACGTGCAGCTGCAGAAAGAAAAAAGATTGGGAAGCACGGCTGGCTCGACCCACCCACGTGCGTGCGTATGTCCTCTCGAACGGAAAGCTCCGTGCCACCAGAAATCGTTTCAGATATCACGTTTGGTTTGCGTGTTTGGTTAAGCCAGGATAAGCCACCTAAGGCTTTGCCAAGGCCATGAACAGGCACAGCAACGGCACTCTTTGCATGCAGTTGTTCTCGGGTTCTTATCAACGTGGGGATTGGAATAGTATTGATGTGCATGAAGCTCTTCAGGATTTTGGTCACCTAAGGACAGTCTCAATGCTCTAACTCAGCTATCTCTTAAGTTATGTCACTTAGACAAAAAATTTATGTGACAGGGTAGTTATAGAAGAAAGAGAAGAAAACTATTTTTTAATTTGGAACCGGCTCTTAGCGGTGTAATCGATGTAAATTAATTATTGAGTGATCCTATGTGGCTCATACATGTATTACTATGTACTAGAACTATGCCGCAAACAGGTTACAAGGTTAAAAATAGTAGTATAGATCATAAAATATAATAAATGAGAATGTTTTAGATACAACACTAAGGTATAAGCCATTGAGAAGGTGTATCTAAATAGTTATTTAATGCAATAAAATACAATCTAAGATACAATGCATTGGGAGTGCCCTAATGATATCCGGATCCTCTTCGCATGCACAATGCTAGACGCCTATTAGATAGGATGATGAGACGTGTTTTGAACGGCGGGCCAGGTCTTCATCTTGAAGCTGACAAGACGCTGATCGTTGAGGGAGTCGGAATTCTACTACGTGCGGCATCTCCGCTCTCTAACTGTCCCTTCTCGAAAGTCGAGAGAGAGCACATAAACCTAGAATATAAAACATATTTTGTTTATTTAAGATAATATTTTAACCAATAATTATTCCATTAGTATATGGTTTACGTAATATAAAATTGATGTTATTACATTTAAATTCAGAAATACTTTCTTATGATTGTGACTTTATAGCACGTAAACCATATATTAATAGAGGAATTATTAGTCAAAATCTTATCTTAACTAAATAAAATATATCTTATAAGTTATGTATCATGCTAATTCTCAAAATTTAAATTATCTATTGCTACAATGGTCCAACATGTGGAGCACGATCTTTGTTTTACAAACAAACCAAAACAACGAAGCAATAGCGACATAGAGCAGTAGAGCGGCTACCATGATACCCCCACAACAGATCCGAGCCCCCAACAGGCAACCCACTACCAAAAATCATGCAGCACGGTGAAAGACAAGAAAGAAACACAGAGGCTAAGAATCGACCTGGCGTTTCATGCCATCCCGATCGGTCTGCTCCAAACTAATTAGACGAAAAACAGATATGTTAGATTATATTTATTTTTATATAATAAAATTTTATTTTTAGGTACTAAAATCTAACATAAAATTGTATCAAATGTAATGGTTTATCCTGTTTCTATGATAGTGAAAATTTATTTCCATCGATTAGATTGTTTTCAATAAACTAAATTTTGTTTCCATTAGACAGGAAAATATTTTTATTGTAACAAGCAAATTTGTTTCAAGTGAAATGAAAATTTGTTTCCAAAGAATGGGAATTTTTTTCCAAAACAATGATTACATATGTTTTTAATGCAACTGGAAATTGTTTCACATTTGTTTCCAATATTTTCATCCAATGGAAAAAAATTCCATGTAACAAATCCACTTAGCACAATAAAAGCCAGATATTATTACAACAACAATAATGGGAAATATTTCAACAACTACTCGGCACAAAGGGGAAGAAGCATAAGCCACATTGTCGGTTCGGCGAAGAACCGCATCTCATCGCATCAACCCCAGCTCCCTCTTGATAGCGACCTCGTGATCCCTCCTCCTCCCTTTCCCCTTCTCCTCCCTTCTTGATCACCGCCATGGTCTCCCCAAGCTCAAGCCTAGCTCGATCAGACTAGATCAAATCCATCGCGCCTGTGTCCTCATGCTCTTCCTCACCGCATAGGCCTAGGCAGAAGCTCGTGGCCGTCGCATGCTTCCCATCGTCACGATCCTAAAGGAGATCATCCAGATCTAGACAAGACGAGCTCCGAACGTTTGCAGGCGCTTGCGGCGAGGATGATGGCGATTAGCTTTGCGCCAGATGGCCATCATTATCCGAGGCCTCGCCGCTGTTGCAGCATTGCCACCAAGCCCCTCCATCATGGCCATCACCATCGTCAACCAACCCAAGGCTCACCGCGCGGATGGATCTAGACGTCCCCAAGATTGTGGTGGCGGCGGCGGCGCGAAACAAGAGATGGGGAGATGTGGAGCAGGATAGGTAGGGTATGGACTAGGAGATTTAATAGACTAAGGGTACTGTTTGGATGGAAAAGGTGGCGAGATAGATGGTTGAGTGCAGGGAGGACGAGAATCTTCCCATCCCATCAGACTAGGGGCCGGGTTAGAGTTTCCATCGGATTTCGGCGCTTGAATGCGAGATCCACGGCCAAACAGGCCACCGTACGCTGCATCGCTGATGGGACGATAGGTCATAGGAGTGAGTGAGCGAGAGACCGGGCGGGAAAAAGGCATAATTAGCCCCCCGTCGAGTGGCAATGCCGATCTAGCCCCCGGGGGGGTGAAAGATCGAGGTTTATCGACTAGAGGGGGGTGAATATGAGATTATCAAATTTTAACAAATTTGTTGCTTAGCATGCAATTGGTGAAGCAGATTAAAGGTGAAGCAGCAGAGAACAAACAATAAACAACTCTAATGAAGAACAATCACAAAGCAAAGAGCTGAAATCGAAGACAAGAGGATTTAACCCGAAGTTCAAGTTGTTGGCAACAACTCTACGTCTTCGTTTGGAGAGGCTGAGCACTTAGCTCCGCAAACACACAGTCTTCACCTTTTTCTCCTTGAGCTTGTGTCCACTTAGGATCTGCTCAACATTCTTGGTGGATCTTGAGGTGATCCCTGGACCTTCACAAACGTTGGAGGCGATTTCACAAGTTAGAGCTCTTCCAAGACACCTAGCCGGCTAGGAGATGCCAAATCTCCAAGAGTAATAGCTCAGATCTGCTAGGCTCGAAGAAGCTCAGCTTGAATGCTCAATCCAAGTCTCAAATCTCTCAAATGTTTTCCTCTCACAAAGGGGATCTCAATGGAGTCAAAGAGGAAAGGGAACACACAGGGAGAGAGTGCCTTTTAGCGCTAAGTGTCCTCCCGAGCCCGCAGGGGGTCGGGGGCTATTTATAGCCTGTCTGCAGAAAAGAGTCGTTGGACTCAGAGATTCTCTTCCGGTCCAACCGGAAGATAAACCCGGTAGCACCGGGATTCAACCAACGGTCAGATTTGAAGAACGAATGATGCACAGCGAAAGACTTCACCACGAAGGCAGTAGGTCCAGAGGAAACGCGGTCACACCGGGTTTGAAGAGTGTGCTCACCAGAGCAACTTCCAGAAGCGAATCCCGGTTGTGCCGATTTAGAGGGCGGTTGTGCCGGGTACGAAGAAATGGCGCATTCTTCCTCACAGAGAAGAAAAACGGCCCAACCAGAAACATACCCTGGTACATCCGCTTTAACAGAAGACCTAAGTCCAGAAGATGTTCTCGGTGCAGCCGGAAGACAGAACCGGTGCAACCGCAGACACATGAAGAATAGGACTTAGTCTGAGACAAACTTGGCCCTAAATCCAGAAGAGATTCCCGGTGCAACCGGAAGACAAACCCGGTGCAACCGCGGACAACTCAGAAGTCGACTTAGACTAGGGCATCAAATCGACCTAAGTCCAGAGAGGATTCTCGGTGCAACCGGAAGACAAACCGGTGCAACCGCAGACAAACGAACAGGACTTGGTCTAGGGTACAGAAGCATATCCCGGTAGCACCGGACTCCCAAACCGGTCGTACCGGTTTCCGGAATATCAAACTAGGGCAAACCCTAAGCGGCAGGGTTCCCTAACTCTCCAACACAGAGGCCATTCTCGGCAGCACCGGATTCAAGACCGGTTGTGCCGCAACTTAAGCTCTTCAGGTTGAGACTGCTAAGTCCTCAAACCTTGCATCAGAGGCCAATCCCGGTACAACCGATTCTTCAAACCGGTACAACCGAGAGTCACTGTCTGTGTTTCAGAAAGAGATTTCAAAAGGATTTCTTTGAGATTTGAACTGAGCACTGAAGAAGATCCTTCCTAGAGCTTAACTTATCTGATCCCTCTTAATAGGCGGCTTGTCCTATAGACTCAAATGATCTTTGATCATATAAACACTAGAAAATCTCCACTAATCTTCTAGATCCAAGCCTTTCTTCAACATCAATTTTTAGGGGTCGTCATTCATCGGTTAAACCAATCACCTGGGGACTAATCACCTGTGTATACTTAGTAAACCATTAGTCTCTTAATCGTTTGTCATTAATCATCAAAATCCATTAGGGGCACTAGATGCACTTTCAGGGGGCAATGCCATTTTTGTCACCACGATGCGCTGGGCACGCGACACCTGTCAAAATCACGGATCGGCCCTGTGACGGAACAAAATCGCGCCCTCAGCCCGCGACAGGGGTGGGCCGTGACGGCAGGCTGAGCGCGCTCTTGGGCCACGACGCTAGGCGAGCTCTTGCGCTGCTGGGCCGTGACGGCCCGCTCGTTGCGCTTCTGGGCCGCGACGGCGCCGGTTGCGCTGTTGGCTCGATCGGGGGCGGAGGCGGGTGGCACTCGGTGGCAGAGGCGGGTGGCGCTCGGGGGCGGAGGCGGGCGACGGCAACCACGGCGAAGGTCGGCAGCTCCGGGGCGAGACAGCGGGCAGGGTGAGCGCCCCGGCGGCGGAGGGGAGTGGCAGCTGCGGGCGGGTGGGTGACGGGGCTTGGGCGGCCGACGCGAGGAGGCGGCGGTGGGTTGGGGGCGGCGCTCGGATGGAGGCTCCGGTGAGGAGGGCGGTAGGCGGAGACGGCGGCTCGGGTCGGCGGAAGCGGGCGGTGCTCGGGGGCGGCGGAAGCGGGCGGCGCTCGGGCGGCGGAGGGGAGCAGCGAGGCAGCGGAGCGGAGGCGGCCCAGGAGCGCGACGAGCGGGCCGACGCGGCCCAACAGCGCGAGAAGAAGCCCGTCGCGGATGGGGACCGCGGCCCACTCTATCGCGGGCTGGGAGCTTGCAACCAGGGCGTCACGGGCTGAGGGCGCGATTTCGGCCCGTCGCGGGTCCGATCCGCGATTTTGACAGGTGTCACGTGTCCAGCGCATCGCGGTGATAAAAATGGCATTATCCCCCGTCGGGGGCTAGATCTGGCATTGCCACTTGGCGGGGGTTAATTATGCCTTTTTCTCGAGACCGGGCAGTGCGGCCGAAAGGCTCCTCTGCTATCTAGCTACTGCTAGCTACAGCCTGCTACAGGCTTTGGAAAGTGCAGGTTTTTCCCATGCTCCATGCAGCGTTGCATGCGAACTCGAATAGATCTGTCCGTGCAAGATCAAGACCTCGTTTGAAAAATTCGTGCGCCTGCTATCTTGTGAACTTATTTTGTAAGCTTCGGCGGAAAAGCAGCGGAAGTTAGTGTATTGTTTGGCTAAGCATACATACTAAAATTTAACTAAAAACTGTACTTACGGCACGGTTTGTTGTCTCTATATTGCTTTGCTATTAGCCATTAATTAACCAATCGAGATGATTATGTTCCATCGTAATACCACTCACGACTGTCCAACCCCATGAGCTAAAGCTAGGCCAGACTTGCCGGTTGGCTAATCAAGCGTCACTAGCTACAAAAGGTTAAGTCTAGCACAAGCTAATGTCTCATGCTGGGGTCCTGACAAAGATGTGGCAGGAGCAAGCATTTTGTCCCCTGGGCTGGGTGCTCAGCTCACTGTCTCTTTTCTGAAGAAATGCTCAGTGTCTCTAGCTAGCTAGCTCTTTTTTTATGCTACAGCCTTCGAAAGTGCGAGGGATAAGTGCAGATCAAGCAAGCTCCGGTCCTGCGTGGGCATGCATGGCTGCATGCTCCATCTGCACAAAACGCTGTCACTGCGTCGCATGATGAGTTTGAGCTTTTCACGGCGTGTGGTGTGTGAGTGCCTAGCTGTAGCGACAGCGTGGAGGTGTCTGCCTGGCCCGCAAACTGGTGTCTCTTTCATGGTGAGTGGTGGTGCTACTGTTGCTGCTGATAGTCGCGGGGCCATGGTATAATGCTCCAAGAACAGACTAGCATTGCTATAGGAAGAGCAAGTGGATTGTTGGTGAGGGTAACTTACAATGTTCCGAAAGCGTCCCAATGCACATATGATATGAAAGTGTAGTTTTGGGAGATTTTTCTAAAAAAAGATGTAGGCCACTTAACTAACAGAAGTTCTATTAGTTATCTTATGTGTGTTCCTTCGATCCTAAACAATTGCACACTACACTTAGCAATATCTGGTGCTCCTAACAGCTAATAGGAATGCACCATCAGTACCATAAAAAAGTCACTATTACTAAGGCATGTCACTTTTTGTCCCTGATGGTAGGCTTTTGCCCGTAAGCTGTAAAGTCATTACTCATTAGCTAGCTTTGCCTTTTTCTTGTGATCATTGCCACCGAATCAGGGGTGTATCTTATTTTGCTTACAACACATAAAAACTTTATAGATGGCTGAAATACGCAAAATTCTTTCGTATCTTCAATCCTGCGAGAATATATAATAATCCTCTGTCAAGTAGAAAAAGGATATCCTGTTAAAAGAGAACAATAAATAGATTAAAAAAAACCAATATGATTTTTGTTCCTTCTCTTCTAAAGGAAAATAATTGTAAGACTGATGCATGGCCACATTGTCATAAGTAAATAATTGCTTCTCTCTATTATTTCAAGGACCAAATATCAAATGAAAAAAAGGATGTACATAAAGCACACAATCTTCTTGCCATCACCAAAGTATTTCTTTCTCATTAACTTTTTCTGGATGCTAGTATCTGCGATGCTCAGCTGCACACAGATTTCCTGGGCTGTGCAAGCAAAGCTTGGCATGCATGGACATGATAGTATGCCAAATTTGCCAGCAGGCCAGAAAGCAAAGTGACAACCACAACGTACATTATTCTAATTGGAACAGCATATGCCTAGATAAATATGATGTACCATGATCGAAGCTTTGCATTTTTGTAGTGCTCAGATAAGGTGACGGCAAAGTACACGCTACAAGTTACACCGCAGTTTTATCTTGCGAATGCCACTTTTCCATTTTCTGAACTGCCCTATGAATATCTCTTTTCTCCCATTTGTACCTGGTAGTATTACCTCCGTTCCTTTTTTTTACTTGTCGTTTTAGGCATCATCATGTCTTCAATACGCACATTCGACCATCTCTTCTCCTAGTCATACCCTAGTGAAAATTTAAATATCCGTGAAACATACCCTAGTAATCAAATTAAGCTTTTGAAATGTTAACCGTGCACATCGAAAAATAACATCTAAAATTGCACCCTTCGATTTTGTCTAGCTCAAAAAATACCTCCAAGTTCATTCACCATTTACTCGAAACAAAAAGTACTTTAAAGTTTAAGTTTGTAGCGTCATATTAACACCTTGTCAGAGAAAGAAGAAAGATAATTAGCCATTGAACACCACCAAGGAGCTGTTCGTAGGTGACTCAGAGTGTGAACCCTAGTTGTGCCGAGCATAGTCCCCTCCCTCCTTTTCTCCGCTTGCCGCCGCCGATGGTGGTCGCGGATGGCGGTTAGGACTCGCCTCCTTCCCCTCCCGTGGTGGCTTGCCCCCTCGCCCTTCTCGGTCCTAGATCTGGGCCTTTGAATTCGAACGCCCATGGTGTGGGACGCACATGGCGCCGTGGCCGGTAGGGTGCAACGCCCAGAAGGAGGATGTGCGGAATGAGGTGGCATTGCGGGCGCTTTGGATGTAGGGACCCTGGCTAGCGGATGAGGGGCTCGTGTCGACGTTGGGGGAGGCCGGCCTGTGTGACGGTGATGCCCTTATCCAAAGGGGATGGGTTCTTACCGGCGCTGGTGTGTTGGTAGGTGCAATGCTCGTGGCAGCGATCTGCCTATAGCTCGATGTGAGCGGCCCTTTTCTCACTGCACTGAGAGCCGGCTAGCGCGAAACCTTTGTGTGTAGGTGCTGATCAGTAGAGATGATAGATGGCGGCACGGGTAGTGCAGATCTAACCTCTGTGATTAGATTATATATGAGTTTTGAGGCTTCTTCTCCTGAAAAAACCCATAATCTGACTTTCACATGTTTTGGAATGAACCGGTTGAACGTTAGTGTATGAAATTCAATAAGCATTGTCCTGTCATATAATCCTATCAGCTCTAATATAGAAAAAAGACAATCATTTCTGAACGAGACAGAAATGTGCTAAGAGTTGATATTGTAAAAGAAAAAATATGACTGTCAAAGTTTTCTGGTACCTTTGCTTGGAGACGAAGCAGAAAAGTAGGGGTTATGGATCTCCAGGAGGTGAATAAATGCTCCCTCGTGGGCATGCAGATAATAGCTGAGATGAGAGGGGCCCGGATCCAAGAAAACCGTTGTCCTTCCCATTGATTTCAGAGTACCTCACAACCTGGGGTACTACTAGTAGTTTGATTTGTTTGTGCATACATTCTTTACTTCAACATGCATATGTGGCCTAGAAAACTCCTAGTGCTACTAGCACTAGTTGCTTCACTTAATCTAAAGTCAATTCCCTTCTCCCACTACTGATCAAGAACGCTAGGAGAGAAAATATTCGCAATGAAATGGCTTACTTAATGTGCATTCTCAATCATGCAATGTATCATAAATGAATGTTCTATAAACAGTTGATATGAATGCAATAATTGAGAAAGCATGTGCCATCATATAAATATATCTAGAAAGCTCCATTTCCACTTGAATATCTTCAATAAAAATAACCATGGCAACACAATGCTCAATTTGCCTTTGTCTTTTTCTTAGAAATATTTGAGGACATCATCACCTACAAAGAATTAGAGTCATTAATACCCACTCAGCAATCAGATGAACAAACTATGTCTTTTAAGGAGGTGTTTGGTTAGATTTTTACTATGTTTTTCTCTACTTATAAGCTAAAAGTCCAACCAAACACCAAATATTTAAAAGTTACTTTTCTTGCTTATAAGCCAAAACTAGTGTAGAAAAAATAAATGTGCCTTCTTGACTTTTGGGGAATGCTGTGCTGAGATTGATCATGTAGTTGACAACTAATTATTCACTTTTTTCACTCAAACAAAATAATCGAAACTCAACTTTCCCATAGCAGACAGCCGGCAGCAGCTTTCTCACAGCAGATAGCAGATAACTGCTTTTAAATAAGCCACGGCTCAACCTAACACCCCCTAAATATCTCTCTACAAGTAATAACTCTATGGCAGAAATAAAAACATCAAGAGATGGGCACCCATGGAGTAAACACTGGAATACCTGTAGCAGGGTACACACTCCAGTCATTTTCCACTGTAATGCATGTGAACCGGTCCTCCCAACTCCCAAGCAAGAAAAAACATAGAACGGACCGGTCTTCTCATGGCAAAAGGAGTAGCCAGTAGACTCACCCAACACTCAAGAGAGAGAAAGTACCACCCAGAGGCTCAAAGCTCAATGCAACAGTTACATGCAGCAACTGACATGAATAGTGCCTCTAACAGAGGAATTGTTCACCTCTGAGCTTGCTGAAGCCAATGACAGTAAAAATGGTCAATCCTACCAGTGGTAATTATCCCAAGAAGGTGCATCAACTGAATTTTTCATGCTTTTTTCTTCATAGTAAGATCTCAATCATCAAGAAACTTCTTTTCTAGAGAAAATTCTCTGGAAGCTTGCCAAAATAGTACTACAAACCACAAACTATTATTAAAAAAAAAGGAACTACAAACCATGGGTAATGGCAGCAGTTCCAAAAAGAAAGAAGAGCAGGCAGCAACTGCTCCTCCTGCCCTGTCCTCCATGAGTTGGCTGGCAGTGTGTGTAGTACTGTTGATTTGATCCCCCAAAACCATTTCTCCCCCTTTTTCCCTCAGCACCTACTACTAGTACTCCTCACTTCTTTGCTGCTGCTGCTGCTTGCTTGCTTGCTTCTCCCCTCCTCCTCTTCTTTCCAGCCTCTTGTGATGCATAGTAGAGATAGTACACTAGTTGCTGGTGCTTTCACTCCAACTTTCTCCTCTCCCATGTCTCCACGCCTCTCTCCACCTTCTCATGGTTGCCTGGTTCTCTTGGCCTGAAGTGGAGCCTTCCCTGGGGAAGAGCTTCCATGTTGGTGCCGCTTCTGTGGTGAAGAAATATCGGTGAGAGGATTGCTCCTCTGCTGCTGCGATTTCGCGGCAAAGCTGGGGGCGCCTTGCCGCATCCGCGCGCGCGCTAGATTGCGGTGGAAGAGGGCGGCTTCGTGAGGGAAGCTTGCTGCCTGCGGAATCGATTGCTCTGCCGCCTCCTTGCTTTTTGGGCGGTTCTTGGTGCTGCTTTCGGCAGTAAAGGCGTGGGATCTTGCCGCCACTTGTGGTAGCGTTGCCGGATCGAGAAATCTTCTCCGGGAATTCATCCGTATATCTGCAGGGGGAGAGCTGTACGCCGCTGCTGTTCTTGGCCGGCATTGCGGGGCGGCGAGGAGCTCGCCGGCTTCCGGTTGATTGGTGCGGTGAGTGGAGGAGCGGGGTTTCGCGCTGTGCTCTGAGTGAGCGGGGCTGCACGCCAGGTGTTCGCTGAAAAGCGCGAGCGCGAGCATGAGGGACTTCCCTTCCTGCTTCGGGGAGAGCGGCGTCCAGATCGCGGACGCGTCGTCGTCGTCGTCGAGCGCCGGCAAGGGCGCGGCGCAGAACCTGGTGACCTGCCTCTATCAGACGCGGTTCTCCGGCCGGCCCTGCGTGATCTCGGTCACATGGAGCAAGAGCCTCATGGGACAGGGCCTCAGCATTGGCGTCGACGACCTGTCCGGCCAGTGCCTGTGCAAGGCAGATATCAAGCCATGGCTCTTCTCCAAGAAGAAGGGGTCCAAGAGCCTCGACGTCGAGGACGGCAAGATTGAGATCTTCTGGGACCTGTCTGCTGCCAAGTTTGGTGCAGGGCCAGAACCACTGGAGGGGTTCTATGTCGCAGTGGTGTTCGACCTTGAGCTGGTGCTCTTGCTCGGCGACATGAAGAAGGACGCGTACCGGAAGACGGGCGCCAACCGGCCCATGTTGAACGCCGCGTTCGTGGCGAGGAGGGAGCACATATACGGCAAGAAGATTTACAATGCCAAAGCGCAATTCTGTGACAATGGCCAGTTCCATGATGTTGTGATAGAGTGTGATACTGTTGGCCTCAAGGATCCATGTCTTGAGATACGTATTGATAAGAAGCCCGTCATGCAGGTGAAGAGGTTGGCGTGGAAGTTTAGGGGAAACCAGACAATTCTTGTAGATGGCTTGCCGGTGGAGGTATTCTGGGATGTCCACAGTTGGCTCTTTGGATCGACTACAAGCAATGCAGTGTTCATGTTTCAGACATGCCAGGCGCCTGAGAAGTCGATGCCGTGGTCATACTCGCAGATTTTTAGGGAGTCTCAGCTGCAAGGTCTCAGTTTCTCGCTGATCCTATATGCATGGAAGGTTGAGTAGGTGTTTGCACGATCATAACTTGCTTCTGCACCTGCCTCCTTTTTAGTGCTAACAAGATGTTTTACTGAATGTCTGTTCTTTGGGATGTTATGGAGGCTCCAACATATGTTCTTTCATTTTTCTCTTCTTTTTGGTTTTGCCATCTTTTATAAACGATGTGTTTGAATAGTCTTGCAAGATTCTGTGATATTCCAGTGTATTCTTGTCACTTCTTTTCCTCCCTTGTGCCTTAAGTGAGATTGGTTCTAATGCTCTAAATAGTTTAACTATGGCAATGCTCTAAGAAAGAATGTTGTCATAATGTAGGGTATATATATTGAAGTTCGGAAACAGAGTAACTGTTCATGATAATATTGTGTAACCATTTTTCTCCCGAGTTTCTACCTGTTGTTCTCCCCCTGTGTTGCCTTATCAGTAACAAATGTTACTCCAAGAATAACAAACTTAAAGTACTATTGCACTATAACTTTGATCCATGTGGAAAAGTGGAGGTTTTGCAGAATCAAGACACATGGAGTGCTTGAGCATCAAGGTTTGTTACCCTGATGACAGTCCTTTTTGTGCTTATCTGTAGATATCTGAATATGCCTATCTTTTGCAGGAGATAGATCATCCTGATGAGAATCCTAAAGTTCAGATGCTACAACTTAATGAAGATACATCAGATTCTATGCAATTTCGTTGATACCATTTTATAGATCTCTGGAAGTAATCATCTTGTGACATCCTGTGAGTGATTCCTTGGTGTTCTTTTGCAGTATTTTTCTTGGTGTTTTAATCATCTGCAGTGCGTGGCCAACCGGTAAGGCGGGTGTAGCTCTACTGTGTTTGATATGAGGAGATTGCATTGACATTGGCAATGATGAACAATCCTTTCCAACTGCTGGACCACTTCAGCTCTTTGATATATTAAATAAGGTGTTATTCTGAGTTATCAACAGTAAATTTAAATCTCTTAGCCTTAAACTTCTTCTCTCTGATAGGGACTACTTTATATGTTCTGGTGTGTGTTTTATAATTTTATTGAGTGTATTTAATTCAATTGATGCTTCCCTTTGAACTGAAGATTGTGAGAACTCATTATTGGCTCTATACAAGTTTTTTTTTGAAACTGCTCTCAAGTCATGGGCCTCTAAAATGGGCTGAGTAATATTGAACCAAGCAAAACATTGGTTTAATATGCCGTAGGTGGGAAGATTTTTCATTGACTTGTTTACCCCACACCCACACACACACACCCCACAAAAAAAAGAGATTCTTGAATTTGTTAGGGCTTGCTGCCTTGCTCTCTACTCTGTGTGCAGCCCAACCTAGACAGACCTGAGTGGAGATTGTTGCGTCGCTTAACATGAATTGGGTTGCAAAGCTGCCTTGTTTTTGCATACGTTGCTGTCCCTGTCTGAATCAAGCTTAAATTCATCAATTTAGTCTTATAAATTGTAATAGAGCCTTCATAAGCAAAATTATCTAATCAGCACTGAAACCATTCCATATAGACAGTTTAGGGTGTCATATTCAGCTTGTTGGCGATTTGTTTATTTTAGACAGTGTGCCACTGTGCTGTCTGCTGCTGTGTTAGTGCCTGTCCATTCATTCGTAATTTTTTTTGTAGCTACAACTAGGTTAGTTGCAAATATATTTAAAGCTTCATACAAGATTGCACTTGTGGTGAATGTAGACAAAGTGTATGACTTTCTTGGATATTGACATTTGAGAAGAACCTCTGAACTACCTGATTTTCTATTAATTGCTACCTTATGAGAATTGGATCTTTTCCTGTCAGGACTATCTGATTGCAATGCTAGTTTTTAACGAGAAACTATTCCAAGTTTTCTTAGCGTGGTATGGTTGTATGGAGGGAGGACTGAAGTACCGCAGAAATCTTACCGTGGCCAGATACTGACAGTGGAAAAGTAATCAAGTGGAGTTTGGTTCAGTGACATAGCTGCATAGCTGATATCTTGTTTCGTCTAGAAAAGGAAAAGAAAGGAAAGGAAAGGAAGTCCATATATCTGAAAGGAAAAAGGATACTGCATTTGATACTGACGAAAAAATAATCCATTTTTAATTCTATCGCTAACACTTGGTAATACTAATTCATTATCTGTAATATATATCTCCCTCTTGGCTGGTGATCCACTGAACAAATGAAGCTTTTAAAAAATGTGTCTCTGAAATGTTGTAGCGAAACCCCTGATATTGGAGTTTCTCGGTCGGATGGACCCTATATATTTCTACGATTGCCCACAGAGTGCAGAAGATATTAATAATTTTTTACTTCCAATGCTACCATGTTTTGTGAGAAGTAAGGAGCAGTTTAGATAAATGACAATTTTTCATCAAGTCAATGAGCCATACTTTTAAAAGACGACTTGCTTCATGGGAGTTTATATTGAGTATCAAAGTAGTTTGATTGTCACTAATTCATGGTTTATAACTCTTGTTGCTGCTTCAGATTTCAGATTTTGTACAAACATGTCATTAACCAGGAAGGCTATTGACTGCGATGGCCAAACATGCCTGGTTTCAATGTGTTAAAAGAGAGGTTTGTGTACTGACATCACTTGTATATGAACCAAATCCCTTTCGTGGTTGTAGCTCATTGTGATTCTGCAGGCTAACACGTCAATACTGAGGTGCGACGGCGCATTGACGGCAGCTGCACCTCAAGGGTGGCGGTGGCGAGGAAGAAGACTGTGGAAATATATTGATTTATTCTATGCCTGATAATAATGGGTATATGCTATCCCCTTTACAGGGGTGACTAATTAATCTTATTTGAAGGAAACTAGTCTAACAAATCTTGAAGAGATAACTATCCTTAAATAGCTACTGCTTGACCCCCGGTGCGCCTCCTATTGAGCTGTACGCCCGCTTGTGTCCTATGGTAAAGCTTATCATCAGTTGTTACAGTTTTATTGCTAATACTTGACCCTTTTTGAACGATCTCGAAGGAAAATGGCTAAATCTGTTCATAAACCACTAGATTAATTCAGTCCAACACTATCTTTGCACTTTGCCACCGTACTGGTTGTGTTTAGAAACTTGCTATTTTGTACACTTCAACTGAATTGTTTTATTCGATTTTGTGGCAACACTGCATTCGTTGAAATCATACATCGAACAGTACCTAATCTCAAAGTTGCAAAGATTTGGTTGAGTGCAAAATGGGATAGGCCATGATTGCCCTTCGCCCATAGTCATAGCCCTCGCTCCTCAACTAGACATCACCAGGGTTTCACACGGTCCTCTAGCTTTAGTTGTTGATCATCAGGCCAATTAGGCCAGGCTGCGCATGCTTGTGTGCAGCAAACTAGCAAATATATAACACTTACAAGTTGTAACTAGTAAATAATAAGCTACATGATATGCAGTTGTTTGAAGATAATGGTGGAGCCTTGAATTTGTGTGTGTTCTGCGGTCTAATTAGTAGCTCCTGGATAGTTGCGGTCTAATTAGTAGCTCCTGGTCAGATCACAATATTTTCTTGCTAAGCTTCGTCTAGTACATGGGGAATGAATGTTTGCTCAAGCTCGTATGAGTAACAGGGCATCAACAGATTTACTACATTTTACTGACCAGGCAAATTTATGTTTGGTCTCACGTTAGGAGAGTATCGGCTTCATTTGTTTCCTATTACTATATGGCAATGGAGGGATTAGCCCACAGCCCCACACTGATAACAAAGAACCTTGCTATTCTACATCCACTATTCTAAAGGTAAACCTATTCACTTTCATTTTATCACATGTTATTCCCCATTCTGATAATCAATGACTTGTAACATGTCATATTTTGAATACATCTTCCTCTTTCGCATCCGGAAGAAACTGGGTCTTAATCAAGGTTGTCTACATATTGACAAAGGGCGGCATACCAGCAACAGATCAGACAGTAGGGAAAAGGTATGGCTACTAGTCATGATACAATAATCTATTCAAAAGCTCAATGATTAAATTTAGTATATGATTATTTATTAATATGAGATTGATTTGCTATGGTTTCCAATTACTTGTATACATTGGTATTACTATGAATTGAACCCTAGGTGATAGGTTTGATACTCCTAAAAGTAGGTAAAATAATGTTTGACTACTCATAGCCTTGCACCATCCAAAATCAGCAATCATGTTTTTGTACTAAAAGCTAAGAACATTGAACCACCACGCTATACCGAAGTATCCAAGCAAACTCTTATACTATAAGTTTAGCAGCATTAGTTCATGTGCTACTATTCTAGGAAAGAGAAGAGTTCATGTGGTACATGTCTACATCTAAATCTGCGGTTAAGTCCTCTGCTATTGCAATATATCAAGTAACCAGTTCCTTATAATTTTAGTATATAAACGTAATATGCTATACTGGTATAGTATTTGGATGCGTTTGCTAGTGGTGAGGTTTAATTGTACAACCTAGAGTATAACAATAAATGATATTAGGATTTAAATTTGCTCTTTTGGCAAATACATTTTATTGTATTATTCTTTTGCGAATCTTGAAAGAGGGTAGAGTGTTTCTATAACTTATTTAAGTAGAATAGAATTGGCCCCGTTGATGAGAGAAATCAAGCCGAAAAACCTTACAAAGCTCGGTTAATTAGAGAAAAATCGGATAAAAACCACGACTCAACAGCCACACTATCTAGCTAAACTAGGTCTGGAGCACCACTGGACGACGCGAACACACCGACACACACAGACGAGGCCCAAAGACCCTTGACGCTACATGTTGCGTCATCGTCATCACCCATCACACCCGTGACCCGGTGACTCTGACTCCACGGCAGCAAGCCACAAGGGAAAAAGACCTGCCCATTGTGCCGAACCAACGCGGGCCTAGAGAGCAACACATCCACTGGTTCCACGCTGCCGAAGTGAGAAGCCGAATCCGATGGGAAGCGGGCCTGGGCCTCTCTACCCAAGGGAGACGACAGCCACACCGCACCCCGAACAAGCTCCAGCCCCATGCCAGCCACCACCGCCAGCCCATCGATCACTCACACCCGCTAGCCGGTGAGGGCCATGAAGACGCCTCTAAGGATGTAGTGATAACAAAGACACTGTTGTTGCCCGATCCAGCGAGCTTGATCTAGGGCTTTCACCTAGTGACCATTGGCCCCAAGACATGAAGTGAAAGCGGTTCTTCGACGGTACCTCCAAGAAGAGAAACGACGCCCAAGGGCGTCGTTGTCACCCACACCAACTTGTGTCGAGACAAGGTTTTTAACCAGTCACCCCATTGCCCTATTACCACCTTTGACAAACACATTAGGGCCGCAGGACCATGACGGTTGGGCGCGGCACCGCCATACACGACGGCGTCGCAACTCGCAACCCCTACCGGCCACAGGCCAAGCCGCACTAACAGCGGCAATGTCGTGCCTTGCTGGATTTGGAGCTCCCACCGCCGCCACTCCCCGCGGCCTCGATGCTACACCACCAACGCAGCCACGATCCTCCACCACTCAATAGCCTGCTAGATCCAGAGCAGCCGCGCCCTGGACCAATGCCGCCCGACCTACCACGTCGATCCAATGAAGCTGCCAACAAGCTCTGGTTGCGTTGTCTGCCAAAGTCGTCGTAGCCGAGGTCCGCTGGCCAGCCACCACCGCAACCCACCTCTACGACCCAGCTGCGCATGGAGCCCCGCCGCAACCCGACTGAACCATCGCCGCAGTGCCCCCGTTGCCATGGCCGCAACGCGGCCAATCTGGTCATCAACCAGGGCGGCCAGTCTACTATCCACACAGCCATGGCACACTCGCCACCACCATCAGCTTGCACCGCTGCCGTCAGGGCCGCCGCCCCGGTGTGAGGATCCGGGCTTAACTTCCAGACCCTCCCTATGTATCTCTTCATCAGTTCAGGATCAAGCTGATGAACACAGGCGAATTGATACCACTACACACATCACGAAGCATTTTAGAAACATGAACAATTTGTGTTGTAGCAACGATATGACTAAAAAAGTAACTAGGACTTATGTCCCTTACCATTCAGAAACACAGCGAAAAATAAAGCGTAGATGTCTCCATCTCAACCACAGGCAGTTGACGGAGGCCACATGACCTAAACCTCAGCATTGACATAGAAAATACCTCATAGTCTTCATCTCCTGATAGATATCTGAACACGTCCAACAAACAGCATGCTCGATGAGTACTTCACGTACCCAACGTGTGCCCTCATTAGCAAACTTACGACTACATGCAGACTTAAGCAAAAGAAGAGTTTTATGGCTCTTTTGCATAAAAGCAGCTTTGGTTATAATAGTACAGTAATTTTGAAAATATCATTTTGATGAAAACCAGTTTTATTATCAGGGGTGTTTCTCATAAATGTGAGGGTCCACGACCAACATATGCGAGTAAGGCATTCGGCCTAAACTCATCCATAGGTTCCAACCACCTTTTCACATTTCTAGAACTGGGGTAGAGGGAATTAGCACGGGGGAGAAAGACATGTCATTTTCATTAGGAATGAGTTATGTGACATCCGTGACCGTGGGTACGACTAATCGATTAGTTTGACACTCTGCAAAATTTGTACACTTTACCCATATGACACGATCATCCCCTTATGCCAAACTGCGCAGGCTTGTACACACGCTCATTAGTGTGTCGGCAGGGTGACCGTGATGAGATCTTTTAGCCAATCTCCTCTCGATGCGACATGCCCACCGGGTCTGACACGGAGTTGAGAGTACGTCCCCACCCTCCGGCCTCCCATCTGTGCCGAGGTCCTCGTAGCTATGTCCACCCCTTCTACGGTACGACGATGTCGACACTAAAGCTCGACTAATCTACTCAATCAAGCCAGTGCACATATAGCACGTGGTCGTACTGTATTCACACTTCTCAAGTCATGACTTCGGCCTTATTCGATAGGGACAATCAATGGTTTCTTCAACTCATGAAGAACGACCATTTGCTCCTTCAACTCATGATTCAGCTGTCGCCTGCACCTTTTAGATGGTAAGTTTCACCTAGAGTAGAACAGGGAGAATAGAGAGAGAGGGAACAATGGGCATCCGGCCCTAGCTCAGCGAGCTCAACAATAAGTTTCAATATTAAGGGTCATCGATCCGAAGATCATTCATCCGAAGAGGCAACTCAAAACATCTAAGGATATATTTAAGCATGGCTAAGCATTTCTCTACTCTATTCAGAAATAATAACATATTAATCTACTCAGGGTATCAAGTAAACAGGTGACAAGCGGAAAGGTAATGGTGTGTCAATTGACACGCTAGCTACTGGAATAAAACAGCATGCATGTTTATAAACAATAAAATATAATGATTTTGAAAATATAGGATCAACATGATCAAGAAGAGGAGGCATGCCTTCGTTGACGAGTTGGTCTTCTTCTGCAGAAACTTATCCTTACCCAACGTTGTTACTTTCTATCCGTCGTAACGGCAATAAAGTGTAAAGAAATAAATATAAATCCAAATTAAATATCAAATAGAAATACCAGAAGAATAGGGCTAGCAGGGTTGGATAGGTGTCAAAGGACAAAGATGAAGGGATAGGATTGTCGAAAGACAACTAGGAAGATGTGAGATTATATATCTCAACCAGATAGAGTACATGTACTCGAAAGATGGTCTTCCGGATCAGGATCATTCTGGAAAAAGATATGTTTATGCGATATAGAATTTGCATGTAGAATGATTAAAGTTAATCCACATGCGAGATAGGGATAGATATGCAACTGGGAACAGGATATGGTCGATGACAACAATAATACAACCATATGATTAAACATGAAACCCGACATACTAATAAAATAAATATGACCCATCATAGTAGTAGACAAGCGAGGTCCTGATATGCTAGTTGGCAAGAAATGATAATATGCGACATGTCAATCTATATGAACTACTGTGCAACATACAACTGGACATCATGTAATAAGCTAGATAGACTAGACATGAAATCGAGATTAGGTAGGGCTAGTATAGGGTAACATATGACTATGCAATTGTAATTCTAAAAGTTAATTATAATCCAATAGCAACAATTGATCTTGCGAATTTTGATTAAACTATATTGTCAAATAATAACTCGGTAAAGAGTTATTATTCTGACATATAGACAATCAATAAATATTAAGTCTAACAATACATATACATATATATGACTATATGCAACTACATGATTATGCAACATAACATCACGATGAACATGTACAACTTAATTGTGTTCAAACAAATAATTAAACTAGAAACAGGAATACAATAATGTGTTAAACCAATTCCCAGCAAATTATTATCTGAAACATGGAATGTGCTATGTATGTATGCATATACATATATTGCAATACTTCATATGCAAACCATATGAAATGCATTGTACACATATGGATTATGTGCGTAATCTTAACCATGTTATAGGCAAATGTTTATATCACGACCAACCATTATATAGCAATCATTCAATAAACAAGAATTATACTATATGTGCGCCCATGTTATATAATGATATATGCACATACCACTATTTACTATACATCATGCAACAACTAAACTAAGTCACATTAAATAAATATTAAAAGTAGATAGATGCTAATCAGATATTATGTAATACAGTAGATATAACATTGTATAAACAACAAACAAGAACTACATAAGAACTATAATGTGACTATATGAAAACATGAAATACTATTCAATTACATGATGAAAGGATGATCAAAATTATTAGACATGAACACATGATGATGTGAGTGCTTTCAAACAAGGATTAATGGTGGAAAACAATGCCATGATGCACCACAAGATGATAGGAGATTAACTATATGGATGGTGGCGACATTCGCAACACGAAACGGTCGGAATTGGACATAGATTGGTTCTGAACAGACCGGATTTTTGATGCTGCGCGATGCTATCTCAACAAAATCACAATCCGCCAATTGGATTAGAAACTAGACATACAGAGGTACAATCCTACCAAAGGGGTTTTGGAGAATTCTTACCGAGTTAACGGGAAAAGATCAGTCAAGTTAGACGTTCTGCAGATTGAATCTGGACGTCCGTGGACAGCAAGTCGGAGATGGATCAATTCCTGATAAATGGCTACATGGATGAAAGTGAAAATTTACAGAGGTGTTCATAGAAAACTAAAGTACAGCTTCACAAAAGGGATTCTTCAAAACTCACCGGATCAACGGGAAAAGAGGTAATAATGCCGCTGTACCGTTCGTGCAGTCAAATCTAGACGTGAACGGCAGCAAGGAGAATTGATTTCCCGGAGATTGGACTATTGGATTGCCTTCAAATTTTATGGAGATGATCTTGACAACATTATCCATGATCCCACCGAACGAATCTTGAAAAGGAGGTCCGAGCCAACGAGGGTGTCGTTCCAATCTAGATGCACGCGCATAATAACTGAGTGCAAACAACACGTTAATATTTGGAGATTTCCTGGTGATTGCACCGTTGGATCTTCACCAAATTTTGCAGAGAGGTAGAGGGAGAGGTTTTGCCAAAAGGAGTTCGAGGTGGCGGGAATTGGGAAAATACTGAGGCGATATGTGTTGTTCAGAAACTGCACGGAAGGCAAAAAGGGGGTGGCGGCTGTTTGGAGGGTTTGGGGCAAGGGTTTCGTGGGAAAAGAGTGTGGAGGAGTAGGGAAGAGGTGGAGGGGTGTGGGGTATTTATAGGAGGGTTAGGGGAAAGAGTTTTCACTCAAATCCAATTAGAACAGGTATAGTGGCGCACGCTGTGCTACGCAGAACTCGCCGGGGTGGCTGATCAAGCGAGGAAATGAGGCGGCGGGATGCCTGGTGGGGATGAGCCGAGATGGCGGTCATAAAGGAAAGGAGAAAAGAAAAGGAGAAAATCAAAATAAAAACAAAGAACAGTATAGCGAGATTAAATATCAAACGAACTTCGAAAATTCTGAGAAAAACTCTGGAGACATATTCCAAATTGAAAAGCCAATACAATTCAAGTTGGATTAATTCAAATTAACTCCGGTCTAATTTGTGAAATTCTAATTAAGATTTAATTCAATCGAGAATAAACAACGAAATTTTTTAGCTTTGATTTTCAAATAAAAGATTTTTGAAAAACTCTAAAAATCAGGATGTTACACCCGGCTTCCTGCGTGCCGCCACCTAGAAAGAGTCTGACGTCAACTCCACACACCGCATTGGCCGCCGCAGCACCTGAGCCACCGCGCCCGGACCACTCAACCCACTTGCCTCTGCTCCTGCATTGCCAACCACTGCTGCTGAGCCCACCGCCGTCGCACCGGAACCAACCTCCGCCACACCAAGCTTGCAGAATCGCAACCTAGCGAGCTCCCTCTACCACATTTGGGAGTAGGGGGTCGCTGCCACCACGGCGAGGCCAGTGCCATCAGCAGCGAGGGGAGGCGGGAGAGGGATGGCTTGGCGGCGGCCCGCTATGGTTTGCTCCCGGGTCGCCTCAGTGGGGCAACAACCGGGGGGGGGGAGGGGTCAATCCATTTTATTGTATTTCATGATAGTGATGCTGCTAGTTTGTAGCTTTCTCTTGAAATTTTAATGTATGTGCATTATACATCCAATCAGATCCAAAGGTTCTCGTCAAGCTTATTTTTGTTTCTTTGAAAAAGAGGAGCTATGGAGTATAATTTTTTTTGTATAAAACATAACACATGTACAAATGCAACTTCAAATAAAAGAAAATCGACCAAGTGCTCCTAAAATTTGCCGTGAGGATTTCAAAATTGGCAGCACTCACATAATGCGATGCATCTTGTCATATACCTTACATTATTCTATTCTTTATTGTTAGGTTTGGGGTTAGACATGTGCGGTTCAAACAGACAGAAGTGGTAGGAAGAGTAAGATGTGGAAAGGAAAAATACAATTTCACATCTAGCTCGATGCCCATCTACCATCACATCCATCCATTTTGCTTTAAGGTCCGGCTCCCATTTCGCAGAATAGCCTCCTAACACTTCCATTTATAACTATGCAGTCCCTTCCATATTGCAAAAATACCCTCATTCCTTACTCTTTTCATTCTTCATCCACTCATGAACAAGATTTTTTATTTTTGTTTTTCCGCTTCATTTCTTTAATGAATAAATATACATTGGTCCTGATTTCTTTGCTTAAAATTTATTATTGTTCAGAAATTTCCATTGTTCTTAATTTTTCATGGTTTCATTCTACTAGCTAGTACGTTTTGAACATTTCAAACATCCAATAGATTCTAAAGACTCTTGTTCCGTGTTTCCTCCCACGGTACAAAGTCTCTTCGATCATGACCAAATGAGCAAGAAGAAATGTAGAAATGGACCATGATTTTTTACCAAAGCAAACCATGCACAAATTCCAAAATAGAACATGAAGAAATTTTATGGATTTTACTACAGCTACAATGCAAATTCCAAAATAAAACATGAACATGAATTATCAAACAAAAACGCATGTTCTCGGTCAATAGTCCAAAGCTGAATCATCCTTCTCCCTCCCTCTAACATGAACATGAACAACCAAGAATGTTTTCTTCATTGTCAAACATGAACAATCGAATGGAGTTTCAACAAATTCAGATCTGAGAAAAGAAAAAGACAAGTAAAAAATCCATGAAAACCCACGTTAAGGATAGTGACGGCGGCGCAATGGACGAGTTGCACCTCACTGGATCCGGCATCCATGACAGCGATGGAGCATGGAAGCAGGGCCATGATGGACAGATCCGGCCATTAGCATCGGCAGAGGTGGAGCTTGGATCCGGTTGTGGTGTGGTGGCCAGATCCGAAGGTGTAGGCGGTGGTAGAGCATAGATTCGAGGCCGTCATGGCTAGATCTGAGCCCACGGGCGGCGGATGAGGAGGTGAGGCGAGTCTTGGAGCATGGATCTGAGCTCTCCGTGGCAAGATCCATGAGGGGCGGTGTGAGAGTTGTTGAAGGAGACCGGCGCTGCCCCTCGCCTGTGGATGTGCTACCCCTCGCCGCGGACGCAACAAGCGTCGCCCGATCCGGCGGTGGCGATGCTCGAGGAGTTCAGAGATGGCGGCGACGGGGGTCGCGCAAGGCAAAGGTGGACGTGAAGAACTTTGCTAAATCTAGCGGCGTCATGGTTTGGGGTCGCCTTAAATGGAGATGGCGGGTTGCGTAAGGCAGAGACGGTGGCAGGTCGATCACCTCGTCGTGGACGAAGGTGGTGGTGAGTCTGAGTGTTTGGAGAGAGATACGGGAGATGGGAGAGGGGAGAGAGAAAATTGCGGGGGTGGGGGTGGATGGTGAAGTGTCCCAAGACACACTTGAGTTCTATAGATAGGGGTAAACTATTGTAGTTGGAGGATACCTATGTAAAATGTACACACAACACGAATCTTGAAGCACAATGAACGTATAAGATGGTATGTTAACTTCCAACTAACTGGGGGAAAATTGCTGAAAAGCAGTATGATTGGGTTGCAAGGAAGCACAATGTGGCAGAGGAGAAGGGTACAGTGCACTAAACTTCACCTCGTGCTAAAAGCAAACCTGTGGTTATTTCCTCTCTAACCCACACTTCGTATTGCTTCTCCATTGCATACCGTGCAGCCTCTATTCCCCTGTTCACCCTCCCCCATGAGGCCATGACCAAAGGTCTCAACAAAGCTTCCTCATGGGGTGGCTCCACTCCCTCTTCTCCCCTCTGAGGGAGATATTGATCCGTGCACATTCGACGCACAAAAACCATAAGACTTATTGATCATTCTTCTTGTTCTTCTGAGATCTTTCTTCTTATTGGTGTTGTTAATGTTGCAAAAACCTTTTAAGTTTTTTGAGTATTGCAGATAGTGGGAAATGGGCTTTGTTTCTCTTTCTCCTAACATTGTTAGGAACTGACATTGTTATGATCGGGGCTCTCTTGGCAGGTAGGGGAATGCGTATCTTGTACAAGGATGCCAAATCTTGTTAGGATGATGATGTGCATGTTCTATGGTCTATCCTGGTCGATTCACACCACCATCCGGCTCTGGTGAAGCTGAAGCTCTAGGGCTCTTGCAAGGATGGCAGCCATGGTAGTGTGTGATTTTGCCGTCGAATCGGCCATTATCTTTTGTATAGAACTGCATAATTAAGTGCAATGGCATTGGCATCAGAAGAAGAGGAGGAAAAAAAAGAAGAGGGGCAGATGAGTATATGCTTTGCGAGTGTGTTGATGCGTGAGTCTTGTGACTTTGTGAGTGAGGTTGAAATGTCACCTTCTTGATGTGAGTGAGGCTGAGCTGATGCATCTGTATATAGAAGCTCTTGATGCCTTACCTAATGGTATGGAGTTTGGTAGTGTGTATTTTTCTTTCCCTCATTTTGCTCATGCCAACTTCTGTTCTCTCTCATACACGTAGTTTTAAATGCCCCTGAGAAAGAACTCGAAATGCAGCTACATTATTGTATAATAGTTTGTGCAGAGTACATATGGGTGTTGAAATTGATACAAAAGAAAAACACGGCTACATTAGGAGCAATTCTAATTCTAACTAACTAATGGATCTAAGTGTACTAAAGAAAATTAAAAGTTACAAAAAGGTGTTAAAGCTTTTGAAAAAACTAAAGAACACAACAAACATAGGTTTAGGGCCGCTTTGATTCAAGGGATTCAAAAACATAAGAATAGAAGAAAAAAATACAAGAATTAGATCTCATGGCATGTTGAATTCTACGGGAATTGAAATCACAGGAATAAGTAATAGAAATTGTTTGACTGCTCTACAGGAAAAATATCAAAATTTTCTTTAAGAATTAGATGTTTGTCATGGTTGTCATAGACTTAAAAGAAAATTACATTGAGGTTGGACTAAATGAAAATTTTCCTATGAAATTACATGCAAAGTAATTCGTAGGAAAAGTTCATATGGTTTTAATCCTACCAATCAGACAAACTCTATGAAAATTTTCTCTCACGAATAGAATTCTTCAAAATTTCTATAAATCTCTTTGAATCAAAGAGACCCTTAAGAACCTCCACAGCCCAGTGAATTTTGCTCTCTCTTTTAGAGGCCAGGATAACTATGACCCTCTAGATTCTTGAAAAGTCTACCAATTCTTGATTGAAAAATAAAATACGAACATCCATAATAATCTCCTTTCCATCTTAGTACTAGCAATCGTGCACATACAATACATGTTTCTTGCAATATATATTACATGAAAAATATACTAAAATATGTGAGAACGCATATTTAAAATATATGTTTACCCATTATTAAATTTATTTTTTCTTCCATAACTGTTCGAAAGAAAAAAAAAGTAGACCAAGCATTAAGCATTGTTAAATTGTTAAGAGGTACTAATTAGTAGGGGATTAATTATACCATAAGGTTGCAACTAAGAGGTATAAATTCCAAGTTCTCAACTTAAATTATGAGTCATTGATGAGAGATTTATGCATGATTCAAATTAAAAGCATCCCACACCTAACTCGTACCTTTATAAATACCACAGAGCATTCGTGCGTTGCTACGGATCTTAAACAAACGTACCACAATCAGAAGAAGATATTGTTATGGATCTTAGATAGACATACCACAATCGGAAGAAGACAATGCATCGTCTTCTCCTCCCTTCCTCCATATATGCCCATCCCCCAGTTCTACCTTTGGCTATATCGCTACTACGCTGTCGCTCCGCTCTACCATGGCATGTGTTGCTAAGGATCTTAAATAGACATACCACAACTGCAAAAATACAATGTGTCGCCTTTCTTTGCCCAAGCTCTCTCTCTCTCTCTCTCTCTCTCTTTCTCTCTCTCTCTCTCTCTCCTCCCACTCCGCGGCTTCGCCTCTGGCTCAGCCGCGCACCATCGCTCCACTTCACTCTGGTTCACCCACCATGCTGGAATGCAGCTTGCTATAGATCTTAAATAGACATATATATACCTTGACTGCAATAAGATAAAGCTTTGTTCTCCACCTCTTTTCCTCTCTATCTTTGTTCGCCGTCAGCTCTGCCCACCTTTGCCACCAATACGTAGACGTTCCACTTTGCTGGTACATGCGTTTCTATCGCACGATTGCAAGAAGACAAGGTGTAATCCTCATCTCATTTTGCATCTCCCCTATCCCTCAGCTTTGCCTTCGGCTCATCGGTCTTGCACCGTCGCTCCACTCCATGTTTGTCAGATTTCTTTTGAATAATGTTTCGTCCTCTGACGAAAGCAAAATCACTCTTGGAGTACAAGGGGAGACACAATTAAATAACGGGAAACATGAAAAATAAGTGCAAGCACAATTAGTCATAGAAATGAAAAAAACATGAATATGCTTTCTTGAGAAACAGAAGGACACACATGGATTCATCGGGCTGTTCTGTCCGTTGAGGAAAATAAGGAGCATATCAAGGATTACTCGGGCATGTTTTATTTGTTGAGGAAAACAAGGATCACTCACGACATTATTATGACCCACCTGCATGGAAAATGGCATGACGCCACGATTCATCACCAATTCTCATTTATACTAGCAGGGTGCCCGTGTGTTGCAACGGAATCTCAAATAGTAGAACAATGTCTCATGTTCTAATCAAAACCATAAGTCCATAACAAAATATATTGCTTTGCCTTACAACGATCTAATAATAGAGTGCTCGTACAACACACATGCACACATATAACAAAATTTACGCACATGTGTGGGGGAACGACACCAGCAAGCCAGCTAACTCAGAACGTAAAGATTGGATTATGTTGTTTAGTAAGATAATAAATTTCAGCAGAGTAAAAAAACTAACTCAGAACATAAAGATTGGAGTATGTTTAGTAGAGTTTGTTGAGAGTTATGTAAAGATTGGAGTCTACTTAGCAGAGTTTGTTGAGAGTTACGTAAAGATTGGAGTCTGTTTAGTAGAGTTTGTTGAGAGTTGGAGAGTTGGAGAGTTGGTTAGGAGAGGCTGTGACACCACCATCACCACAGCCACTAACTCAAATTTTATAGATAGTAAAGATATAATATATAATAGTAAATAAGTATAGACTTAGAAAAGATATTCTCTTTCTTATAAAATAAAATAAAATAATTTTATGATAAAAACTTAGCACTAATGGGCCTTCCCGCTGTCTCGGCCCATTTTGAATCTTCCCTATGACGCCGGCCCAAGACTGAAACCACAACACAACCCACCACCCCTTCTCTCCCACAAAAGCAAGGAGGCGGAGAAGAAGCGGCAGCCGCAGCCGCAGCCGCAGCCGAACAAAGGGGATCGCCGTCGCCACCGCCGCCGCTGCCCACGATGTCGTCGATGCTGTCCACGCTGTCGCAGTGGTTCGTGAACCCGCGCCGCAACCCGCTGGCCCGCCTCCACATGCACGCCGTCTCCTCCCGCCTCAGGAAATACGGTAACCAATCTCCGATCCGGTTCCGGATCACCATTTCGTATTTCTTGTCTCTTGATCCGTGAGTTTGTGTGAGCGAATGATCTGAATGCGATGCGTGTGTGCGTGCGATAATTCAAGGTCTGAGGTACGACGATCTGTACGACCCGTACCATGAGCTGGACATCAAGGAGGCGCTCGGGAGGCTGCCCAGGGAGGTGGTCGACGCCCGCCACCAGCGCCTCAAGCGCGCCATGGACCTCTCCATGAAGCACCAGTACCTCCCCGACAACCTCCAGGTCCGTCCCTCTCCTCCTGCCCCCTCATCTGGATGGATCTCTCGATTCGCGTGCGTGCGATTTGTGGAATGTGGATGCTATGTAGATTTGCCCGATCAGTCCTAGGATGTGTGTTCTTGAGAGTCCCTTAAGTGAGTCGATTGCTATGTGATGTTGTCGATGAATGCACATGAATGGGATTAAGCGAGGGCTTAGTGCATTTGAATTGCGCCTGTCATCTAGATGATTATATGTGGCTGAATTTTTGGACGTTCTATTCGGTTGATCTATTTGAAAGTGATATCCAGCAAATTGGCAATGCGCACTTGAATTATAATAATAATGATTATGTTTCATATACCTTCCGAAATGGTGGATGAAAATAATTACGGTTAGGTCTGATTGTTGCAGGAATTATTGCTGACCTGACATGAATTTCATTAGTCTTAATCATTTCTGACATGTAGTTTTCATCAATCTTAGGATTGTTAGATTGTTTCAGACGTTGATATGTATTTTGTGGTACAAAGTTCTTTTCCCCGCTTTCTGGATACCTTTCGCTTAGTGAGCTTAGATGAATGCTCGACTTTTTTTTTCCTTCAGTCCTGAAGATGTTTCAGAGCATTTTTTTGCTCAAGCCATTAATTCATTTAACCTGTGAAGTGTTGATGCGTGAGATACAGCTCATTATAAACTAACCATTCTTGTAACTTCCTTCTCTATATGAACCTGAATTTGCAGTAGGAACATCTTTCAGCTTCAGCAATGGGCCATTGATTGACATTACATTTGGTGTTATCTAACCTAATCTGATAAACACAGGTCTACTAAACATTTATTTTCTTTTGCACAGGCAATGCAGACACCATTCAAAGGCTATTTGAGTGACATGCTGGCTCTGGTAAGTGTATTTGCTGATGCTTGTCTTTTTGTCCACTGACTTGTCCATTGCATAAACTGTCATGTGTAAATAAGCTATAATCTACAGCATGCTGTTTCTAGATCCTTTATCCACTTCTATGTATTAGACCACGCTACTTTTGGTTATGCACTACAGTATGCTGTGTAAATTAGCATGTCATAATGTACACTACAGCCCTCATACTTTTCTGGATCAGTGATGTTAAATAAATAGGTTAGCTTCAACTGGTAATAATCCATTAATGGGGTGTTTGTGTTTGGTTTGATGAACCGGACAGTGAATGGACCATCTGATCCTTAACTCACTTGTTTGGTTTGAGGAATGGAATGGGTTGGTCCATCACCAAAACCATGGGATGGTCCATAACCCATTGGTCCTAGGACGAGTTGATCCCTCACACCAAACATCCTATAAGTTCATGTAAAACAGTTTGATCAAGCTTCTCTCAAAGACATGCTAGCCTGTAGTTTTCGTGTGTGGATGTATATCCTTTACTACTTTGACCCTGATCATGAGGTCCATTGCAGCATGAATATTAATTTCACTCTTTATTTTTCTTGGTAATTTGCCGGTTGAGCATTATTGTTATGATTGTTGTTACTGTTTTTGTCAAATGAGTACAAGATGGTCCAGTCCTAAGATTTGTGAATTCATGATCTACTTATGTACGGTGCGACTGATGTTGTCTAGCATCCTTCTAACTCCCTTTGGGAATTGTATACATCTTTGCTACCTATTGCAACTAAAACTTCTGCATATAAGTATTTCCTCTAAGTAAGACTGATGTCACTACCTAAGAAATTCCTGGGCTTCAAGCTGATGATTTCATTTTACGCTGTGAAGCTATTTTCCATTTCAATATTGTTCAGATCTGTACCAAGTTGGCTGTTGTTTGATCCCACATTTGTTGCAGGTAAAGAAGGAGGCAGCAGAGCGTCAAGCACTTGGAGCCCTTCCCCTCTACGAGAGAACCCTTCCTTAACTCTTTTTTCTTGATTGACAACACTGTTTTCTCCCCTTATTACATCACAATGCATGAAATAAAATGCAGTTGATGATAATACTGTTCCCTTACCGAAGTTCTGTTCTCATGTTCATGTAGTGGCGCATTGACCATCTTCTTCGTGTTCTTTTCCTAATTAACATATAACTTCTCTGTTCCCGTTGTTGTTATAATGTCTTCAACTCTTGTGCTCCACCTGAGCAACTTTTCGTTGTTTGCTCTTGGTTTTATGTTACACGTTCTTGGGATCTGCTATTTTGTGCTGAAGTGTTGATTTGAGCTTCTCTGGTAATCCCTTGTCTGCATCTGCAACTTCTGTCTACAACTCGTCTGCACTTGGATTGACCTTGCACGTTGAATATGCATAAATTGCGATGTAGAAATACTCAAACGTCTCTCAAAGTGAGAAATTGCAAGAGCCATCTGTTTGAAAATTAGCAGTAGAGCTGCTAAAATGGATTAAATAATAATAAAGACTAAGGTTAGTACCTTGCTGATCCGCCGTCAGTACACTGTCTTTGGCCTGTCGTAACGTGCACTCCTTGTGGCCACATTGGGTTGTGATAATAGTTGCCAAGTTGGCTTCACGTTTAGGGCCTTTTGTGTCGTAGGATTTTATAGGTATTTTGGAGAATTTTTTATCCTTAGGAAAATTTCCTACAAAGACCTTTTAGATCATAGAATTGGAGTTCTCAAAATTCTATAGAATGCATTCTTATACCTTCAATTTCATAGAAAAGCCAATATGAGCTCATCCTTATTATTTGGAGAAGTCTAATGCACATTCTCTCTCTCTCTCTCCATTCCTCCCAAATTCTCGTGTTTATTTCATGTGAACCATTTAATGGTATCACTTTTAAAATTCCTGTATTTTGAAATCCTATACAAAAATCATAGCACGTGACATTTTATTTTTATATATTATATATTTTTATATCTTTTAATTCATGCGATCTAAAAAGACCATTAGCTTGTCATAATTTCAGAATTATACTCATGCAAGGTTAAATTATTGCAAAATTCATAGTGCATCATTGACTGTTGCGGCTAAATTACGATATTGTTTTAGCTGCAGAAATCTGCTGGGTAGCTGATGTTTATAGGCACGCGTCGTTGAATTTCCCTCGCAACCGTTGCGGAGATCGGGGCGTTCAGTTCCGAACACGAACACGAACACGAACGTCCCACTGACAGGTGGGCTCCACTCGTCGCAGCCGCATCGGCCGCTCCAGTCCACGTAGCATCCGAGTAGGTAAAGCTTAGCTATAAATGCAAAGCCGACGGGTTCGCGAGCCCGACCGGCAACCGTGATCGACCGAACAACCGAAACCGCAGCCGCGGCGGCAGCAGCAGCAGCAGCACCACAACCAAGCCCGCCGGCGAGATCCACGCGGCGGCAGGCGGAGCGGGGGAGTCGAGATAGGCGCGCGCTCGCGCGCTCTCGTGCCGTGCACGCCTCGACCTCCTCCCCCCGCGCGTAGCCGCGCACCGCACGCCACCGCACAGGGAGCTGAAGGGGGATTGGATTGGGGCTTCGTGCTGGTCGGTTGGTTTAGTTAGTCGGGGAATGGCGGTGCGGGCGGGGTGGGTGGTGGCGGTGGCGCGGGCGTCGGCGGCGGGTGGCAGCGCGTGGCTTGCAACCCGGAGATGCTCCCGCCCGACCGCGTCCTCGCTCTCCTCTGCTGCGGGCCGCTCCACCTCCTCGCGCGCCTCGCGGCCTTCCTCTGTGTCCCATTCCTCCCCGCCCACGCCCCCCTCCGCTTGGCCTCCCCTAACCGCCGCCGCTCCCCGCACCACCTGCTCCTACTCCCGCCCCCGGAACTGATACCAGCTCGGTATTCCCCTTCCGCTTCATCCTCCTCCTCCTCGTCATCGTCCGATGAGGATGACGACGACTACGGCGATATCGAGGACGGAGATCACATAGACCCTCACGTCGATTGAGGTATGCTGCTGCTCATTCACTTCTTTCAATTTCGTATCTGATTGCTTATCACATATAATAATTTAGCTTCGCGTAGCTTCGTGATCGTAGTGTATGGAAAGGGCTTGTGCACTGTCTGAACTCTGGCTGATCTGTAGTTCTCTTGACAATTGACACACAAATTCAAGATCAGCAGTGTGACTACTCGAACTATAAATTTTCAGTAGGGAGTCCACTTGAATTGAACCATATCAATATGATTCCTTCTAATATTCTAGGGGATCACTGTCCAAGTTCAATCCGATAACTCATTTCTGGGCATGTGGGTATAGACAGTACAACGTATAAAACACTGAAATTTAGATGATACTAACCCGTTAGTTTATCTGGAGGAGACGGATCATGTGGAGCATCTGTTGAATTCTGCTGAGGCATGCTTAGCTTAGGAAATCATTGAATTATGATATTATTATTTTCAATGTTGTCTGCTTTGAACATATTTCAGAGTTGAACGCGGGTGTAATTGAGTTGCGCACCTGTTTTATTCAGTTTATATGATCAAAAGGTGCCATTTACACCCTTAAACGAACCTAATAGTTTAGTTGCCCATTTGGAGTCGTGTTTGCTAGTGGTTTCCAACCAAACCTTGTACTCTGAGGTGATACGGTGATTGTGTAGTCTATACACACTCAATTGATTGCAGCAGCGTTGACCTACCAGAGATTTTAAACTTAAGGCCGTGAGATTGTCGATCTTGAGCAAACTCATGCATATGACACATGCTATGTTCTGTCCTTTCATGATTCCCAATAGCTTCTTGCTTTGTTGTCATTAGAGCTATGTTTTTATCTGTTTATAGTAGTGCATATCATGCTTTTGACATTTCAGATCCTTTGCATATCCTGACTACCAGATGCAAAGAGCAAATGAACACCGAGGGAATTGAAGGATTAACTCGATAATGATTTCAACTTGCTGGTTGGGGTTTTGACTTCTGAGTTCTGACATAACTTGCTAACAGTTGATGGATGGAAGAATGAACTTGTTAGCAACAATGAGGAAGAAGATACTGAGAAGGATACTAGTTCTATCTTCATAATTGATTGTTGCCGTTAACTGCCTTGATGATGATAGGTAGTGTCTTGAGTGATCAATCTACTGAAACTCTTAGATGCACTACCTTCAGTGAGTTTTGTTGCTTGACTTCCCAAAATTAGGTATTGGTATCTTAGAGAAGAAGTTTGTCAAGTACCATGTGGCCAAAAAGACATGATTTCTTTTGATGAGAGTAGTCAAGCACTTGGACTGTAGCTGTGGGATGCAAAAGAAGCTTAAGATGGATTTTGACCTTTTATGGCGAAAAATTGCAACATAAGTTCTCACAGTTCAACTTCTTGCAGAGTTTGTTTGATGATTTCAAAACACAGGATGGCTTACCGTATTGACCAGTTGATATAGTGTATTGTAATGACTTGAGTGGTTTCAAACTTCTAAAAGATAGATGGTGGTGACATATAAGGGCTTTTGTTCTCATTGATCCTAGATTTGTTGTCCATTGCTATTTTCATGTTCCAAGAAGATATTTTAGGGGGAGTATTTGATCATCTTTAAAGTTAAGCTGTAGTCCCAGTAAGCTACCATCTGTTTTAGTTAAACTAAGCTAATAAAACAATAGAAGGATACTAAAAGGAAGAGTTATAATTTCTATAGAGTACTCATTTCAATATGTCAATAGATCCTCTTCCGCTGACCTTCTGATTTTCTTTCCTTCACCATGGTAATGGGAGCATTCATGATTGCATTGCATTTCTTAGGATAAGCACTTCAGCATTGAAAGATCTTAAACTTGTAGGTTCCTCCATCTATCTCTAATTTCTGTTTGTTTCAGGTCGCTTAGGAATAAGGCTCTGGGAGAGAGAGAACTTGGGTCTTTAGGTGCAAAGATTGAACATTGTCCCTGAGTACTTCACGCAAAACCACCCACCTTTCTATGTCTTAGTTTTCAGGACCTAACAGTCCAAGGATGATCTTTGTTAATAAGAATGTGGGTTGGGAGCTGTACAGAAAGCACATCCAAGAGATGAAATTTTGGTTGAAATTGTTGGTATTGATTGTTGCATTGTATTGTATAGTGGACTCATCACCACCTGGTGATGTAATGCCACCTGTTTACTTGAAGGTTGAAATGCAATTCCAGATTTGAATTGAAGACTTTTGCCTCCCTGTGTGGAAATAATAAGGTCTCACTGTTGTTACTTGATGAATGACACCACAGCGAGTGTGAAGCACGCTTCTTTCGTTGTAAGTACACTGGTATTTAGGACATCTTCCCTCTCTCAGGACAGTACAAGGAAATGGAGATCTATCATCTTGTCATTTTCAGCTATAATGGAAACTTTTTGCTGTGTGATGGATTACAACTGTGCTCTCTGCCATGTTGATTCCTGAGTAAAGGTATGCTCTATGCTTTCTATAATCCCGTCGCCATCAATGTTGGTAAGAAAACCTAGTGATATGGAACCTTTTCTTCAAGAATTATATGTTTTTCTGTGAAGACGAGCAGAATATCTGAGAACAGAAAACTTCTATCGTGCTTCCTTCAGGGTAGTGGGTTTTAGTCAGAAGCACTAACTCTGAGATGATTCGACATTGTATTTTCTGGCCGTTATCATGTGTAGCTGTCAAAATTGTATGATATGTCTAATGACCTGTTCAGTTGCTATTGAATTTTGTTTCCCCTAGTCAGGGAAGATGCATGGGCAAGGTGGTGCAGCCGTGCAGCTGCATTGGAGAGAGGGAGATGTGGGGGGGATCTTATCCTGTGCCATTGCATGTGATTTCTGTGCTTCTGTTCTGGTACAGTGTAGTGAACACGTTTCATCCTTACTGCGAGCAATTATCGGGGCCACCAAAATTTTATCTCATTTACCCTTTTCAGTTCTACAGGCGTTGGATACCCCCAACTTTCTCTTGGATCTCAGCCTTGAAAAGGCAAGAGATTGAATATACTCCAGAGTTCAGATTCCATAAAGGTTCATTTGTTTCCATCTCTAAGTTTATGACGTAGTATCTTTATATTGTTCTGTTTCTGTTACTTGCACTGTTCCACAGTAATGTGTATGAATATATCACTATCTAATAGGGTTATCCAACAAAACAGTCACAGAGAAAAGAGGTAGTTAAAGATTTGCTAGCACTTGAAAAGTTCTCTCTTCATTTATCCAACCATTATTTGCTACAGTTTAGATGTACCTTTCAAAATTATCATTGCTCAAATGGATCAGGGGGAGAGAGTCCCTCATTCTGAGCGTGTGGAACTGTGACCAACCTCGACACATGAGTGACTGGCCTCAATGCCTCATGGACCGTGAACTCGTGGGGTCTCAAGGACCTCTGCTTGCCATAGTGATACCAGCTTTTTAGCCATGGCTCCTCCATTATTGCGCGTGTCTGCTAAGACATGGCCACTTCCGGTCTTGTGGACAACAGCCATTAACCTCTGCTTTGGAACCTAGAGGAGAACTGATAAAAGGGCTTGGCTCGTAGCCTCCTAGGCAACTAATCACTTCACGGGCAAGCGATATATCTGTCAAATATAGGTCCTGTCTTTCTGTCATTTGGTCTTTTACAATTTATGATTCAATGGGAATCTGTACCTCTTTGAGCTCTGTATTCGTAGCCTGAAGAGTAAGAAAAACTAGGGTCTAGGATCTCACTGTGTCCAATTCCAAATTAGTAGAGCAGAAACATTCAGAAAAAACTAGTACAGTATATTGCCTAGCATTCTTGAGTAGCTATAACTTTTTGTTGAATTTGTGGGAATGGAAGTCTACTTTGTATTAGAGCGTGGAAACTCATGAACTTCGGACTTATTTGGTGTGTTTTGAGGACAATAATAATTGTTCAGGTCGCAAGTCCAGTGGAGACACAGGGGTGGACAAAGTCCAGGTCTATATTGAGTCCACATTATGTTGTAGTGCTACGGGGAGATTGCATACCTAGCAGGTTAAATTTTCGGGTGAATCATGCATGCATGACATTGCGATAGAATGAACCCACGTCCGACACGTACAGCAAGTTATTCCTGTGCCTGGTACAAGGCACGGGCTATCATTTTGGTGAGACAGCTGATTTGGCAACTCAACCACGCACAAGAAAGCTATCAAATAAATTAGCTTTATATATAGCCCATAGGCTAGGCCATGTAATCCCCTGGGTGCAGGGCCGGCCCATAGCCCGGGCAAACGGGGCGACTGCCCTGGGCCCCCAAGAGGCAGGGGCCCCGGTCCAGGTAGTGCTAGTATATTTCTAGTGTTTAGGCCCAAATAGTTTAGAGAAAAATAAAATGGCCCAAGCTGCAGGACTTAGTCCAGTTCACACAACAAATGCATCACGTACAGACCCTGATCATGTACGGGAAAAATCAATTGATCAGACTCCTCAACTCTTCCTATCGCATATTCGTCTTCTCAGGACCTGCGTCTTCCCAAAAATTCTTGAATAGCACTATCGCTCCCGTGCGGCTATGCCTTCCTTAGGTTGCACCCAGCCATTAATGGAGGCAAATGATGCGGTTCCATCATTCTCCAATCACTCTTTTTCAATTTTCAATGGTTCTACTCGTTCCCCATCAAATAGCTGTTTTAGAGATCAGATGCAAGTGTAGAGATGGTATGTGTTCATCTCTCCTCTTCCTTAATTCACTGTTAAAAAGAGATATAGACTGTTTTCTGAATATTTTAATTGCTTATCGAATTTTGTTTACTGTATCCATAACTGTAGCGTTAGCTAAAAGAAGCTTTTCAAAGTTGAAATTATTGAAAAACTATTTAAGATCATCAATGTCACAACAAAGGTTGAATGGTCTTGCTATTTTATGCATTGAGAAGGAGAAGTTAGATGAGATAAATATCGATACAATTATTACTGACTTCGCTATGAGATAAATATCGATACAATTATTACTGACTTCACTTCTAGAAGTGTTAGAAGAAATTACAAGATCTGATCGTCGATCTGAATTTGTAATGCTCAATTTGTTTTACTATGCTATTATAATATAAAGTATTTTTATTATTTGTGTGTGTGAAAAAAAGCCCCACATTGTTGTGTCGCCCAAGGGCCCCAATATCTATGGCCCGGCCCTTCCTGGGTGCTGCTCAGGAGGCACTAGCAAGGTGCTTTATCTAAACCGTAGCTGTAGAGTTTGGAGTAGTAGACCAATGCATGTTCTTCGTAGGTAATTTGTTTTTTCAAGAATGGCCGGTGGTGAGAATGATTAGGGTAGCATACTATCAGAATAAACACAATGAGATCGACTCTGTAAGGCTTGAGAGTGATTTGCATGGGATACATCTCTGTCAGGACAGGCAAACTTTAGCTGGTTAGCACTGTCAACAGTCCAGTACGACCGTGTCTACGTGCATCTTTGTTTGCCAAAATATATTCCTGTGTTCTGTAGATTATGAGCATCCGAGCAAGCATGCTGCCGTATTTAATACGTGTGCTGCAGGATGTTTGATCTCAAAGCATAAATTTAATGGTGGTAGGAAGACTGAAAAAGGGTTGCTCTGTGTGTTACTGTTCAGCTGCTTTGGCACAACTGGACAAGCCTGCAGCTTTTGCTCACCGGGAGCAAGCCATGTGACAACGGCTTTGAATTGTGCCCATGACTCCTCTCCTGTTCTTACCTGGGGTCCCAAACTCTCAATGCCATTGCCTGGTTTCTTGTATCCTGCTTTGTCTCCACGCTGTGACGCTAACAAATTTAAGTCCATGGATACATATCCATCCATCTTGGGTGCTTGCGTTACTAGCGACCTCCATTTTTGTGCCACGCAAGCTGCCCTCGTTGAGTGAGGTAGTGAGTTAGGACAATGATTCGGTTCTTATAGTTGTGAACTGACCATTTGTGTAGAGTATGACTAGCTTTTGCTAACCACTTTTTCTAGTTGGAAATAATAATAATAGAAGCATGAAAGTAAGTTGGAAAGAAAGGCGCCTTGCATGAAAAGCCAGGAGCAAAAGCAATGGATGGCTTTCTAGCTCGTCAGGATGGATTTGCTCTGTTTGTTGTCTTAGCCATGCTTTTATTTTCCTACTTCAGCTTGCAGATCAAGCAAATGCTAGTACATATAGCATATCCAAATAATGCGTGAGCTAATTACATGAGTTTATTAGCTCTAACCCTGAACTTACCGGACCAAAGTTTGTTCGCCTCGAAACAGAAAAGGAAGAGAATCTTGTAGGCTGCCAGAGAGTGAAAACTCTTTTACTGCCTGTAGTGCTGCACCATTCTACTGAATCCACCGGCCCTGTGGGCCCGAGACACCCTCCAGCTCCAAGCTTCTCCCAATGCAAGGGACTACTGACAAGTGGGCCCCACGCTAGATAAGGACCGCACGTACTGCTCCTAAATTAGTTTTGTAGCCTTCTGTTTAGCATGTTACTTTTACCCTCTTATCAAGACAGTAAGATCCGGTCATGGTCTCATGGGGCGACCAATCATAGCATCACTGCATTAGCAGGGCTGCATTGACCATGTGTTGTTGCTGCTTCACAACGCGCCAACCAACCAACAAACCTCGCGGCAGGCAGCGCCAGCACTATTATTACTGCGTGAAGGTTTTTACCAGGGGTTGTTTACATTTAATTACTTATGGGTACTGAATCGCCGGCATCTGATTTGCACGGCTTGAGACTGATACTACCAAAGTTCAAAAGACATCCGAACAATGTCTGGAGCAAGCGCAGTTAAATGTTGGAGTTGCGAGTTGTACGGAAGAAGTCAGTTCCATGGAGTCACACAAACTTACTATACTTCCAGATTCTTACAATGTCGAATCGCATATTTAATAGAACAGTACAAGATTAAGGCGTCGGTTTGTAGGCAGCTCGCAATTGTGCCCTTTTTTACTACCACGAGGTTGCGCTTTAAGCCTTTAAGCGTATACCAAACAGCTATGTATGGAGGTTGTGTGTGTCTGCCATGAACTAAAGAATTACTAGTACCGTGGAAAAGGATCAAACATGGTTCGTAGTGTTGCTTTTGTAAAGCTCCCGTACAGTAAGCACCCGGCTAATCACTTTACAGAGTGAGCTTTTCACACTAAGACCTATCGTTAGGCCGTGCATGCGTGCGTTCGCAAGCCGGTGCCACGCTACCACTCGCGCACCACGACACGCCCCACCTCTCTCTCACACGGACGCGACCAGCGGCTCACACACACGAGACGCTATTGTGCCAAGTAGAAAGTTCACGCGTTTGATCAAGCCCGTTTCAGTGGCAGGTAGGTCCCATCCATTCCGGCCCCACCAATCAGTGGGTGCTGTCAGGTGGTAGAGATCGTGCGCGCGAGGCTGCTCCCACGCACGTGCCGCGCGTTGTGGGGGACGGGAGGGAACGGAACGAGAGACAACGTGCCTCGGGTCGCGAGGTACGTCGCGCCGCAGTGAGCAGCACTGCTGGGACCCACATACAAATCCGGATAGAGAAAACTACCAATCACGCTTTAGCCCCCGGGAAAACTGGTTAAAGCATCTCCGACCGAAGCAATATCTAACGCCATCGCTTTCAAAAAATATATATATATCTAACGCCATCTAGCTATTATTTGACGAAAGATTAAAAAAATCCCTCTAACCGAAAACTTCATTCGCCTCTCTATCCTCTCTCCTGCTCGCCATATGTGCCGAGCCCTCAAGCGCTTCATCGCCTACCAACCGTTCGTATCCACCTTTCCTCTTGCCACCAAGCCCCTTCGACCTCGTGCTCGACCAGATCTAGCCTACTACATGCCGCTGACGCACCCGTCTCGCTACCGCCATTAGTGTTGCCGCCAGTGTCGATCTCCGCAACCACAACACATCAGCCTGATTCTTAGTGCAAAGGGGTGCGCGACAACACGGCAAGCTCGGTCTCGACCTCGACATGACCCATGAGCACCACAGCATCGGAGGTCCTGTCTTCTCTTTTTATCATGACAAGAGGTCCAAAAAAGACCCCAGTTGAATACATTTTAACTCTAGTTTTCTAGTACCATTTCTTCACACAAATGTCCCGCTAATAGTCTTTTTGTACCATGAGTCATTTTATACTATCCGACACAAAAATATAAGATCCATACGGGTTCTGCACCTTCATATTTGGTCTATAGAACAACTTTTTCAAACTAGAGGAACATTTTCCACAAACTACCGCAACATTTTCTCTTTTCTTCCCCAAAAGTTGAAACATTTTCTTTTAAATAAAAAAAGATTCACAAGCTAGATGAACATTTCTATTGAGATAGATTGACATTTTTCATAAACTATTAGAACATTTTACAGAAAATGTTATTTCATACGAAACATTCTTTATAATCTATCGGAATAGTTATGGTGAAACTACATGAGCATTTCTAAAATGATAGTGATAAATTTTTATTCGAGTTCCACTAATACTGTTGACGTATACCCCGTGCAATCTTGATTTGTTCCTCTAGAATTTTCTTTTTATTTCTCGGATAGTACACAAATATTTACTTAGCACTTTTAATTTGTTCCTTAACTTTTACTTGTCCTATGTAAAAGTAGAGTTTCATTTCAAAGACCTTGTCATAAGGAGCATGTAGGTTGAAACAAAGGGTATTTTGGATGCTCGGTTTAAAAGCTTTGATTTATCAAATTCCACTTCTTTTATAGATATGCACGTATTTTACAAGGGCCACGGGGCATGCGCTTCACGAGGCACGACGAGAATGTGATTACTCACTTCGTGCGAGATACTCTCTCCGTCCACGAATGTAAGGCATGCACGAAATTTCAGGTTCAACTTTGACCAGCAATTAAACCAATAATATTGAACTGTATGACACTAAAGTGGTACCATTGAATTTATATTCAAATATATTTTCAAATGATATCACTTTTGTGTTATATAATACAATATTATTGGTTTAATTGTTGGTCAAAGTTGAATTTTAAATTCCGTGCACGTCGTACATTTGTGGACGGAGGGAGTAGAAAGAAGAGGAAAGGAAATCGCAGTTTGCTGGGCTGTGTGCCAATCCAATGGAGTGTAGGATTGAAGGGGTGAGCAGATCTGGCATACTCGGTTTTAAGGCCGGATACTCCCTTGTGATTACTGCACCAGTCCCTGGATCAGTAGCCGGTACACACAAGTTAACCTGTATATCATGGTCATACATACGAATACCATAATACAATAAGCAAATAGATCGTCCAGGTCGATAGTCTGATACCTATAGCCCAACGGCTATAAACTTGCAGCGGAAAAACAAGCGATGATGTGGCCTAGCAATATGCCAAATCCCGACAGGCAACTGACTGGGGTTACGCCCTAACTTTCGCGTTCGTAATCGTATCTTTGGAATTGATGTCTCCTTCGTCTGGCCAAATCAACAAGTCAGGTGAGTACATTGAATATACTCGTAAGCTATTCCCACAGGAGAAAATATACGGCAATATTTCATGCAGGGAATAGATCAAGGAATAGCTCTACCTAAGTTGCTTGTTGTGCGGAAATGTAAGTTTTCAATTAAATACGAGAATAGTAGATTCCAAAGCAGTTTTGTAAATCCGAGCAATTCCAAGCAACAAAAACATCTCTTGAGGTAGACCTGGCTACCTCCTTTTTATCACTTGTGAGGACTCAGTCCATACTACCCCCGGACAGTATGATTAGCCTCCTCATCTCATTGCTCAGCTCATACTATCCCGGATAGTACAGCTGGCCTCCTCAACGCAGAGCTCAGCCCGTGCTATCCCGGATAGCTCGGCTAGCCTCCGCTTAACTCAATGCCTAGCCCGTACTATCCCGGATAGTACGGCTAGCATCCTCCTCCTGCAATTCCTTGCTACCAGCCGTGTAGCGTAAATTGCACTCTGTGGACACGTCATGCCCACGTCCTTAATCCCTTTCCCCAGCTTTCGCAACCAAAACTTAGTCTAACCAGTGTGTGGCCTTGCCAGTTCATGTCCATAATCGAGGACGCGGCTATTCGAATAGTTTTTAACACTCTGCAGAGGTTGTACGGCTTTACCCACAAGATGTAAGTCACCCTTGTTGCCATAGCCAAATGAGCACTCTTCACAAGGAGTGCCGGCAGGGTTATTACAACGAGACCTTCGCCCGTGTTCACACTAGAGCCGAACCCACTAGATGGGTAACCCAACTTTTACATCCCGGATGACAAAAATGGGACTCCCCACCTTTGTGTCGAACCATATTTTCACGTACTACGTGGAACCCACTGAGAGCTTTACCTCCACACAAACGTGGAACTCATTGAGGGCTTTACCTCCGCGTAGTCCCGTGAAGATCCTCTAGGGATCCCAAATCCACCCTAGCACATCACCCTAACTTCCTACGGCTCCGAGCTCTAATATTAGACGAGGTACCGAGTCAAGTCCTTCCATAAAGGACATGTGGACGTACGGTGGGGGAACTGATTCAGCGGCACTTAGGTTCGGTCCTTAACCGATTCGAGCAAGACTCCAATTTCAACTCATCACCCCAGGTAGCGACCGGCTACCCTACCATTCATTACCCCAAGTAGCAACCGGCTACTCTACCACCTCCCAACATCCCTTAGCATTCTTGCCCGAATCAAAATTCCTCCATCATTTCATTTGGGGTTTTTGGCAAACATTGATTTCAAAAGGGCTCCTCGGTGTGCATTTGCAAACCGAGGGTTTGTATTTCCATGTAACCGTTTAAAACTTGGTTCTCAACTATAGCAGGGCTAAGCACGGCTAATGCCTATATCCTTACTATTCAGTTGGTCGTATATCTAGCAACTAAATATATCTAGGGGTACGAGAGTCGGATTTCCAGACCTACCTCAGGTGCATCTACTGGGTATAACTAATCTAGCATAAGATAACATTTATATTCACTTAGCATGCAATGTTCGCAAACAACATAATTAGATTTCAAACATATGAGATTCAACATGATCAAAGTGGGAATGCTTGCCTGGCAATATTGTCCGAGGCTCAGTCTTGAACCTGATTCGACAATTGTCCGAAATCCTTCGCGCGATATCTCCTAACGCCGTATCTACACGCCGGACAAGTACCGAATAAGGAACGGCGCGGGGAAGAACCAAGAACATCGAATGTAGAGCTAGATGAGTCACACATGAAATCGTAACGCGTTTTCTGAGCCATTTGATCTTAAGGAATCTTTACAAGTTAGAAATGGCGCTTTAGGTCAATACAACAAAAGGTATTGATTTTAGGGCTGTCAGCCGCCATAAGATTCTTTTGGCTTCTATTGTGTCATAGTGATTGCTTGTTAAGATTTCCCCCACATTGGCGGAAAACCACTAGGTATCATTTATTTATTTATTTATTATTATTATTATTTTAACTGACTAAACACTCTTAACATAGTTCTTGCAACTACACAAACAGGCTCAACTATATGTTCAACTATGTACACATATTTGCCCAGCTTCTCTTTCTTTTTAGCAACATGTTTACTAAGCTAGTCTTAAGGGTCACTTGCTAGGAAGGGAGGTCTAACCACTATGTATCCGAGAAGGGTATATGTCAAGTTTGAAATGCACATGAGCCCTACGGGTTTCTTTTGATTTCTACGTTAATTATGTTTTTGGATTTTGAAACTTCAAATTGTGTTGGAGTCATTTGCTAGGGTTTATTTTTCTGAGTCTGGAACCGGTTGTTTAGAGTCCTAGACAAAGTTTCATGAAATAAGGAGGTGGCGTGTGAGCGAAAAACTTAGCATGGGGTTATACTTACGGTAAAAATGGCCACAGGTTTCTATTGATTATGGCAGCTTTAAGGTTCATGAAAATGCTTAGGAATTAACCTAGGGTGCTCTAAAATAATCTTTGAACATGCTTTTAAAGTAATCTCTTCGGGTTTTCAAATATATTGGAGATCAAACTTGTTGGAAAGCAATCTAGGAGCTTAGGCGAAGTGCTCTGGACATTCACTGGTTAGTTGGCTGTTGTTTTAAGGCTAAGGCCAGAAGCGTGGCTCAAAAGTACGTCTTCAGTTTTGGGAGGCGCGATAGAGAGGAAGGGAAGAGGGGAGTATGCTTTGTTCCAGAGAAAGCGTGAAAGCCCAAAGCTCCTCCTCTGGATCAGCCAATGGGGAAGGAGGAGTAGGGGAGAGGGATAGGACAGCACGGTGTACACCGACGGCAATCCGGGGGTGTGGCGGCTCGGTGGTGACTTACCGGCGGCGGCGGGTAGGGTCATCGCCGGGGACGAGGCTGGCGGAGCTAGCTGTCGTGGACCCCGGTGGCGGCAGCTCAAGGAAATGGGGCTTCGGCGAGGCTCGGTTGCGGAGTAGCCCAGGAGGTGCTCCGGCAATAAGCGATGGCGGCCCGGCTTAGCTCACAGGCGGTGGCCGTCAGTGAGGTCCGAGGCGGGGTCGGAACTGGAGGGGAATAGACGGTGGCGGCGATGTTCCCTGGCAGTGAGCGGCGACGGGGTGGTCCTCGGTGAGTGCCAGAGGTGGCCGGTACGGTTGGCTCATGGTGGCGTTTGACGGTTTCAGTGGATCCAGCGGCGACGGCGGGGCACTGGAAGCGATGGGAAGAATGGGGACTCAGAGCTTGGTTGCTTGACCTGTAGGGGAGGTGAGCTTGGGCGAGAAAATGGAGGGGAATAGGTGCTCACCGGCGGCGAGAACGTGGCTCAGACGATGGGTGGTTAGCGCCTGACCCAGCCGACGCGGTAGGCGGTCGGTGGTGCCTCCGTAGCTGGGGACCTTCCTTTCTTCTTCAACGCGATGGTAGAGCTCATGGTGAATCTGGCCGGCGGCGGATCGGTAGCGGCGGGGGAACGGAACGGAAAGATGGGTACGGAGGCGAAGGAATGCCGAAGCGGCCGGGGGCGAGCTCCAGGCCAGGTAGTTCCTGTCGACAGCGGTTTGCCCACGGGACTTGGGTCAAGCACAGAGACGCGTGTTCCTCAGCTGGAAGAAAAGAGGGGAAGTTTGAGGAAGAGGAGGTATTGGGGCAGAAATTGAGCTCGGGTGAGGAAGAAACTCGGGAACTAAGCAAGAGAAAATGAAGAAGTTTAGAGTGGGAGGGAGCTCGGGTACTAATTTGAGCAGCTCGGAGAGAAGAAAGGAGAGGAACGAGCTGCTTAGGGAAGAAGAAAGAGAAATGGCAGGAAGAGAATAAACGGGTTGTTCGGGTTGATTCAGAGCTTGGGGAACATTAGAGTAGCTTGGGCATGGAACTCTAGAGCAGCTCGGCTCTAGAAGCTTGGGGAGAACCAGGGAGGGTTGGCCGGAGCTCAGGTTGAAGACCAGGGGGAAAGGTGAGATGAGGGCAGGGCGTGGAGAGCGGCTCTAGTTGAGGAGGAGAAGAGCTTGGAGAAGAAGGGGTGAGCTCGGGTTGGGGACTCTGGAGCAGCTCGGGTAGGGGAGTGGCTCGGCAGAATGAATGGCAAGGGGAGCTTGGGCATCTGTAGAGGAGATGCATGGGGAGGGCACATGGCCGGGACGTGCGTGGCGACGCAAACAACGGAGGGAATCAAGCTGAGTTAGGCACTGATTCCAGCTTGCAGCTATACGTGTTCATGAAGAACAGCACCGGCAGTGTTCAGCACGGGAGATTGTGCATTGCTCGGTGCATGAATTGGCAAGAGGACCAATGAGCAAGGCGCGAAGGAATAAAGATGAAACAGTGCACTGGTGTAGAGATACGCTATTGAATGAATGAGGTGTCTTCGGAGCACAGGGAAAAATGGGCACCGAATTCTATTGAGAAGGAGGGGTGGCAAGAAGGAACAGTGCAGGTGTTTGGTCACTTCAGGGAAAATAATGACGAGTTAGTACTGCTGGAATTTTACTTCAGCTCAGGCCTGGTTTGAAGGAGGTCAAGATCCGTTTTATGAGCACCGTCACATGTGGTATATTCCTGTGCATACCCGTATATTTCCCTACTAGGATCACGTGGAAAAATATGCATGAGCGGTGGGACTGATGCCATGTACCTGATTAAATACGGGTACTTGAGTGGCTGCCGATTTTGATGGGTTGAGAATTTTGGGTGGGATGATCATGATCTTGAGCTAGATAGCATTAGGGGCACCTGCCATGGTCTTATAAGATTTTCCCTAGGTGTATGTGCCCATATAAGCTTGGGAAATTTAAGCGTATATATGGTGGCGTCAGAGCTAGGATCATGATAGGAAGTCATGGGAGTTAGGACTTGGGAAAATACTGCCGGTAGGCTCGTATATATATGCATAGTACTGTGGCAGAGCCAACGACGAGTTAGGGTTTTAGAGGTAATTAGATTTAAATAGGAAGAAAAGGAATCGGGAGCTCGGATCTAGGGTTTCGAGGTGCGGCAAGATGGGAAGTGGTGGTGGGAACTCTCGAGGGTTCTCTCCTCTAGATTCGGGGTCAATCGGTTGCAAGGTGCCGCGGACATACCAGCGTATACAGTCTAGGTATTGAGCTAGAGTATTCTTGCGTTAGGGTTTTAATGCATAAACCAAAAGTAGTATATATGTGCATATATTCACAATATGGCTTGGCGAGGTAGGTGGCAAAAGATCACGTCGTTCGGAAAAAGTTTAGGGCATGTATACGTTTAACTTTAGCAAGGGTATCGCGTGGTAATTAGCCGTAGTTGTGGTCTAGGTTTTTTCAACTAGGAATAAAAGGAGGGGAACAAGGGTGGATGGTTTTGACCTGATTTGCTTTAGGGTTGGAATGATTTGATGTAAAGTTTTAATCGGGTGTACTTCAGTTAGCGTTATTAACAAAAAGTTTTTGAAAGCCCTAATTTTCGGGTTTTAGAAAATTAGGGTGTGACAAACCTACCCCCCTTAAAAGGAATCTCATCCTCGAGATTCAGATAGATTAGGAGGAGAATAGGGGCAGGGTCGCACGGTCTTCTGCTGCAGAGAGTCTTCATAAATCCAGCGCAGGTCCTTCATCCAAACTCTCGGCCTACCCCCTTAAAAATGTTGTAGGGTATATATTAACTCCAAGTTTTGAACTTTTTTTTTGATTTTCCGTGGTCATTATCCCTTTAAGTGGTTAGTGCTGCACTGGTTGATCTGACGTGGTTGTGTATGTTGGCTCTTTGTCCTTCATATGTATTCTCTTGGGCATCACAGTGAGTGCTGATGATCAGTGCTGGTAGGCCACCATTTGGTAGGGGTCTGGTGCCATGAGCACCTTATGCGGTCTCGAGTGCTGGCTTTTTGCAACAAAGATTCGGCGTGCTGCTGGCGAAGTGGCTGTCTCTTGAGTGGAGAGGTGGCACCGCAGTTGGGGCAGTTGTTTCGCACCAGCATAGAGCAAAGGGAGAATAGCAGGGAGACGAGAGGGAAATCAAAATCCCAGGTTTTGATTAGTGCACACAACAAGGGCAATTAACACTTGGTAACAGCATTAGGGTCGTATGACCCATCGGAAACTCCAGTAAAACAACACAAAGATTAGCATGACACGCTGCCATGCGTCTATAAGTGCATCAAACAGGCCAGTCTGATTGCCGGGAGGCATCAGGCCGAACCCAACAACGAAAATCAATGCAATGTAAACGCACAAACAAGCGGAGGCACTGAGTTGGATAATCCAAACTCGGTGCACATCGTCGATCTGACCTAACTCCGGATTAGGGGCTTGAGGCGGAGCGATTTCTTCCTGGGGATTCTGATTCTCCGATGGAGTTGGAACGCGCTGAGATGTGGCATTACGTCTGCGGCGGTGGGTGCCTTCTTCGGCTGCGGGTGCTTTCGCCATGGGCTGCTTGTTGATTTTAGGAGCATGGGCAAAGGCTGCCGAGGGGTTGCTGGGAGCAGATGGAGGATGCGGCGAAAGGGGAACGAGTAAGGGGAAAGAAACACTGAGAGCGAGGGGCTCTAGCAGTGAGGAGGAGTTTGGCGAGGGAAAGGGTGGCACGGGATGGGTGCGGGAAAAAGGTAGAGTCCAGATAGCCGTTGGTAGCTTGGTGGGGACGCGTGGCATGCTGCCCTAGATAGGGTCCTACCGCCAACGTTCTATTGATAGGCTCCGGGAAGGGAAAACCAAGGCGATTAGATAAAGGTGGCATATGGCCGACAACGAGGAGCGAATACCGGGGCAATAATGAAGGTAACTGAGAGAAGTATGAGGGTTGCCAGTGGAACAAGGAGATACGATAGAGAGGCAAGGTAGGTCACGGGGAAAATTAGCAGCTAAAGGAGAGAAGAAACAAACACCAGGTTGTGGCATTGCGCAAGGGTTGGATTACATAATAGCATTACGAAAGCCAGAGAGCGCAATCTAAATGCTCATAACACAATGAGAGAAGCTACATGACACCTAACCATACGCCTAACAACATATCGAGCAGCCTTGCCCTAATGTCGGAAAGAACGGGGCAAATTTCTATCGCAACATCAGCACAATAAGAACACACATACAGCTAGTGGCACGAAAAGTGCTAACCCAGATCCACATTCTTGACTACCTAGCTCATTTCCGGGGTTGGCGACCTGGGTGGATTTACCACGTTGTGGGGCTTTCGCTTTTCGAGAGGCTGGAAGCCCTTGTGAAGTCGTAGTTTTTCTGGAGTGATTACTGCCTTCTTTCGCAACTGGTACTCTTGGCATCGGTTGTTCTTCGTTATCAGGGGCAGGAGTAACTGTCACCGAGGGAGTGCTAGAAAGGAGCTGGGAAAGTATGGGAACACCAGTCCCTTGTGTCAAAAGCCAGGAATTTGCCAGCTGGGTAAGCAGGTCGTGCTGAGCAGCAACTGTCACCGAGGGAGTGCTAGAAAGGAGCTGGGAAAGTATGGGAACACCAGTCCCTTGTGTCAAAAGCCAGGAATTTGCCAGCTGGGTAAGCAGGTCGTGCTGAGCAGCAACGTACAGGGCGAGGTGGTTCACCGTGTCATCTTCTTCTTGGCGCAAGTTGGCGTGTCCAGTGTCTTCTCCAGGAGCACCGCCAGGATAGAAAGAGAACGGTGGTTGATTCATGCTAGGGACCAGTTGGCGAAGACGGAAGACAACTTCTCATGCAACCAATTGAATGGCCAGTGTGGAGGTAGGCATGGTTCTTCCGATGAAACCAAGTGGCATGCCTGGATCAGAGTTGCCTGGGTAGACATGCACTGTTGCCCAAAACTCGTGCAGAGTGCCAGGAGCATCACCTAGGTACACGCTGTACTTAGTGCGTTGGGTCGCTCCAAGGGTTTGTCGAGCTACAGTCCACAGGACGTGAACGAACCCGGCGAGTTCTTCAGCGGTGGTTTCCTGGTATAGGGTACCGTAAAGCATTGTGCTTGCGAGGAAGGGGTGACGAACAAGGAAGGAGTGCGCGGGGCGAAGGACGCTTCCGGCAAGAAGGTGTTACTGGGTGAGGAAGGGATTGCACAGTGGTCGGCCCGCCTTGCGCTGCGAGCACTTGCATACGTACCCACGTCTGCTCGGCAATCTCCCGCATTTGCTCACGCAAATTCTCCATGTACTCCTGGCTGTCTCTCCTTAGGCGGCGGCGACCCTCGGGGTTTCGGGGAAACACTTTATCCCACTTAACGCCATCCCCGACGCCTACTACACGGCCCCGATGCTCCGGTTTCTGTCGAGCCTTGGCCAGATCATCGTTCCACCTCGGGAAGCTCGTGACGGAGTCCTGTGAGCTTCCAGGCTGCTGGCTCAGCTCTGTCGGCAAGTTATATTACCTGATGAGAAGATAGCGTGTTTGGATGTAACGTAACTAAGTAAGAAAAGACACTGAGTTGAGATGTTACCAGCCGGTTGGCCACCACCTGGAGTTCCTCAGACTCTATAATTGGTGACCCCGTCACAGGGTCAGAGCTTGTGTGCGCCCTCATGTACTCCCTGGCGCGTGGCTCCCTGAGATGTGGAAAGGAGGCGCTTTCCCAGCCGCGGCTAGTTTGGCGTCCTCTATGGCCCACTTTGGCCTCTTCCCTAGGTATCCACGGCTGCCGAGCTTGTGGTCTAACTTGTTCTTGGAGCGAAGCTCCTTCCCCCAGCGACTCTTCTCCTAGAATTCTGGACTCTTTATTTGAGCAACGAATTGTTCCCAATCTTCCTTTTGTATCTTCGTCCATCTTTTACTAATTTTCGTATCCCAGTCGTCGTCCACGACTTTCTTTGCATCGTATCGCCAAGTCTTCAGAGCCCTAGCCATGATGCGAAGGGCTTGTGCTTGGACTCTGTCTTTGTCGGTGGCAGGAATCTGGTACTTGTCCCATAGTTTCCTCAATAGAGCATCTCGGGTCGACTCAGACAACTGGCTGAACTCTTTGCATGTGATCTTCACTTGTTCACGGACTATGCACCCGCAGGCGTTGCTGAAGGTCTGGGCGGCCTTCTGTGGACTCGCTGGAACATCTTTGACGTCGTCGACTCGAGTGACGATATACGTCTTGTCCGGCAACTGGTTGCCTTTTCTCCTTGTCTGAGACCTGGTCGGGGCCGGAGGCGCTACTTCCTCCTCGGGCGCCACGTCCTCTTCAGAACCTGACTCGGAGCCAGAGTCATCGCTGGAGGAGCTGGAGTCCGAGGTAGGTTGCTCTTGGCTAGTTGTGACGGCCACCTCGGGGGCATGTTCTTCAGCCGGCTCGGGGGTAGGTTCCTTGGCCGTCTCGGAGGTAGCTTGCTTGGGTGCCTCCAGGGTCAGGGTGTCGATCGGTGCCGCCACGTCGAGGGGGGCCATGCTAGCATCAACGGGCTCTAGTTCTCTGGTCGGCGACCCAGCGGGAGTAGTACTGGCGGCCATTTGACAACTGAGATGAATTCTTTGTGCTCTGTATTGATCTTAATCAGCAAGTATCGATCTTATCCTAAACACAGCAATCCCATCGATTAGACATTTACTTAGATAACGGAAGAGTTTATTTCCTTGATACCATATCAGAACAATGCAAACACAAAGAGTATCTCCCAACACTTGTTAGGTATATACAACAATTCCAATATATATACACCAAAATTTCAGCATTCTCAATCTCAGCATATGTTATACAAATATCTCAAGCTTACAAAACTAATGGAGATCATGGAGAGCTACTATGCCTTTATTCCTTCAAAACTAATGTAACTCAAATAATATTTGCCGCATTGTTATTCAGAAATCAGAACGCCCGTACATGGCAAGAAACCAACATTACATATCTTCAACTCAACGTGTACTTACATGGCAAGAAACCAATGTGTATATATTAAAATCGCATTTGCATAGCGCGCAACAAAATCAAACAGAGACAGCTAGGCCTGACATATGGTTGACATGAAAATGAGACATGGACATAGAATTGGACACATGGTTCCTGTTATTCCATATGTGATTAAAAGGAAGCAAACACTACTCAGCACTTCAAAATTGTTATTGGACTAGCTAGAAACTATACCCCGGTTTAATATATTAGAAACAATACCGAAATTACATTCTATTAGCTTCATTACAAAATTCATATGCTCAACGACCTTGAACAATTTAACACGCACAATACTTCTACGCTTGAAGTCGAGCACATCATCTTCTAGGTGGCCACATGGCAAATTACATCAAGTCTTCACAAGAGCTTCAAGCATAAGACCAACACGTGGATATGCCTTTCTGTTGTCTTCTCAAGTTGGAGGTCTTGCACCAGAGAGCAAAAGTGCACGTTTTGTTAGACAGGTATGTCGAAATCCTTATGTTCGTATTCTGTACTTTGTCTTCCTTGGAAACCACCTGATTAATACTTGCAAGATGCAGACTCCGCTCCATATTTTTCCTTCTAAAATCTAGCCTCTGCTAGTAGTATAATTATTTGTGGTTACTTCTATCTAGCTAGACTGGCATAACCTGATCCTTTAGAGAATTTAATTTGTATTTAGCTTTATGTATACATACATAGCATTGAAGCATGACATTTTGCATAGAAAATAAACATCACACTAACATTCTTAGTTGCTCATGTGCATATCCTTCATCAGAAGAATACTTGCATATTTGCTACTGCATAACCAAGCTATTCTTCATCTATTAGATGACAGTTGACTACTTGCCACTATTTGCATGATGGAAAAGGAACTAAATCCTAATTCTTTCCCACAAATGTTCTTCCTGGACATCCTCTAGTCTAATTCAGATGTCTGGACATGTAAACCTATATACACTTCTCTCTTTGCTAGGACTACCCTAATCTAGCCTATAACAAGGCCTACAGATAAGATTAGAATGGAAAAATAGTAACATCCCATTACTATTTATTTAAGTAACTACATTAGAAAATGTAGAAGCAAAAAATCATTTCTCAAGTTCCTAGAAATGTTTTTCTTATAGCTTTAATATTTATTTACCATAAACATTAATAACATAGTAAATGCAAGTGGGATGAAGGTGCAGTAGCTCTGCTTCCAGAATACATGAAGGATTTCTACTTATATTTACTGTAGACATTTTCTTCTTTTGAGGACGAGTTAGGACCTGACAAGAGCTACCGTGTGTTTTATGTAAAAGAAGCGGCAAGTATTCTATTTGATCTCACCAAACTAGTTCACTACATATAAATACACGCTTAAAAAAGTAATGTGCATCACCTTATAAGTATCTTATGATTGAGCAATCACCATTTAACCTTTTCATATATAGTAAGAAGGAATCAAAATTGTAAGAAGGGATCACAATATATTATGATTGAGCATTGCCAAGACAGAATCACAATGATCTAGCTGTAGAAATGTTATGTTTTATTCTAATACAATTGTGTTGCTGACATAAAGTGCAAACATGAATATATGTTTATGTAAATAATTGAATGTTATGTAAACCTGTTCATGAAATTACAAACCAGAGAAATTAATTTAAACTCGATATGTTGGATATTTGTGTAGGTAACAAATGCTAAACTTGATATTTGTGTAGGTAACGATGGTGCTCTACCTTGAGGACGCGGAGGGGGCGGCGGCGGGGGCCTCGTGGTCGGAGGGCGCGGAGGGGCCGGCGGGGCCGGAGGGGGCGCCGGAGGGGGTAGCGGGGCCGGAGGGGGTGCCGGCGAGGGCCTCGGGGCCGGAGGGCGTGGAGGGGCCGGCGGGGCCGAAGGGGGCGCCGGAGGGGGCGGCGGGGGCGTCGGGGCCAGCGGCGGGGGGCGGCGGAGCAGCCTGGCGGTGTCGGGGAGGGGAACCATCTCACTGCTGGTTCGAATGAACGCACGGGACTTGGCGAAATTTTTGCCAAGCCCCGCGCACGGGTTTTATACCTAGTATCTTACCACTGACGGGCGGGAGGCTCATCAGTCAGCAGGGGGACTTTCCACTGACGGGCATCTCATAAACGCTCGTCAGTGGAGATCTGCAGCGTAGGTGGTTAGGGATACTTACCACTGACGGGCCCATGGTTTCCGCCCGTCAGTGGAGGTCGGTTTACCACTGAAGGGCCCATGGTTTCGCCCGTCAGTGGAGGTCGGTTGCGTTAGGGTTAGGGGTACTTACCACTGACGGGCCCATGGTTTCCGCCCGTCAGTGGAGGTCGGTTGCGTTAGGGTTAAGGTGCTTACCACTGAGGGGCTCGTGTTTCGCGACCGTCGGTGGAGGTTTGGTTTTTTTGGGTTTTAGCTTTTTTTTGTATATATTGTATATATTCTTGGTTTTATTCTTGGCATATTATATATATTGTTTTGGCTTATTGATTCATCAGTTCCTTTCTTTATTTAAATGTGATTATGTGCAAAGATAGTAAAGTTACTAACGAATACCATACCATTAATATCTTTAACACATCCTTTGTATCCGTGAACACACTGGCAGGATTGATATCCGTACGCGGGATAGTCTTGGACCGTCGTGAACAACAGTGCTTTCAGATTGAAATATTCTTGTTGGTAAGCGTCCCAGACCTGGGCCCCTGGTTCCCATAGTGTAGCTAGTTCTTCGAACAACAATTGTTGATACACGTTCAGATCGTTCCCAGGTTGCTTCGGCCCTTGAATGAGAATAGAGAGGTGTATGTACTTTCGCTTCATGCAGAGCCATGGACGAAGGTTGTACATCCATAGAACCACGGGCCAAGTGCTGTGTCTGCTGCTCATGTTGCCGAACGGATTGATTCCGTCCGTACTCATACCGAACCTGATATTCCTCGGATCTTTTCCGAAATCATCGTACTGGGCGTCGATCGCCCGCCACTGCGAAGCATCGGCAGGGTGTCTCATCACGCCATCATCACTTTTTCGCCCCTCCGCGTGCCAACGTAACAGCTTTGCCTCTTCTTGTTAGCGAATGAACGCTTCAAACGGGGAAGGACTGGGAGATACCATACAACCTTTGCCGGAGCGCCGCTCGTCACTGGGTTCTCATCATCGGCTTGGTTTCTACCCCGCTTGAATTTGGATGTGTTGCATGTAGGACACTTATACAGTTTTTCGTGCTCCTTGCGGTAAATAAAGCAGTCATTCGGACACGCATGGAACCTCTACACGTCTAATCCAAGAGGGCAGACAACCTTCTTGGCTTCATCGGTGCTCGTAGGCAACAAGTTGTTTTTCGGAAAAACTTTTGCGAGATAAGCCAATGTCTCATCGAAGCCTTTGTCCGGACAATTATGGGTTGCCTTGATCCTCAGAAGTTCCAGCGTGACCAACAGACGCGTGTGCTCTGGATCGGAACCGGTATACAACGGGGTTTGCGAGTCTTCAACTAGTCTCGTGAATTTAGCAGCCTCTCTTTCATCCTCGGGATCTATCACCACCTGCTCCACCATGTGAACGTCCTGCACCATATCGGCCAAATTGTTCCCCGTCTCTTCTTCGGCGTCAGGTTCGAAACTCCCCTCGTCTTCTTCGTCCTCTCCGTGTTCGGCGTCCTGCTGTAACACTTGATCTTCCTGCTCCTTACCGTGACATATCCAACGTGTATAACCTGACATGAAACTCTTAAGCGCCAGGTGTACCGTCACCCTCCCTCTCGTATCGAACATTACCAAATTTTTACAATCGCGACACGGACAACAAATCTTCGTGCCACCCTTTCTCCTCATATCTTGCTCGGCGACATCAAGAAACTCATTCAAAGCCATAGCCCAACTCTCTGTCGCTCGGTTGTCGTACATCCAACTGCGATCCATCGATCAATCCCTACGACACGAAACTGGTCAGTTCAACGAAAAAGAACAAAACATTAAGCCTCGGCTCGATGACCGGAAATCACATCAAATACATATACAAAATGAAAAGAACACTAGCGAGCATTATTACCGAGCGCTAGCGATCTTTTCGGCGAGGGAAGATCGATCTATGGAGAGAGTGAGAGGAGGAGGGAGAGATGAGAGATCTTGTTGGGTTAGAGAGAGAGGGAGCTAGAAATGGGTGAAGAAATAATGTGGTTTGGAAAGGAAAAGAGAAGATCTAGATCTAGATCTAGATCTAGAGAGATGTTGAGCTTTAGGAGGAAGAAAGGAGGGATAGGAGGAGGTTTGGGGAGAGGAGGAGAGTTTGTGGGTTGGGGGGGGGGTGGCGGCGGCGACGACAGCGTTTGGGGGCGGAGGCGACGCTCGCTGCTGGCCAGTGGACGCGCGAGCACTGGCCAGCAGCGAGGGCCGCCTCTAGATTTATATAGGGAGACTACCACTGACGGGCACGTAAAAAGGACCCGTCAGTGTAACCGTAGTCAGCCCTGGACCAACTCTCGCTGACGGACGCGCACGGTGCCCGTCAGTGCAGAGTGCATCTCCGCTGACGGGCGCTTAGCCATAGCCCGTCAGTGGAAAGGATCGTCAGCCATGCCGCCCTATGTTCACATCCACTGACGGGCCGCATAGTCGCCCGTCAGTAGAGACACACTCTCTTCTGACGGGCACTTAGTTAGAGCCCGTTAGTGAAATGGCGGCGTCATCTTGGTTCGTCTCCACTGACGGGTTGTTTTGGTGCCCGTTAGTGGTGGTCCTCGCATTCAGCCTTCCAGCCTTCGCTGCTGACGGTCTTTTAGGCGTCCGTCAGCGGTGATTCCCTCCAACGATGGACCTTTTTGTGCCCGTCAGTGGAGGTAGTTCAGCAGAGGGTCAATCTGCAGTAGTGGCAGTGTCACAGCGTAAGCCCAGCCTCCCTCACAACACAAGTTTATAGGAACTATACTTGGGTTCTGATAATAGAAATTGAGATGACACCACCCTCTTTTTCACAAAAAGTTTTACGACATAACCTATCCCTCACTAAATCTAGTAGTTAACAGTCCAGCCACACCAATACCTTTTCAAGATAGCTCCAGTAGTAAACAAATTGTGCGTCTTGACCGGCCATAACACCATCTCCTTTTCAAGATACCATCATAGCTAGTGAGATGTCAAAACCTTTATCGATCTTAAGGCCTGCAGGCAGCCATCATACACCACCACAAGGCATCCCCAGGCCATCATATACCACTACAATGCATGATAGATGCATTACAATGTCTAAATCATCGATAGATTAATGCAACTTCTCTAGAAATATATTTCCTTTCACCCCCCTGCACTTTATGTGTCAACACAAGACCCATCATTCTCTTCATTGCTTGGGATAATTCCCTGTGCACCATCATTTTATCGACTGTCACCGCTCATTAGGGTTGAGCTGCATCTGATACTAATGCTAGTTTTTTCTCCTTAAAATATATAATATATACAATTGAGGCCATCTAAACAACCACATATATACACAAATAGATTTCTTATAACTATATTATTATTGCTAATCTGATATGAAAAACCGATCTTTTAAGGAAACGAGAGCAAACATTAGAGCATAAGGAAGGCTTCTACTGATTCTTACTCGTTCTATTTTCTTCCTTCTTCTGAGAATATTTTATTTTATTTCTTATCATTATGTATATTCCCATGGTAGAATACACCAATCTGTATCTGTATCTGTACTAATATTAAAAGTCTCAGTTTGAGTGGAATACTTATCATCTCAACCATCCAATATCAATTAATTAATTCCCTAATAACGATCGGATGGCTGCAAAGCACTCTCCCTAACCACGTCCGCTCTAACCTCCCCCTCACGCTCGATCCCAACTGCCCCTGCACCCTCGCACCCGCAGCGCCCCCGCCCTCGCACGCCCCCGCCACCGGCTGCCCTCGCACGCGCCCGCCACCCGCGCACGCCCCCGCCATTCGCCTTCGCGGGCGGCCGCGCCCGCCCCCCCGCGCTCGCACGCTGCGGCTGTCCACGCACGCCCCCACCGCCCGCCCTCGCACCGCGGCTGCCCTCGCACACTCCCGCCGCCCGCCCTCGCAGACGCCGTTGAGGAAGGCGGTCGAGGGGGAGGAAGGTGCGGGCGCCGAACTCCCGGCGCCCTCCGGCTGGGAGAAGAAGGTCTGCACCTCCTCCTCTGCTTCCGGCTTTGCTTCGGTTCCGAAATTGGACGCTCTGATCGCGGTTTGGTCGGGTTCGCGAGGGTTGGGGAGAGGCTGTTGAGCTCGAATTCGAGGGTCTCTGGCTTCGTGCGTGGGGAATTTTTGCCTGCGCACTCGGGGGCCGGATTCTAGGGTTTCCGAGCTTAGTCGAATTAGGATCCATACTGTTCGTGGAGTGCGCTTGTTATTCTGCGGCGTTTGCAGGTTCGGGTTGTAGTGTCTGAGCTTAATTAGGGTTCGTATTTCCTGGCGTGCAACGTGCTTGTATTTCCCAAAATCTCTTTAATTTAATTATTTTTTGAGCAATGCATACTTAAAAATACTCTAGAAGACTGGATTATTTTTTGAGCAATGCATATTTTTTGACCTATTTGGCGGATTGGATTTTCAGGGATTGGCGATTGGAAGAAACCAATGCTGGCGATGGGCTGATCAGAACCGCGGAAAAGATCCGGTTTTTGCTGCTGTTTCTCTTGGAATTGGTGGATTTGTTTCTGGGATTCTGCGAAGTGCGGCTGCGGCGAAGTGCAAGATGGTGGTTGTGCTGATGGCTCCGCCCCCTCCTCGTCCTGCTCCCGCCTCCACCGTCGCCGCCATCCTCCTCCTCGCCGTCGCAGCCCTCTTCGCGCCCTCCGGCGGCGTGGAGGTCCTCTCCAAGTCCCGCATGGAGCGCTGCGCCCTCGACTCGGGGGCCGGCGGCCACCTCGCCTGCGATCGTAAGATTGTCCTCAACCTCGCCGTCCCCAGTGGTGCCGTAAGCCTCTCCACCTCCTCCGAGCTTCTGCTCCCTCCCCGTCTTCCCTCGATTTCCCTGCCGCGGAACCGTTTGTTTTTACTGACGTGTATTTGGGGGGCTTGATTAGAGCGGCGGCGAGTCGTCGCTGGTGGCGCAGGTTGTGGAGGTGGAGGAGAACGACACGCAGGCGATGCAGACGATACGGGATCCCCCCGTCATCACCATCAACAAGTCCGCCGCCTACGCTCTCTACGCCATCACCTACATCAGGGTAAGCCTTTTCGGTTTTGCTCCTGAACGTGGCAGAGTCTAGTTTTCAACAAATTGCTGCTGTACAAATTGGAGAATCGAATTAGTTTTCGTTAGTTTTTATCACTTCGTGCCTCTAGCCATCTTGCATTGTTCGATGGTATGCCGATGATTAATGTGTTGTAGGTAGGTTTTGATCTTTTGGATCGGAGGGATTGGTGTTAATGGTTTAGGTGTAGTACTTGAGCAGAAGGTACTATTTTAGTATTTTTCATGGTCTTGACAGGATGGCAGTGTCCTGAATCTCCTTTCGAGAATCAAGTTATTTCTGATCCCAGTACCAGGTTATTGTCAGTACCAAGTTATTGTCCGTTTTTACATCTTGCGGCCCTATTCTATGTGTGTGCGCAAATGTTGTGTTCTATTCAAGGTTTTGGAATGGGCTCACCATACGGATATTTCACATGGTAATATATGTGGAGCTGAGTATGCGGGTTTACAAAATATTTCAAGCTACAGCAGTATTGGAATGACATTCAATATGATCTGCTATCTCTAGATGGGGACTGGTTTTCAGGAAATTGATATGTTCCACATGTCTTCATTAGCAGTCTCATTTACATCTACATTTGTTATGAGCATTTGCTGTCTGGTTTGTTTGGTATGCAGATTGTTGCAAAAACAAAAAGTTTGTCAATCACCAATATCAACTGTCACCAAGCTATTTAATATAACAAATAATGTGAATTAAGAACCATTTTCTTTTCCTTGCTCGTCTCTCCAGGATGTTGCTTACAAACCTGAGGAACAATTTGTCAAGACCCGTAAATGTGAGTCAGATGCTGGTGCTGAAGTTGTTAAATCTTGTGAAAGGTAATTTGTCTTGGGACTCCAGTTGATAGATCGGCATCATCATCTTTTCTAGGAGGGATTCCAGTTGATAGATCATCATAATTATGTGCCCATCTTTTCATTTTTATCACAACTATATGAACTGTCAAAAGTGTGTGATCTGTGCGTACCACTCTTGGAATGAGTTTATAACAATAGTATTACTCTTGCTTTGTACATCTATGTAGCACATACGTATTAGCTGCACATATCTAATGTGATCTCTTTGGAGTCATATTTAGTATTAGACCTGGACGTTTGGTAAAAGAAAAAAAATTTGGGCCTTCTCACAGACGTTTTCACTCTCATGGACTCATGGTCATATCATAGACCTTTGCATTTCAGGCTACAAATTTTATTTGACATTTTCCAGTGTTGCATACACTGATGATTCTTTTTTCATGGATATGGCTAGGTTACGGGATCAGAATGGTCACGTAATTGAGCATACAGAGGTGAGACACATTTGCCTTTAGCATTCTTATTATCTCAGTGTCTAAGTACTAGTACAAAATATTAAACCTAGTATTCTTAGTGGCTAAGCATATATTAAGGAAAACAAAGGCACACATGAAGTCCTTGCCAACATGTTTGTGCAGTGGATGCATCTGTGTACAAAATACTTGTTTAGTTTGTGCTATCATTTTTACATCACTATCTAGTGATACTCACCATTTCCTCTACTTTGGTGTCCTACTAGCCGGTTTGCTGTCCATGTGGGCCTCAACGCCGTGTTCCTTCATCTTGTGGAACATTTTGTAAGTTAAAACTACTATTTTAATGCATTCTTGCTTTTCCAATATAATATTGTGTCACATATTTCACACTCAACTTCCTTGCAGTCGATAAAATGGTTAAAGGCAAAGCTAATACGGCTCACTGTCTACGTTTTCCAGGTGATTGGTATGTGCATTAATTGTGATGTATCATTGTAATATTTTAAATATTAGCTGAATAGATCCACCTGCTGAGTTCACTAAAAAAAACTCTTGTGTTAGCTATGACTTTTGTACTTTCTATTTCAATTGGCAAATCCTCTTCATGTTTTTTCTATGACTAGACTAGAGGCCAGCCTCCTAATCTCTTATTTTAGTCTAACACGATCGTATCCATTTTATTTCTGTTAGTAACATCATGAAGTAGGCACTTCATATATTGAGGAATCATTCGGTAATCTAGTTTATTTACTTCTTTTGAAGTAGGGAGATACTTATATGCTCGTGTAAAACTTATATGCTGTTCAGAACATTCCAGGGTTCTGTTGGTCATTTGGTCAGGTCACTATTTGAGTAAATTAGTGTATCTCCATTGCTTATAAACAGGTTCCATGTTTTTGGAATTGGGGCAAGGTCACTTGGGTTCAGCATCAGAGTAAAAGTAAAGAAAGGCTCTTCTGTAACGGTAGGAACTGGAATTCTGCACTCTGACTTCATATATATGACAAATATGTTAGCAGGAATTGGCACAACCAAGGTCATTCTTCCTGATGATCATATTGGACTTGTTACTTGCCTTGTTTCTAATTGGAACTCTGCCGAGTTCAGGAACCTTGGTGTACTGTGCCATTATTTTTTTTCAATCATGTGCCCTTTTAGAGCTAAATTTTTGAATATTCTATCTATTTATCAAATCAAAGTATTTTTTGGAGGGACTTTTGCTATTCTTATATTCAATGTGTTGTTTTGGATTTTGATTTTTGAGTATGCCAAGCACTTCCAGAACATTTATATAACTTTACCAAATTAACAATACACTGCAGGAGGTTATTGTTAGTCCAGAGAATAGAACCGTTGTCTCTAAAGACAACTTTCTGAGAGTAAATCTTATTGGTGACTTTGTTGGTTATACAAGTGTCCCAACATTTGAAGACTTCTATCTTGTGACTCCACGGAAGGTACTCGACAAATTATGATAGGCATATTTCTGTCATGTGACTTCATAATGTTCTTTTATATCTGAAATGTTGAAGGGAGTTGGTGGTGGTCAACCGCAAGTGCTTGGTGATGAGTTCTCTAGGTGGATGCTGTTGGAGAGAGTCAGGTTTACATTAGATGGTCTTGAATGCAACAAGATTGGTGTTGGGTATGAGGCTTACAGAAACCAGCCTAACTTCTGCTCATCACCATATTGGAGCTGCTTGTTCAATCAGCTTTGGAATTTTTGGGAGGTAAGATTGCATGTGTCGTATCGTCATAACAGCATTATCAAGTGTCTTCTTGCTGAAGCATGATGTGCTAAATTGTAAACTGTTTAGTCTTGAGTGATCTTTCACCATTTGTTTCAGGCTGACATAAATCGGATAAACAGGAACCAACAGCCCCAATATATTGTGCAGGGAAGGTTTGAAAGGATCAACCAACATCCGGTTATATTTCCACCAGTACTTTCTCTTGTCTCATTATTATGCCAATGTTGGGCAAAGATTTTGAAACATACCCCTACAGCATGCAGGAGTTCATACCTTTTCTATTGGAATCACAGAAGTTCTCAATACCAATTTGCTGATAGAGCTGAGTGCTGATGATATAGATTATGTCTATCAGAGGTACTATAATGCTTATGCATTTTGATTTTGCATTTACAACTGGGATTATTGTAGATTAGTAGAAGCACAGCCCTACTTTTAAATGCAGATACAATTTCAAACATCATACTTTAAATGTAGGAAAACAAATGTATCACATGTTGGACAAATGGAAACAAAATTTGATATTCGAGTGTTTGTCTTAATTCATGCTCAAGAGTACTTGTTCTTTTCCTCTTTATTAAAACTAGCTAGGTTCCCCACGCAATTGTGTGGCTATATATTACAATCTACATGTCATATTTTAAAAATAGGATTAAGAAGGGTTATATTTGCTATACAACTATAATTCTTTTGATTAGAAATTTAAATCCATTTTTTATTATTACCGTAGTTTTATGTATATCTAATTGATTTGCACTGTTACAATCTGGACCCATCGAAATAAGCAGCGTAAATATTTCTCATTTTTCTCCCATTAATATGGGAATTTCTAACCTTTTAGAGCGAACGTGGAAGTTCTGGTTAACATTTTTTTGAACAATATGATAGGTAGTAGCATATGTAATGCCCTGCATTTATAATTCTTTAATTTCAGGAGTCCAGGGAAGATAATTAGCATTAACGTCCCTACGTTTGAAGCCTTAAGCCAAGTTGGTACTGCACAGGTCACAATTAAGAACATTGGCAAGCTGGAAGCTTCATATAGCTTGACGGTATGCATCATCAAGGAAATTACCTTTTGATTGGTTACTATTGTATTTTTCTTTGGCACTAAGTCACATAAGATGGTAGCTGCATGAACTGATTTCCTAACCATCCTCTTTGCCGCCCTTGCTAGAGCATGAACTTGCTTTCTCTTCCTGACATAGGCTGATACACCATATTGATAATTGTGACATATTTGACCAACACATTTTTATTTTCTAATCTGCTTATATAATGATAGGTGATTTACTTGGCTTATTTTGATGAGTGACTTGCTCTTTTTACAGTTTGACTGCTTAAGTGGCATCATTTATGTGGAGGTAATATTTATTATAGTCATTACATTTTCTGCTTCTGTACTCTTTCTTGATTGACAAACTTGTAATACTTCATTTCTCTCTGAAATTTACTTGCTTCTAAACCCAGTTTGTATGGTTAATTATCCATCAGCACACTTCCTGCTCTGGTTATATGCTTATTCAATTTCTTCTCTTGAAGCGACTGTGATTTCATTTGCAGGAGCAATTCTTTATCATGAAACCTGATGAAGTGCTTATTCGTTCATTTTATTTGCGTCCGTCTACAGACCAAGCATCAAAATATCGATGCGCAGGTGAGTTAGAAATTAAAGTATAGCTTATCATTGCTTTTTTAATCCAAAATTTCGTGTTATGAGTTAACATGAGATCGCTCTGTGGTCAATTGCAGCTATTTTGAAAGCATCAGATTTCAGTGAACTTGACAGAGCAGAATGCCAATTCTCAACGACGGCTACAGTTCTTGATAACGGAACACAGGTTCTAAAATGTTTATGCTCTTGTAATGATTCTGTTAGAATTCATTAGCTTTTGTTTTTTGTTAAAGCAAGTGTAGCAAGATAGTTCAAATTTGCGGTCAATCTTTCATCCCAATTCCTGAGTCTGTGCATCTCTGCAACAACATATATCTTCACGTTATCTAATCGCCTATATCATCTATGAATAACGAACTTCTCAACATTAAATATTCCCTTCATGAGCTTTTGTCAACACATGTTGGATTTTTTTTCAAAAAATAATAATTCTCTACTGCCTTGAACAACTCAATCTGTTCAGAGCTCTCGCACAATCAAGATGCCTTTTTTACACTACCTCTGCTAGTCCAACAGCGTTGAGGAAAGGACCTTCCTCCTTGATCCAACTCACGGTGTGATGCCTCTGGAAACACCACAACCGTTTCACCTTCAGTGGGGAGAGGCTGGACACCTCTGAGTTGATCACGACTATCAAATCGGAGGCCAATTCCTGGGCTACGGCTGGCATGGCAAGGCTTAACCTGCTGTTGCCACATGCGTCTGTCTCTTAGAGCTCTGTGTAGTGTTTCGTGGGGTTTCAGCCTACTTCTAAGCTTCTAAACAAACTTCCTTTTCTATCAATACATCGATTTTGCGTTTTCTCGATTTTTACCGCAACAAATAATAATGTTGCTCATGGTACTATATGCTCACTTCCTGCCTTCAAAACTATGTAGATCGGTTCATCCAATCATGCGAAGGGTGGCATCAGGGATTTCTTTGAAGCCATCAAAGCCTTGTGGCGTAACATGTGGGATAGTGTGATCGATTTCTTCACTGGCAAATCATGCAGGTACACAATTTCCTTCCATGTCTCTGGTTAATGTCCATGGGAACCAAGCTAGCGAGAACAATAATTTTCATTCCAGTCTTGCTGTGTTGTATTTTCTGACCCTTTTCGCTTATCTATTCCCTTGGAGCAGTACCAGGTGCTCAAGCTTTTTCGACTTCAGCTGCCACATCCAATACATATGTATCGGCTGGCTCGTCATGTTTGGCCTCCTACTTCTCATATTACCCGCAGGTTCGTACGTATTTCATCAGTTTATTGTCACGAGATGGCAAGCACTTAAAATTTTAAAGCGCATGTCGTTCTCTTGCCAATGCCAATGCTTTTAACAGAACAATTTTTCTCTTCATGTGGTTTGCAGTTGCAGTGCTCCTGTGGCTTCTCCACCAGAGGGGCCTCTTCGATCCGCTGTACGACTTGTGGGAGGATGTGTTCGGGCCGGAGACGACGCATGGCCGCGCGCACCCGAAGCACAAGAGAAGCGGCCACGCGCACACCCACCATCGCAGGCAGCATCAGCACGCGCACAAGAAGCGCAGGAGCGGGGTGCCCGGCCACCACCACCATCACCACCACCACGTACTCCACAGGCATGGCAGCCAGCAGGGCCAGCCTGACCTAGCGGCGGCTGATTGGCACGGCAGGCACGACATGGCGCTCCGAGTACAACACGGGGAGTTGGGGCACAAGCACCACCGGCACGGCAAGGCGGTGGTCGCGCTCCAGAGGGAGAGGGACGGCGGCATGGAGCGCAAGGAGCAGCACGGGCATCACGAGAGGCACGGCAGGCACAGGCGCAACGACCGCGAGCGCCACCACTCCCGTGCGGTGTAGAGTTGTAGAAATGAATCTTGCTTGCATGCGTTGTGCCGGTCGATCGATGGATAGGACGCCTTAATTAGGAACTATGATCTTGTTTGCGACTCGTGATTAACGTTGTTACCAAGTTGTAGTGTGAAGTCTATGGAGTGTGGTTTGGGGACGTGGGTAAATGGAGTGGACTAGAAATGTGGAACGGATACGGGAGTCAGTTGCGTACATGTCTGTAAGGGTGGAAACGGATCGGATACGGATCGAATAGTGTCCTTCCCACTTCCGTTTTCATATGTTCAAAGCGAATACGGATATAAATACGGATATTGTCAAATACGAATACAAATCGGATGTTTTTCGAATACAAATACGAATTGGATATATACTTAATTCGGTCGGATACGAATATCCTACAGCTTTAATGATAGACTATGATAAACACATAACTAGATAAGTACATGAACATGATGATGAGTTAATGACATATATAATCGATGACTTACTATAGTAATATGTTATACATGGATAAGTGATGATAAAAATATGTCTCACATAGAGAAATAGAGTTTTGCTATGCCTATTGAGATTAATGGGCTATATAATTGGGCTAAGAAGTTAGAGACTTATAGAGAGTTGTTGAAATGGGCTAATATAACATTATTCGGATACGGATATATCTATATCCGTATCCATATTTGTTTTATAATCCAGTACCATATCCGCATCCGTATCCGGTAAATAAATCTGGATAATATCCGTATCCGCATCCGTTTTTAATTTGGATACAGATATTGCTTGCTGTTTTAGTGTTTTCTCGAATACGAATATTGGATAATACGGATTATCCGTTGCCACTTTCCACCCTTACATGTCTCCTCCTTTTCGAGGGACAGGACGAGAGCGCGCCATCTGTTTATGCGTGCTGGTCCGGGCAAGCTGCCTACCATTAGATGGACCCGTGATAAGCACATTGCTCGGTAGTAATGGATGAGCGACTGAGGTTATTGGAGTGTTCCAAAAGCCGTTTTAGCAGCTGACCCACTTCATAGCATAAAAGGTTGCATAACTGCATCGAGGTAGTTCACTTAAGTGGATATTTAGTTTTAGTTTCTGAAAATCGAAGTGGGGATTTAAGTTAGCCGCATGCTACGTACAGTTCCCGTGTACATCAGAGAGGTTTCATCTCAACTACTGTTACTATTAACGATTGTCATTCACCTTACGTACATATGATCATTCTTTCAAGTCGCTGATGATAACTTCTGGAAATGTATGGATCGATGCTAATGGAGAAACATGGAATAATCCTAGCTTACGTGCTAAGCAAACTAGTCACCTCTCGCTTACCGGCCACGGCTTGACACACCATTGCTCGGACTCTCTGAGCCCGTGAGTTTTGCTTCTCCCCCACTATAATATCCTGATTTTTTATGGGTTCTAATTTTTTTAAGACAAAGGATATTTTATAGTTAATTTTCAATTAATATATTTTATTTTGTCTTTGTATAAATTAATCCAAAGGTTCTAAAATTAATTTAGCTTATAAAGAGAGTGATAATTCTCGGTAATTATCATATTGGTATTTCCCTCTAAAAATACTTTTGTTGGATTTCTCATGCTCCATTTGGTCTATTAAAATTTTCTAGAAATTTTTAGAAATGAGTTGACATTTATAAAAGCCATAATCTATTTTCTACCTTTATTTAAATCTAAAACCTTTTTCTTTCTCTCCTAAAGCTCTCCGGGCGAAAAGCCCATCTTTCTCTTCCCTCTCGGGCCACCAACCCAATTCTCCTTCTCTTCCTTATTGCATCAAGCCCAAATGTAGCTTGGCTCGTGCCTTCCCTCTCCCACTAGCCAACTGGGCCAGGCCCATCGTCACCATGTGCGCCTTGCTTCCCTTGCAGCCGTCGGATCACAATCAAAGGGTCAACGTTGCGTCAAGCTCCCGAAATCCTCGATCGGAAGGGGCTAATTCGTCGCCTTAAGAAGTCGCTCGCGACGTCCCAGGCACAAAGGCCCCTCTTGGCAAGATCGGCGATCTCGGCGACATGGGCTTTGAGTCGACCGGTCTGCGGGGGCATCTCCATCCAGGCATCGGTCAGGAAAGGCGCCAGACCGCGGTAGTCGATCCCGGACGATGGAGGGGGTTGGCAGTAGAACCACTTCGAGTGCCACCCCGACCACGAAGACTTTCAGGGGGAGCGGATATACTTCTTCATTCCTTGCCGCAGGCGAAAACCGACGCCTCCGACAACCCCCTTGTTCCGTCGGAGGTTGTAGAAGTACCGCCAAAGATCCAAACTCGGCTGCATGGCGAGGTAGGCTTCACACAGATGTGTGAAGACACTCAGCATCAGGATCAAGTTAACCCTGCTTTATGCCCTTGTCTCCGTGCACGGCCAATCGATCCTGCATCCCCGGCACGAACACATTCTCGACACCTCCTCCCCTCCTGTCTAGTTGGTGTGCCCTAAACCAACTTTCTGGAGCCAAGCACCCGCATGGTACTTTCACGAAGTTGAAACGTATATATGGCATTAAGAGCATCCGCAGCAGGTTCTCTAAATGCCATGAACTTCCACAACCTACTTCGTCATGTCCCATTATGAATATATGCATGTATATATACTGCTTGTAGATACACGCGTATATGCCAACCTACTTCCTTCCTTCTCGAGCTACGGAACGAACCCTAACCCGCCTAGACAACCTTACTTCTTTCTACTTACTATTATTTACACACTCCCCGTGTACCTCGTGCACGAAGGAAATGCAAAAGAGAAAACATCCATAAACCCTAGACGCCCTATGGCAACTCTCTTTCCCTTGGCACTGATATCATCTATTCGGGTTATTATATATATATATACAGACACAACTACCCCTATAAACAATTCCCTGAAGAATCCGTCAAGGTTACCCTCTTATGTATAGTTAACCCGCATATATGCTAAAATGAGGATGTTAAGTTCTACTCCAATAACTCGATTCGAGGTTACAACGTTCAACAACAGCAAGAATCTAGAGAGAGAGTAGAGCCAGGGATGGGAGAGAGAGAGAAGCCGCCAACAACGTGATCCTCTAGGATACCTCTCACACACGCTAAGCCGTCTATTTCTTACACAGCGCAGGAGCTCCCACGTGGGCTCATTCTTCCCCCATGTATCGCTTGTTAGGCTTGATCGTCCGCTTGGGCCTTCCCTCCTCTTTGGCTTCAGTTCCGAGTAGCTGAGTAGCCGAGTTGCCGCTTGCTACTTCATTCCCTTCAGTAGTCGAGTTTCCGAGTTGACGAGTAGCCGAGTTGCTGAGTTGCCAAGTTGTCGAGATGCCGCCTGCTGCTTCATCCCCTCCAGTAGCCGAGTTGCTGACACCATTCGCCTGTGGCCTTATAGGTTGGCACCCGCGTTGAAGTCAGAGATTGAGAAGCAAGTCGAGGAGATGTTGCAGAGTGGAGTCATTCAACACAGCTGGAGCCCATTCTCCTCTCCGGCCATTCTCGTTAAGAAGGATGGAAGTTGGCGGCTATGCATCGATTACCGCCACCTGAACGCGTTGACCTGCAAAACCAAGTATCCCGTTCCAGTAATCGACGAGTTGTTGGACGAGTTGGCAGGTGCTTCATGCTTTTCCAAACTTGACCTCCGAGCTGGATATCACCAAATTCGTATGGCTGATGGTGAAGCTTATAAGACGGCATTTCAGACTCACACTGGACACTATGAGTACAAGGTTATGCCGTTTGGTTTGGCAGGAGCACCAGCCACATTTCAACGTGCCCCCGAACGACACTCTTGCTCCAGTTCTTCAAAAGTCTGCGCTGGTCTTCTTCGACAACATCCTGGTTTTCAGCCCATCTCTCTTGGAGCATTTGGATCATCTCCGAGTTGTACTCTAGCTTCTTCGCGCCAATCAGTGGAAGGTCAAGCAATCTAATTGCTTGTTTGCGCAACGCCAGTTGTCGTATTTGGGCCATGTGATCAGCGCTGACGGTGTGGCAACGGAAGAATCAAAGGTGCGAGATGTGCAACAGTGGCCTGATTCGACTTCTACCAAACAATTGTGTAGTTTCTTGGGGTTGGCCGGGTACTACCGTAAATTTGTTCGGCATTTCAGGTTGATTAGCAAGCCTCTCACTAATCTCCTCAGGAACCATTGTCCTTTTGTCTGGACAACCGAATGTCAGGCCGCGTTCCACCAGCTCAAGCAAGCACTCATTTCAGCTCCAGTGTTAGCTCTGCCGGATTTCTCCAAACCATTTGTAATCGAGACAGATGCACGTGATGAGGGAGTGGGCGCGGTACTGCAGCAGGAGGGCCACCCCATTGCATTTATGAGTAAGGCTCTGGGACCACGCAATCAAGGGCTGTCGATTTATGAGAAGGAATGCCTGGCGGTTCTCATGGCAGTAGATCGTTGGCGGTCCTACCTGCAATTGAACGAATTCGTAATACGTACGGATCAGAAGAGTCTCATCCACTTTGAAGATCAACGGTTGTCCACCCCGTGGCAGCCGAAAGCATTCACCAAGCTGTTAGGGCTGCAATACCGTATCTGCTACAAGAAAGGGTCTGAAAATCGAGGTGCAGACGCTTTATCCCATAAGGAACACGCTGGTCCGGAGGAATGTACCGCTGTTACTGAGTGCATTCCGTCCTGGCTCGAAAAAGTAACATCCAGCTACGGCACTGACGATCATGCCCGCACTCTTCTTGGTCAACTCACAATTTCGTTGCCCATGAACAAGTTTTCTTTGCACCAAGGGGTGACCCACTATGAGAATCGCATTTGGCTGGGAAGCAGCCCCACTTTACAAACTCGCGTCATCATTGCTCTTCACGACAATGCTCTTGGTGGTCACTCGGGTTTCCCTGTGACGTATCGCCGGATCAAACAGCTATTTGCGTGGCCACACATGAAACAAACCATTAAGAAATACATTCGCAGCTGTTCCATTTGCCAACAAGCGAAACCTGATTGGAGCAGGTATCCAGGACTGTTACAGCCTCTGTCCATTCCCGATGCAGCCTGGGAGGTCGCTACAATGGATTTCATCGAAGATTTGCCATCATCTTCTCGCTTTAACTGCATTCTAGTGGTAGTAGATAAATTCTCGAAGTATGCTCATTTCATTCCGCTCAGCCACCCCTTTACTGCTTCTCAAGTGGCTCAAGTCTTCATTGACAACGTTTACAAGCTTCACGGTCTGCCTCGGGTGATCGTTTTCGATCACGACAAGGTTTTCACTAGCCAATTCTGGCAGCTGTTATTCACGTGCACCGGTGTTCAGTTGCATCTTAGTACAGCCTACCATCCGCAATCCGATGGACATACGGAACATGTGAATCAATGTTTGGAGACTTTTCTCCGTTGTTTTGTGCACGCATGCCCGCATCAGTGGTCTAAGTGGCTTCCTCTGGCCGAGTTCTGGTATAATTCTAGCTCCCACTCAGCCCTGGGCAAGACACCTTTTGTGATGCTGTATGGCCGGGCACCTCGGCACTAGGGACTCTCATCTGATGACGCGTGTGACAACAGTGATATCCAGCAATGGTTGCAAAATCGAGTTACCATGACAGCCCTGGTTCATCAGCACCTTAATCGCCCAGCAGCATATGAAACGACAAGCTGATAAGAAGAGAAGTGAGCGCACTTTTGTGATTGGGGACAGGGTCTTCTTGAAGCTCCAACCATATATTCAGACTTCAGTCGCACCTCGAGCAAACCACAAACTGTCCTTCAAGTACTTCGGCCCTTTTCCGATTGTGGCTCGCATTGGAACGGTGGCCTACAAATTGCAATTACCAGCTTCTGCGGCAATCCATCCCATTTTTCACGTTTCCCAGCTCAAGCAAGCTTTGTCTCGCGAAGTACAGGTACAACCTACTCTTCCGTCCTCACTAACTTTGCATCAGGTACCAGCGGCTTTGCTAGACACCAGATGGACGCGCAAGGCTAACAAGATGATTCAGCAAGTCCTTGTTCGCTGGTCATGTACTCATCCGGGCGAGGAAACTTGGGAGGATGAAGTTGACTTGCGGCGGCGTTTCCCTCGTTCCCCGGCTTGGGGTCAAGCCGGTGTTTCAGGAGGGGGTATTGTCAGCAACTCGGCTACTCGAAGGGAAGAAGCAGTCGGCGACTCGGCTACTCGCAACTCGGCTACTCGGAGGGATGAAGTAGTCGGCAACTCGGCTACTCGCAACTCATCTACTCGGACGGATGAAGCAGTCGGCAATTCGGCTACTCGCAACTCGGCTACTCGGAGGGATGAAGCAGTCAGCAAGGAAGATGCGACAAGCGGAACTAAAGACAAAGAGGAGGGGAGGCCCAAGCGGGCGATTAAGCCCAACAAACAATATACGGGGGAAGAAGGGGCCCACGCGGAAGATCGGGCGCTGTATAAGAAAAAGGTGACCTAGCGTGTGTGAGAGGTACCCTGAGGATCACGTTGTCGGCACTTCCTTCCCATCTCCGGCTCTATTTCTTATTCTTGTTCTTGCTGATACTTGAATCTTGTAATACCGGAGTTGATCAATCAAAGCAGAGTTAACAGAAGGTTACAGGATGGTCTTCTGAGAGGTTACAAATCCTCTATTGTCCGGGGCTGGAGATCGCTCCCAACTCCGGTGGGGATGTTTGGGGATGTTGAGAGCTGGGAACGTCCTCAGATCCGAGTCCAGGGAAAGAACACGGAGCCTTTCACAAAAGTATCTAGTAGGTCTGAGACCTGAATTCGTGGCTTCTAAACCTTAGCACAGTAACATATAGAAGAAGATCCGACTAGGAAACTTCCGACCAGATGAGTTCCGACTAGGAAAATGAATTCCTAGCTAGGTAAGTTCCGACTTGTACACTTCCGACTAGTTGAGTTCTAGCTAGGACAGTGAATTCCTGACTAGATGTGTTGCGACTAGTGCAAGGGATTCCTGACTAGCTAAGTACAAGTTCCGACTAGCTACCTACACACTCTATGGCAATATATTCATCACCTAAAACGTAGAGAAACAGTACAAGTTCCGACTAGGTTCTACAACCCATGACCCCCGTTGGGACGTGAAGAAGCTAGGCGGGCAAGACTGTCGGCTCGGCAGTTGTCCTTTCTGGGGATATACCGTGCTTCGAAACCGTCGAAACCGACGAATTTCTTCTCTAGCTTCCGCACCTCTGCGAGGTAAGCCGCCATGGTAGGCTCAGAGGTCTAATACTCCCTGGCCATGGCCCTGGCTCTACTAAAGGCCCGACATCCCGAGTTGGATGAAGGTGCCCTGTGTGACGATCGTCCTGTGTGTACTGAGAAGCTGGTCGGGGAGATGCGAGAGTTCGCCAGTGCGTTTGTCGATCACCTCTATGCTTAGTGGACCTTCGATTGAGCATGGTGTTCTAGTACCAACTCGAGCCGGTTATCCTTGTGCTATAGGCAGCCGGGAAGCCTCGTCAGCTTATTTGATAGGTCTCACCCAACATGCCGCAGCTAGTACTCTTGGATGTCGCAATATGCGTTTGGGGATCTTATCGCTAGTCGGAGGATTCGGTAGGTCTGGCCTTAGGCCGAGGTCGAGTCGAGAGTTCAGGGACCATATGTCACTCGTCGACGCGATAAGGAACTTTTCCTCCTCCCCCAGGTCTAGAGTACTCCGCTTTTTCAGTGACGAACCTTTTGAGTAACTTACCTAGTCAGGAATTCATCATACTAGTAGTAACTCAACTATCCAGAATTTTACTTGTCGGATTGCGTTCTTCTATACGTTACTGTGCTTAGTTTTAGAAGCCATGAATTTGGGTCTCAGGCCAGCTAGTTACTTTTCTCTTTGAGCTTCCAAGCTCTCTCTGGACTCGCGTCTGAGACCGACAGGTACTTTCCTCTTTGAGGTTTCGAGTTCTGTCTCTGGACTCAAGCCTCAGACCTACCAGGTGCTTTTGAGAAAGGCTCCTAGTCCTGTCTCCGTACTAGGATTCTGTGAAAGGTCGTCATCCCGCTCCTGCAACAGCCGGTCAGACTCCGCCAAGCTCCCCGACCTTTGCCTGAGGAGGAGCCGCCTGAGATAGGGCAAACTGTAACCTAAAAGCATAACGACTTCTTCCTTACCCTCTTGTTCCCCCTTACTCCCAAGGCCGGAGGGGCTGCCAGAGCCGGAATCCGGCAGCTCTGACAACCCCCTTGTTCCGCCGGATATTGTAGAAGTTCCGCCATCAGCTCCTAGCCGTGCACGGCAGTGAGGACGACGGGACCGGCTGGGAGATGTGAGACTACTAGTACATGTTGACGGATAAGTTTTGGCACTAGTATGCTACTCAGCAGTGGCACGTCTATTTCCAGCTTTCGACTAGCAACATTGCTTCTCCCTCTTCCTCCTCGTCTTCTTCGTCGTTACGTCGTCGCCGTCCCCTATCAATTGCCCGACCCGTGGCTCCAGTCCTCCGCCGCCCTCATGTCACACCCTGATTTTCCGCAACCCTAATTTTCGAAAACCTAAACCTAAGACGCGTATATGCGTATATGTTTTCTAGTCAAGTTGCGAGCTTGTTTGGATCTTCAATTCTTCATGCATGTCATCTCATGAAATCATCCAAGGTTTCCCGTCGTCACATGTGCTTAAAACCTAAGCCCTAATTGGAACACACGCACTATATACGCACGGGAACTCCCAAACCCTAACCCTAAGTGGCAACTCTCTCATATTTGTTCCCAACCCTCAAAATATTAATATTAACCTCCCCCATACCCTACCTCAGTCGTGCTGTCGCCCGAAACCCTAAAAACTAATATGTCGCCCTAATTCTTAATAACTCTTATATCGGGCAGAAAGCCTAAAATCTATATTTTATGTGTTTTCTTCCACCCAAAAATTTTGGAAATTTTTTCAGAAACTTCTTAAACCTATTTGACACCAAATTATGAAATAAAATTTTAAGGTCCAGTTCAAAATTTTTTGAATGCATTCAAATTGGGAATTAGGTCAAATTGGCAACTTGAACTACAACCCCTCCAAATCTTGCTCAGAGAAATTCCAGAAATTTCCACAAAGCTCATCACAGTACCAAAGTTTCAAATGTGCAAAAACATGGACATGTCCAGTACAACTTTTTGCACAATCTCTGTCAAACACCTTTCCCCATTTACCTTCTCTACATGAAATCAAGCCCAAACCTTATCCATTTGCTGCCAAACTCCACCAGCACACTTACTTCAGCTCAGCTATTGTCCCCATTCACTCATCTTCCCTGTAGCTCGAACCTTCTTTGCAAATTCAACTCCAATGTCATTTCATGCCAACATTGACAAACCTTGGCAGACTTGTTCCACACGAATTCCAGGTCAATCCTTCTTCTCTACTCTCCCTCTTGGCTGCCCCAGCTCAGTTGACGTGCCTAAACACCTCCTGACACCTCAGTGCACTCGTGCACAAGCACACGCCAGTCAGAGCGTGCTCTGGCATTGCATAGACGCGCCCCGCGCACGGCATTGCCAGCTAGCGGCGATAGGTACACGCTAACCTCAGTCCTGCCACTAGCCAATCCATTTCTGCACACCACCACAATGCTTTGGTCACCAACAAGCTCAGCACGTCAAGTATTTGACCTTAGGTTCTCTCAGCGCCATGCACGGCATGGTCCAGCGGCCAGCTCTCCTATGCCCCGGTGACCGCCTACTTAAAGGCCTTGCGAGCACCCCAAGCTCTGCACTCACCTCCTCCCTACTCTTCTGGAGCTCCCTCACTCACCAATTTCACCGAAGGCCTCACCAATTCCTCTCCCGACCGACTCCGACTCCTTCTGGTCTCGCCAAATTCGTGAGAAGCAACCTCCTTAGCACCAATCCGACCAGCCATCATCCTCTCCATCCTTTTCTCTTCCTACAACCAGAACCAATTTTTGGAATCAAGCCACCAGCACCAAACGCCCAAACCTCGCCAGAAACCTCACCGGAGAAGCCCCTGCCGCCGTTGCCTTCGCGCGCCAGCTCGGAGGAACCGCCCCGTGCCACTGACCTGTGGACCCAGCCATCCCCGAAACGGTAGGTGGCCTTCGTGCCACTGCCAGCGGGCCCCGAGCTCCGGTCGGGTCCACTGTCAGGTTTGGTGGAGGCAAACCCTGTTTCCCACCTTCGACGTCGCTGAACTAGAAGAAAACCGGCCGGTCTGGTTTTCCAGAGAGCAATCTAATCTTGGTTCAGCCGGTTCGAGGTTTAAACGACTGGTTTTTGAAAAACTTCCCAAATAAGAATTGGTCCTAAAAATGTTTAGAAACTTTTGGTTCAAACAGACTTTCAAAATTCAAACTTTTATTTACTGTCCAGAGAGAAATTCAATTTTCTTTTAAACTCAAAACCCTTTTTAAATTTCTTTTGAACCTTAGATTCAATTCCAAGATTTCTAGCATGATAGGCTCTGACCTGCTGGACCCTAGCATAAAAACACGTATATATACACATAAGTTGCATGGTTCAAAAGATGAAAAGTGCATTAAACCCTAGAAACCCTAACCCTATATTTCATGCATATATACCTATAAGTTTTCCTCACGGCATCCAACCAAGTTGAGCTTCATTAAGAATATTTCTTTCACATCTTTTAAACCAATAAGCCCCTGGACATTTTCCTCACCATATTAAAATTAGGATTTCCGAGCAAAGGAAGTCATAGACTTAAAACCCTAATTTTGATAATCTCCATATGCATAAAATATAAGGACCCCAACCTTTCTTTCACCCAAATCATCCTTGCATATCAAAGCATGGCATGTGTTCTACATTGAATTCTCATGATTGGTTCTTGGCACGTTTGGATTTTTATTGGATTTCTTTTAAGCGTGTAGTTGACGGTGTGAGGTACGTCCGTCAGGAGGAACCCGAAGCATCCCCACGTCCGGAACAAAGCCAAGAACTGCCAGGCAAGCTCTCCACCCTTGATCATGTTGAATCCCATGTTTGCGAACTATTATTTTGTTTATGAAACATGCATGCTATATTGTACGACCCGTTATTTTATTTAGCGTAGCTATACCAATACTTAGCAAACCCTAGTCCGACCCTATATTTCTTGTCACCCTAAGGACTACCTATTCCGGAAAGTTACCGGAAACCTAGGGTAGTGTATGTATATATGCTTAGCCCTACAGTAGTTAAAATTAGGTTTTCAAAAAGGAAGGAATACCCCCACATTTTATGTGATGAAAATTGAGAACAGACCGTCGTGTCCGAAAGGTGTATGAAGGTAGTATATCCATGGGTTGGGATATTTACCGGAAAGAGGTTTTGCTAAAACCAAAACAAAAATAGAGAAGATTTTGATCCGGGTCGGTAATGAAGGGCGAAAGCAGGAAGCATGTTAAAAGAGCGAGGTAAGGCTCGGCGTGATTCTCGCTGCCCATTTAAGGGAGTGGTGTGGAGTCCCTCTCGGATCACCTAAGGACCGGTCTTAAGTGCCATTTGGCCAAGTCTTACCGTACGTCCACATGTCCTTTATGGGAAGGACTTGATCTAGTACCCGGCCTGAACCAGCATGAACCAGTAGGCAGGGAGAATTGTGCAGACAGGATTGTAGCCCCTGTAGAGAACAAATACCGCGGGTAAGCGAGGCATTGTTCGCCACAAAGTTGGAGCACTGGCCTCCTTGCAAGCGATGATACTGACTCAAGCTAGGTTTGGGACATATCCTTCTGGCGGGTTCATAGCTGGGTTCACACTGGTGAAAAGTCTCGTTGTACTAGCTCTGGTAGTATGCAGTGCATGGTATGCCCAGGGTGAACTACATCGTGTGGGTAAAGCCGTACCACCTCTACAAAGGGTTAAAAACTATTCAAATAGTTGTGTCCACGGTCAAGGACGAGTTTGGTTGGGCCACACTAAAGTAGACTGACTTTCAAAGTCAAAAATGGGTTATGAGTTTAAGGACACGATCCGCCGTGTTCGCAGAGTGACATGCAAATTCCCTGTTGTGTCGGGAATAGAGAAGAAGGGATTTCCCCGTGGACTCGGGCAAACCATAGAATCCTCGTAAGTACCGAGTGAGCTATGTCTCCCCGAGGAACCGGGCGATTACCGTGTTTTCGTTGGTATCCCCGTAAGTACCAGGTGAGTTGTGTCTCTCTGAGGAACCGGTCAATTACCATGCTTTGCCATTATAGCGGAAAGCACAGAGACGATCTCCCCATTGTAATGAGAAGAGTGATAAAATCAGGTACCTTATCTCGCCGCGTCGAGATACTTTGCTAAAACTGCTTTAATATATATTTACATATTACAAATGCAAACTTACTTTTCCGCACAATATGAAACCTAGGATAGAGCCAATTTCTTGTTAATTCCTTTGCATGCTCATGTCCGTAATAAACTCCCTGGCGGAGTGCTTGTGAGTACATTCAATGTACCCACCTGGCTTGTTATGTGGCCAGACGATGAGGAGGAGTACCAAACCGGAGATAGCGACAGTGATTTCGAGGCGTAGGGTTTCTCCCCCAGTGAGTTGCCTGTGGTTCGGCATATTGATGGGTTATCTACCGCATGTTTATTTCTGCTGTAGTTTTAATTCGGCCAATAGGCCTGGTTTGTACTAAATAAAGACCAATTATGGCTATTTGTGTAATGAACGATGTATTGCATGTCTATGCTATCAAGTGCTTGTGTGTATCGACTACTGATCCAGGGATCGATATAATAAACACAAGGGTTTATCCGGCCTCAAAACCGGGTACGCCACACCTCACCACTTCCCTCTCCTGGGTCCTCCCCAACTCCTCCTTCCTCCTTCCCGACGACTCGCTCTTCCCCACCGGCGAGGACTTCAACTCCTCCTCCTCCTCCGCGGCCCCAGGGGGTGCCGCTGTTGCCGCGGCAGACTAGGTGGCCGACGCATCGGGTAACGCCACCGGCTGGCACAGGGAGCTGCAGCCCAGACGCGCCGCCCAACTGCTCCGACCCTCCCGTCCTCGCGGCCGTCAAGGCGTTCAATGCCGATCCTTTCTTCCGAAAGTCCATTGTGTTCCTCAGCTACGAGACGCCGATGCCCGGTCCGAAGCCGAGGGTGTGCGACGTTGTCGGACCCCAGATTCCATAACAGAGAGTCTTAAGAGGAATCACTCGCTAAGTCGAAACGTCAACCCCGACCTCAACTCACGGGTATCAATTCCGAGAGGAGTGGAGTGATATGGCTTCAAATAGCCCGAGACGTCAACCCCAAAGCTTGCTCCGGCAAATTAATGCACAGAGTAGTAGGGTGATATGGTCTCCTCACTCTTTCCCACTGAGCCAGAACATCAACCCCGACCTCGTCCCGGCAAATTAATGCGCGGCTGGAGTAGGGTGATATAGTTCCCAACCTCTCAGTGGAGAGTCACTTCACAGGAGTGATTACTTAATAACTCTATGTTAAAGACTCTGAAATCCTACCTGCATCATGCACTTCAAACATACACGCGTTGTACATGATACAGGGGAGAACAAACCAGTATCACAATAGAGACTCTACGACCGAAACTGCAATAATACTAGTTGTTCGGAAACTTAACAACATATACACAGCAAAAGTTATTTAAACAGCGGAAGTTTAAGTTGGCTGAGAATCCTAAAGGTAGGGCCAAAAGTGGCGGCAGAACAAACCGAGCTGCCGAACCCAGGGCAAGACCACTGCCCGGGATCACCAGCGACTAGTCGATGTCGGCGTCGATCTCAACGTAGAAACCATCCGCTGCGGGAGTGGTTTCCTCTGCACGCAAATATTATCAACGAATGCAAGGTGAGTACAAAAATGTACTCCGCAAGATTTACAGGGGAAATTAGTAATAGATGCAGCAGGTATCAAGAAGGGGCTATTTGTGGACTATTTTGCAGAAAGCTAATTTATCCATTTGGCAATACCTGTATATAGATTGAAATCCGTCTACTGGAATGCTTTATAAAGGAGATGAGTTGAAATTGCCTAGAACATCTACAGCAGACTATCGAACACATAAAACCCTCGATTCTTCCTCGACCACCAGGGAGGAAGCAATCGCTAACCATCATCCTTAGAGTTGGCAAGTTTTAGATTAGGGTTATGGTTGTCTAATTCGATGCGGATAGCTGTCCATAACCGCTGACCCGGCTATTCGAATAGTTCAAACCCTGCAGGGGTGTACATCTTTAAATACACGTATCAATCGACTCTTAATGCTACCATGTACACACTTCACGAGATGTGCTAGCAGAGTGTGATTGAACACGACCTTTACAATGCTTTCGACTTAAGTATGAGCCGCCCTAATGGGCTAATCCGTGTACGACAGTTCGGCCGATACTTCGACACGGTCCCACTAGTTGTGGCAGGTGATACATCCCCGGTCCTGGACCGTGTGTAACCCTCACTCCTATATTGTTGCACCACACCACCTTCTTTTTCACTCACCCAATACATGAAAACGGCAAACTATGCAGCTCATCACCTAAGTCTAGACAAATTATTCGGTCGGGGGTGGCCCATTATACACCCGTGTAGTAGTACGCAAATCTTGGTCCGAAAGGACACCGGAAACCGTTCCTTGTGGGATGAACGAGACAACCCACCATACTTCCAGCATGGCCTCCCGTCTAAGCCCGATTGTTATTAGTCAGGTTTATTAAGCATTTCCCGGTGAACACCCACCTATCATCTAACCCATCCAGAGTATTGTGTTTTGCCTGCCATCCAAGAAACTATGACGTTTACCGAACTAAGCAGGTCTAAGCATCGTTAGCTCTATAAGCAATATTAAAGCAACGAGTAATCTACTCTAAATAGGTTGGGAGGGTCGGTGGCATTGATTGAGCGACAAAGTAAGTTTTATGCAAATGACGAGGTAGTTCATTCTGCTTGGCAAGCTGGGCAAGCTGCGCAGAGCAGTAAACCGGCAGAAAGAGTTCCCACGGGACAGTGGATGAAGAAGAGGAATTTGAGACCATGCAGGAGGTAATGGAACAGGAAGATGAAGATGGAATACCTAAAGATGTTGACGAAGATAGTGGAGATGAAGATAACATTAATGCGTCCCTGATCCCGAATGCGTGAAATCAGGAACTTCTTGGTGGCATTAGTGTGAATGATGGGCACGATTCTGGTTGGGAATATAACAAGAACCAGATTCAAATTGGTTCGATGTATGCTACGAAGAAAGAATTGAAGCATGCCGTCACGCAATGGGCCATGTCGACGCAGAGGATTTCAGCACTGACATATCTTCCCCGAGGAATTTAACTTTAACATGCACCGCTAATGGCTGTGAAAGCAAGGTACAAGCCCATGTGCCCAAGTATGAAGTGAATTGGGTCGTGACCAACGTCGTGCCGCATACTTGCGTAAGAACCAATGTCCTAGCCCGCCACCCCAATCTCACATCCACGCTCATCGCAGAACTAATGTACAGCGAAATAGTGGAGAAGAAAGACATGGAAGCAAAGCACATACAACTTGCAATAAAGAGCAGGTACAAATATGAAATACCATATGGGAAGGCTTGGAGGGTTAAGCAGAAGGCCATGGAGATGCGCTTTGGCACTTTCTATGACTTGTACGATCACCTGCCCCGTCCGCTTTACACACTCCTCCTCCGGAACCCAGGGACACATGTTGACATCCAGCACTCGGTGAACCCGCATTTTCCAACCTATAAAGTGTTGAACCGAGCTTTCTTCTCATTCGGTGCATGCGTTGAAGCTTTCAGGCATTGTCATCCAGTGCTGTGCATGGATGAGACATTTCTGACAGGCAAGTACAAGGGGCAGATCTTGACGGCGATTGGTGTGGACGGCAACAATCAGATCCTACCATTGGCGATGGCGTTCGTTGAGGGTGAGAACTTCTCGAGCTGGCTATGGTTCTTCAGGCAGCTTAAACATGGAGTAGTGAAGAATCGGGAGAACGTATACGTTATTCACGATAGGCACCCTGGCATACTGAAAGCCGTGAAGACACTCCAGGAACCAACGGCGGATGAACATCAACCTTGGCCGGACCTGCAAAGCCATTGGTGCATGCGCCCTCTAGGGGCTAATTTCTTCAGCCAGTTCAGGAACAAGCGCCTGATGAATCTGTTCAAGAGATTGTGCAAGCAGAACCAGGAGAAGAAGTACAAAACTTTGTGGGCGAAGCTCGATGACTTTACTAAGGGCGAGATCAATGATCGCAAGAAAAAAAAATTGGAAGTTAGCCCAGATGAAGAGCCACGTGAGCTGTGCCCTATTCCAGCAATTGACCCTCCGGGTACGACGAGGAGGAAGGGGAAACAAATAAAGGGTTTCTCTCAGTGGATAGAGAAAGAGCCGGCTGAGAAGTGGTCTTTACTTCATGACACTCATGGCTCTAGGTACGGCATCACGACGACAAACCTTGCGGAGGTGTACAACTTCGTGCTTAGAGGTCAGCGGGGTTTACCTCTAACTGCTATCGTGGAGGGTGCGATGCATGGCACCGTGAGGTATTTCCAAGAGAGGTACAAAAATGCAGCACTGCATATGAACAATTTTCCTGTGACCCCGTATTGTGCAAAGGTCATGGAGTACATGGAGGATAAGATTCAAAAGGGATTGGGGCACACAGTCTACAGCATTGGGAATCTAGAAAGGAGGTACGAGATACGTCTGAGAGATAAAGCTTGTTTTGGGGCTACGAACAAGACGAAGACGCATGAGGTTATAATTGGAATGGAAGGCACGCCCACTTGCAAGTGCACATGCAACAAACCGAAACTGCTACACTTGCCTTGCTCTCATGTGCTGGCTGCATGTGGCCAAATAGGGATGGAGTCAATCTCGTTCGTGTCACCGTATTATCTGAAGCAGTATGTGCTCAATACTTGGAGCGGGGAGATATGTGGATTCCGTGCGGTTGGCAACTTCAATAAGGTAAACGAGGCTCAAAGGGAATACATCCCAGATTTACGTCTACTCCGGGTAAGACGAGGTCGACGGCAGGTATGTCGTATTCGTAACGACATGGACCAATCAGAGGCCGGTGGTCCAACTAGACAGTGCATGCATTGCTCGAGGTATGGACATAGAATGAAATGCTGCCCTGAGTTACAGAAACAATGCCAAGGGGATACTTCAGGTGGCGCTAGCACATCGGCGCCTGGAAGCGCAGCATGAGAACGTTGAAATGCTATTTAAGAATTTGAACTTTCAAATTAGTTTGTTCCGTACAATAATATTTTTATTTCGTATGTGTTGAATCAAAATTGTGTTTGTATTCCCGTAAGTTTGTATTTCATGTAAGTTTGTATTCCATGTAAGTTTGTAATTCCTGTAAGAATCATTAAGTTTGTAAGTTTGTACTTCCTGTAAGTTTCCATAACATGGTATCCCTTCGTGTGAATCCGTAATTTTATATTTCTATGATTCCATAAGTTTATATTTGTATAAATTCATTATTACCGCAGGTATGGCCATGTATCATCTTCTAGACCCTACGGTTGACATACGACACCGGGTGAGGCTACTGGAGGAGGGCCAAAAGCTCCCCGTACTCATCACTCGCACGCCTCAGGAGGATTGGATGATACACCCAGACTGGGTTGACAGGTGGGTCTCATAATTACGTACATTGTTTGAACTAATCTTTATTACATAACTTGACACTTATTTTATTATGTTGTACTTGTTTCACAGGTTGGCTTGGGCCCACTGGCACGGATGGTTGAGGCTACTACGGCAGAGTGGAGGCTCATGCCGCAAGATGACGATGATGAGGAGTCAAGAAAGCAGTACAATGAGCAGTCTCGTGTTTTTGTTATGACCGGTCACTGATCACCTGCTTAGTGGACCGTTGGAGGCCCGAGACACACACGCTACACTTTCCTTGGGGAGAGATGGCGTCTACTCTCCAGGACGTCTCGTTCTTGCTAGGCCTACCGTTGGCTGGAGCCGCAGTTGGACCGTTGGAGCCTCCAATAGGTTGGCACGAGGACATGGTGTTCCGTTTCCCAGGTGTTGCTCAGGGGGGTCGAGGAGTTGGTCCGAGATACAAATGGGCCTACGTGGCGGTGGTTGCGCCACTTTCAGGTAACTCCACTTGCCTTTATTATTCATTGTGAACTTACTTTTAAAATTTTAGTACCTTTTTGATGTCATTTCTTCCATGCAGATCAGGGCGCTAGGTTACCCTGCTGTCACACTTACGGAATAGCAGGTTGACCGCTGTCTAGAGGCGTACATCTTGTGGCTCTTCGACAAGGTGATGTTCACGTCCAGTCACGTGAACACTGTGGATGCTCGCTACATCGGAATAGCGCGGGAGATCACGGATGCACGTTGTCGCAAGGACATAATTCAGAGGAGTTGGGGTTCAGCCGTCCTGGCCGCCACTTTGAGAGCCATGTGCAATGCTTGTAGCAGGCGCGCCGAGAAGTCGGCGGTACTGGGTTGCCCACTTTTGTTGCAGTTTTGGTCGTACGAGCGATTCCCGATCGGATGGCCAGACGTGCAGTTCGACGTACCGTACGACGATAGGGAGTACCACGGGGACCTCATCGACATGCCTACTTTTGGGACACTCTGGACATGGAGACGGGTTAGTTTTATATTAAATATGGTTTCTTACCAAAATGCTTTAATTTTTTTCTTCTTATTAATTATTTTCATTCCTGACAGGTACGATATGCTAGCGAACAGGTTAGGAACTGCTACCCAGCCTTCACATCGCAGTTTGATACGTTGCACCCTAGTCAGGTGATCTGGGAGCCGTACAGTGCCGAAGCGTTGACGCGACGAGCGCCTGGCGGGATTTTAGCCTTGTGTACCAGAGACCTCGACTACTGGATGACGAAGGCTACCGTAGTGTTCGACGTCACTGTGGAGGTAACCGCTGTGCACCGAGTGATGCGTCAATTTGGCAAACGCCAATTGTGTCCTCCCCCAGCACCGTCCACACTTTAGCCTCACATCCACAAGTAAGAGCATACAAGGTTTTATTGTCAGATAATAGTATTGTTATATGTTTTGCTCACTTCGTACGAATAATCATGAAATGTAGGTACAGCCGCAAGGGTGGAAACAAGACGGCAACAACTTGGGCACGAAACCTTGCGCCGTTTGTCGAACGGTGGACGACGGCAACCGCAGATCTCTGGCACGAGGACACAGCCTTCGACCCAGCCGAGTACGATGCGTACCTCCGGTGGTACCGCTCCGGTACGAGGTCGTTCTACGTACCGCGTGCCGACCCAGATGAGATACAGCAGGGCCGCACGTCGGATCACTACCCGGCTGCTTCTGTTGTTGGAGTCAGGCACCACGTGGTAAGTGCCACGATTTTCTTTGTTTGCTATGAAATACCGAAAACAGTAGTACTGAGCAACTTATAATTATTTTTCGCATTTGTAGGTGCAGATGACGCTTGAGGCTTAGGAGGAGGTTGCCACACTTATTAACCGATTTGACATGGGGATTCAGATCAGTCCATCCGAGCATCGATCCGCGTGGGGCCGTCTCAACGGCAAGCTCCGAAAGATCTATGAGACTTTGACCTGTGCACGCGCTTTAGACGTCGCGGCTGGACGGTCTAGTCGTCATGCACACTGTCCCCCACGGCACTCCTCGTCGTCGTGGCAGCAGTAGTCACAGCCTGGCTCATCGTGGCAGCATCAGCCACAGCCACAAGTCCAGCCACCTCCTCTCCCGACGCAGGCGGGTGGCTCGTCGTGACATCACCAGCCACAGTCGACACCCCAGCCAGCACCACCTCTCCCGACGCACGCCGGTGGCTCGTCATGGCATCACCAGCCACAGTCCACACCCCAGCCAGCACCCCCTCTCCCGACGCAGGCGGGTGGCTTGTCGTGGCATCAGCAGCCACAGTGGACATCCCAGCCAACACCACCGTTCCCGACGCAGACGAGTGGCTCGAACTGGTACAATCCCCAAGATGTGATGGTCCACACTACAGGTAAAGACGTATTACTAATATGGTCTTAGTATTTTATTGGATTATATTACTAAATACAATTGTTTACTATAGGTGACACGGTTCCCGTTTTGGCGTTTACGGGTTCACCAGATACTACTGACTACAGCGACATGTGGCACCAAGCGGATGCTTCAGGACTTGTTCCTCACTTCCCGGCGTTTCAAACTCCACCGCCACCACCCACGTAGGTCACACAGTCACCGCCTCGTCAGCCGGATGAGCCGATTTACAGCAGGGGTCACCGTCAGCCACAGCCTCCACAGCCCTTCACACTGTTCGGTCCTTGTAAAAGACCACATCGTCGTACTTGTAGAGCCGCCGCACCACAGGGAGGCCCAGGAGGACCTGACCAGGGAGACGAGCAGGAGTAGTTTTTTTTTAGCCGTACATTCGCACCATTTCCTTCTACATTTTGACTATCTTTAGTTCTACTGAATTGCATGGAACACTTTGTTTATTTTTTCAAAATCTAGAGTTCGAAACATCGTCAGCACTACATGGCGTGACAACACGGTACGATAACATTCGCATACAGACGAACAACCTAATAGAACATTGAAATAACTACTCTAAGCCTTTCGGATATTTTCCCTTCCTCATACGACGAACGTGAGCTTCCTCTCCTTCTTCCTTCACGCGACACGCCATCTCGCGCTTCCTCGCCCTTTCGGCCTCACGTGCCTCCGCAGCTTGACATTCCGCCTCCTCCTTTTCTTTGCGTTGCGTCTCCTGCCAATGCTTTCTCTTCTCCTCCTCCTCTTGGTCGTGCATGCGTTGCAGAAAGATTTCTCGACGACACTCAACCTTCCACATGAGTTCTTCCTCAGCCTCTTTCGATTGGGTACTATCCAGCCACTGTATGTAGTCACATATAGTAGGTGGAGACTGCAAGCAAACGACTGTTAACATAGTATTGCATCGTGTTACAAATGCGGGTATGTGCGAGTTTTACCCTTTCACGCCGTCTGAAGATGCCAAATTTCGGTGGCTCTTCGTCGTAGTTAGCACACATGAAGAATCTTCTTCCGTACATGTACGAAAACTCTTGCGACTTCATCAGTCTGTACGGATCTTGGCACCAGCAAAGGGGAACTTCGACACTTGTGGGCACGACGGCACACATCTTCTACTTCGGCATCTCGTCATCACCAGATGAAACCATTCCTACCAATTTGGAATACGGACATAGTTACTATTTCGAAGAAACTAAACAAAAAAATAACGTAACTGTTTACCTCACACGCGCCCCGCTGCCAAGATCCCTCTTCCGCCTGACCTCCCGAACTCTAATGCCCCCTCTCTCCTCCTTGCCACATCGGAGAGCTTCTTTCTTCTCACCTCGCTCCTGAACCCTAACCCCTCTCCTCTCTATTGATTTCTGATTTTTTCGTGGATCGATGGGAGGCAGAGACAGATGAGGGGTGAATAAATAGAGAACGCTGCGCCTCGGTGATGTACAGTGGGACTCGAGGCGACCTAAAGGCGAAAAGGGCGGAATCTAAACCCTGTCAGCCGACCGTTGGACGACTGGGGGGTTGTCGTCCAACCGTCGGACGACAGGTGGGTCCCGTGCGTCTTGTCAGCTCTTTCGGCGCGCAGTCGGCTCCCGGACGGATGACAGGTACTTCTCGGTCGACCGTTGGCCGACAAGCCCGTTGTCGGTCGACCGTTGGCCGACAAGCATCCTGTCAGCGCACGGTTGGGCGACGGGGTGCTAATTTTGCAATTTCTAAAACGGAACGTATAGATCTCGAATTTTTTGTTTTAAAAATAATATTTATAAAAAAAGTTCATAATTCACTAGGGGTGCTTATAGAGTTTGATTTGTAGAGGTTTACCCTCTTTAGGTTTATGAGTATGAAACTAAGAGGAAAGCATTGTTTGTATATGTTGAAACAGACCTGAGAAACAACTTCATGTGCATCTGCACATGATTCACTTTACAGAATATAAATTTTTGTAAAATGTATGAAGCGGAGATAAAAGTGAAGAACTATTTACATCATCATTCAAACCATAATGATCTTGGAGGCCGACGGATGCTCGGACGGGCTCAGGGGTGAGGCTTGGGGCTGAGGGAGTCCGGCGGCGGAGGGGGTGGCTTGGTCGCGAAGGAGGCAGTTGAGGGAGGGCGGCCGCTCGGGCGGCCGGGGAGGTCTATGGCTCGGGGGGCCATGAAGTCCGGCTGCTGGGGGCGACGGAGGCCGGTGTTGGGGGCGGTGAAGGCTGGCGTCAGGGGCGTGCCCGGCTCGTCCTGTGGGGCCGGCGCTCGGCGCAAATGGCGTGCGGGGAGGTGGCTGAGGAGCGGGGGAGGCGGCTCAGGAGCGGCTGCGGCGGGAATTCTAACCCGGCAGGACACGGGACGCAGGATGTGAGCGGGGCGGTGGAGGGCTTTGCTAGGTAGAGGGGGTGCGGCGCGGGTGGGGGTTCGGTCTAGGGGACCAGGGCTGTGGGGTGGCAACTCTGCATAGTTACGGGATAAAGTTGGAGGGCAATTTGATAAGGAGGGGTAGGGGAAGTTGGTGGAGACCGTGGAAAGCTACTCTTTTGATGCTTTTCAATTGTAGTGTAAATAGGACAAGTGCTTATTAGAAACAGATTTCAGAAGTTATCTGTTTGTTTGGGCTGTGCTTTTAGAGAGCTAAAAGCATCAAAAACTAAAACACAAGCTTAAATAAATAGGGTCTTAGATTACCGATCCGATCATGAGTATTAGGAAGATTTCTGATTGTTATGGGTCTTAGATTACCGATCCGATCATGAGTATTAGGAAGATTTCTGATTGTTATGCTGCATGTCTTAGATTGGAAGCTTTTATACATCGAGAACTTGAGACACATCACTCATTTTTATGTATTGAATGGCACACGATTTTCTACTAAACACACATCCATGTGTGCTTTCACTAAATAAAACACGCCATATCTTGAAGGGGTGGTCATTTGCTAAATATTTCGTTGGCATACTGCATAGCAACCTTTGCAAATTTCATATTTTCACCAAGCCTCCTGGACCTGGAGGACGCACCAACCAGTGCGCGTTGGCCCCGAATAATTTCCGAATTATGGAGGGGCATTTGGGTCCAAGAATCCAAAAGCAAAGCTCGGAAACGGCAAAAGTTGCAGCTTGCGAGAGTGCTCTCACTCCCCAGCAGTAAAGTAGTAGTAGCCGGCCTCACCTCACTGCCCACTTGTTTAGCTAGCCTCGTAGCAGCAGTAGCAGCAGCACTAGCAAGTGTGGTTGCGCTCCCGACCGAGACGACGAGACGCCCAAGAAGCGAAGAGCGTGCCATTACTCCCCAGTCCCCACCACGCATTGTTTCAAAATTCTCAGGTCGGTCCTCGGAGGCGGTCCGGCGGTCGCCGGCGGCGAGGGGCGTCTCTGGTAAAGAGGGGGCTTTTTCTTGGAATTTGGCCGGAGCGGGGAGGGGGTGAGGGAGAGGAGAGGGGAGGCAGCGCCCATGGCCACCGCGCGCGTCGTCGCGTGCCTGCTGGTGGCGGTGATGTGCCTCTCGTGCGGCGCGGCGGGCGCGGCGAGGACGCCGGCGTCGAGGTTGCACCGTCACCTCAAGCGGCTCAACAAGCCGGCGGTGAAGAGCATCGAGGTGTGTCGAGTTGGTTGTTTTGCTCTCGTCCTTTCGAAGATTTGATTTGTTTGTTTGGAAAAAAAAGGGCTTTTCGACGAGGATTTCTTCCTAGTCAAACCAAAGCTAGCGTTTTCAGCTGCATTTGGGAGGATTTGAGCGATGTGGTAGGCGTGGTTCTTGGCTAATCGTTTAAAGTAGTCCGTGATTCAAAAGGATGGCTTTTTGTGTGTGGGGTGTGTTCTTTGTGGTTGTTCTTGCGGAAATTCGCTTTCTCGCTTTACAATTTGTGCAAAAGTTATAATCTTTCTTTTGGCTATATTAAGAAATTTTACAAGAAAGATGTCCACTTCCCTCCTTGTGGCACTTTGTGCTTGTTCCTATGCGAATTTCTTTTTTGCTTAACTTTGGGCAAAATCTTAAGCTTCAGTGGATGCCAAAGTAGTCCTTTTGCAATACCGCTCTCTTCCAATTGTTACTCAGACACAACTAATTTTTGTTGTTTGCAAATCGAGCAGAGCCCTGATGGGGACATCATAGACTGCGTGCACATCTCACACCAGCCAGCATTTGACCATCCTTTCCTGAAGAACCACACTATCCAGGTAAGCTTGTTTGCAACTGCAACAATGGAAACCAAGCTTTTGTTGGATTCCTAAGCATTTTGCTCCTGCAGATGAGGCCGACCTATCACCCGGAGGGCCTGTACGACGAATCCAAGAGCAATGTGGCCTCCAGCAGCGGCGGCGAGAAGCCTATGGTTCAGCTCTGGCACCGGAATGGCAGGTGCACGGAGGGCACCGTCCCGGTTCGGAGAACGAAGAAGGACGACCTGCTCCGGGCGAGCTCGATGCGGCGGTACGGCAGGAAGCGGCACACAGTGGCGAACCCGATGTCCGTCGATCCCACCATGCTCAACGAGGGCGGCCATCAAGTACGTCGTGCACATGTATCTATCTCGCGTTGAGGTGCAAGGAAGAAGGAATGCTGCCGATGCGCTGTGTGTGATGTGCTGTGCTGCTAGTAGTAATCTGTAACTGCTGCTGTGAATTTCAGCATGCGATATCGTACGTTCAAAGCGAGAAGTATTACGGCGCGAAGGCGACGATCAATGTCTGGGAGCCCAAGATCGAGCAGCCGAATGAGTTCAGCTTGTCCCAGCTCTGGATCTTGGGGGGATCCTTCGGCGAGGATCTCAACAGCATTGAGGCTGGCTGGCAGGTATAGAAAGATCAACCAACCACAGCTCCCATGAGCTTCACTTTCATAGCCCATGTCCAGTAAATGCAGCACCGTTTTTTCGGGTGATTGATAGCTCCATTCCTGCTGTTGCTAGCTATCCCTGTGGTGTCACGAGCTCTGAACTTCTTTTTCTCTCTGTTTGATTCGTCAGGTTAGTCCGGACCTCTATGGGGACAACAACACAAGGCTGTTCACTTACTGGACTGTAAGTTTCTGTGCACGTTCTCATGTATCAATCAGCCCTGCAATTTGTGATATGTGCTTGTGTTGATGATGTTTCCTTCATTGCTTCGCATTCTGTAGAGTGATGCGTACCAAGCAACAGGGTGCTACAATATACTGTGTGCAGGGTTCGTTCAGATCAACAGTGAGGTCGCCATGGGCGCCAGCATCTTCCCCATCTCAGGCTACTCTGGCTCCCAATATGATATCAGCATACTGATCTGGAAGGTGAGCAAGCCGTTAATCTAGTATAAATCACCACATGCCATGCCATAGTACGGTTCAGAATTGTCACAAACATGCAGCCCAGAGGAATCTTTGCCCACTTGCTGCTGTGTTCTTTACTCTTGCTCCTTGACTGAACCCTGGGGCTTTGAAAATTATTAGTTTTGCACTCACCCAGTGGTTATAATAGTTTTTCTCTACATCTTTCTTATCCTTAATGATTACTCTAGTTGTGTTCGTCAAAAGAAATCTCAAGAAGCATTGCTACTTTTTACCTCCGCAAGCAAGTTGTATTCAAAGTACGAGATAGAAAGTGAAGTGATTTCCGTTGAGCACGGGTAATGAGTGCATGGTTAGTGCAGCATGAATGCATGGTATCTCGATGCTAAGTGGCTAACAGTTCCCCTTTACTGAAGTCTAGATATGTGATATGTCAATGTTAAATAATTTTGTTGTATTGATACATACTAACGAGTTCTGCTGTATCTGTTATTGAGCAGGATCCGAAAGAGGGGCACTGGTGGATGCAGTTTGGCAAGGAGTATGTTCTTGGCTACTGGCCATCCTTCCTTTTCTCCTACCTTGCTGACAGTGCATCGATGATCGAGTGGGGCGGGGAGGTAGTGAACTCGCAGCCTGATGGCGTGCACACATCGACGCAGATGGGTAGCGGTCACTTCCCGGAGGAAGGGTTCAGCAAGGCCAGCTACTTCAAGAACATACAGGTGGTGGACAGCACCAACAACCTGAAAGCCCCAAAGGGAGTGGGCACGTTCACCGAACAATCAAACTGTTATGATGTGCAGAATGGTAACAATGGTGACTGGGGTTCATACTTCTACTATGGAGGCCCTGGCAGGAGCATAAACTGCCCATAACTCGAACACCTTGAGCAAGTGTGCACCATTCAAGTGTAATACACCATCTGCATAAGTTCTTTAGCCCTAGGTAGTGTGTGTCATGTGAATGGGTCCCAGTGTCACTTTCTAATTTTTAGGTTGAGTTCTTTCTTTTTCTTTCTATGTCAATCTTCTGAAGAGAAGCATGGCATGTGGTGGTGGACCTGTGGCCTACCTCCTTTTCCTATAGGGTAGATTCATTCGTCTTTCTGGTTATGGAGTTTATCTCTTGGGCTTAACTAAAAGGTCATAAGGCCATGCTTTCCCTTTTTTTTCTTGCCACATTTCTCTCTTTCTAGTGTCAACGTGGAGAAAAGATCTAATTTTATGGCCTATTTGATTCAAAGGATCTTCATAGGAATTTTGGAGCATTGTAACTCTTTATGAATTTATCCTAGGTGGGCTGTTTGATTTGCAGAATTGTAATCGATAGGAATTTTAGCCTTTTTGCACTGTATTTCATAGGAGAATTTTCAAGAAGTCATTGCATAGTATTCCGGCATGAACTAGGGAGATATATCCAAGGGCTTATTATATTCGCAAGATTCTAAAAACCACAGGAATAGGCAAAATATGATATTGCAATGTCATGAGTTCTTGAATTTTATAGAACCATAGTTATTGCAATATTACGTTTTGCTTATTCCTGTGTTTTAGAATCTTGCGAATCAAAGAGGCCCATAGATATATCTCCCTCCTAGATCATGCAGGAATCGAATTTGTTTCCTCTAAATATCCCGTGAAATTGTGAGATTAATGCATTTGAAATGGCCCCTTAGTTTAGCAGCTTGTGTGTCATCAGTTGGTAAATGATAGTCTGGTAAAGTATTTCATGCTATTGCCCTCACTAGAAATACTCCTTTTTGTTTGTTCCATCTAAGATTCCTATATTTCCTCGCAAAAGCCAAAGATTATTGTATTGGCCAACAATCGCAGTATCAGACCATGTCTTGGATATTCATAGGGGGCATGAGTGTGTCAGCTATGATTTTGTAAAAGTGAAGATGAAGATGTGCAGTCCATACTCAATTGATCATCTCAATGTCATTGAGGAGAACGGCCAGATGGCTCCCGAGCTCAGGCGAGTACGAAAATGTTTGAATTGTTTTTCTCTATACTGTTTGACCGGCCCGGATCAGATTCAGAGACGGTTTGGGGCAGAGCAACCACGGCTCAATCAAACGTGCATGTCTGTATGTGTGGATACGCTGGAAATTTTGGGCTATCGCGAAACAAGGTCCATGTGCTGCCACAACTCCCAAGGCCATACAAACTTGCACTGCATATGGGGATAGGTAGAAGTTGGTTTATATCTGGTTATTTTTGAACTAGCAGCACTGACGAAATGTGGCGACTGTTCAACCTGTACGTCAGTTGCGAACTCCTGTACGTGCGAATACTCGGGACAGGAAAGCATGTGAACTCAAATCTTCTTGCTGCATGATTGTGCAACTTGTAATCTAGGGCTTCGCAAATAAATTTAAAAAGCTTGTAATAGTTTTTACAGAAGTGATGTCTATGAGTGATCCAGTTGATTCAGTTCTCTGAAGGGCGTTCCAAAAAAAAGAAAGTTCTCTAAAGGAAAAGAAACACTGGAAGAATTGACGGGTCACCGTGGAGTCAGGGTCAGATTGGAGATGATGCAGTCACAGACAGACTGGAGGCGCTCACGTGTCCAGCAGTGAGAACCCATCCGTCTCTTGTGCTCCGGACTCGAGTTTTCCAACGGAACGGAGCGCGCACGCCGCGCCGCCGCGAGGGGCCTGAGCCGAGCGAGGCGGGGCGGCCCTCTCCGTATCGTCTCGTGGGCCGCCACGCGACGCGGCGTGTGATATCGCACACTGGGCGCGCACTGAATCGCGGGCATTTTGCCCTGTTTCTGCAGGACCCCGGGCACGCGCGCCCGAGAATATTGATGGGGTTTTGCTGCTGCTGCTGCGAGCACGAGTCGTGGGTTGCTGCGTGCGCTGCAGCGAAACCAACGCCAGGTCCAATCCAACTGCCCAGTGAGCATGAGGCCCAGAAGCGGTGGTGCGGCAGGCCGAGACGTTGCTCCAGGAGTGGGATTAGATGGCTCTCCCCCGTCCGTGGAGTTGCGAAGCTGGGAAGTGACCCAAAAAACTAAGGGAATTTCGATTTTTTGTGAGACGTCAGACAGCATGCGAGTGTAAACAACACTAGATGATAGCAAGCCTTTGGCTATTAGGTTTAGTTCGTACCAAATTATGTGATTATGGAGAGACGAAAATGAAAAGAACGTAAAGGAGCATGTTTTTTTTTCCTTGGTAGTCTAATAGGTTATTAACTACGATAGGTGTAATAGCAGATGTGTGAGATCTTCTACTGTTTTAGCAAGTGAATCAGGGATGCGAGTTCTTGTAATGGATTGGGAAGTGGATCCTGTCATCAATCAGCCTTTCTTTAATATGGAAAACAGTAGGAAATCATCCCACTGAATATATTTTTTTTAAAGGTACAACGGGTTTAACAGGATAAAAAAAAGGGCAATCACAAATAATGATCAGACCATTTCTAAAATTGTCGATTATACATAGGCTTTTTAGATAGAGGAATAATGGTCTCTGCATAATAAGATACACGCAACCAAGTAACTATAGTCAAGGTTCAACAGTAAACGTCATCACAAAGAAAACTGAAAATCATAACAAAATACTCAACAACGCAGCCTTTAACTCAACCAAAATAAAGAAAAGTTATGAAACAACATCGTCGGCAATTCTAACCTGCTGCCTCCACACGCTAGACGAAAATAAGTTTAGCACCACCCGTCTAATCATGTCGCTCTCCACTTCGAAATGAACATCGTTGATCCTCCTTCTGCATCGGTGCCCATATACGCAACAGAGAAGCACATAAGAACACCACCTGATTGGGTCGATAAAAAAAAATTATATCAAAAGTTACATCATTACAACATAGCCAAATGGTTGTATACATTGCAAGGGCGCTATATAAAATATGATCTCTGGACTCAACCATAAAAGAGTTACGCCAAGATCCCACCATATGAGCAACAGAACGTGGGACGGTTATATTAAAGACTATTTGTACCACTCGCCAATAGAATTTAGCCACTTTACAATCAAAAAAGATGTTGAATGTCTCATTGTGCATACAAAAACAACAAGTGGGGCTACCCTTCCAATTTGATTTAATTAGATATCCCTCGTCAAAACAACCCCTCTGCCCAAGTATCAAAGAAAAATCTTGAGCTTGAGACATCAGCTTTCAAAAATTCTTATGATGAAATTGAACATTAGAATTCATCATTATTTGGTATAAGGATTTAACAGAAAATTTCCCACTAGAATTGAGAACCCATTGAATCTTATCTTGGTTATCTACAAGTGCTACCTCTACAATGTCAACCATCAGATTATGCCACTCTATTACTTAACTCCACTAATAACTCTACGAAAAAATTCAACGGCATAGTCTGGAATACCAATGCAACCGTCACATTTTTATTTCAAGCTTCATTAAAAAGCCTCGGAAATCCATCTTTCAAGATGGCTGAGCCAATCCATAAATCTATCCAAAATCTAGTTTGGCAGCCAATACCAACCTAAAAGTAGCAAAGTTGGAAAAAAAAAGGTCATTTACCGCCATAAAGCAAGTCCAAAAATGAGAATCACCTGGCTTGGACTCTACCTGAGATAAACTCTTGGATCCACTCCTGAGTAAGTGCTACCATAAGCCATCTTCATTAGAAAGCTTGAATAGCCATTTACAAAGCAGGGCCGATTCTATTGATCTAAATGAAGAATACTCAAGCCTCCTTGATCCTTGGGGTGACAACAAATGCTCCATTTAGCTAACCTATACTTTTGTTTTTGCTCATCATTCTGCCAATAAAACTTGGATCGATAAAAATCTAAACGTTTACAAACACCAACAGGGACTTCAAAATAGGATAACATGAATATCGGTAAACTAGAAAGCACCGAATTAATTAAAACCAATCTTTCTCCTACAGATAAGTTTCTTCCCTTTCCACAAGCTTTGGCGTTTTTCAAAGCGATCTTAAATTTGTTTCCAGTCCGAGTTCTGAAGACATTTATAATGCATGGAGATTCCTAGGTATCTAAAAGGAAAAGACCCCAGCCCACATCCAAAAAGCTGTGTATATTGACCTTCGAAGAGTTTCGCCTCTTTAAAGCAGAAGAGTTCGCTCTTATGGAAATTAATCTTCAAGCCCGACAACTGCTCGAGAAGACATAAAATGTTCTTGAGGTTTATAGCTTGTTCTATGTCACATTTGAGAAAAATAGTTGTGTCATCAGCATACTGTAAAATAGACAACCTGCCCTCTACTAGGTGCGCCACCAGGCCCTCAATAAGACCTGACTGGTTTGCTCTTTTGAGTAAAATTGCGAGCATATTCGCAAGCAAGTTAAACATAATTGGCGGCATAGCGCCACCTTCACGTAGGTCCTTCTTGGTTTGAAAAAAGGGTCCAACTTCATCATTAACTTTGATATTAACACTTCTTCCTTGGAAGAACCTAGTAATCTAGTCCAGCCTAACGACAGAGAAACCTTTCAATTGTGAAGTCTTTAATAGGAGCGGCCATTTAACCTTATTATAAGCCTTTTCAAAGTCCAATTTCAAAACTATCCCCTCAAAATGTCGCTTATGAATTTCATGGAGAATTTCATGTAAAATAACCACTTTTAAGAATGTTGCGGCCGGATAAAAAGCTCATTTAGCTAGGTGGATAACATTATGGGCCACCGTAGCCAACCTATTAGTCGCTACTTTAGTAAAAAATTTGAAGCTAACATTGAGAAGGCAGATGGGATGATATTGTTGTATCTATTTCACATCTTCTTTCTTTGGTACAAGAGTGATTGTTCCAAAATTAAGAGAATGAAAAGGTAAAATCCCAAATTGAAAATCACTAAACATCGACAAAAGATCTCCTTTAATAATATCCCAGAAGGCTTGATAAAATTCAGCCGGGAAGCCATCGGCGCCGGTGGCTGTATTGTGTTCCATAGTGCAAATAGCCTGATGGACCTCTTTTTCTGTGAACAGGGTTGTGAGGAAATTATTTTCCTCTTGAGAAACCTAAGGAATATCATGAGTACTATTCTCCAAGAGAATGTGATTATCCTCGGGTTCCCAAAGAGCTTGGTATAATATTCGGTAATATATTTCTTTAAATTAGCGTCCCCACTAATGAGACCCTCCACTTGTTCAAGCTGGTAAATCATTTGTTTGCGATGATAGCCATTAGCCATTAAATGAAAAAAATTTAGTATTATTGGCTCCCTCAAGAATGAACTTAGCCATAGATCATTGATAACATTTAATTTTCTCTTCCCGGAGAAGGGAGGCCAATCTATCATTAGCTTCATGTTTTAAAGCAATCTCCGAAGGAAGGAGCAGACGGGATTTTGTTTCCAAATCTAAATCATCAATGGTCTGAAGAAGCGATTTTTTAAAAAGCCTATTAGTACCACTTGTGTGCCTAGCCCGACCTCTAAGAAATTGACGAACGGCTCTGATCTTATTCTGTCATCGCACCTTCACGGGGCCAAATGACCGTCGCTCTTTCCAAACATTGGACACCATCTCAAAAAAACCATCACGGTGTAGCCAGCCAAACTCAAATTTAAATATAGGCGGCGTGCACGGTTGGGAGAACGACCCCCAGCATAGCAAAAGAGGAGTATGATCCGATAAGTTCTCTCTAACGCTGAAACCGTAACAAGCGGAAATTTAAACTCCCACTCTGAGCTCATCAACACTCTGTCTAGCTTTTCATAAGTGAGATTAGCCAAACTATTAGCGCATCAACACTATGTCAGCTACTCCAGATTCTCAATAACAACATTGAAAAGAAAATGACATCTATCATTAAAGTTACTATTGTTTATACTTAGACTTAATCCTATGCGTGACCATGGTAATTTCGTAGCTAAATTTCTGCTTCCAGCTCTCCAAGGTAGGTAGCACATTGTAGCACCTTGGTCTAAATTGACTTAATGCCCTATACATATTTGGGATAGGCTATGTATAAATAGTCCTCTTTTTACATTTTCGTTGTCACTTCATGTAAAAGGGTTAACTCAAAGGTGTCATATTTGAAACACAAGGGTATGTATGCTAGACTAACTATACCTAAACTATTCATGTGAGATTAATTCCACCATACAACTACATTTATGCTACATCGACCTCTCCCACTAACGAGCCGGGGTATTACACTCACACCTTTTAAAAGTAGATGCCCTCGTCAGCACACTGCGTACACGACAGATGTCCACGATGACCCCCTTGGTACACGTCTGATACAGTGCGCCCTCCACATGCCTACACGCACATGCGGCCTGTAGCAACGAGGAGTGATGCTTTGGTACCATCCGCGACACCCTGGTCCAAATTGGTTAGATGTCCTACCTACCTGTGGGGTGGACCCACGTATACATAGTGCCCCCCTTATATTCTCATGCTCGCTTCGTATAAAAGAGTTTACCTGAAGTGCTACGTTTAGAATATAAGAATATATACACTAGATCAATTGTATCTAAATTATTCATGTAAGACTGATCCCACCATACAATTGCGTATAATTGAGCCACATAAATCTCTCACACTAACAAGTCAGGATATTACATACATTCTTGCCTTTTCTGATAGACTATATGCACGAAGTAGCCAAAATGATAGTTTCCGTGTAGTAAGGAGGCATTCCCACCATACAATTACGTATAATTGAGCCACATAAATCTCTCACACTAACAAATCAGGATATTACATACATTCTTGCCTTTTCTGATAGATTATATGCACGAAGTAGCCAAAATGATAGTTTCTGTGTAGTAAGGAGGCTGGATAGCTTACTTCAGGTTATCAACTTCGTCCATGAAAGAAATGCCTCTTCTAGTTGGGAAGATGAAAATCCAGAGAGTATCAATCTAGGTAGTTTCACGAAAAAAAAGGAAAACATTATGTATGTAAGTTTGAGGACTACGTGGACCATGAGTGAAAAACCTCAAGGGGGAACCAGGCTCACATTATAGGTCACCTGTAACTAAGCCGATGAAGCCAAATGCTGAAGATAACTAAAAGAGACAATAACACGGCAGGCCTAATGGAACCACGGTATATACGGCATGGAAACAACAAATCCGAATAATCAAGCAAGCACAGGCTATTGATAAATCCACAACAGACTATAAGCGTTCATGAACAAACAATAAGGAACAGCAGATGTAAAAAAACAAGCAAGCACAAGGCACCCTTTAAAGGCAACGGATCTAACGGCTGAGACGCTAGGTGCAAGGAGGAAACGAGTAGTCCCTGCCCCTTTTAAGGCGAGAATGTTACTACGTCGCACCAAGCAAACGCGAATCGCATACACCTATCGAGAGGACCCCGACTTGGATCGCATGCGCGTCCCATCGAAGTTCCCGAGAAGACTGAAACCGCCCGCCATCACGGAGTTGCAACGCTACTGCTGCTGCATACTACTGTGACTACACCTGAATGTTACGGTCATAAAGCAGTGGCCGGAGAACAGCGTGCAGTACTCGTGATCATTGGCCATCGGTTGCGCATGCTGTGCTCGTGATTAAGCCGATTGCACATCCCGTGCAGGCCGAAATGATGCCAGCCATACGGTGGTGCGTCTCGTCCTGGCACTGGAGTGCAGCAGTAGCAATAGCATGACCGTAGCCCACGCCCGGCACCCGCGGGGGAGACAGCCAGACAGGGCAGAGCGACTGAGCGAGGCACCGCGCTTGGGCGATTGCTAGTAGGCAGCCCGTTGGGCGTAGGGCCGAGATGTGAATTGACCACTGAGACGTCTCCACGTGCAGGATGACGCACTTTCCGCACCGCGCACAAGGTGGGTTCTCTCGTGCACGGGCTGAGACTCGACTTGCGTCACCATCCTCGTCCGGCCGTCCCAGCCTTCAGATTCCGTGGGCATCCCTCGCAGCATATAACTATAGTTACGGTAGAGATCAGGATCGGACGAATCCGCGGAAACGGTTTCTGGTTTTTTTTTCAAAGAAAGAGATGAAATTACTCGATCAGAATGGATACATGAGCGACCGTAGGTTCAATGTCGACTAGACAACTATCAAACCAGCACGTAAGTTTGGCCCTGTAAGTTTACCAAGGATTGCGAGGTCATAACTCACCCTATTCTAGTCTCTAGAGATTCTCTGCAACTTAACATCTCTTTCGCCATTTAGCAACTCCTGTGCCTCTCAAATCCTATGCACAAAGATAGAACCGTCCGGACTTCTTGATGAAAGCAACGCGACAACCTTCACATAGTCCGACTCCATCAGGATAGGCCTACACGTCCATTGGTGCACCAAAGCAAGGACTTCGTTACAAGCCGCCAACTCCGCATCTAGAGCACTCGTACAATTTCTCAAAGATCGACAAGCGGCGGACAGAATCTCTCCCGCATTATCACGCAACGCCATGCCTGCACCGACTGAATTGTTCTCCGCATCATAGGCTCCATCAACATTTAGCTTTGTCCATCCTGCCGGCGGACTCCTACACGAACACGGGAATGTGGTGAGTGACCAAAATAATTCACGATCTGCTTGCCTTTATAAAATATGCCGTGGAAAATTGCTGAATAGAAAGCAGGACTCCACATAGCTGAGAAGGAACTGCTTTGAAGCCTCAATAGGTGCTGGTAGCTTGTCATGTGTTATCTCATTATGAATGTGCCAGATCCACCACATAATCATTGGCACTCGTATTCGTTGACCTTCTTCAATTCTAGAAATTAATGTTAAAATTGAAGATGCTCCCTGGATCCTAAGCATATCTTCAGACGGTAAGTTCCATACAAAGCCCATGGCTTGCCATAACGCACGAGCATGAGGGCATCTTCGTAAAACATGGTAGGTATCATTATCTTCTTGTGTACATATCCGACACACGCCATCGGCCGTAAAACGGTTTTGATAAACGAATGCAATATAATATTTTTATATAACAAATTTCGTACGATGAAACGTTTTTTACAGCGGAAACATTTTTTCGTGCAACGAAAACTCATTGTACAAAAATTAAAAACAGACTACACATGCTGATTTTTTCAAGTGACACAAGCTCAGTTTACAGTGCAGGCAACACAAGCTTCAGGTTATAACAACGGTTGGAAACTAGAGCCCAAATAAGCATCAACCATCCATCTCTCGTGCTCCAGAGTCGTCGAATGATGAACCAAGTTTTCCGACGGAACGGAGCGTGCACACCGCGCCGCCGCAAGGGGCCTGAGCCAAGCGAGGCGCGTTCTCCCGATCGTCTCGTGGGCCGCCCACGCAACGCGACGTGGTGATATCACACGCGGGCACGCACGGGATCACGGGCATTTTGCCTCGTTTTCGGCAGGACCCCGGGCACGCGCGCCTGTGAATATGGATGGGGTTATGCTGCCGCTGCTGCGGCGAGCACGAGTCGTGGGGTGCTACGCGCACTGCAGCGAAACCAACGCCAGGTCCAAGCACCGCGTGAGCACGAGGCCTAGAAGCTGTGGTGCGGCAGGCCGAGACGTTGTTCCAGGACGGGGATAGGATGGGCTCTCCTGGCCTGTCTGTGGAGTTGGGAAGCTGGGAAGTGGCCCACAAAACTAAGGGAGTTTCAATTTTTGGTGAGACGTCAGACATCATGAGAGTGTAAACAACACTAGATAATAGCAAGCCTTTGGCTATTAGGTTTAGTACGTACCAAATTATGTGATTATGGAGAGATAAAAATGGAAAGAATGTAGTGGAACATGCATTTTCCTTGGTAGAATGTAGTGGAACATGCATTTTCCTTGGTAGTCTAATGGGTTAATTAACTACAGTAGGTGTCATAGCAGATGCGTGAGATCTTCTCCGATCATGGCTAGCGTTGTAGCCAGAGGATAAAAGCGAGGGGACGGTTGAGCCGTGCTGGTGGCTCACCATGGTGTCGTGCAGAGACTGGCAAGGGGAGAAGAAGTGACGTGCTCCGGCGGTGGTGATGTCAGTGGCGTCCCGGTGAGCATCGGCGATGATGAAGAGGTTGATGGCAGGCTTGGTGGCACCGGCGCGTAGTCAAAGAGGCTCTTGCGTAGCTCCGGGAGGTTGGCCGAGGTGGTCTTTAAGCTCGGAGCCAGTTGGAGAAGGAGGTAAACGGTGAGGTAACTTTTTGAGAGATTTTGCATTAAACTATACGCATCTGTCAAGTTTAAAGACTGTTAATGTGTTTTACCCGTAGAAACTAGCACGTGCACAATGCTAACGTCTATGTACAATTTTTGTCTATGTACTTCTTTTTTGTTTACGTATTCAGGGAGAAACTTTATTCATTACGGTTGTTTTTGTTTCTATCTATATTCCGCTTTGAGATATAATGGTAGGGTCGGTTGCCGAGTTTTCATGCGCTCCGCGAAATCGGTGAGGCGGTCCGATGTGTTTTCCGAGGACTCCGTTTTCCTTGAAAGGAAAAGAAAGGGTAGTGCACGGTGCACCTAATCCACGCTCGTGTGTTTGTTGGAGCTGCAGATCCACCGTCCACCATCCACTGGTCCTTCGATCCGCGTCGCCTAGCACGTAACGACTCGGATCAATCCGGTCAGCGACACAGAAAGAAATTAGGATCGGATCGGGATCGGGATCGATTTGGGCGTCTCCTCTCCAGACTCTCTTCCTCCTCCATCACGCGAAATCACACATCATCCACCAACATCGTTTGCAGCTATGGCTACGCCTTGCTTGTCGCCTTCCCGGGTCCTGCTGGATAGCAGAGTGCGCCTCGACGTCGAGAACGAGTCAGGGTGGGTGAGTGTGCGAGAAGGGAGGCCATCGGGTGCCGGGACGACGGCGACTTGGTGGAGAATGGCCTGACAATCATGGTGTGGCTTGTCGACCCGTCGGCTGTCTCGTACCTAGCGATCTGCCTGACGGATGCTGTACTACTCCAACTCAAGTCGGGGTGGTGGGACCAGTCGCGCGCTGAGATCCTTGTCACGGAGGAGCACCTCATCATCATCGGGATATCCCTCGACTAGTCATCTCATCAGGCCAACTGCCTCATCTACAATGCCTCCGATGCGTCGCTGACAATGACACCCATCCTCGGCATGTCCACCCGCTACCCCAGACGTTGGGGCGAGCCGCCTCTCCCCGTCCGCCGTCCTGATGGCCGCTACGCCCTGGTCGAGATAGCGACGGAGAAGTTCTGTTAAGAGGAAACTAACTACCTGCGGGCTGTTCTCTTTCTGTGGCCGCCATCATCATCTTCATCTCAGGCGTCCGCTTCCAGCACTGTGGCGTGGCAGCTCAAAGATCCAACTTTCCCCGACGAGATGTCGGCGCCCAATGAAATCCATTTCCGTGTCCAGCAGGTTTTCTCCTTCAAAGGAATGGCGTTCTGGGTCGATCTTCCCAGAGGCATTCTCTACTGCAAGCATCAGGATCTCCTCTCTGACCGACGTCGTGTGCGGTTCCACTTCGTCGATCTCCCCCAAGGGTGCCGGCTTGGCTGGCCTCATGATAGCCACGCTTGCGAGTTGGCGAAGGTGTTCCGTACCATGGGCTGCGCTAGGGACACGATCAAGTTCGTCTCCATCAGCGGGCACCTCGACACCGACAAGGAGGATGTTGCGGACTGCAAGGTGAGCACATGGATTCTAATGCTGCATCTTAGCTGGGAATGGAGGAAGGATTGCGAGCTCCGCTTCGGAGACCTCTGGACGCAGCCGCAGTTCCTTAACGCAGGGCTGTCAGCATCCGTGAGGCCGACGGTGGCCGTGCTGAGCTCACAGTAGGAAGACGAAGACGGCGTCCTCCACCTGGTGCTTCGTGCCAACTACATGGGCAGTTGCACCCGCGAGCCGCACATGCTCCTTATTGTTGACATGCGCGGGCAGCGTCTCCTCTCCTCGAGGCCGTTCCCTTGCATGGGCTATTACTATCACTCTCAAATCCTCGGTTCCGATTTCTTCAAGCACCTTGAGAGTCACCGCCTCGCCGCTGTTGCACACCTCCCCCCTCTTGCCATTCCTGCTCGACCTGCTCGACTGAACGTAGGGCAGAGCAAGTGCTGAGAGCTGAGAGGGGCCAGGAGTGATGCTTTAGGTGCATTAGGGCTGTCGGCATCCGTGAGGCCGACGGTGGCCGTGCTGAGCTCGCAGCAGGAAGACGAAGACGGCGTCCTCCACCTGGTGCTTCATGCCAACTACATGGGCAGTTGCACCCGCGAGCCGCACATGCTCCTTATTGTTGATATGCGCGGGCAGCGTCTCCTCTCCTTGAGGCCGTTCCCTTGCATGGGCTATCACTATCACTCTCGAATCCTCGGTTTCGATTTCTTCAAGCACCTTGAGAGTCACCGCCTCGCCGCTGTTGCACACCTCCCCCCTCTTGCCATTCCTGCTCGACCTGCTCGACTGAACGTAGTGGAGAACAAGTGCTGAGAGCTGAGAGGGGCCAGTAGTGATGCTTTAGGTGCATTACCAAGGGATACATTTAGATGCCTTATGATGCTTCTGTGGCTCATGTCACTTTTATGTTTGTCTTTGCTATTGTGCCACTGCCTGTGATCGATGAATTGTGAACGATCAGATTGTAGGAACAAGATCTTTGGTGTTTATCGTTACATGGATGATATTCTGGTTTATTTCTGGTATGCAACTGTTGCTATGTCGGTGCTTTGTTATTTAATCTGCTGGTTATTGTTCTCAGTGAACCTCTCTTGTTCATTTTGATGGACTTGGGAGTCCATTTGCCAAAACTCTGGTTGTGGAAAATCCGCTGGGAGGGCTCACCCCCTCCTCCCTGAGGTAGTGAGGCCCCTTCCCAGATTGCTTGACGTTACTCAGACACAACTAATTTTGTTGTTTGCAAATCGAGCAGAGCCCTGATGGGGGCATCATAGACTGCGTGCACATCTCACATCAGCCAGCATTTGACCATCCTTTCCTGAAGAACCACAGGAATAAAATGAAACGTGCATCTAAAATTTATCGATGAGGGAATGGTACACCCGGATTGCTTGATGTGCTCCCGGTGAATCTCAATCCAAACAATGGTCAACCTGAGCTCTAATCTAGATTGGTAGAGAGGACACCACGCAGGAGCAGGAATGTCAAGTCGGATCCAATAATTAGAAAAGTTCATGAGCAATGCTCTTTTTCTTCTTTTAGCATCCGAGTGGTTTATATAAAAACAGTTCAACAACATTTCTCTCAGATGAAGCAGACGCACCAAACTTGATAGTCCACATGCTTAATTACATGTCACGAATGGCATTAAAATGTTTCTGCCGTAGCAGACAAAATGCCAACTTCATCCAATTCCGTAGCATAGTCACTTACCAGCAGCCGTTTAAGACTAAGCCCACAGTAGCCAGCAGCCATGGGCCATGTAGCTACGGTGCGAACTAAAGCAGCCATGGGCCATGCTACGAGCGCAACAAGTCAGGCGGGCCGAACCTAAGAACCTAAAGGCTTACCCGTTACCCTCCGACCCCTGGACCTACATGTCTCAACGGGCCAAACGGTTAGCAAAGCGCAGAACCGAACCGCCCCACCTACATCTTGTACCTGAGGTGGCGAGGCCCCCTTCCCATTGCTTATCGGGACTGCTATGGCCCCTTCTAGACGGCTTTTTCAGCGACTTCTCCCAGAAGCTGTTCCCTCTCAGCTTCTCCCAAAAGTCGCCCTCTCAAATTCGTCGGAGCTTCTAAACCCCTCAAATTCATCAGAGCTTCTAAACCCTCAGGAGAAGCCGCTAGAGAAGCTATCTAAAAAGGGGCCTATATATCACGCACTGTGTGTAGGTACATAAAACTATCACATACACAAAAAATTGAAGCGCCTGTGGCCTGTATTTGAACTCATGATCTTGGTGTCGTTCCCTCACGTGCAAAATCACCCGAGCTAACGGACTTACTAGTTAATATTTTACGTTAAAGCCTATACATTAGGCAACTAAGTGCGTATTTACGGGTTTCCTTACATGTTTCTTCAATTATTCAAACATATATGAACAAAATCACCGAGCTAACGGACTTACTAGTTAATATTTTACGTTAAAGCCTATACATTAGGCAACTAAGTGCGTATTTACGGGTTTCCTTATATGTTTCTTCAATTATTCAAACATATATGAAAGTTTGGGTCTTTTTTTAGTTTCTGTCACCTGTTTGTTTGATGTGCCTAAAATATATATTTTCCTTTTTCTTCTGGTTTCATTCTTCTTTTATCTTTTCTCTTTAGTTTTCTTTAGCTCTTCGTGTCCCACTAGTAATTTTAATTTTTTTTGCTTCCTTTGTATTTTTTGTTCCATCAGAAGTTATTGTCTGTTGCATGGGACTTTAAATTTTTATTCCACTAATAGTTTCGAATTGTTTCCTAGACTTTTAATTATTTTCATAATTTTTCTATTCAACTAATAGTGTCGAATTGTTGTACTAGGTTTTCTATTAGTAGTCGTGAATTTTTCCACGCATAGTCGCATAGCCATGCATTTAACGAGCACCTTTTTGTTCTCCTGACTTTTCATTTTTTGTTCCACTAAGCATTTGGAATTGTTCCGCTAAGTTTAATTTTTTGTTCCGCTAAGCACTTTCATTTTTGTTCCCCTGATTCTTTTTTTGTTCCGCTAAGTGCCATGAATTGTTCCACCAGGTTTAAATTTTGTTCCGCGCGCTAGTGGCCTGAGTTGTTCTAGTAGATTTTTTTTGTTTCACTAGTTGTCGTGAATCGGACTTGGATGGCGGAGCCTTTGATCGCAACTCAAACATCTGTCCTAGAGTAGTCCACGGCCGGCTAAGAGATTATTTTTCCAACCGGTTTGAAACCGGCTGAGATAAAATGTATTATTAGCTTCCTTTGTCTACAGTTGGATCTAGAACCGGCTCAGATAGCCATTTTTAACCGACTGTAAAAGCCTTTTTGTTGTAGTGTTTTAAGTTGTCAGTCTTAGATGTTAATCGTTCATCTAACGACGAATGGAGTAGTTACATATTTTAGAATGTATGTGTAACTTTATGTCTAGAGATATACATATTTATAAATTTAAAATTGCATAGATATTTTTTTAATATAATTATAGGTTTAGTGATGTGCAATTCTCTCAAGCTACTTAGAAATAGAGTAAATTGCACCATTAGTCCAAAAACTTGAGAGGTTGGAGCATCGTAGTCCAGAAACTCTGAAAATATGCATCTAAAACCCTAAACTTGTTTAAGTGAAGTAAGGGTGATCCAAATGAAGACAGCTCAAACACTTGGTCGACATGGCGTGCTCATTTTGGAGGCCGCACGAAAAGGCCCAGCTCAGGCGCTCAGCAACCATTATCTTGTTTGACCCTTCCTCTCCCCACGCCATGAGCCTTTCCTGCTGCCTCCTCCCCCTCTTCCTCTGGTGCCTCGGCCCCCCGCCTTCCTCGACTCGTGCCCTCTCCATGGTCACCCTGCCGGTCGACCCCACCGCCGCTGAGGAGGAGGACACGCCTCCTCCCCCTCTTCCTCCGCCATTTCAATGGGAGAAAACAAGGACAAATACAAATAATGATCAGGCCATTTGCAAAGTTGTTGTTTATACTTAGGCTTAAACCTATGCATGACCATGGTCATTTTATAGCTAAATTTCTACTTCCAGCTCTCAAAGCGGTAGTACATTATAGCACCTAGCCTAAATTAGCTTAATGTCCTGTCTATCTATGGGGCAGGCCTATATACATAGCACACATTTTTCGTTCTTGGTTCGTGTAAAAAAGTTATCCGGAGGTGTTATGTTTAAAATACAAGGGCATATATGCTAGATCAACTTTACCTAAACTATTTATGTGAGACGATCTCTCACACTAACGAGTCGGGGGATTACACTCACCCGCTTTACATGCTGATGCTCCCATCAGTACACTGCATACACGACAGGTGTCTAAGATCACCCCCGGGTACATGTCCCATACCATGCACCCTCCACAGGTCCACACGCACACACGACATGTAGCATTGAGGGTTGACGCTTTAATCCTACCCACAACACCTTGGCCCAAATTCGCTAAATGCCCTATCTACCTATGGTACAGGTCCACGTATACACAGCGCCTCTCTTATATTTTTGTGCTCGCTTCATGTAAAAGAGTTAACCTGAAGGTGCTACATCTGGAATATGAGAGTGTGTATGTGTGTGTGTGTGTGTGTGTGTATATATATATATATAACTACACTTGAATCACGTACACTAATGAGCCATTTCTGATAGACCATATGCATGATAATCTAGGTGTAGTAAGGAACCTGGATGGCTTGCTTCAGATTATCAACTTCGTCCATGAAAGAAATGCCTCATCTTTTAGTTGGGAAGATGAAAATCCGGAGTATCAACCTAGGTAGTTTCACGAAATAACAGGAAAACATTATGTATGTAGGTTTGAGGACTACGTGGACCATGAGTGAAAAACCTCAGGGGGAACCAGGCTCATATTATAGGTCACCTGTAACTGAACCGATGAAGCCAGGTGCTGAAGATAACTGCAAGAGACAACAGCACGGCGGGGCCTAATGGAACCACGGTACATAAGGCACGGAAACAACAAATACGAATAATCAAGCAAGCACAGGCTATTGATAAATCCACAACAGACTATAAGCGTTCATGAACAAACAATAAGGAACAGCAGATGCAAACAAACAAGCAAGCACAAGGCACCCCGAAAATTCCTAGCAGGCCCCGACCGCTGATGAACGAACAACGGAAAACGAGCGGTGGAGAGAGGCGTCGGCAACGAATCCAACGGCTGAGACGCTAGGCGCAAGGAGGGAACGAGTAGTCCCTGCCCCTTTTAAAGCGAGAATGTTACTACGTCGCGCCATCAGCAAACACGAATCACATTCACGTATCGAGAGGACCCCGACTTGGATCTGATGCGCGTCCCGTCGAAGTTCCGGAGAAGACTGAAACCGCCCGCCATCACGGAGCTGCATACTACTGTGACTACACCTGAATGTTACGTTCATAAAGCACTGGCCGGAGCACAGCGTGCAGTATTCCTGATCGTTGGCCATCGGTTGCGAATGCTGTGCTCGTGGTTAAGCCGATCGCACAGCCCGTGCAGGCCGGACGATGCCAGCCATGCGGCGGTGCGTCTCGTCCTGGCGCTGGAGTGCAGCAGTAGCAATAGCATACCCGCGGGGGAGACAGGGCAGAGCGACTAAGCGAGGCACTGCGTGTGGGCGCTTGCTAGTAGGCAGCCCGTTGGGCGTAGGGCCGAGATGAGTATTGACTATTGAGACAATAAGACGTCTCCACGCGCGGGCGGGCACGGCGTGATCACGCGCTTTCCGCACCGCGCACGAGGTGGGTTCTCTTGTGCACGGGCCGAGACTGGACTTGCTGCGTCGCCATCCTCGTCCCGTCGCCCCAGCCTTCAGATTCCGTGGGCAGTCCTCGCAGCATAACTATAGTTATGGAAGAGATCAGGATCGGACGGATCCGTAGAAACAGTTTTGTTACGTGATAAAAATATTTTATTAAAATATATGTAACATATTTTTTAAACGAATGCAATATAATATTTTTATATAAAAAAGTTCGTACGATGGAGCGTTCTTTTTTATGACAGGAACGTTTTTTCATGCAACAAAAACTCATTGTACAAAAAATTAAATATCAGACTACACATGTAGACCATTTTCCTATAATTAAACCGTCACACTGGAACCGAACACCTGAGCTCAACGACATCGCCGTGCAGGTGCATGTAACACAAGCTCAGTTTACAGTGCAGGCAACACAAGCTTCAGATTATAACGATTGGAAACCAGAGCCCAGATAAGCATCAACCACCGGAGCCAACAATAACAAAACCATCAAACCACCTAACATCATTAAACTTCTAGCTGATAGAGCAAGGAACCACTGTACCAGGAATTCAGGATCATGCCCAAAGCATGGCTTATATATAGTATTGCAAAGACCAGGAATCAATTCAGCGAACAATAATTTTCTCCAAGTTGATCTTACTATTACAACAAATGAAAATCATAATCGGCCTCCAAACTTCATCGTTTTTTCAAGAACAGACTGTTACTTCCTCTCACTGGGCCTTAGCTCTTATCATTTTTTGGGTAGCTTTCAGTACTAACCAAATAGAAGCCCTCAAGGTCTGAACTGCGAACTCCTAGATCAGGGATGATCTAATATACCGTTTTGGTCATTGTGCATGGTTCCAGTCTTCCAGATGACAATTTCTTTAGAGTTGAGAACAGCAAAAACAAAAGGGATGAATCATGGACATACAAGGGTGTAAGGAGAGGGGATCCCACATTGATTCCCCAATAAATTAGATTTTGAGGTTTGTCTATTAAACAACCAGCATTACTAACTACAAATTCCTGCTTCTAGCAGAAGTATTTGATCCTCTTACACCCCTATTCTGAATCACTCTCCATGCACAGAGCCTTCAAGCCTCTAGCCCTCTGCGGTAACCGACAATAATAGAACAATAAGCTTCAATAGAACCAAGCTGGGCCTATATTACTTGCAGTCAGAAGAAAATAAATGAAATCTAGGTTACCTTTTTGGAACTCTTCTTCTCTCTAACTTCATACCTCTCATGCGACAAATCTGACAACCATGCTCCAGGGCACACCATCTATAGCCATACACAACAATGACAACGAAAAAAGAGGGTTAAAAAATGAAACATCTTTGAAAATAACAGAAATTTGCAGTTAAATTTGTGACAGAATGCATTACAAGCAAGCACTTCTGCATCAATTTCGGTCTCTTCTTTGGCCTCTGTGGGAGCTTGCAGCCCTTCATTGCCATAAAGTCCTCCTCTTTCTCCTTGTTTGACAATGAGATGAAGAACCTCGGCAAGGCTGTGGTGCCCCTCTCTTCCATTCCACCATTGAAATCAAACCCATTCGCCTCAAAAGGAAACGGGGAACCCCTAGTGGAGTAATACCGGTCCTTCTCTGGTGAGTGCGATATTGACTGCCTGTTCTCACTCGCCAATGCCTCAGATTTCCTGATGACAACAAACATTATGTTGAGACACCCTACTAGAGCGTTTCTTGATATTTTTCCACTGCAACGTGAAACCAATCAATGCATGCTGAGATTACCTTCGGTGGAGAGTGCTAGGGCGGCGTGGTGAACGAAATGCTGCAACGTCACCTCCCAGGAGGGGCCGATTCACTCGGGGTATGGTGCGTCTAAGAACTTCAGACCTTGCTGGTGATGGTGAGCCATCATCACGTGTCTTAACACAGCGAAGCCGCTTTCCGGCTGCCCCATTGCAGGAACAGGTTTGGCTCGCTCGGAGACCTTGAGGGTCTTGATTCCTTAACCTCCTGATCCATCTGTATTCTGAAGGAGCGAAGCCATCAGTAACTAAATCCTAAACTGCAGATCAGAATGGGCTTATGAAAAAGAGCTAGCAGTACAAAAAAGATACGCTAATTGTAGATTCATCGTCTCCAAATAAATTTTCTCTAGCTAGTAGCTAGACTACATGGATATTTAGTACAAAGAGACACTGAAACTATGAGGATAGAAGAAGATTTTGAACTAAAGATCAAGCAATTTTAATGAAAACGCAGGACAAACACTCAAGACCCTCATGACAGCAAAATCTTGCCCCAGAACACGAAACAAGGGCTCTTCCTCTCCATCTAAACACCCAGTGAACGCATCTACTTTGACAAATACTCTGGCTATGGGCAAAATTCTGCGCGTTCCATCGATCTAGTAAGAGGAAAAAATAGAACATCCAGTACAACAAGCAATGGGAAAACATAAAACATAGGCTCTTCCTCTCCATCCAAACACCCAGTAAACGAATCTACTTTGACTAGAACTCTGGCTATGGGCAAAATCCTACGCTGTTCGTCGATCTAGTAAGGGGAAAACAAAACATCAGGTACAACTAGCAACAGGAAAACTACTCCATGTCAACCCAAAAATCTTCTCTTTTTCTACGAGAAGAACGCTACAAGTAAATGAGACACACACGGAAACAAAAATCGAACTCCCAGATATTGCTACGAAGTTCCAAAGTTAGATAAAACTAGGCAAAATGGTTCTTTTGCGCCTCTTCACCTAAGCATCTGGTGTTAAACGCCTCTCACACAAGGAAAAAAAAACTCAAAAGGGGAAACGCAGCGAAACCTACCGCCCAACCCCAAAACACAACCCAGCCGCCAAAACCAGATCGGGAAAACGACCCTACAGAGAGCGCTCACAACTACACCCTTGGAATATATCTGCACGATTTACCACCAGGACCCAGATTTACAGGAGAAACGGACTCCATCTGACTCCGGAAGACACCAAAAGTCCACCAAAAAAGAACACGCACGAAGAGGGAGGAGATAATGCTTACAGATTCGCTGCTCCACCGCTGATTTTCTCGGAGAAATCTCCTAGAAATCGGGGAGAAAACCCAGTGGAGTTTGGAGTAAAGGAGGAAGTTCTTGGGGGGATGAGGCTGGTGCTTCCTGGGCTGCGTTTTCTTGGCGAGAGCCAACAGGCGGGTGGCGGGGCAACCACTCTCCTCTATATGACGCCTGGTCTTCATCCTGGGATGATCACGGCCGTAGGATTGGAGATGGGCGGCCTAGAAGGTGAAGGGTTTCTTCTGTCTCTGGTTTGGCTTTGGCGCCCTAGGTTGCAAAAATGCAAAGTGCTATAGAATTGCAACGACTCGTATACGAAGAATAAGGTTTATCTTTGCATGCATTATTACGTCTGATTGGTATATATATATATACATACATATATGTATATATGGTTATTAGAGACGGTAAGATAGAGAAGACTGCATTCTAGGCTATTTGGATTTTCATTATATATGATCTCCCACGGACGGTCAAGATCAAGGGGATAGCGCGTTCCCAGTGGGTCGTTTGGGGCAGACAGGTTCCGTGTTGCTTGGTTCGTTGGTTGTCAGGTGGTCCAGTGGTGGTGGTGATGTCTCCTCCTTGTGGATCGGGCGTGAGGCAGATCGAGGTGTGATCGAGTGGGTCCATGGGGGCGATATCCCCTTCAATAATAAAATGGGGGCAACGTGGTTAGTTCAGGTTCGTGGGACCGTGGATCGTGGTGCAACCCGACAGGGCAACACATCAGGTGCTCGTGGAGGATGACATCCTCTCCTTCCATAGAACCGTTTGCTCAACTCCTCTCTTCGGTCCCTCCTCTCTCGCGACCTATGGCGAACCCTAGGTGCGGCAGTGCTGTCACTGCCTTCCTGCAGACCTTTTTGTTGCTCCCCCATCTGGATCCCTTCTCACCACTAAGTCCTTTCACGAAACCTTACCTTATGCACCCCTATGACTGCACACCTGTAAAACCCTATCGATGCACCAGGCAATGGCAGCGGCTCGTGGCGACGTCGAAGACAGTGTGGTTGAGGGGAGCTCCGCACTATCATTATGGTGGCTAATGATGCTTAGGTCCAAGGTGCGGGGCTCCGGTTCCGGCGAGAATTGTAATTTATAAGGTCTCAATTAGGCTAGTTGTGTCATGGTGGCCGGTGAGAAGGAAGATGTCATCGCGTGTGGGCATGAAGACGACCGGGCGGGCGGCGCGGGTGCTAATCGAGTAGGACTTGTCGGGACTAGGCATGGTGGCACAGAAGCTCGCCAACCACGCGCTCGTGCTCAGCAGTGGCTGACGGCGGGATTCCCCCGGCGTAGGCCCAAGACGAGGACTCGGCCGGCATGACCAAGGGTGGCCCAAGCCGAGTCCATGAAGTCCACTCAACTGGGCCGTCCGCGCGTCGTCAAGATAGGCATGACCAAGGGTGGCCCAAGCCAAGTCCATGAAGTCCACTCAGCTGGGCCGTCCGCGCATCGTCAAGATAGGCATGACCAAGGGTGGCCCAAGCCGAGTCCATGAAGTCCACTCAGCTGGGCCGTCCGCGCATCGTCAAGATAGGCGTGGCCACGACGTGGTCAACCCACGACGTGTTCAACCAACGGCGCACGAGCAATGCGCCGTTACCGGGAGCGACGTGCACAGCCAATGCACCGTGATATCAGGAGTTACTCCGCACGACCTGCGCTGGCTAACCGACTCGACAGTTGTAGATTCTGGCCTCGTCGGCCCTATATAAGGCAAGGCTGGGCCCCCTGATCAAGGGGTTAGACAGTTGATTATTAGGCTAATCAATTAGCTTCCTGCTTTCTCCATACTTGTACGCGCTACGCGCTCTTTCTCTCTTCCACCTCCGATCCTCACGATCATTGTATTTTAAAATCCCTCATACGAGGCAAGGTCAAACATCCAGCAGGAGTAGGGTATTACCTCTTCCACAGAGGGCATGAACCTGGGTAATTCCCCTCGTGTGAACCTTGGTTGGATCATCCACTCGCGCCCCCGAGAATCATAGATGTATATTACCGTGGAATCACCATGACAGTTGGCGCGCCAGGGATCACACATCATCGGCAACAGGGATGCCACGGGTCGAGTCGCCCAGTGGGCAATCGAGCTCATGGCTCACGACATCAGCTACGAGCCTCGCAAAGCCATCAAGTCTCAGGCTCTCGCCGACTTCATCGTCAAATGGACAGAAGCACAATGCCTCCCGCCCTAAGTCAACCCCGAGCACTGGATCATGTACTTCGATGGGTCCAAGATGTTTGCGGGCGTGGGGGCTGGAATTGTCCTCATCTCCTCCAAGGGTGACAAGCTCAATTATGTGCTGCAGATTCACTTCACGGCATCCAACAATGACACAGAATACGAAACCCTGTTGCACGGCCTGCGTATCACCGCCTCACTCGGTGTCCATCGACTCTTATGTCACGGAGACTCGGATCTAGTCGTGTAGCAGGTGATGAAGTCTTGGGACACCAAGGACCCCACCATGGCGGCGTACTGCGCTGCAGTACGTCGACTCAAAGGCCACTTCGAGGGCCTTGAACTGCATCATATCCGTCGGTGCGACAACAAGGCCGCTGACTCCCTCACCAGGATCGACTCCACTCGCGACAAGGTGCCACCCGACATTTTCCTTCAACAACTGCGCCAGCCGTCTGTCAAGCCACGTCGGCAACTGAGTCCCATGAGCCCGAGCTTGAAGGTCCAAAGGTGGCCGAGTCGGCCCAGGAGGGCGTCCTGGCCGTCATCCCACTCTGGACTGAGCCGTTCCTCGCCTACCTCCAGAGGAAGGAGCTCCCTGAAGATCAGACTGAGGCACGATGCATCGTGCGCCGTACTCAGGCCTACACCATCATCAACGGCGAACTCTACAAGCACAGCACCACTGGAGTCTTCCAGCGGTGCATCTCTCTAGAAGAAGGCAGGGAAATCCTTCAAGAGATCCACTCGGGAGTCTGCGGTCACCACGCATCATCACGGGCGTTAGTAGCCAAGGCTTTTCGCCATGGTTTCTTCTGGCCCATTGCGCTCTCCGACTCGGAGGAACTCATCCGCGCTTGCATCGGCTGTCAGAAGTACGCCCGGCAGCCACACATGCCGGCGGCCGCGCTCAAGACCATCCCCATCACATGGCCTTTCGTCGTGTGGGGACTCGACATGGTTGGCCCATTCAAGACAGCAAAGGGGGGTTTCACTCACCTCCTCGTGGCGGTGGACAAGTTCACAAAGTGGATCGAGGCCAAACCCATCATGAAACTCGATGGTCCAAATGCTGTCAACTTCATCAAGGGGATCATATTCTGATTCGGCATTCCCCACAGCATCATCACCGACAACGGTTCCAATTTCACTGCTGGTGTCTTTCGCCAGTTCTGCAGAGACCACGGCATCACCCTCGATTACGCCTCGGTTGCTCATCCGTAATCCAACGGACAAGTCGAGCGCTCCAATGGGCTCATCCTCCAAGGCATCAAGCCCCGCCTCCTGGCCCCTCTGCAGAAGGCCACAGGCTGCTGGATCGACGAGCTCCCCTCCATCCTCTGGAGCCTGCGAACGACTCCGAACCGGTCGATTGGCTACACGCCTTTCTTCATGGTCTATGGAGCCGAAGCCGTCATGCCGAGTGACATCCTCCATGACTCCCCGCGAGTCGCAGCATACGTCGAGGCCGAGTCGGAGGCGGCAAGACAAGACGACCTTGATACCCTCGAAGAAGCACGGGAGCTCACTCTCCGCCGCTCCGCCATCTACCAGCAGACCTTGCGCCGCTACCACAGCCACCAAGTGCAAGACCGAGCTTTCAACGAGGGTGACCTGGTCCTCCGACTCATACAGGAGAAGAAGGGCATGCGCAAGCTTTCCCTGCCGTGGGAAGGCCCCTTCATCATCAACCAAGTACTTCATAACGGCGCCTACCGACTGGAGGACCCAGAATCCGGCGTCATCACGGAGAGGACCTGGAACATCGCCCAGCTGCGTCCTTTCTACACTTAAACTCCGTGCTTTCAGTCATATTTAGTTTGATCGTGAATAAAGTTTGATTCTCCCGCGCAGCAGTTGGGGGCTACATTGCTTTTCATTCAATCAAGAGCGGCTTAATTTTTGGTCTAGCTACTTAACCTGTTCGATTCCCTTGGGCTACCCTTGGGGGGCTACCTAATCCACCCACTGGGTGCACCGCGAGTCGGTGCGTCCCGACTCCTCTAACTTTGTTTCTCCAGAAAACGTCTAAGTAAATGTGTACAGCACCTAAGGCCTACTCTTCGTCCCCAACTACAGTCGCAACCCAGCTGTCCGGTTGGCAAGAGCAAAAGCTAAAGGTCAGCTTGCACACGAAAGGATTTAACGCAGAAAACAAATTTAGACGAGTGAAACAACTTAAGTCTCCAAAATATCTTAAGTCTTTACAGCGTTATCACTCGGCATCCCGAGGATTAATACATGAAGATGTGTTCACTCTTCTGGTGTTTTCTCCACGCGCTCATCCAGATCGGAGAACTCGGCGATTCGGCTGGCAGCACGGCGAACTCGGGGAAGCAGCGCCTTGATGTCGACGGGGGCTCCTTCGGCGACTTCGTCAACGTCGACATCGGGGTAGTGTGCCAGGACCATCGCCAGCGCCAACCCAGCTCCCGAGCGTGCCACCGACTCTTTCCACTTTTCCACCTCTGCAGCGCCGAGTGTCAGCTAGTCGGTGAGTGCGAAGATGCTGGAGCAAGGCTCCTCAGTGGGCCACAGAACGGCGCAGATGTCTCGTGCCGCCGCCTTCATGTTCTGCACCAAGCTCGCAGCTTGCTGCAATCGGTCTGGAAGTGTGACGATGGTGTTGGCCATCGCCTTGGGCGACCAGAAGGAATCGACAGCCCCTACCGCGGGTTCGAACAGCTCTCTGAGTCAGAGCGCAGCTCGCTTTGCCTGCTCCTCCAGCTCTGGGCAATCGTCTGGACGAGCATTACTACAAGATACTCGGCAAGAAAGGCGAATGCAAAGAAAGAAGGCGGAGGACTCGGAAGCTTACTGAGCATGATCTTGTTCGCGACCTTGAGCTGCTCCATAAGTGCCTTCTCGCGCTCCTCTATGTTCTGGAGGCTACCCCAAAGCTCAGCGACGGACCCCTCTTGCCGCTTCCTCAACTTGGCCATTTCCGAGTGGAGTGCCCTGTTGGCGGTGGCGAGCTCCCTGTTCCGGTCCTCCAGCTGTCGGTGCTCCTCCTGAAGCAGAGCGGTAGTCTTCATGCTCTCGCGGGCCCGCTGGAGCTCGTCCATATACTCGACTTCCCGGGCCTCGAGCATCTCCTTCACCTTCACCGCTGAGATGGAGTTCTCCAGCTCCTTCCTCAGGCGAGCAGCTTCGGCCTTGGCGTCTATCAACCCAAGAGATCAGGTCAGCGAAGGAATTCCAAAACAAGAATCCGCGATTCAGGTGCTTACTCTCCGCGGCGGTGAGCTTCTCTTGAAGCAGCCGACTCCGGGCCCTCTCATCGGACATCGCCTTCTCGAGGGCGGCATTCCTCTCCGAGAGGACCTGGCTACTCCCGCCGAGTCGAGCCAGCTCCTGGTCAAAAGGAAGATCCGAATCAGGAAATGAAGCAAACCAACACTTCAAAGTAAATAGAGTCTCCGGCCGACTCTAGCAGTCAACCAGAGACTCTGGGGGCTATACCCAATGGGTGTACTGATCGTGCCCCCAGTGAAAAAAAGCAAAGAAGGAAAAGAGTGACCCCTTACCGACTCGAGCGAGTCGGCCAGAGACTCAGGGGCTAATCCCCCAACAAGTACCGGAAGCAGAAAGAAAATCCGACTGCGAAGACTTACCGCGATGGAGCTTTCGAGCGTGTCGGCCGAGCCCACCAATTCCCTCAGCTTGGCGCCGAAGGAGGCGATGCACGCCACGGCCTCACGGGCCGCCGCAGACTTCCCCGTGCCGCTACTCGGCTGGCCAGCGGCTGTTCCCACCAACGCGGATGGAGCGATCAAAGCCAGGCTCCGCTCCACCATTGGGCCGGTCCTGGTCATCAGCTCTCCTGCCACTGATCCCTCCGGTGCGACTGGCTGGAGCGGGGAGTCGGCGGTTGTGGCGCCCTCGGGCTGAGCAGGTGCTAGGGAGTCGGTTCCTGGCGCCTCCACCGGCATCGGGCCCGGCTCCGGACTCGGCACGGGAGGAGGAGTCAGCGTTACCAACTCGACGACATTGGCAGTCGGCAGAGTCGCATCCGGCTCGGGTGTCTCCATCGCAGAGCAGGCGGCTGCACTAGCGGAGCTGCGGATGCCGCCTCCGGCTGGATGACCCGCGGCGGGTTCTTCGGTGGCGCCATCTGCGCTGTAGGAGTCGGCGCTGGCGGCGGAACAGACGTCGGCCTGACGGCTATGCTGGACTGGCCGGCCCCCTTGGCAGCCACCTTTTTTGGGCGGCTGGTGGTTGTGGGGATCATCTTGACCCCCGACTTCTTTAATCTCCCGGCAGCGGCCGAAGCTCCAGAGGAGGAAGGCGTCATTTTTCCGGCGGCGACTGACCTGCTGACGAAGAGGGGAACTTCCCCCGTCGTGTCGGCGAGCTCCGCCCTCGATCGTTTGGGGGCCGACTCCTCGAGCGCCGACTCCGCTGACGTCTGCGAGGGTCCGGAGCCAGACGCCCCAGTGGTTTATTTCCGCTTTTGGGCCAGGGGAGCCGGAGGCGCGGCCTTGGAGGCTTTGTCTTCCGAATCCTTTGCGTCCCCGCCTTCGAAGGCATCCTCGTCAACGTCCTCGTCATCAAGGAGCCCCGGAGCCGGATTATTCTCGGGAAGGGGCGGCATGGAGTTCAAGAGCAAAAAAGTCTACAGAACGAAGGATTCAGATTTAGAACAAAGAACGCACCGTACGGCGCAGGACTCGACTCGGAAGGCAAAAATACTCACGTTGGGGGGATGATTGCTGGCAGAATATGGCGCCACATGTGGCACCCTGCGGAGGTTAGAGCGCTCCTTAGTCAGGTTCTTCAGCAGATCCATGAAGTCCCTGTCTGAGAGCTCCTCGGCTTTCCCCCTAGTCGAGTCGGATACTCCGGAGTACTCCCACATCAGGTGATCCCTCGCCTAGAGAGGCTGGATCCGCCGATCCAGCCAAGTGACGATGAGGTCGACACCGGCAAGCCCTTCGGTTTGGAGCGCCTTCACCCTCTCCATGAGGCGTTCGACGTCAGGCGTCTCCTCCTTCGACAGCTTGGCGCCCCAGCGTTTCTGCCACACGGGAGGCTCTTCGGTGTACATGGGGAGGCCTTCTTGCGCACTCGGCATGCACTCATCGGGGCAGTAAAATCAGATCTCCTGCCACTTCTTGACGGTGTCCACTGGGGAGACCTTGAAGTAATTGGAGCCAGGCTTCAACTGGATGCCGACTCCCCCCGCAGGTTGCCAAGTGCCTGTTCGACAGTCCAGGGAAGAAGATGACACCAGCGACGAGACCCTAAAGGACTCGGGGGCTACTAACGGGGGGATTCCCTGGGGTAGGCCCAAGACGAGGACTCGGCCGGCATGACCAAGGGTGGCCCAAGCCGAGTCCATGAAGTCCACTCAGTTGGGTCGTCCACGCGTCGTCAAGATAGGCATGACCGAGGGTGGCCGAAGCCGAGTCCATGAAGTCCACTCAGCTGGCCGTCCGCGTGTCATCAAGATAGGCATGACCAAGGGTGGCCCAAGCCGAGTCCACGAAGTCCACTCAGCTGGGCCGTCCGCGTGTCGTCAAGATAGGCGTGGCCACGACGCGGTCAACCCACGACGCGTTCAACCAACGATATCCCCTTTCCAGAAACCAGAGACGCGCCTCCCGCGACACACACATCATCACGGCCTCGGCCAGCGACGCGCCCCGCACCACAGCCCAGGCTCGCGACGTGTCGGGCCGTCGCGCCTACGGCCCGCGATAGTGCTAGCACAATATCTAAGTGCATAGAATGAAAATACACTAAAGTTGGGATTTGAACCCAAAACCTCACCTATTTTCTTAAGCTCTCCAAACCAACTAGGCTAGCTAGTTTTTCTCTCCAAAACAACAAATTATATACCTGGTAGTCATATGGAACTGTTACTCGACATACCAGGCTCATCATGGGCTTGGGCCGCAGTGCGGGGCACGTCGCAGGCTTGGGACGTGATGCGGGGCGTGTCGTGGGCCGAGGCTACGATGATGTGTGTGTCGCGGGAGGCACATGTTTCGGCGTCTCGTCGTGGATCGTACCCACGATTTTCATGCATCGCGCTGGGGGTCGTGATATAGCCACGTGTCGTGTGCCCCGTGTGTCGCAGGAACAAATCCGATATTATCTCTCGGAGGAAACTAGTTCCGGTATTGAAACTCGATTGAGGGCTAATTTGCTTTCTTGGCTGTCGTGTTAGTAGTAGCTCATTTTTCCTTCTTCCTTTGTTATTTTTTTTCTTTTTGGACAGAGAAAAGGAGAAACTCTCTGGTTTCTGGAAAGGGGATATGCGACCTCGCCGTTGGGTTCGAAAACTCTTGCCTTCGTGAATCAAATCACCGGGTGGAGTCCGTTTCTCATAAGCACGATCATTTTCAGGAAGATCGTGGGTAGTTGAAACCTGAAACTAGCTTGGATAAATTATCACGTTGTTAGCATGCTAGGATCGCTTGAAAGTAAATTGTTTGTGGTGTCCGTGAGTGAGACGCTGTAAAATGTGGAAAGAAGTTGATTCGTGTGAAGACGTGGGTGGAAACTGAAAATGGTAGGAAGTGTTCAGAATCACAAGTTAATTGTGTGGAAACTGGTAGAGAATCACAAGTTAATTGTGTTAAGCTTTAGGAAGATGCACATCATAATTTTGTAGACCTTTTCATCTTCACATTCAAGACTGCGAGCGAGGAATTATGCTTCTTTAGGCATTTGTCAGTTGTCACAGCATTACGCATTTATTAACCACCCCCGACCTCCCGGGTTCTCTTCTACTGCAGATACGTCTTGATACTGGACCGGACAAACTAGAACACCAACATGCTGATGGGTCTCTTGGTCCATTGCATTTTCGTCCGTCGCGCTGATTGGTGTGTTGTTTTCTCTGATAAGGTGGTTATGATCGCAATTGCCCTACTGCATCATCCATTCACGTGTTAGAATTTGAATGCAATTTTAGTGTACCGTGGAATTATTGCATCATCATGCATTAACAGAATATGTAAGATGTGAAAACAGAGAAAAAGGGGATACCGCGCATAGCATGTTGTCATATTGTTGGCAATTAACATCACAGGATAAGGGTCTGAATGGCAATTTCCTTCCAAACAAGATTCTCACAGGATTGAAAATGAAATGGAAAACTTAATAGGTTGTTCATACACTGATGTAAGGTGCGTGCCCCATATAGGCTTATTGCTTCTTTTTATCAGTCCAGGACAACCCTTGTTTTCCTTATGATTCCGAATTTATAGACTTATTGTACCTAACTGTATAACTCAAGCTACCTTTCCATACTTGTTGCCTATTGGTTGGATGATGGAGGATTACTGATAGATACAAATATTTCCACTAAATAATACTATGTTGATCTATTACCATTACATAGTGATATGTGAAACAATTCACAGGAGAGGTTGGAAAATGGATTGTGGCCGTTGCAGTCATCCGGCGGTTCTTCTTTCCTACCCACTTCCCTAGTATTATTCTGATATACGGTCATTTATCTTGTCGCATCCTCGCAAATTTCCTGGATATGTATTACATGTCTATGTATTTGTTGTATCCCTTAAAAAGAATTTTCAAATTGTTTAGTTCTATCAAACTGCGCTTCTCCTAATAAATGAAGTGGCTAAAATTTTATATGGGCTTTCTGAAAGTGTATCTTAACCTTCTAAATGTGTTTGATGATTAATAATAAAATAATTAAGGGACTAATTCGTGCATCAAGTGTGATCAGATATTTTAGTCCCAAAAGCAATGGTAGAATCAGTGTTGGCGACTCTAAAACATTCTAAAGAAAGACAACATGAAGAAACAAATATTAAGGATAATTTTCTAGCCATTTTAATGATTTAAGGAATCACATTGAGTTTAGAAAAGGCCGTACAATTAAGGGAGTCCTAAATTTGAAAGCTGTTAAGAGTGACTTGTTAGTGCTCAGCTATGGATTAATTTTTAAATCTGTATAGGCATTTGAGGTCTCTTTGAAAATGTCGGAACATCTGAGCTTGATATTGAAATATTCGAGTTTCACTTTTATGTGAAGAGTCAGGGAATTCAGAGCCATCGAATTGCCTTTCCTGTTTGTTCTTCTGGATGTCGAAACATCTAAAGTTTTTCGGAATCTCCAAGTTCTGTTCCTAGAAACACCCAAATCCTTTTGCCTTGAAAGTCGGAGCCCTCGGAGATTTCCCGTAGCCTCCGAGAACCTGTTCTGCACTTATCTTTTGAAATCTCAGAATGTTCGAGTCTATTGTAGGAATCTCCGAGAATGAGTTTTGTCCATCCTCTATTGTGGATCTTTGAAATCTCTGAAGGTCTGAGTGCGACGTCACTCCGAGAATGAGTTTTGTCCATCCTCTATTGTGGATCTTTGAAATCTCTGAAGGTCTGAGTGCGACGTCAGGACCTCTAGGTATTTGTTCTGACCACGCCTTCGTAATGCCATTCTATATCCTGAAAGGTCTGGGTTCATGTTGGAACGTCTGAAAATCAGAATCTTCGAGTTGTCAGAAGTTTTGAGATCTATTTCTAGGTAGTCAAAATAGCAATTGCTTTCAGATGTCAAAACCTCTGAGTTCCATCTCAAAATTACCAAGTTCTTCCGCTTGCACAAACGGCTAGTTTTTTTAAGGATTGACTATATATAACCTCCAAGCCTCTTTGCACAACAAGAACTTTTACAAACTATTGCTCTACACTCTTGAATGCTACTCCACATTTTCTCAAGCCCAAGCTATCGTCCTTGTAAGGAAATCATTGAGAGAGAGAGATTGAATCATATTCGAGCATCAAACAAGAGTTCATCTCCAAGTCGGACTGATTGAAGCCTATTATTCTTGGAGATTGGCATCTCCTAGATGGCTAGGAGTCGTTTTGGAGCCTTTCAAGGAGATTGAGAAGAGCCCCAAGAAATTTGTGAGGATTTGAAGCTTGCCTATTGTAAGGTTAAGAGGTGCAACAAGAGAAGGAAAGCTTTGCATTGGCGAGCTTCTTGAGGAAAGAGTAAGATACGGTGTAGGCTTTGATTGTAGGATTAAGCTTCCTTAAAGAGATGTAGAGCCTCGCCAAAAATTTGAACTTTAACAACAAATCCCGTCTCTTCCGTGTGGTTATTTCTTTGCACTTCTTCATATTTGTTTTCTTAGTTATTTTGATCACTAACATACTAGATTTTGTTTAGGACTGCTTAGTGTTATAGAAATACTTATGTAGAAATTAATTTTGGATTTAATTTTTGTTAATTTTATATTCACCATCTCTAGTTGATAGCCTAGATCCTTTCAACCTCTCAATAGTTTCCTTCATCTGCATTAGATTTGCTAGAGATGCTTGGTTCTCGTACAGCCTAGACCTCGTCGATGCGATCGTTTCAAGCTCTCTCGCCACGGTTTTGGTGAGGTTTGGGGGTAGGTTGCACGCAAGGGAGGAGGTCATCATGGAGGAAGGGGGAGGAGGATAAATGCATCTACAAAGACATGACATTAGTTGACTCTTCGTCATGCCACATATGATAATTACTGATGTAGTGAGAGGAGGAGAGAGAACCAAACTGACTTGACTCTTCGTGAAGTGTCACACTCTAAAACAGAGTGAAGCTTCTAGAGTCAACCATATTACTTTGTACGTTACTGCATTTAATGTTGACTCTTTGTGTAGAGGCTTAAGAGACAACATCATTATATAAATTATTTAATAGTCAATTCTAGATAATATGGAGAGATAAAAAAAACAAATCAGTAGTCGATTTTATCTATGTAGATGTTACAAGAGGGTGGTGTGACAAACTTTGTAGTGCAACTTCAATTTGGAAGTGGTCCAGAGCCACTCGGACTCTTTAATGAAGCCCCGCCACTGTTCCAAGTTATAAGAGAACTTTTATAAACTACTAGCTAAATATCTGTGCGTTGTTACGGAACAACATTAAAACATAGAGTTATTAATCAAACATTGTATTTTGTGGGCACATGTGTCAAGCACTACGTGCAATAGAATCTGTCAAATATCGATGTCTTTCTCCTACTTTCTCCCTCTCTAACGACCACTATGCATAACTCCAACAATTTCGTGGCAGACATCTTTCTCCTATTTTCTCGTTGGCTCCGTATCAGCTGCGAGATGAGTTCAGTGAGCTCCAGCCACCACCCCCGGGTGTCCGTAGAGAACCTCATAACGACAGTAGCGACTCACATTTAATACGTCTGTTCATAAAATAGAGTGACACTTTTACCGATGTCTTTAGAAATCAAGCACCTGCGAGGAGGAGAGACAAGACAGAGACCGTAAGGCTACGGATTAATTAGTTTAATTTTTCTATTTTTGGAGAGTAAGGCTAGTTTTGGTTTGTTGCTGAGATTTTTTTTTATGAAGGCTAGAGTTAGTTTTGTTGTTAAGATAATCAATGATTAGTTTTTGTAATGTTAATCTTTTATGAGGAGAGAACATGTGAATGAACCACCACTACCAACTCTCATATTATATAATATAATATAGAGAGATACGTGTCCATAAATAATAATAGCTAATAAAATTATCATGTATATAACTACCATTGGCCCTCGCATAAAGGAAAACTACGATTTGGATGGTCGATTCGTCGTGGTGATTTGGATACTCGCGAGGTGTTACAGCAATCCTTGTTCCATAATCCGTGGACTAAGAGGCGTATCGGCACGTATGGCTAGTTCTTTTTCAGGGAGTACGGCTAGTATCGTCCTTGTGATTCCCGGCCCATAAACAACCGGCCCAACCAATACATAGCACTCCTTAAGCCCGGCCTGTAACCACTTACGAAGGAGGCAGGCAACAGGCAGGTTCCAGCTTTCCAGGGAATGACGAGACTCCTGTCCCACTGTTTTCCAGAGCCCAGTTGGGTTAACGCTCTAACGTTCTAAAGGTCAACACACCCAGCACTGTCGATCTGAACTTTTACAGCTGTTACTTCTGTCAGTGGAGCAGTACACCAAATTCGTCCAGTTAGCCATGTTAAGGGATGTTTTGCAGGCTTCCAGCTAGCCAGCTGCACCTCAGAATCAGCTTGCGATCAGTAGTATAGTTCAATACTGGAAGCAAACCTGAAGCGAATTTCTTTTGTACGTTCACCTTCGTAGCTTGTCAATATTAGAACGCAGACATAAACATTGTGCATGTTAGCAGCACGAATTAAACTCGCCCGCCGCTCAAATAGTCGGAGAACACGCGACCTTAATTTCGTAGCCAGCTGCCTACCTTTGACTACCTGTCGGCAGTCCGCACGATGACTTCACCCAATGTACTCCTAGCACTAGTGATGCTGTAGAAACCATGCAGGTTGCGTTCGCACAACCGATGTCTGGACTCTGGAACTGGAACGGCCGTGTCTCCGGAAGAGATCGATTATTGTTCTGCCTCTCAGCCCACTGGTCATTACTTAACGTGCTTTTGTACGTGTGTAACCGGCGTGAATAGCTCCACATGATCCAGGTACTTGGATTAACCATGTCGTGTCCTGCTGCGCCGCGACACGGCCGGTGTCAGATTTTCAAGTCATCTCCTCTCATCTGATCCGTGCAGGGAATCTCACTCGGAGCTTATGACAACTCCCTGCACCAGCGTGGGATGGAGAGACGAACCCATGGAGCTCGAGCCTGATCCGATCAACGTACGGGTCGTTCTATTTCTCGCACGCCGCGCTCGTGTGGCTGCGATGCCGTATCAAAATCCGCACGCCCCATTGGCCGAACCCATATCCCCTTATCCACTTCCCCACCCTCTCCACCCCAACCCGTACCTCTTAGCCAACCTCTCCTACTCATCACTCATCACACCCCACGCACGCACGCACGCACGCACGCAAGCAGCTCCTGCTCCATCCTCCTTGCCAAGAGTCCAGCCAGCTCCGCCCCCGCTCCAGCTCCATGGCCATGGCCACGCAAGCCTCCGCGGCTACCCGCCACCTCCTGGCCGCCTCCTGGTCACCCTCCAAGCCCCGCCAGCTCGCCTCCTCCCTCGCCCTCCCCTCCAGCTCCCGCGGCCCCTCCGCCCTCAGGGCCACCGCCCCGGAGGAACCCACCGCCACGGCCACCCCCGCCGCTCCCGAAGCCCCCAAGGGCTTCGTCCCGCCGCAGCTGGACCCGGCCACGCCGTCGCCCATCTTCGGCGGCAGCACGGGGGGGCTCCTCCGGAAGGCGCAGGTGGAGGAGTTCTACGTGATCACGTGGACGTCCCCCAAGGAGCAGGTGTTCGAGATGCCTACCGGCGGCGCCGCCATCATGCGGGAGGGCCCCAACCTCCTCAAGCTGGCCCGCAAGGAGCAGTGCCTCGCGCTCGGCAACCGGCTCCGGTCCAAGTACAAGATCACCTACCAGTTCTACCGCGTGTTCCCCAACGGCGAGGTGCAGTACCTCCACCCCAAGGACGGCGTCTACCCGGAGAAGGTGAACGCCGGCAGGCAGGGCGTGGGGCAGAACTTCCGTAGCATCGGCAAGAACGTCAGCCCCATCGAGGTCAAGTTCACCGGCAAGAACACCTTCGACATCTGATCTGATCTGATCTGATCGAGCCGGCCGGCCGGGCGCGTGATCGTATATGTGTTAATTAGTTCATCGATCGATCGGTCGGTAGTTTTTGGTGGGTGGCGACGATGGTGATGATGACGGACGAACGTGTGTAATTTTAATTGTCGAGTTTTAATGATGAATTCGGTGATGATCGATGCATGCATGAGGTTATATGTACACGTTAATTAATTTGGTGACGATATTGCTGTATGTTGACGTTGCTTACGTGCATGATTACTATCCTTACACACGTACGTTTGTTATTTTTAATTTTGCGCACGACATGAAATAAGATCTTCAATCGTATGGGGTCTAATACGCATGAAGAGTAAGGCGCCTATGGTTTTCAAAATTTATTTTTAACTAAGAATTTATTCAATAATATGTTGATTACATGATACAAAATTGATATCGTTGGATAAATTCTTGGTGAAAGATAAATTTTGAGAAACCTTACATTTGTGGACGGAGAGAGTACATGGCATTCTTTGTACTGTTCGTTAGTTTTTCTTTTTGGGTGTGTGTAATTGGTCGGTTCATCTAGCATGAATAGTGCATATCAGATATATTTTTCATTGGATGCTTGGGTTTCATTGCTAATATTCAGACAACTACAATTTTACTATAGATCTCAATCGATTTTCTCATCATTGGATCAACATGAAAATTTGTGAGCGAGTTCATCTCTCAAGGCCAATTGGCGATCTGTGTCCCGTGAATTGTACCCGTGAAGCCATTGGCCACCGCTACCAAATGCCTCCTCTTTTGCCCATGATAATAGGATGCGCCAAGTCATCGCAACTCGTCCTCTTTGCAGTAGCAAAGATCACCGGAGAAGAGAGACAAGAGGCGTGGCGGAGGAAGAGGAGGAGGGTGGTGCTTGTGTCGAGGCGGATGACGACGGGCCTAGCGATCGAGTAAGGCGAGGGGTAGAGAGGGGACGGGACGGTGAGGGTGGGTAGTAGGTTAAGGAGGTTGTTTATATATTAGATGGGCGAGGGAATATGGATGGTTGTAACTCGTATTTGGATTCAGTGAATATGTGTTCGCTAAATCTCAGTCACCTAAAATTACAATATTAAAAGTGTGCAACTTTAGAAAATTACACACCACTGAGCCTAAAATTACAGTATTTGAAAGTGTACAACTTTAGTGAAAGCTTAGTGCAATTTTTAGTTTATATGTTATATATAGAGTGAAGTGTGGATAAGATGGTTAGATGTTGATCTAAAAGTCTAAAAAATGATTAAAATGTAAAAAAATTCCAAACAACAACTAATAAATAGACATTCTCTTTTATCATGTGCAAGATTTCGTAATTTTTTCGCTAACCGAGAAATGGACAACTCCGTATGGTATTATGCTCACCTCTAACTGTGGACGTGATAAAGAAATCAATTCGTTAGGCAGCTTACCATAACGTTAAGCAATTTTACTGCATCTTTCATGATGATATGACTATCACGATGTGTTAATCATGCGTTATATCTATAATGTGTATGCACGTTTGGTGTGGGCCCTTTGTTACTTGTTGTTTACAATTGCATGCGTATTTTAGCTGTACGTTTTCAAGTTGCTCCTAAGCACGATCCCGTGAAGCCTCTTCTACACGATCTCGTAAGTTTTTCCAGTTAATTTATTAATTATAAATTACTAAATTTAATCTTGTAAAGCCTCTTCCACACATCCATGTAACATTGGATCGTTTCCATGCATAAACTAAGAGTCAATCGTGCATGCAGGACGACCCCCAACGTTCCACACTTCCATTTCCCCCAAATATACACATCTCAATTCTCAGACGCGAAAGAAAGAGACAAAAAGGTGTGCGTACACAGGTAGACGTCCCATCAACTACATCCAGCCCATATTTGCATGCCTGCAATTGCTTTCATAAAAGTAAAAAAGACCTCCAAATAACTGGAAAGCACGTACGTACCAGCAGAGCCCACACTTACTCATGGCAGCCAGAGCTAACGAACAGCCTCATGATCAAGACTTGGATTGACAGCCAGCTTTTGAGTTTGCTTTACTCAAGGAACAAGAGACCAACCAAAGAGAAGAACGGTAGTTCAGAACCAACCATCTCCATGAAAGAATAAGGACGTCAACACGTCTGTGCCTGGTGGCTCGAGTGGGTTATGCGTTTTCCTCTATCGACACACTTTGTAATGACATATTAATTTTAATAAATATGACCGTATGTATAAGTTGATGTAGAGACCGGAGGCTACTCTCCTTTTCAAAAAAACGAAAAGAAAAGAAAAAAAGAGAGTAAACGCATATGCTGCGAATTCGATTATGTGTTGCACAGCACACCATCTTGCCACATTGCCTGTTCGTGCCTGTTCGTGCGGTGCCTGTAGGATGTCGAGGTGCGGCTACGTAATATCCAGTGTACCGTGTACCGTGTAACACATAGTCCAATTATGTGGTATTGTGGTGTTAGGCGCAAAAAAGAGAGTCAAGATCTATGTTTCACGCAATGAGGTCAATTTAGGCGGCGGAAACTGGAATGCGCGATCTGTTAGAAGAATCATAACAGATATATATATATCTATCAATTGGAATTATAACATGCGAAGGGCAAAATAGTCAATACAGAAAATGAGCGAGGCACTATAAATGTTGCTCCTCGGCGCCACATTGGTGCAAGCAAAGCGCAGTGCTCCTAAAATTCCTTTCTTGCGCTCTGCTCTCGGCATCGCTTCCTCTCGCTATCTTTCACACAGATGAGCTGAGAGGGTGTGAGATCGAGCCAACTCAGGGAGAGGCAGTGCAGCGATGGCCATGGGCACGAAGAACGCGCTGGTGCTGGCGCTCGCGCTCGCGATGGCGGCGACCTCGTCGGCGGCCGTCTACAAAGTTGGCGACACCTCCGGGTGGACCATCCTCGGCAATGTCAACTACACTGACTGGGCTGTGAAGAAGACCTTCCATGTTGGAGACACCATAGGCAAGTACTCATGTCACACTCTAATTTTAAGTACTTTTCGGGATGGCTCAGTTGCTGTTTACGTACTAGCTATAACGTAAATAGTTTCTTGCTGAAATGCATCCTTCAAATAATTGAAAGAAATCCAAACAAGAAATGTGTACATGTAGAATGTTTGTTGAGTGCCAAAGCTAGTTAATTTTGCTGGTGTAAAAATTTCAGTGGTACTTATGTTGATCAGGCATTATCTGGTCTTCGCTTTCCTTGAAAATGCAAAGATGTTGTGCTAATGACTTGTCACCGTCAGCGGAATACTTTTACAACGCATCGGCCATATCTTTGTCTTGCATCTAGATGAAAACTCTTGCTTTAGCCATGCCATGGACAGCGAAACTCGGGTAAAAATTGGTCATTATACCTACACTTTCTTGAATTTACTGTACACTGCAGTATGTACATCTGCAACTTGTATGCGGAGTTAAAGGCGTTCACAGAGGCTTCGTGCTGCCTGTGCACTCTATTAACATCACCCATAAATTTATTTCCATGGACCACCGGTGTTCTGAATCACAAAATCCACCCCAGAATTCAGGAAATTGTAGGGTTGGTGTCCACAATTACTAGGCCATGGTATTTGTGGCTGCCCCATTTATTGTTCCCATTGGCTGCTAGATCTGTCAGTGCAGTGCCTGAACTTTTAGCAGAGAAGAGTAAGAAATGGCTGCAGTACTGCATTCTGCTGTGCCTGATCCAGCATGCATGCTAGCTGCATTTCAATCTTTAATCTGAGGTTGTTTTTTCAGTAGCTCCAAATCTGAAACTCCTAGGAAATGATTGCATATTATCAAGCTACTGTCGAATGGCTCCTCGTTAGTTGTAAAGCGAAACACTTTGACACTTTCTATCATGAGTAGTGTAGAAGCATGTTTTACTCACCAGCTTGATTTGGTGTGAAAAACAAGTATTTTATATACTTCTTGCTTTTGCAGATAGATCCACCTACCTTGTGTTGCACGTTTTTGGTTTCATTCCTGACACGTCGTGCTTTGCGTGATCATTTCATTTTCATTTGGTGTGAAAAGATGATGAGAAAACAAACACATTTGTACTCTGCTTCTGTTCTTGTGCTTTTGCTGTGATCATGGCGCTAACTTGCTCGGCTGCTTGTTGCAGAGTTCAAGTACCCGCAGGGCATCCACAACGTGCTGGAGGTGAAGAAGGCGGACTACGACAGCTGCACCAACTCGACGCCGATCGCCACGCACACCTCCGGCGACGACAAGGTCACCATCAAGGGCCCCGGCCACCGCTTCTTCATCTGCGGCGTGCCGGGCCACTGTGCCGCCGGCCAGAAGCTCCACATCCGCGTGCTCAAGCAGCGGCCCCGGTCCACCCCGTCCCCGGCGCCCGCCGCGTCCGCATCCGCGTCCGCGCCCGCGCCCGCGTCCCACGGCGACGGCGAGGCCGCCGGCAGCAGCGCCGCGACGCCGCCCGCCACCACGTCGACGACGGACGGTTCGTCCGCCGCGAAGACCGCGCCCGCGCCGAACGCTGCCGGCGATCGCGCGGGCTACCCGGCCGTCGCTGCCGTGGCGTTGGCGGTGGCCGCGTCCATGGCAATGCTGAAGTAGATTACTACTACTCTCCATTGATCGTGTTCATGCATGCATCTATCTGTGCTGTGGTGGCGCGGTGCATTCTTTTTCCCATTACGTGTGCAGTGTCATTTTCTTGGTGCTTGTTTTGTGATGGATTGCTCAGACATGATACTCTTTTTTTACCCGCTTTTTCTGACTCCTATCGATCGAACTCTGATGTATCCATGGATATTTTGTGCTTATGTTATTATCCTTCGTAATTCAGTCATTTACTGTGATTAATCGGCATTGCTAATTTTATTAAGAACGGATCCGAAAGGCAAGTGATTTGATAACGAAAATGAAAGGCAAGGGTTAGTGTCCAGCACCTGCGAACACGCAAAAACCAAATCAAATCAGAAACTATAAAATCAAATCAAGTACGACCTATCGATTGCAGAGATTTTGCTCCAGCGGCGCTTAGATTTCACGGGATCAATCTGCTCCTGCCGGCCGTAGTTTTCCATCCATGGGGCGGCTCTTCTGGCCTGGTTTCTGTTACCGGAAGTCCTCCCATGGCGGGGACCCTCACGGCCGGCTGTTGTTGCACGCGTCGGTAGCTGCTGTACCGGTGGAGGACCTCTTCTACCGCGGGATGGAAGAAGGCATCGACGTCCAACAACCACCGCCGGCCGATGCGAACGCGGCCGCCTGGAAAATATTCTTAAGGATACTGAAGCTCTTGTTTCCCTCTATGGCTGGCCATCCTGTGTCTGGATTGACCCATGATTGACACGCAGTCATTAGTTCGTTCTCCACTTCTCTGTGGATTTTTGTTTTGTTTTTGTTTTTTGCACCTTGTCATGCCTTTTGCTATGCTTTGCAGTGTTTTATGGCCACAGCGAGCATCTGAATGATGGTTTCGCTTTTCGTGCTGTGATATTTGAACGTGGATCCTGACTTGCAGAACCCTCACAGCATGACAGTGTTTCTGATTATTTCTCTCGCTCCAGTGGGAACCGGTTTGATGGTAACACAAGAGGATAGAGAGACATGAGGCTAGAGCATGGCGAGGCACACCTGTAATTCGCGTTATATTGAACATTACTTATAAGAATCTAGTTATCTTCATTTTAAAAAAGAACATAGTTATCTTAGAGTGAATAGTTTGATGTGTATTGTGTAAGTGATTTAGCTTGCTTGTCCAAGAACCATGTGGAAGGGCTGCCAATGAGAACAGTTCTCAGTGGGCTAATGAAACCATCCGCCTCTGACCTTGGTAGATGATCTAGAAAGTACCAAAACCCTCAGTTGCAAAAAAAAAGACTCGAGAACTATTGTGGCCTCGATTGCTAGCGTCCGGTTCGAAAAAGCAACGAGGACAGAGATACCTAGATAGAAGTAAAGAGTCGTCAATTTTTCCCCAATATCCAGTAATACACATTTTTTTGTAATACCACTAAAAACAAGAAACGAGATTAGCAAATATGACATATCGTGGATCCCCAAGTGGCTAGACAAACTAGCATACTGCAACTCGATCCATGAGCAGTCATACAAGCTACATGGAATACCAAGAGCAACTAAACCCCACCATATCAAAAACACCAGGTTCACCCACCAAAGATAGTTAAAAATGCGACCTTCTTAAAAAGTCGACCCGGTTCTGGGTAGGAGAGCAAACCAAGTGATACAGGAAGCGAGAACAGTTACATATCAAACCACTTCTCTAGTAACGTACCATGAACCCATAAAGAAAAATAAAATATTTGTGACTTACATAGACATACACACTAAAAAGACGGATCGAAGAAACCAAGTCATTGAGATCACCGTTAAACTTAATAATGCTACGATGTACCATCAAACAAACAACATATATATATATATATATATATATATATATATATATATATATATATATATATATGTTTAAAATGTGAATTTACTAATACTATGGGTACATGGCTTAACAGGGAGAGTACAATTATATAAGGAAACTCTTTTATTTACTAACACAACTTGAATATAACACTCTTTATGTGGCTATCCTACCACTCTACTATGACCTTCTCATGGTCATCCCTAAGACTTTCTCATACTTGGTAGCTTCTCTTGTTGGTTACATGGGAGGAGAAGGCACCCCTGCTTATAGAATGATAAGACCATTAGATTGTTGTCATGTAGCACAATCCAAGCCCTATGATATAACGCTAGAAAACTCCATACAAATATCATCTCTTTAGAGTTCTCTACAACATTATCCACCCCCTAGATATTTTCTTACGTCATAACTTTCCAGATAATACACCTAAATATTTTGCTCTAGAGTTTTCCATAATTTTAGAGTTCTCTCCAAATATCTTCACATTGGTTATTCATGATTGCTTCTAGCGCCTTCCTCTTAAATATCTTTCTCTTGAAATGCTTTAAAATCTTCTAAAAGTTTAAGTATATATTGGTTATTTCTCAACAAAAACTAAAACGGGAGATCTGTGGGTGTGTACCGTGTCAGGCGCATGACATGTCGCCTCTATTGCGTAGGCCGTGTCGAAGGCATATCAGGGAATGGAATATGAGGTTCCCCTGCGATGTATACGATTACCCAAAGAAACGTAGTTCACTAAGCCATTTATATTGTTGTTCTTCATCAGCTCACTGCCAAAAGCTGTTACCTTGACAAACTTGCATCGTTCACTCAAGCCAGCTGAAAAGATGAACTCCTGTAGCGTCGTGCATGTAGATTTTAGTAAACATATGCATTGCAAGTTCTACTTCTTGGATGTGGAAAAGATGAGATGGATGGTTTAAGATATCTGGTACGTGTTGTTGTTCAATTGAGTCACGGATGCGGAGCTACACATAGAATAGAAATACATTTTGTGAGACTCAAAATATGCGCACAATATCGTGCATCATTTGTGTTTAGGTTTGCGACAACCAAACTACTCTAGTTTTAGTTCTTGTTCAAGAAAAGTCTATTCTAGACCTCAAACTTTGACATGAGGTCCAAGTTGAACCCTCAATTGTAAAAATAGATATTTGAAATCTTTAACTTTTAAAATTAGATGGCTTTGAATCCTAAAGTGGTTTTAAGGATGATTTTGTTGACATGGCATATGACGTCAATGCTTTTGCCGATGTGGCACGTAAGTGGCTGGCAACGTTAATTTTTAGCATGATTTCATATTTAATTTAATCCAAAAGTTGAATCCAAGCTTAGACATTAGACAAAACATTGAACAATATTAAAAAATCCTAGAAATTTTTTATGTTGAACTTTATATTATTTGTAATGACCCAGTGCGGTAAAAATAATGTAGCAAAACTCTTGACGGTTAGTGTGAAATAAAGTGAATTTCATCTCATGGCATTTCTGAATTTAGATTAACTAGAAGTCATTCCAATTAAAAACTTGCAATTTGACCTAGAATCTAACTTAAGTAAAACTTGTGAAATAAAAGTCATCCAAAACGGTTCAACGTGTGCTAAAGACATGGGAGATGCTATTGGGAGGTCACTAGTACACACAACCACATTCCAGGCGGTTAAAAATTTACATCCCAAGCGGTTTTGTGAACTGTAATTATGATTGAGGATATCAAGATGTTCATCCTAAATGGTTCCGAACTGTCAGGGACGTAAAAATATTCGAGACAATTATTTGTGTAGAACCGTTATAGATTCTTTTTTGATCTTTTTTAAGTTACAGCCGTAGCTGTGTTGCCGCCGGAGCCGCACCTGTCACCCGATCTGCCGTCAGAAACGTGCCTGCCACCGGATTTGTCGTTGGAGACGTACTAGCCGGTCGCGCCGCCGCGTGGTGACCGCCGTCAGAGTCGTGCCCCCGCCGGATCTGCTGCGTGGTGGCCACTGCCAGTCGTGTGGTCACCGTTTGTGATGCCGCATGGTGGCTGTCGTTTGTCACGTCGTCGCTCGGTGGGTGGGGTGAAGAGAGAGGGGCATCAAGATATTGAGTATGAGACAATGGGCTTAGGGGATGAGGGGAGCGGAAGAGAGGGAGAGGTGTAGGAGAGTGAGGGCCGGGGGTGTGACGGTGCATGGATACGTGTGAGGGGAGTTAGGGTTTCGGTTGTCTTTATATAATGAATGACATATTGGGCTGTGTGGGCTGGGTTGGGCCTTATGGCCAAATATTTTTCTAGACGGTTTTATTTTTAAAAACGTTTGAATTATATTTTTCGCTAGAACTGTCACGAATCCTAAATATATCCTAGATGGTTAGCCAAAAATTTCGTCATGAATATAAAATTTGTAAAACAATTGTCATGAATTATGCTTCATTCATGACGGTCTTTTAGAAACGTCATGAATAAAGAGCTTTGTATATGGTTTTATGTACTAGCGGTATGTATAGCTGACAAAGAAATAAGAAAGGTTGCCTACTCCCTGATTAGAGTTGTCAAGGCGTGACAGCTTGCGCACATTTCGTGCGAGTCTAGGTTATCATGAACGGATAAGCTTGATTCTCTAGACAAAATGTTCTCTAGCTCTTCGTCATATTAGTAAGAAAATAACACTAGAAGCTAAGCTAGTACCGCAATACGTGCCAAATTATTAGCAAGCAAACTTAATACTAAGAGAATGCAGCACGTACGTATATATATAGTTTCGGTGCTTGGCATATAAAAATCGTTACACGAATACGCGTCACGTTCTTTCGTGCCATCCCCTATCACGCTGCTCTTTCTTTATATACACATACCCGAACGCTGACCTATTACAGATTTAAGAATTCAAATAAGTTCACGTGACTCGCGAGATCGTATTGTTCCCTCTCCTGTACCTGTAGCGTACTTAGATTGTCTCTTTTCGTCATTGTCGAGGTTCAACGAAGATGAATGAACAATTAATTGAGCTGGTGTTTGTTCAGCGGGCTCAAATCTACCAAATCATAGACGATCTGTTGACATTTGGATCTCCTCACGAATCACGATTCGGTCGACGACGTCGTCTCTCTCTGGTCAGTGCGTACGTCTTTCACTGGGACAGTTGGGGTTAGACCGGTTAGAGTTTTGAGGTGTTATGTGGCGGGTGCACCGGTGCCTCTCGACGAACGATGGCCGAGGCCCGAGGGAGGTGGCCGGTGGACCTGCGGCGGTGGTGGTTCAGGTCAAGCCGGGCGGCCGAGGAAAGTCGGTTGGGCTGAGCTAGCGAGCAGGTTGATACCAGGGTGGAGGAGACGACGGTGACTGGTATTGTTAGGAGGTGGCGGGAGATCGATGGTGACAGATCTAGTGACACCAGAGAGATGAGGAAGAAAAGCTGGGTCAGTAGAGCGGGGGAGAGGCTCGTCGTTGCGGCAGCTCACGCGCGGTTGCGGGGCAGCGGTCAACCGGAAAAGTGGGGAGGGAGCTAGTGTTTGGAAGGAGTGTTACATGAGGTCAAAAGTGGATATGAGGGTCTCAAATCTCTGTCAACCGCTGAGTAGGCAGTGCCGTGATTAATTGCACAAGCTTGAACATACACACGTCCCACAACAAGAAAATGGGGAAATTTTTTGGCATGCATTCTCTATCCCTCTGAACAGCCGTGAGCTGAATTGTGCTGAACATTCCGTTCCCGGGGCATCACTGGATGCCCTGTTCAACTTTGAAAATACATTCTCCACATAACAATCACCTGAGGTTACATGTAGTAAATAAAAACTTATGCACATCTATCGTTGCTTAATTTACAGATCGGCTGGTAGCCCTGGCGAGCAAGGTTAATTTCCGAGCCAAGACGAAGTACATCGGCGCAACGATCCCTTCCCTGAAATGGAACAACCCGTAACTGATTACTGGTAATTAAAACATGGAAAGATTAAAGGATCGAAAGCTTGTAGCCGAGTCAGCATAAAAATTTGACGTTCTTGATTCCTCTTGTCCTCCTCCATGATCAATTGCCCATCTATTGCCCGAAGCAGGGACCCGGAGGTTTGCGTTCCATTCTCCTTTAAAAAAGAAGTAGCCCCCACCCAGGTGAACTAGAAACCGATCAAGTTAGTTTCTAATTCTGCTTAGGTTTTAGTATGACATATGAGCCATAGCAAATTACAAATCTTGCATTTTTGCTCCACAGAGAAGTAAACACTGTTGTTTAGCAAAATGCCATCTTAAGAACTCTTTTCTGTAACAAGAATAAAGAAACAAGCCTGTGGCCTACTTCGGCACAAGTTTTTATAGGCGCGCATATTTTTGATATGTTCTGCATCTATGATTTTTTGGGAAACTTTTTGAAAAGCACAAGTGCACAAACCAACATGGGTGCAATTCCACTCATGTGCTCAAAATCTTTGCCCTTGTAGCAAAGTTCATGGTACTCCAGGTGCTTGTAACATCATCAAAACAGAGGTATTTAATTTGCAATTCTTACAAAGTAGGCAAGCATAAGGACGATCGCTGTTGACAGGGAAATGGTCAGTACCAATTAGATGAACAGAACACAAAGCCATGCCAACAATCCAGTACATACATGACAGCTGTTTGGTGCAGCTAGTGCACAAAAGATGCTTACAGAGTACAGCATTCATAGAATATAATGTTTACAAGCTGACATTCATCTTGAACCCCTTAAAGCACTGAAGCTGGAAACTTGCAGTAGTATAGCACGTAGTAAAACCTATATATGGTTCAGTGTCGTTCCGAATCTCTGAGAGTTTTCCAGTACTGATGCTAAACGAGAGGACCTTATCAGCAATTCGGTCAACAAGGATAACAAGCTCTCTCTCCAGGTCAAAAGCCAGAATGTCATAATCGAAACACTACTTCCCTTCGTGATTAGCGCGGAATAAGATGTCCCTCCCAAATGCATCGATCATACTTAGCCGATGCTTCACCACCCACCTGTCAGGCGAAGAGCTTTTCAAACTCCAAATTCGCATCATGCAACCATCTATTTCTTGCTGCGCCTAGCATAAGACCCCTGTCGACTGGGCAAGGTGCCCACGAAAACAATCAAACATGTGTGGATAAACGGGACATCCTGGCAGCTTGTTGGTCCTTTTGACTGAGCCACCGTGTACATGTGTCTGGTGCATCCATTGCCAGAATGCAGTGATTCCATAAATGCTCCGCATACAAAACCCCATGAATGAAGTGTGAACTGCCATAAAATCCAATTTCATGCTCCCAGAGACAACTATACCATGTGGAATCCTCAGAGAAAAATATTTCAACTTCACTGATCGGATGTTCTCCATATTTGCAGGAATGCCTGTCACGGAACTTGAAGACATAAAAGTGTTGAGACCATGATGGATCAAAACACAACATGAGATCATAATAAGAGTCATCTGATCCAGGTTGAGTATGCCATCCACTCTTGCGTTGCCCGATTGCACACAGTGACATGGGAAATGCCTGCAAAATATGACGTAGAATCTCCATAATAACAAAGGAGTAGGCCATCGCTGTAACCTATTAGCTTTAGATCCTCATAATTTGGCACAAATGAAGACTTGTGTCGATTTCCCTATCACTTGAGGGAAGTCTAGCGAGATGGATGGCAGTGCTATACTCGTATTTCTGGTACAAGAGACCAGCGGGAGTTCTCGGGAGCTTCTGGCAGTAGTATGGATCAGATGAGAAGGCAAGCCAAGCCTTGCAGACACATTTGAAGCGGCCAAAGTACTTCGGCGGCAGCCCATACATGATCTCCACTACCAGGTCATTAGTTAGCAAAGATATGTGGCTATCCCCTGCTTGGGTTCCATACCTCTTTGCCACCCAGAAGACGAACTTATCTGTATCCAAAGAGAAATAAGAAATTATACAAAACTAAGAAACGCAAGTGTTTATGCAAAACTCCAAGAAGCAGTGATACCCAACATATAACAAAAGCTGAGCCGAATTATGAAATCAAACTGAAATCAGCACTACTTGATAAATGGTTACCATCGAGCGCATGCTCCAAAGGTCATACTCAAGATAAATAAGTATTAATCACAATAAAGTAGATGTATGACTGCCATTTGAACTGAAATCGATCCTATCCAACTTTCACCCTGAAAACCAAGAATGCACATTTTCATTGGTCCCCGTATATGAATGCTTTTGTGGTTTAGATCAGAATTAGCAAATGAGCGAAGCCACAAAACATATGTATGTGATTATGACCTATGCTGCATGGACGCGGACACGGACATGGACACTAGGATTCACCATTTGCCAAAAAAAGGTTGACACCGGGACACTGCTGCATGTATATAGATAATAAAACTAATATAGTTTCTCCAATTTCACAACAAATGAGCAAATAATGGCAAATATTACATGCATGGTCATTATGCGCAGGAAGCTAGATGTACCTTCAGGATGTATGTCCCTAGTGCCCTGCCCCTGGCGTGTCCGAAGCAAGAAATCTCTTGCGGTTTTATTTCGGAAATCGGCGGGAAATAAAGATCTTCCGCACAACCCCCCTCCACCCACTTGGGCCGGCCCAGTAAGGTCTGAGGCGTTTCCTTTTTCTTTTTCGTTTTTTATTTTTCACTCTTTTCTTTCTTATTTGTTTTCTCCTTTTTTCCATTTTTACTAAAATTTATTTTATTAGTTCATCAATATATATTTCTACCACGTTAACTTTGTAAAAAAAAAGTTCATATGATATGTTTTTGTTCACCAATAAATACAATTTGTTTCAATAGTGATTTTCATGGTTTTGATATAAAAAGAGAAAATATTAACAATAATAAGTTTATCTTTAAAATATGGAACAATTCACGAGTTAAGTGAACATTTTTTTGAAATACATGAATGTTTTTCATGAAAGTTGGAGCATATTATAAAAAATATTTAAATATGAAGCATTTTTTCTACTCTATCAGAGCAATTTTTATGAGTTATGTGAACATTTTATAAGATATAGATATAGATAAACATTTTTTATTGAACGATAAAACAAATTTTATGAACTATAGGAATAAATTCTAATGAAACCTTTATTGTCTAGCTTTTTCTTCGACGGCTATTTAGACATGGTGGAGTACTGACTACTGAGCTTTTTTTTTGATCTGTTTGGGTTGTTACAATACGTTGACCAGGTTGGAGCTACTCTAATTAAGCTACTCTTAGTACACAGGTCAGTAAACCCTACCCAATCCTAGCTCGGCTTCTGCTGCACCGAACACGACAAATTAGACATTCACGTCCGGTCAAAGCTCGTATCCGGCGCACACCTCCGCTAGTAGCGTTGGAGGATAGTGTTTGGACTGGAAGCGTTGGGTAGAACAGCAGGAGTAAACGGGGTGATGGGCTTGGGGAAACGGGGTGACGAATGACCATCGATTATAACGGTAGGGCCACATGACACGAGCAGGGGGCCATCACGGCCCGCGTGCGGCGCGCCCGCCTGCGCCCCCTCGTCACCGCGGCAGGCAGCAGCAGCGCAGGTATCATGGATGAGAGAGACAGAGAGATGGCGACACCACACTACCACCACCCCTGCCTGCCGCGGGCACCGGCAGCGCGACCGTCCTTTCCATCTTCCCGATGCCTCCACCGTCCTCCTATCCTCGAGACCCAGATGCAGAGCATCCAAAGCGCGCGCGTGCATGCTACTATAGCACGTACGCACCACTCGAGCGCAGCTCGTCGTCACCTTTTACTTCACGCGTTTAACTTTGCGTTGCGTCAGTTTTTACGTTGCTGTATATCCGCAATCGCAATCTCGCGCTAGGTAACCTTAATTTGATGATCAAATGATCCAGCAGGAATGCATTGCCACGGGTTTTGTAGGATACAGATAGGCTACATTAGTGTAAAATAAAAAAAATTTACTATGTAAACCAAAAATTGCTATAGTAATAGATCACGAGATTATCTCTAGACGCGCAAACCTGTAGTGGAAGTAGAGTCGATGCAGCGTCGGTGCGGTTGTAGTCGTACTACCTTCTCCTCCTCGTGGTTCTCTCGAACAATTCGTCTCCTCCTCACGGTTTTCTCGGACGGTTCGTCCAAGCGTCGTAGCTGCAACGCCTCCAAAATATTCATATGTTCAAGGAGGAATGTCACTTGTCCAGATTGCTAGATCCGAGCGGGCGACTTCAGGCATGGGAGGAATGACGGTCAAGTTTCGAGAATTCTGAATTGGATTAACCCTAACACGTCCGTTCCCTCTCCTTATATAGATGTCCCTATAATGGGCTTTTCCGCTAGAGGCCCATTAGGACTCAATGCCTAGTCTAATTCTGATTCTAATTCGAATTAGGCTCCAACCCCTAAAGTGTGCGACCCTATATGTTCACGCACGTTTAGACATGACGTGAGTATTTCTACTCGGTCACTAATTAGTAGCGGCCCCTAACATAATGTACCAACTCCCAAACGTACGTAAAGATCATATCGGACGAACCTTCACAATGTTATATATGCAACTCCCTTGCCTTTTAATATTTGTCAAGGTCAAGCTCAAGCTTGACCGCTCTTTCTCGATCACGTATCTCGAAATTCTTTACTAGGTTAACTCTTTAATCTTAAGTTGCACGGCCATGCATTTTCAGATCTGATCACTCGAGAAGCCCTAAAATATATCTCTTATTATAGAGAAGGGCAAATCCCGTCTCGATTGACCATGCCTCGCATCATGCTTCATGACAAATAAGAAAGCAACCTTTATGACTACCCAGTTACAAAGTAGCGTTTGGCAACCCCTAAGTAAGTCTTTACACATATCAAGCACATACGACAATCACAGGTCAAAGGACATAGCGCACACATTGTGTCTCAAGTTGGGTCTGTCCAATCCCATGTTTCCTAACATGTGCTTATATAATTGGTTCGATATCTCTATGTCCATGATCCGTGAAATATGGTCATCAACCAATATGTGTGCTATTCTATTATTTATATGTTTCCTCACATGAATTCCGACTAGGGACCAATTTAAAATAATCATTTAAACTTAGTACGGAATTTTATAAATAAGTCATATACTTACTAATCAATACAAATGATATTATTCAAGAAATATTTAATAAATCATGAATACAATAAAATATGATCATCTCTATGATTACCACTAGAGCATATTTCTAACAGATTTGACGACGCAATGTTGCTACTAGTCTTAACTCGCCGTACATGTACGTGCCTGCGACATCTGAATTGCCTGGTTGGTCTCTCGCCACTAACCCAATCGATCGATCAGTAGAATCATCACAAGAACGGAAGCTGTTGAGCTGGGTGAGCCTCTTGATGCAAAATTATTAATCTCAAATCAAGTATGTACTCCACTGGTTGTTGGCAGCTATACTAAATCTTAAGGAGTATATACAGTAACAGTAGTAACTGTTTGTATTGTACCCGCCATTGGTACCGTAGATGGCAGCTATAGCGTGCGACCACTGGTAGATGGCAGCTTGTTTGGTCTCACTCATTTATGTTTGGGGTTTTAATTGAAGGACAGTGTTGAGCAGGAGGATGGGGGTACATGTCGTCTGCACACACGGCAGAAAAAATGGCGCGGGCCCCTCCAGAAAAGAAAAATGGCGCGGGAAATAGTAAAAAAAGCGCGGGAGCCATTGGTGTGGGGGCAAGTACATTCATTCTGATTCCTGCCCTTCAGTAGATAAGGTCAAAATATAGTCAATTATGGTCGTAGTTAATTATGTTCTTACTAACCCTTCTTTTGGAGATTTTTCGACATGTGGTTAGTACAAACTCCATCAGACTTCAGTAAACACATGTTCTTTAGGCTTCATGAATCATGAACAGTTATTCCCTAGTTTATTTTTCATCAAGTCTAAAACGTCCCCTATGGTTCGTAAACTCGGGGATGGAACTGCGATATCCAAACGATGGAGGTTCTTTGTGCAGTTTTCCCATTCTCGTCTAGACAAAAGCGAGGACAGCTGAGCTCGATCCCTGCAAGAAGCCAAAGAGAAAGCAAAAGAGAGCTCGACCCTGTCGTCAGTGCGCAATAGCAATGGAGCTTCCACGGGGTGTCCTGCTTCTGCTGCTCTCCGTCTTCTCCTCCGCGGCGGTTGCTACGCTTGCAGTCACTGCTCCACCTCCAGCTCCTGCTCCTGCCACTGCCCCTGCCCATGCACCTCCTCGTCAAGCTCAAGACGCCGAAGGTAGCACTCCTTGCCTCTCGTCTCACTATTTGGCATTCTTGTCTTCTTGATGTTTTGGGATCTTCTCTTCTTGCAAATGCAAGTGCAGTGGGAGAATAGAATGGACTAAGTTTGATGCTATAAAGAAGAAGAGAATGGATTATGTTTTCTGGCTCCATTTTTGGACTGAGTTCTTTTGCTGGTACTACATTCATGCAAGCACGCCACCTCAAGCTGTAGAAATGTTGCATCATCCAGTTTACATTTGGGATCTGGCATTTCAAAAATGGTGTGATTCAGTTGCAAGATTAGGACAAACAGTTGGTCGTATTTTTTTCTGGAAAAACAACAGTTGGCCGTATTTTTATTTTGAGAGTTCTAGAAAGGAGCAACATTGCAACAATCTTGGGAGACATCTCAAGCTATCCAGTCAAGTTCACGAATCAGTACACCACGCGTGAAAAGCAGTATTTTTTTTAAATGTTTGCAGGTCTGCTCATCAATGGCAACTTCGAGACGGCGCCGAGGAAGGTGAACAAGACCCTCATCGTCGGCCGCCACTCGCTTCCCGGGTGGACGCTGCGCGGTCACGTCGAGTACGTCTCGGCCGGGCCGCAGCCCGGCGGCATGTTCTTCGCGGTGCCGCACGGCGTGCACGCACTCCGCCTCGGCAGCCACGCGTCGGCGGCGCAGAACGTGTCCGTGCGCCCGGGCGCGCTCTACGCGCTCACATTCGCCGCCACGCGCACGTGCGCGCAGGACGAGGCCCTGCGCGTCGCCGTGTCGCCGTCGCTCTCGGCCCCTGCCGACGTCGCCGTCCGCACCCTCTACAGCGCCGACACCGCCGACACCTGGGCCTGGGGCTTCCGCGCCTCCTCCCCCGTCGCGCAGGTCACCTTCAGCAACCCCGGCGTGCAGGAGGACGCCGCGTGCGGGCCGCTGCTCGACGCCGTCGCCATCAAGGAGCTCCCGACGCCGTACCCGACCAAAGGTTAGAATCCCTGCTGCACCATTGAAGTTGAAGCACGACGCTGCAGATGATCTCAAACAAAGATTAATTCGCTGCTTGATTGACATGGCTGCATGCAGATAATCTGATAAAGAACGAGGGCTTCGAGATCGGGCCGCAGGTGTTCAAGAACTCCACGGTCGGCGTCCTCCTTCCGCCGAAGCAGAAGGACACGACGTCGCCGCTCCCCGGATGGATCATCGAGTCCCTCAAGGCCGTGCGCTACATCGACGCCGCCCACTTCTCGGTCCCCTCCGGGCAGTACGCCGTGGAGCTGGTGGCGGGGCGCGAGAGCGCCATCGCGCAGGTGATCCGCACCGTGCCCAACCGCGCCTACAACCTGTCCTTCGTCGTCGGCGACGCCAAGAATGGATGCCACGGGTCCATGCTGGTGGAGGCGTTCGCCGGGAACGTGACGCAGAAGGTGCCGTTCGAGTCCTCCGGGAAGGGCGCGTTCAAGCTGGCGAGCCTCAGGTTCGTCGCCGGCGCCGTCAGGACCAGGGTCACCTTCTACAGCTCCTACTACCACACCAAGGCCAGCGACGGCGTCTCGCTCTGCGGCCCCCTGCTGGACCAAGTCAAGATCCAGCCCATCAAGCCGTAGCAACCATGATTTAGGACCTAGCTCAGGATCAGAACGATTGTGTCGTGATGATTTGCTATCGTTTCTGTACTGTTAATTTCGTAATGGTGGATTGCGAGAACTCTAAATCTCTCTAATCATGTAGTATCAAACTATGCATCAAGTGCAAGTTGCCAAGAACTGTGATCAAATTTGTGTAGGATTTGCGTAAGCTTTCCATGTGATTTTGTGACGGTGGTACATCTACGAAGGGTGTAAACTGATTGGGTACGGATATAGCAGTGCCCTTCCTGTTTTCATTTCCATACTATCGGAGCCAACACCCTGTTTTCATTTCCATATTATTGAAGCAAGCGAATACAGATACGAATGTGATCTAATACTAATACAAATCGAATGTTATCTGAATATGAATTGGTTGTGTACTCAACTTGATCAGATACAAATATCCTATAATTTTAATGATTAATTACGGTAAAATAAATAATTAGATAATTACATGACACATGATGATGAATTAATTGACATACATAAATCAATGATAGAAGATAGTAATATGTTGTACATAGATAAGTAATGATAGAAACATGTTCACATAGATATGTGAAGTTGAGGCTTACGCATAGGGCAGGAGGACTAGAGGAGATATCGCTTTGCTTTACCTATTGGGTTGAGGGGTTAGGGCATCTACAATGGTAGAGTTAGCAGTTGACTCTTTGATCTCTCCACATCATTTAGATTTAGTGTTAAAAATAACTCGAACAATGGGTTGTCTCATAAACTTGACTTTACATAAAGAGTTAACATTAAATGTAAGAACATATGAAAATAAAGGGGTTAACTTGAAGAGTTAGTTTTATTCTCTTTTTCCTCATAGGCAGTTATTCTACGTGGCACAACGAAGAGTCAACTTATATTGGATCTGTCCTTCATTCGGATGCGAGTGTTGCTTGCCATATTGAAGTTTTATCGAATAAAAATACCAAATGATAACCACGGATCACGGAGAGAAGAGAAGATAAAGTCTAAAGCTAGGTTTTTCATTTTCCTGATCGGAAGGCCTCGCCGCTGCCTGAACTCTCCTTCGATCGATCAATCCGAGCAGTCGCGAATCTCATCTCCGCCCATTTCTTCACCGAGCTCCGGCCATGCCCCGGCGTGTCCTTCCTGGGTCGTGCTTAGGGAACACGTCCCGGTATTTGCCGACGACGAGAAGGAGCAGGAGGACGTGGTCATGGCCCGGGCGAGCAAAGAGTGGACCAACATCGAGGAGGGTTCCCGGACGCTGCGGAGGATCACGCTCGATACGCGCACCTCGTCGAGCCGCCGGAGCTGTCCACCTTGTCCGCGCAAGCCAACGTCGAGGCGCTGGAGCGCGGTGTAATGTGCTACGTCGAGTCCGCGGTGAAGAACGTCGTCGTCATCAACCTGCAGCTCGGCCTCGACCGCGTGCTCGTGCTCATCTACGACGCCGCCAAGAACTCGTTCTCGCAGATTCCCACCGCCACGGACTCCTTCTTGATCGGCTCCGGTGTCAGCCCGCGTGATACGCCACCCCTCCGCTTCCTGATGCGATCTGCCGTCCTGCCGCGCGACGATGCATGGCTCCTACGACCTGGCCGACGTGGGGCTCCGGTTCGATCGTCTCGATAACAATGCGTTGTCGCTGTCGGGCATCCTCTTCCGGTAGTCGTCGTCGTCGCCATCGCCGTCGGCGAGCCGTGCCCCTGTCAAGTGGACGCGGCAGGAGGCGCGCTTCAACCCGCAGACGCCCCTGCCGCTGCGCAACCCCAGCCGGCCGACGTACCACGTAGACGTGGCCTTCACTTTCAAAAGCAAAGCTTTCTGGGCCTATCTCCTACTCTGCGCCATCGTCTGCGGCATGCGAGACTCCACCGGCACCGGCGACGACGACCGTGTGGCGGAGCTGGACTTCATCCAACTCTCCACAGAGCGCCAAGGGAGCGACTTCTCGGAGAACTACCCCAGGGACCGCCGGACCATGGGCCCCGTCGGGGACTCCGTGAAGTTCATCTCCGTCGTCACCGTCAACGGCGACAAACCCCAACTACGACACGCTCCCCAGCGACGTCGTCGTGAGGAGCTGGACCCTGACACCACCGGGCCTCCGCGAGTGAAGGAGAGACGACGACATGGAGCTCCCGTTGCCGCGGCTCTGGGAGTCGGATGCCTACAGGCGCGAGAGGCTGCCGGAGTCCGTGCCGTTGCACCCCGTCCTCAGGGCCAACGAGGACGGCGTCGTCTACCTCTTGCTGTGAGATTGCTACGTCGATTGGAGAAGGAGGCTCAGGCTGTGCAGGGAGGAGATGGACTACGTGATCCGCGTCGACATGCGCAGCAAGACTTTGCTGTCCTGCAGCCGTCGTCAGATCACGGACGGCTTGCCGGCACCCGTGTGTGCTCCGTCGAGAGACCCATCTCCCGGAAGAGGATTCTTTCCTGTCATGCCCGAGCTGCTGGGTGCCGAGTTCTGCGCATATCGCATTGAAGCTGGCTAAGTCATGGCCCCATGGTAAAGCTGAATCCAAGGAACAAAACAGCGGCCGTAGCCGTGGATGTATCAAAGATAAAGCGGTATCGGTGCCCGGCCGCTACCATTGTCACGACGCGTTTTAAAATATGGTGTCTAAGTAGCGTAAACTTTTTTACGTGGCAGTCACCTTTTATCTCTTTTCATCAAAATTCAAGTATCCCTGTCCGTATATCACTTCACAAACTAAAAATTCATTAATTTTTTATTAGATTTACATACTTTCAATACTACAATTTCAGGTTAAATAATGTATTACTTTATGTGACTGAGAATTAGCAAATCTGTTCAAAATAACGGTTTTAGAATTTATCGGCTGAAGCCTTGCTGATACGTTCCTTGACAGGTGAGTTGGTAATTTCACGATACTGCGCGGTATATAGTTGGACCTGTGTTTCTTTTTATGGGTCTTTTTGATTTGCAGGATTCTCAACACGCAAGAATAAGAAAAATATAAGATTAGATGTCATGACACACATTGCTTCTACATGAGTTGAAAACGCAGAAACCACATGAAAGTGACGGATATTTTCGTTAGAGATTAGATGTATGTCACAGTGGTCATAGATATAATTTTTTAAAAGAGGTTAGACTCAATAAAATATTTTCTTTGAAATTTAGTGTAAAATAGCCCATAACAAAAATTTCTAAGGTTTGTAATTCTATAAATCAAATAATCACTGTAGGATTTTTTTAAATTAAATGAGGTCTACAATTATGATGCTCGTCGGCAAATGCACTTTATACGAAAAAGACACATAGCCACTCTTTTCGAATATTTCTAAAATTAAATAGATTCGCTTGTGACGTACAATTAAATAGAATATTTCTAAGACATGCTAGATTTCTTGTTTTCCAAACTACATAAAGGATCGCTGGCATGTCCACAAGTATCGGTTTATAATATTCCTTAAGGGAAGGGACCGATCCAACACATATATAGTTTTCTCGAGATACCATAAACGTCACAAGCACATCTATTTTCTGGTCATACCACAACATCAAACCTATCTAGTTATAGCACACACGAGAAAAGTGTTCAACATGCCTATTTGGACCGGTGAATCGACAGCTCACACTGTCAGCACTTAGATTTTGATAATAGTTAAGAGATAAAGATAATTTTTTTATTTAATCCATAGCAATGCACGGTCCTTGCTAGTAATTGCAAATTTACGGCATGCAAAAGGCCGGCCAACAATCGCCATAGAAAACGAGACCGTTTCCGAGCACAGAATTAGGAGACAAGCAAATGGGTCAGCCCATCCTAGGACCACCGCCTCGGTGCAAGTGGTTCGTTGTGAACCTAGTCCATGTGGTCAATTCCCTTGTGTTTGTTCAAGCCGCACATCCACCGTCCACTAAGCCCTTGAATTGCGTCAATCCGCATCAGAGATTCAAAGTAACGGGAGGGAGGCTACAACCAAAGCCTTTCTTCTCCTGACATCTGGCTGTCCCCATCCATTCCCACGCCCACACACTTTCAGCGACCATCTTCCGCCATGTCTCCACCAAGTTCCACTTCCACCTAGACATCGATGATGATGACATGGCACCCGGGTATCATCAAGGAGGACGAATTCGGCTCTCTGACCATAGGGCGGACCGGGCCGACTACTCGGGGTCCGACTTCTACACGGGGGCGCCTCATCAATGTGGAGTACAAGACATGGACTAATATCCGCTCGGCATACCCGGAATCTGTTGTAACTAATTAGGAAACCAATCTGTTAACCGATCCGGACTCTTGTAACCCTATCTCGGTCGCCTATATAAGGCCTGGTAGGGGACCTCCGATCGGTAAGAGTTTCTTAGTCATAGACAATCTCCATTGTTTCATAGCTCAAGCCACCTCGAGATCGATTCTCCAGGGCTTGCGGCACTCGGGATTCAAGCAATACGACTCGCCAAACACAGGACGTAGGGTATTACCTCTTCTCGAGGGTCCGAACCTGTCTAAACTCTGTGTCCCGTGTGCACCCATCTAGATCCGCTACTCGTACGCTACCCCATATTCAGTATTGCCGGAATAATACTCTGACAATCGGCGTGGCCTTCCTGGGTTGTGCTTAGGCAACACGTCCGGTCTTCGCTAAAGCCGGGACTCGGGCTGGGCATTTTCGGGCCAGCCCTAAGCCCGGCCGGCACGGCACGACACGGCATGGCGGCGTGCCAGGCTGGCACGGCACGGTGGCCCGGGTCGGGCCGTGCCGACGATTGGGGCACGCTGGGCAGCACGGCCCGGCACGCTGCGGCGGTCCGTGCTCGGGCCGGCACGGCATGGCGGGCGCGGTGGGCGCGGCGGGCACAGCGAGGGCTGCCGGCGGGAGAGGAAGGGGGCCCGGGGGGCTGGCGGCGGGGGAGGAAGGGCGGCGCGGGGGGGGGGCTTGGCGGTGGGGGAGCCGGGGAGGAAGGGGGGCTGGTGGCGGGGGAGGCAGGGGGCGGGGGGTCCGAGGTGGCTGGCGGTGGGGGAGGCAGGGCGGCGGGGGGCCTGGCGGCGGGGGAGCCGGGGTGGAAGGGGGCCTGGCGGCGGGGGAGCCGGGGAGGAAGGGGGCTGGCGGCGGGGGAGGAACCGAGGAAGGGGGGTCAGGGGGGCTGGCCGAGTGGCCTGGCGGCGGGGGAGGCAGGGGCGGGAGGGGGGCCTGGCGGCGGGGGAGGAAGGGGGCCGGGGGGGCTGGCGGCCGGGGAGGCCGAGGAAGGGGGGTCGGGGGGCCTGGCGACGGCCGGCGGGGGAGGCAGGTGGCAGGGGGCTCGGGGGGCTGGGGGGGGAGAGAAGATGGCGCTCCGGGGGAGGGGGAGAGAGAAGATGGCGGGAGGGGGGAGAGAAGATGGGGGGATTTTTGAAATTTTAAAATTTTCAGCAAATGTAGATGACTCAGAGGAGGGGTCTCAAAGTCTATATATATGTCATGTGTTCCTTCTCAACTCTCAACACGAAAATCACAAAACATCTTCCTCTTAACTCGTAAGTCTCAAGTCTTACACATGTTCTCTCGTGGTCGTGCCAAGGAGAAGGCCGCCGAGTCGGCACGTCAACGCCGTCCCCCCCATTCATCCTACGGCGTCACAACGAGGCCGATCCTCGCATGGCGGGTTGACGTTGCCGCAACCTACGGGAGACAACGAGATTGATCCTCGTGTAGTCTCCCACAACATGGAAGACAACGAGATCGATCCTCGTCTACTCTCCCCCGACATGGGAGACTACGGTATGGAAGACGGTCATATGGACGGTACTAGTGGCTTTGAGGATGCTGCTAATTTTTCAGGGGAATTAGGGTCAACGGAGACCGACGTTGGATCATTGGTGCAAGCGACGAGGGGTGGAACTACAAACGGGCATGGTGCTGGCAGCATCTGGAGCGCAGCATAGAAATGGAAAACGGTCATCAGGTATCATATGCCACCTGTAAATATTGCAAAGCTAGATTAAAGGCATCTTCAAAAATAGAACAGGTAGTTTGAAGCGGCATGCTCAGACATGCTTGCAAAAGATAGCCACGGGACGGAGAGAAGGGGAAGCTATCCAGACCTAGCTTAATTTTGATCCCGACGGTTTCGGTCAGTACATGGATGTACAACCCTCAGGTAGCAAGAGAGGAGATAGCTAAATACATAGTTAGCGAGAATCTTCCAATTAATACGGGGCAAAGTGCTAGGTTTGAGAGATTGATCCAACATGCTTTTTGCCCACAGTACACTCACGTCACTAGAAAAACCACTACTAGAGACATAGCAGCACTTTACAATCGTAAATTGGATGAATTGAAAGAACAGTACACGAAAGTGAGTTTTTCTTTCGCTTTAACATCGGACATTTGGACTTCCTCCCATCAAAGGTCTGCCTATTTTAGTGTTGTTGCACACTATTTGGATGAAGAATTTAATTTGAACAAACGAGTCATAGGTTTTAAGTTAATAGATAAGGCACACACTGGAGAGGCCATCGCGGAACGTATTCTTGAGGTTGTTAGAGATTTTAAAATAGAAAATAGAGTTTTTGCTATCACTCTTGACAATGCCTCGGCTAATACATCCGCTATGGAGATTATCTCACCTTGTTTACAAGCCTACACTGGAGGTTACATCATCCACCAGAGATGCATATGTCACATCATTAATCTCATCATGCAAGTAGGTTTGAAGGTAATGAAGCCTAATTTACATAACATATGTACTGCTATTATGTTCATTACGTCTTCACCGACAAGGTACAAAGCGTACCGCGACTATTGTAAGACCAATAATAAGGTTGCAAGAAAAATCAATGTGGACATGAAGGTAAGGTGGAACTCCACATACACCATGCTAGAGCGGTGTGAGGGGTACGAGCATATTATATCTCTCTATGTGAACTGTAATGCAGGTATGCAAGTAATTACTGATAGGGATTGGGAGGTTGCTAGTCGTTTTCATAATTTCTAAAAAATATTTTATAACGCAATCACAGTTCTATCTGGTATTTATTATCCTACTTCTTGCTTAGTCATCGAATGGCTTTGGACAATGGCTGAAACTATAAAAGAAAACAGGGATGATAGGCTCCTAAAATCAATTATTGAACTAATGGAGGCTAAGTTCTTAAAATATTTTGAAGCTATTCCACATCTTTATTGTTATGATATTATTTTTGATCCTCGTAGAAAGTTAGAAGGATTGAAGGGGGTCTTTGAGGCAATTGGCGAAGCATTGGGTTTAGATTACTCTGATGCTTACATTCATGTTCATGATGAGCTTTTTGATGTTTTCGATTTGTATTATAAGAAATTTGGCAGTACAGGTCAACCAAGAACAAGTGCATCAGTAACCCCACAAGGAACAATTAGTTCGAGCGTTGCTAATATGTGAAAAAAGCTAAAAGGCAACAATTCCAGTGGATCATCTTCCCGTACATCTGGCAGAATACAATGGAATGCAAGAGTAGAGATCAACCACTATCTCGACACACCTTATGCGAAAACTGAGCTTGACCTCGCATAAGGCCAGGATGTCAACCTACTCATGTGGTGGAAGAACCATCATAGCATATATCCCGTGCTATCATATTTTGCATGAGACATACTCATGGTTCCGGTATCGTTTGTCTCATCGGAAGCCACTTTCAGTACGGTAGGAAGGATAATCGAGCCAAGAAGATTATCACTTGCACCTGCTATGGTTGAGGCACTTACATGTCTCAACGACTGAGATAAAGTAGAGACCTGACAGCAACATCAACTCGAGGATCCGGAGATCATGAAGGCGATGGCAGATGTTGAGAATCTTGACATCAAGTAGTATGCATGTATACATACAATTATGGTTATTGTACTCTTTTCCTTACAGGAGGAACTGTACACTGGAATGTAAGGTTTTTAACGAGGCAATAACTCTATATCAATAAAATTTAGGTCTTCCTTCAAATATTTTTATATTAACTATTATTTATACTATTATTTTTCATTATTTATTTGTTTACTTCTCTTCCTTTTATTTTCTTTATCTCCTATTTTCTATTTCTTTCTATTTTCTCCCCTATTCTCTTTATATCTTTTTCCCTCTATTTTTCCCCCTAAACCCTAAAGCACTGCCTCCGGTCAACCCGTCCCCACCCCGCCCTAGCCCCATGTGCCCTCCATTCCTCCTCCCGCCTCCGGCCTCCCCCGCATCCCGCCTCCCACCTCAGATGCGCCACCGCCTCCCGCCTCCCGCCTCCCTCCTCCCCCAAATTCCCCCATGCGGACGCGCCCCCGCCTTCCTCTAGGATGCGCCACCGCCCGGCCCGGTCCGCCTCCAACTCCCCGCGCTGCCTCCGCTCGGCGGCCCTGGCTCCACCGCCTCCCCGCGCTCCCTCCGCCCGGCGGCCCCGGCTCCACCGCCTCTCCACGCTCCCTCCGCCTGGCGGCGCTCCTCCTCCACCTCTGCCGTGACATGTCCGTGCCGGCACGGCCCGGAGGCGGCACGGTGGGCCACCGTGCCATGTTTGGGCCGCCGCCGCGACTGGGCGTGCAGCACGACACGGCACGGTGGGGACGGCGGGCCGTGCCGGCACGATCAAGCTCCGGCCCGAGGCACGCCGGGCTCGTGTCGTGCCGGCACGGTATGGCCCAAGTCCCACCTTTAGTCTTCGCCAACGGCGACAAGTAGCAAGAGGTCGCGACCATGGCCGCGCAACCAAGGAGTTGGTGGACATCGACGGGTCCTGGATACAGCGGGTCGTCACGCTCGATGCCCACCTCGTCGAGCCCCCGGAACTCTCCACATTGTCCCTGCGGGCCAATGTCGAGGTGCTTGAGCGCAGGATCCAATGCTGCGTCGAATCCATAGTGAAGAACATCGTCGTTATCAAGGTGCACGTCATCAAAGTGCACACCGTCTCTACGCTGCTCACGTTCATGCTCATCTACGATGCCGCCAGGAATTCACTATCATTGGCTCCAACCGTCGAGACCTTCTTCTTCGACCTCAGTGTCAACCGGCACGATTCACCGCGCTTCCTATTCCAATCCCGACCTGCCGTCTTGCCACACGAAGACGGGTCCTATGACCTAGCCGACGTGCGGTTTCCAATTGACCATTTCGAAGATCAGGTGTTGCCGCCCTCGGGTATTCTCTTCCGGTGGTTAGCATCGTCGAGACCTGTAAGGTGGACACGCCAAGAGGCGCGCTTCAACCCGCAGATCCCCTGCCGGTGCCCCACGCCAGGCGGTTGTTCTACGAAGTAGACGAGGTCATCACGTTCAACGGCAAGGCTTTCTAGGCCGACCTCCTGCTCAGCGCCATTGTCTGCGACATGCCCTCTATCAGCGACGATTGCAAGGAACTGGACTTCATCCATCTGCCTAGAGAGTACCAAGGGAGTGACTTTGCGGAGAATTTCCCCAGGGACCGCTGGACAATGGGATCGCCGGGGACTCGATCCGTGAAGTCCATCTCCGTCGTCACGGTCCAGGGCAGCAACCCCGATGACGACACACACCCTAGCGACGTCGTTATTAGGAGCTGGACTCTGATGCCGGATCTCCGTGAGTGGAAGAGAGACGAAGACATGGAGCTCCTCTTGCCGCTACTCTGGGAGTCGGTGGCCTACAAGCACGAGAGGTTGCTGGAGTCCGTGCCGATGATGTCGTCCTGAGGGTTGATGAAGATGGCATCCTCTACTTCTAGCTGGCGGATTACTCTGTCGATAGGAGAAGAAAGCTCAGGCTATGCAGAGGGGAGATGACTTATGTGATCCGCGTCGACATGGACAGCAAGACTCTACTGTCCTGCAGCCATCGCCCGATCATAGATCGCTTGCCCGTGCCCGTATGTGCGCCCTGGAGAGACCCACCCCCCAAGGATTCTTTCCTGACATGCCTGAGCTGTTGGGTGCCAAGTTCTGTGCACACACCAGTGTTCCTGGCTAACTGAAGGCACCATGGTAAGCTGAATCTTAATCTACTACTACTCGTAACTGATGTTATAGGCCTATATGTGTAGATTAATTCCTTTAGAATAAGAAGTATATTCTCAAGTTATGCCAAATGTTAACTAGGGTGCATTGTCTAAGATTTGTGCCTGAACATGAAAATTGTAGGCGGTTCCATTTGAACTAAACAATATTTAGACTGTTTCTCTTGTTCATTCAGAAGGACAATGTCTGTTTTTCTTCATTACATCCAACCTACTACACTTTGGGACTATAACTGTTAACTGATATTGAATACTCATGTTACTAGAACACGGATGCATGCTTGCAAAGATCAGTCGGTGTGGCACGATAGTTGTTTCCTTAAAAAAAAATTTGTTTTGATTCACATGTTATTGCTACAGTTGCGCAAGAATATCATATAATCGTCACATACTTTCTGCACTTTGCAATTCTAGATATAGGGCAGTGTATTATCATCTCAGCTCCAAACTTGTCCAACACAACTTGTGCTAATTTCACCGTGTCTTTTGCCAAGTTTACACGTTACCCTTAAAGTTCATTTTGTTTTGTCAAGCTTTATTGTGTTCATTCCTGTCTTTGGGCCTTGTTTTTGTGACATCATGAAAGACGAGCCTGAAGAAGTTTCTTGATGGTAAAACAGAATAGCATATTAATTAGCATGTAGCTGATGATCAGTGTTATCTAATCTACTATCATTTGTGCTTGCTTACATTATATGTCGATGTTCTTGCGACTTCATGGTGATTAATTGAATAGTATTATGTTCATATTTTTGCTATTACTTCATCGAGGGAAAAGGAAAGAGCAGATCATGTCTTAACAGTTTCAACAGTATCTGTATCGTGCCGTGTCTTCAATCTTCTGCCCTGAGGGACTTATTTTGATATGAAGTTGTCCTTGCGCCTTCTCTGTGTTAAGTTGCTAAGCCCTTTTGTACTTTTTGGTTATATTTATGCCTATCTACTAAAGTTGGACTATGAGTTAAACTCTAATGGTCGTAATTTGTGGGCTGTTGCAATTTGCTATCTTTACTATGGTATTGTGTTGTTATTTAATTGGAATTCTGATGCTAGACTTAGTTTACCTTAAAATTACTATATCACACGAAAAAATTATTGCAACATGTAGTAATTTTTTAGAGTATTTTTCACTGTGAACTTTTTTTATGCATGGGTAGGTGAGCCTGTGCTCACCTAAGAATTACCAGGTGTTTCCTTTGCTTTCCACTCTTCAGTCTCCTCTTACATGATCACTACACCTGACTGCAACATTTATACACATAAATTTTCCTGAAGCAGCAGGACTAATATCATCTTTCGTCTAGGGTAAGTATGGCGATATGAGTACTCTTCCTGACCTGATATGAGTATTCTTCCTGACCTCGTAATTGGCACTGTAGAGCCCTTTGATGATTCACCGGAACAGAGTACTGGAGAAGTAAAGGAAATTTTCCTGTGCTACCAGTTCCATAGGAAAACCGAAGAAAGAAAAACCGTCCAGTCTGACCTCCTTTTTTTTTCAGATCAAGCAAATCAAATGCGATCCTACTATGTGCGAGCTCCATTAGGCTAAAAAAACTGTCGTCGCCGTAGTCAAGCGTGCCAGAATCACAAAATCAAGCATCGCTCGACGGGGCCGCGGTGCCGCACCTGCCGCCGCTAGATCTATTTGTTTCTGAACCTAAACCCTGGAGTACTACTTACCCTCATGTTATAAACAACTTCCCTTCTTCTCGTGGTATTGGAATTATTTAGTATTGTTGGTTTGCGCTCCTAAGTTTGCTGTTTAGTCAACTAGACCAAAACATTATCAATGGCACAATTAACAAAAAATGATAAAAATGAACTTACCTAGATTCAGCCTCAGCCAAAAATCCAGCATATCACGTACATAACTTCCAAAAAACCGACCCCATCATGTTATATAGGCTCGGTGCGCTCCGCCTCCACCTTCTCTAAGCAGTGCGGTACTAAACAGTCCAAACTACCTTCCGTCATTCTGTGCATCAGCTCTCTGATGCCTGCCCACCCCTTGAAATCTCGCAAATGGATTAACGGTCCGGCCCATTAGTTTTTAGGGCCCTTTGGTGCCACGGCCCGGCCCATTCCCTCCGCCGCATCTGCTAAAAACCCTAGCTCTTACCCTCCGCACCTCCTCCATATAAATGCCTCCTCCTGTCCTGCTCTCCCACTCTTCGCGCCGCCACAGCTTCCAAACCCTCATATCCCCCTCCCCTATCCGAGACACCACCCACATCCAGCCATGGCGGAGCGCGGCGGCGGCGAGCGTGGCGGCGACCGCGGAGGCGAGCGTGGCGGGTTCGGCCGGGGCTTTGGGCGCGGCGGGCGCGGCGACCGTGGCGGTCGCCGCGGCGGCCGCCGCGGCCCGCGCCAGGACGAGGAGAAGTGGGTCCCCGTCACAAGCTCGGCCGTCTCGTGATGGAGGGCAGGTTCTCGAAGATGGAGGAGATCTACCTCCACTCGCTCCCCGTCAAGGAACACCAGATCGTGGATAAGCTCTGCCCCGGTCTCAAGGACGAGGTGATGAAGATCACGCCGGTGCAGAAGCAGACCCGCGCCGGGCAACGTACCCGGTTCAAGGCCTTCGTTGTCGTCGGCGACAGCAACGGCCACGTCGGGCTCGGGGTCAAGTGCGCTAAGGAGGTGGCCACGGCCATCCGCGGCGCCATCATACTGGCCAAGCTCTCCGTCGTGCCAGTGAGGAGGGGCTACTGGGGGAACAAGATCGGGCAGCCTCACACCGTGCCCTGCAAGGTCACCGGCAAGTGCGGGTCCGTCACCGTGCGCATGGTGCCAGCCCCGAGAGGTTCCGGGATCGTCGCCGCGCGCGTGCCCAAGAAGGTGCTGCAGTTTGCTGGTATTGATGATGTCTTCACCTCGTCACGTGGATCCACCAAGACCCTTGGCAACTTCGTCAAGGTATAAACTTCCCCTGCACTTGTTCGTATCCTGCGACGCTTCCATTATACTAGATCTGTCCAGTGTTAGTATCTATTGTATTATAGATGTGTGGATGACTAGTAGGCATACAATAGATACTAACCGGCAAGTGGAATGTTGTATGTTATGTTTTGCTGGATCTTCAATACTATTTTGGAAGTAATTGCCTTGTGCAACATTACATAGTATGCTTATTAGATATAAGCATATAAATTAGGGATGGTTCTTAGTTCATTGGTACTCGATTTCATTTAATATATGTGAATTGGCTGGTTTAGAAGCAATTTGTGTAGCTATTGTACTCTACTCTTGTCTCTAAGCTTGTTCTCCAAGCTTTGATATGCGCTTTCTGCTTTATACATATACGCAGTACTTTCTGTTGTTTCATTTGTTTGTCTTGAATCGTTTGTTACACCAGCAGTCATTGCTGAATTCTAGCCTGTTTGTTTAGTTTATTTGTTATCCAAGCAGAATCATGTTTTGATCCTGTCCATGTACTACACTTGACATAATCTAAGCTTAAGAGGCCAAACATTTCTTGTTGAGCTGTGTTTGTGGTATTCTTTTGGATGTCTTGTTTTGTTCTCAGTTTGATACTATGATGTTCCAATTTACTTTGTAAGTCAGTAGCGGTAAAATGAACCTATGTTTACTCCTGCAACCTTGCTCCAAATTGTTTTGATCTCCTTTGTCTGTGAACATATCCATGCTTACTTTCTATCAGGCTATCAGTTTGAAATATTGTTCAATTGATCTATTCTGGTTGGTATCTGCTTTTTGTAAACTGCATGCTGATTAACCTGTTGTTTGCAGGCAACCTTTGACTGCCTGATGAAGACTTACGGATTCCTCACTCCTGACTTCTGGAGGGAGACCAAGTTCGTCAAGGCGCCGTACCAGGAGTTCACCGACCTTTTGGCAAAGCCGACCAAGGCTCTTATGCTTGATGCACCTGTTGAGAAGATAGATGCTTAGGATGTTGGAGTAAAGAGTTCTACTAGCTGGGAGTTGTCTGGTGCACTTTGCTTTATTATAGTTAAGAACTCGTTGTCATCTTCGAATTGTGCTGCGTCTGGATGTCTCTGTTTGCTGTCAAGTTTTGGATTATGGTACAATGCTACTCTTTTTTATCAATGGATGCTACATAATTATGTCTCGATAATCTCTCTGTGGTAAAAGTCTTTTATGTCTACGCTTTGATAATGCTTTGTTCGCAGATTCCCAGCTAGTTGCATTTGTTTGTTTTTGATGTGTAATCTTTTGAAAGTTGATCTGCCATACGTACTGCTGTCTGTGTTAACTGTTATTTTCTTTACACCCGATCGGGAGCCTGGTTGATGTGCCTGCTGGGTTCCCGGCAGTTGCTGTCTTGGGTTTTATGCAGGCCTCCTCAGCTTGCTGTATACGATCATTCGATGCCTTGTTGGCAGCATATGCATTAAGTGGCACATTACACACTTGTCTACTTGATTGTAATGACACGAAGCAGTTTGCAGCATCCTTATCAAATTACTATAAGTGCTCTACCCTACACATTGTATTGCACACATGCGTACACCGAACACTTTGTATACATCTAACTCGTGCAGAAATCACAACGCTCAACCGAAATATAGAATTGTATCAGCCAATTTTCTGTGTGTTTGTGTCGTCGGTTGGCCAGGTGTCTTTATGGACACCTCAGGCAAACACGCCATAACATCTTGACGCACAGCAACAGTCGATCCAATTTTGGAATAATTAATGCAAGAATCAAGATATCATCTTTTTCTGGTAATGCTCCAACCAGTAAGGTTTACTTGGAAATTTTGGCTCTTGTTGAGGCAGGAGCTTGCTGAGCGAGTGATGCTAACTAGGCTTCACTTGTACGGGAAATGGGTCAGAGGAGCCACCGGGCACCAGCTTGCCCTTAACCATGAAGACGACGCTGGATTTGCATGGGCTAGAGAGAGTGATGAACTTGAGAAGGTAGCTCTTGCCCTTATTGGAAACGAGCAGCGCGGCCGGCCGCCGTGAAGAGGAACAGGCCGCGTTCCATGCCTTGACCAGCGCCTCCGTGTTGTCGTGCTTCCCGTCTCCATGGGCGCCGTAGTTGTCAAGGATAGACACGTTCTGCTGAGTCTCGTTGGCCGAGCTAACATTAGTCATGGACCAGACGAGCTTAGTCGTAGTCAATGTCTACGTGTGGGGTTGCTTGTGAGTAAAGCCGCAACTCGGGCCGTGTCGAGCCGATCCGGCACGAGCCTGGCGTGCCTCGGGCCGGAGTTTGACCGTGCTGGCACGGCCCGCTGGGCGGAGGAAGCGCGGGGAGGAGTGCCGCCGGTCGTTGCACGCGGTGGAGGCGGACCAGATCGGGCAGTGGAGCGTGCGAGGCCGATTAGAGAGGAGCGAGGTAGGGCGGTGGCGGTAGGAGGAGGGCGCGCGGCGCACCGGTGGTGGAGAGGAGGGGAGGGCGGGGGTGGAGCTTGCGGTGGCGGCGAGAGGAGGGCGCACGGTGCACCGGTGGCGGCGGACCGGCCGGCGGAGAGAAGGGGAGGGCGGAGGCGGAGCTCGCGGTGGCATAGAGGGGGGGGGAGGGGAGGGCGGAGGCCGAGCTCGCGGTGGCGGCGCGCCCGAAGAGGAGGGAGGTGGGGCGGCGGGGGAACTTGGGGATGGGGGAGCGGGCGAGTGAGGGAGAGCGGGTGAAATAGGGATTTGAGGAAATTGAGGGGCGGGGAGGGCACGTGGTGGGGTGGGGGCCTGGCTGGGTAGGGGAATGGAGGGGCTTTAGGGGGGCTGGGGAAGGGAGGCCACGTGGTGTGTGAGGGGGGATGGCGGGAATGGGAGGCCAGGTGAGCTGTCTGGCAGGATAGGGGGCGGGCAAATAAATAATAGAAAAATGTTAGGAGAAGAAAAATAAAGAGGGATTGAAGAAAATAAAAAAACATGTGATATGTAGGATAGAGAAAAATATATAAATATAAATATAAATAATAGTAAACATATGTATATTTGACGGAAAAATTAAAATTTATTGTTATACAGTTATTGTCTTGTTAAAAAGCTTACACTCCAGGATGGAGTACCCCCTGTAAGGAAAAGAGTACAATAACCATCTGTGTATGCATACGTGGGTACTACTCAATATCGAGATTCTCAAGGTCCGCCATCTTCTTCATGATCTTTGGATCCTTGAGCTGATGTTGTTGTTGCGTCTCTACTTTGTCCTAGTCCGCTATCTTATGTGCGAGGGATGCCTTTCTTGTCTCGATTATCCTTCTTACTGTATTGAAAGTGGTTTCTGATGAGACAGTTGATACGGGAACCATAAGTATGTCCCGTGTAAAATGTGATAGCACGGGATATATCTTATGATGGTTCTTCCACCACATGAGTAGGTTGACATCTTGGCCTTCTGTAAGGTCAAACTCAGTTTCTGCATAAGGTGTGTCGAGGTAATGGTTGATCTCTACTCTAGGTTTCCATTGCGTCCTGCCAGATGATTGGGAAGATGATTCACTACAAGCTTTGCCTTTTAGTTTCTTCCACACAGCGGCAGTGCTCGAACTGATATTTCCTTATGGTGTTACGGATGCACTTGTTCTTGGTTGTGCTGTACTACCATATTTTTTAAATACAAATCAAAAACATCAAAAAGCTCATCATGAATGTGAGTGTAAGCATCAGAGTAATCTAAACCCAATGCTTCACCAATTGCCTCGTAAGCCCCATTTAGCCCTTCTAACTTTCTCCGGGGATCAAAAATAATATCATAACAATAGAGATGTGGAATAGCTGCAAAATATTTTAAAAACTTTTTCTCCGTTAATTCAATAATTGGTTTAAGGAGGCGATCATCCCTATTTTCTTTTATAGCTTCAGCCATTGTCCAAAGCCACTCAATGACTAAACAAGAAGTAGGATAATAAATAACCGAAAGAAACATGGTTGCGTTGCAAAATATTTTAAAAAAATTTCCTCCATTAATTTAATAATTGGTTTTAGGAGATGATCATCCCTATTTTCTTTTATAGCTTCAGTCATTGTCCAAAGCCACTCGATGACTAAACAAGAAGTAGAATAATAAATACCAGAAAGAATCGTGGTTGCGTTGTAAAATAATTTTAAAAATTCACGAAAACGACCAGCAACTTCCCAGTCTCCATCTGTAATTACCTGTGTACCTGCATTACAGTTCAAATAGAGGGATATAATATGCTCATACCCCTCGCACCACTCTAGCATGGTGTACGTGGGGTTCCACCTTAATTTCATGTCAACACTAAATTTCTTGCAATCTTATTGTTGGCTTTGTAGTAGTTGCAGTACGCTTTGTACCTTGTCAGTGATGACGTAATGATATAATAGCAGTACATATAGTATCCAAATTAGGTTTCATTACCTTCAAACCTGCTTGCACGATGTGATTAATGATGTGACATATGCATCTCTGGTGGATGACGTAACCTCCAGTGTAAGCTTGCAAGGAAGGTGTCATAATCTCCATAGCCGATGTGTTAACTGAGGCATTGTCAAGAGTGATAGAGAAAAATTATATTTCCTATTTTAAAATATCAAATAACCTCAACAATAAGTTCCGCAATGGCTTCTCCAGTGTGTGCCTCATCTATGGACGTAAAGCCTATGACACTAAGATAGGCAGACCTTTGATAGGAGGAAGTCCATATGTCAGGCGTTAAAGAGAAAGAAAAACTATATGTTCTATTTTTTGAAGATATCTTTAATCTAGCTTTGCAATATTTACAAGTGGCTTATGATACCTGACGGTCGTTTTCTATTTCTATGCTATGTTCCATATGCTGCCAGTTGCGTACTTCCACCCCTCATTGCTTGCACTGATGATCCAACGTTGGTCTCCGTTGACCCTAGTTCCCCTGAAAAATTTACAGCATCTTCAAAGCCACTAGTACCGTCCATATTCGTCTTCCATGTTGGGGGAGAGTACACGAGGATCAATCTTGTTGTCTCCCACAGAATTAGCAATAGGGTGCGGCGACGTCAACCGGCCATGCAAGGATCGGCTTCGTTGTGACATCATACGATGAATGGGAGGATGGCGTCGACGCGCCACCTCTGCCGCCTTCTCCTTTCCACGAGAGAACATGTGTGAAACTTGAGGCTTGAGAGGGAGAAGTTTATGTGATTCTTGTGTTGAGATTTGAGAAGATGTTATATAGACTTTGTCATGTCCCCTCTCTCTCTCTTTAAAAATGCAAAAAGTTTTAAACTTTTACCCAACCCCCCAAACTCCCTGGCTCCCTAACCTAAACAAAATCTCCATTTGCTCTCTTCCATTCTCGCTGAGCCACCCCCGCCGCCAGCCCCCTGCCCCTTCTTCCACCCCCACGGCCAGGTCCCCCCGCCCCCTTCTTCGATTCTTCCACCCCCATGACCAGGCTCCCCCTTCTTCCTTCCCCACGGCCACGGCCCCACCTCCCTCCTCTTCCTCCCATTGATAGGCCCCCACCCCCGCCTCTTCCTCTCGTCGCCAACCCCCCCATCCCTGCCACTTCCTCCCTCCGCCAGACCCCGCCCCCGCCTCTTCCTCCTCTCGCCGCCCACACACCCCCCGCCCCCGCCTCTTCCTCCCACCGCCGGCCCCCACCCCCGCCTCTTCCTCCCGCCGCCAGGCCCCCCACCCCCACCTCTTCCTACCTCGGCCCCCCGCCTTCCTCTTCCTCCCCTGCCGGCCGCAGCCATGCCCCCACCCCCACCTCTTCCTACCTCGGCCCCCCGCCTTCCTCTTCCTCCCCCGCCGGCCGCAGCCATGCCCCCACCCCCCCCCGCTGCCCCACCTCTTCCTCCCCCGCAGGTCGCAGCCATCCCCCCGGGGCCCCCGCCGCTAGGCCCCCCAGCCCCTGCCCCCAGCGGGCAGCGGTGCGCTAGCTGGGCCCCCCGTCTTCCTCCCGGAGCCGCCCACGTGCCCGCCTTGACGCAGTGCCCGCCGTGCCGTCCGTGCCCACCGTGCCGTGTCGGCACGAGCACGGCCCATTGCAGCGTGCCAGGCCGTGCTACCCATCGGTCGCCAAACGTCGGCATGGCCCGGCCCGGGCCTTCGTGCCGTGCCAGCTTAGCCCGCCCTGATGCCGTGCCGTGCGGGCCTCCGGGCTGTGCTAGCCGGGCTTAGGGCTGGCACGGAAAAGCTTGGCCTGAGTCGCGGCTTTACTTGTGAGGGAGAGGCTAGGCAGGAGTTAGGCAGTTGGATACGTGTTTTAATTGGAGTGCGCAGAGTTCCAAACGCATTGCATGACAATGCTTCGGTCTCCTGGTGTATATGGCCAGGAGATAAATGTGCGAGAATCGTATCATCACCACTTCTGCTACACTGTCTACGTACATCGATCATGAGATGGTAGTCACTACGTAGATTGACGCAATGACAGATGTGTCTACCTTTTCTGTTTGTTTAAGCTTCTAGGTGAACTAGTTGATACATGTAATTTCGTATAATATTGGAATAAATATGGTTTGAATTTAAGACTCGATAAACATACTATTAATAAAAATAGTTACTGCCTACATTGATCCCATGTCTAAGACTTGGAGGAGTCTATATGTGAGAAGAGATGTTGAAATATGAGGTTTTAAACTATGTATAGACAAGTATGACTAGTTCTTTCTGATTTTCTATACACCTTTCTGTACGCCCTACTGTACACCCTTTATACATGCCGTTAAACCTGTCAATTCCAATCCCCCCTCCCCTCCCCCCTCTAGTTTTTGGTATTGCAGGGATGCGGAACAACAGTTCCCGATTTTCGCCATTTTGCATTCTCGCATATGCTTTCCGTGTCACCCTTGCCATCATCCATTTTCAGATTGATGTTCTGCAAGGCAATGTCATGGTACATTCTTGCTACAATTTAGATTGATGGCATCCTTGGAAATAGTTGTTCCTCTAATGTTCTTGAAGACCACATTGCTGACCTCCACTGCCGATCCTTGTTTCTTACACGGCTTAGCTGAGTCGCAGTAGTTCTGGTCAATAATGATTGGGTTTTTAACATTGCACATGATCATGTTTTGGAATCTGATATCCTTCGCGTACCCCCTTCCTCCTTGCCATGTCTTGATCCGGGCTCCGTTTGTTGTACCATATAATTGTACCGAGTCAATGTTAATGCTAGAAACTTCGGCTCTGGAGTTGTCATCTCCTAAACTTCCAATGCTGATTCCATGCCCCGGCCCACACACAACTTTCATGACATGAAGATTGTGAGTTCCGTTCTCGATCGATATGCAGTCATCCCCTACAAAATCAAGAAAACATTGTTAATATTTAGTTTCATGTACGGTGACATTTCATACGAGTTCAATTTTCAAACTTGGAAAATTTACCGGTCTTGATGATGCAGTCTCTAACTTGTAGGTCTTTGCTCCGGGTGATGTGGATACCATCGGTGTTTGGGCTCGTACCGGGCGCCGTGATGGACAAGCTGGCCAATAACACGTCGATGCAATCCTCAACCGACATATGGATTTGTTGGCTGTTCACAATTTTTAGGTTATTCACCGTCAGATTTTTGCATAACCGGAATGTCAAACCGGTTGGAGCCTCCTTGCATGGCTGAAAACAACAAGACAACAAATGAACTATATTAGAACACGTTCCACCAATAATAAAAAATTAACCGCTTCTTAAGCTGAGCAAATTATTAAGCGCCAGCACTTACGAGAGCCTTGTTGATCTTGCACGAGTTCTTCCACCAGACTTCGCCGTTGCCGTTGATGGTGCCGCCGCCGGTGACGGTGAGGCCGCTGACGCCGTGGAGCACGATCCAGTGCCTCCTGTGGTTCTCGCTCCAGTCTGACCTGCTCCGAGAAGCAACGAGCCTGCCCTTCACCATGAAGACGACGCTGGATTTGCATGGGCCGGAGAGAGTGACGAACTTGAGCAGGTAGCTCTTGCCCTTGGGAACGAGCAGCACGGCCGGCCGCGAAGAGGAACACGCAGCGTTCCATGCCTTGGCCAGCGCCGGCGTGTCGTCGTGCTTCCCATCGCCGCGGGCGCCGTAGCTGTCGACGATGAACACGTTCTGCGGAGTCTCGTTGGCGGAGCTAGCATTTCTCAGGGTGGCTGCAGCCTGCAGCACGCGAGCAGCGGGCAGCAAGAGCAGCATCACGAGCAGGGGAGCCAACATGAACCACACGAGCTTACGCGCGGTCGCGCTCGACGCCATTCGATCAGCTACCACAAGTCTGAGCAGGATTGTTGTGCGTACGTGTCCTAGCTATAGCTTCTTGCTCGGTGTTTGATGGGAAAAGATGCATAGGAATGACGGATGGATGGAGAGGAAGGCATGTGGATTTTCGGGGTTGCTTGTGAAGGACATGATAGGCGAGAGTTAGGTCTCGTTAGATATGCATGTGTACTGGAATGTGCTGTGTGCGATATGCATGTGTTGTGGAGTGTGCAAAGCTGCAAGCGCATTGCATCACCATTGCTGGGCGTCCAAAAGACTGCGGATATAACAAGCAGATAAATGTGACAGAATCGCCGTTCCCTTCCCTTGCAGGTTTTGCACGACAGTTATCTCTCCAGGTATCCAACTCCATGCATGCCCATGCGTACGTGTTTCTTCTTCTTCCTCTTGCGTTGGCACTAGATCGAGACTTTAACTTGTGCATTTGCAGTGTTTAAACACTGGTATTAGGACAGTTTTGGTGCTTCATCATGTTCTGTATTTTAAATATCCATATAAATAAAAAACTGACATGAAGACTTAATTAAGAAGGAAAGAAAAGAGATATCGTACCTTAATCTTGATATAGCTCTTAACGCAAAATCCAAGACAAGTTATAATTTTTCTCTCACAAAACGTATTAAATGATAGTTTATTTAGATATAACATTAAAATATAAATCATTCAAAAAGTTATCTAAATACATATTTACTACATATTTTTTTTGATAATGGAAACTTTATTGACTCTTATTATCACACCATGATGATATAACTATAAGAGTTCATCTCCGACCTCTACATATCAAGGATGCACACGGCCAACGCAAATTCAGAGAAACAAAAAGAAAAAAGACATGGTTCATGACAAAAAGAATATAATCAGACAAAAAGCTAAGGTGGTGGAGTGCTGATCCTGAGCCTAGACTGTCATCCATGCTGGGTAAAACATGCCCTGACCACCTGCTCCAAATGCTTGCATGCCACTGTGACCATATCCCGAAATACCGGTTTCTAGAGCGCAGCCCAAGTACGAAGCCAATGGGTACATAAGTAAATAACCTGCAAAGAAGTAGATATTTGTCTCTTGTCAAAAACCATATCATTCCTACAACGCCATAACGAACAACAAATGGCGGCCGCTCCAACTAGACATATCGATTTCCAATTTTTAGGGATGCCACGAATCCAAGCACCAAACATATGAGTGTTACTACGTGGCTGATGAAGAGCAGTAGCTGCCTATATGATGGACCATACTGACCGGGCAAATCGGCATTTAAAAAAGAAATGTTTAATTGTCTCATCTTTGTGACAAAAACAACACTTTTGACTGTCATGCCAATTCCTCTTTGCTAAATAGTCCTTGGTCAAGAGGACCCCCCGGCGGAGATGCCAAAGAAAAATCTTGATCTTGAGAGGTAATTTTAATGCCCATAATCATCGATTAATATTAGAAACATCAGTGTGTACAAGGACGAGGTAAAGAGATCTAACCGAGAATTTTCCATTTCTGGTTAAACTCCAGCGAAACACATCTCATCCGTCTTGCAACGCAATGTTGGCCACACGAAGGAGCAAAGCATTCCATGCGGTCAATTTAGGTCCAATCAAATCCCTCCTGAAGGCAATATTTGGAGAGAAGGACCGCAGGACCTCAGCCACTGTATCCTGCTTGTTACGGGCAATGTTGTATAGGCATGGGTACTGATCCCGAAGTGGGGCATTACTTAGCCACAAATCATCCCAAAACCTGATTTGAGAGCCATCTTTAATGTTGAAAGTACCAAATCAATAAGGATGGCATTTGACTTTCATTAAGCCACTCCAAAAATGTGAATCCCCAGGCTTCCAACAAGCTTGCAAAAGCGGATTGGATCCTAAATATTTATTACGTAACAAAGTTTGTCAAATCCCATCATCGGTGAGTAACTCAAACAACCACTTACGAAGTAAAGAGATGTTTTGGACCTCAAGATCATTAATTCCTAAACCACCCTGATCTTTGGGACGACATAAAATATTCTATTTTAGGAGGCGGTACTTCCACTTTTGATCATCACTTTGCTAGTAAAATCACGAAAGTAATCAAGTCGACGAAAAACCCCTTACAGTATAACAAAGAAAGACATCATGTACATGGGTAGACTGCTCAAAACTGAATTAATCAGTACCAGCCGGCCCCCGGAGGACAAGTACTTGCCTTTCCAACTACTAAGCCATTTTTCAAAACGTTCTTCAACCTCTTTCCAGTCCGCATTCTGGAGCTTCCGATAGTGAATTGGGATGCCAAAGTAACAGAATGGAAATTGTCCTAACTTACAGCCGAACAAATCAGCATAGAGATCAGAGTCTGTCTGGACGGCCCCAAAACAAAACAATTCACTTTTATGGAAGTTTATTTTTCAACCAGAGAGTTGTTCAAACACACAGAGCAAAAGCTTCATATTATGAGCTTGTTCCATGTTGTGATCCATGAAGAGAATTATGTTATCGGCATATTGTAGAATGGATAAACCACCATTGATCAGATGAGGCACCACTCCACAAATTTGGCACCGCAACGATATTGAACAAAAGTGGTGATAACGGGTCCCCTTGCTGCAACCCCTTTTTGTCTGAAAGTAGGGACCGATAGCGTCATTGATTTTAATGGCTACACTACCTCCCGAAACAAAGGACTCGACCCAAGATATCCACTTGGGCGAGAAACCCTTCATCTGTAAAGTCTCTCTCTAGTGTCAAAAAAATGACATTTTGGACATAGTTTCAGTTAAACTTTTAAAATTTTGACTACTGATATTGTTTTAAATATTTAGATTAGGCACTTGAAAATCATATGCATAGATTTGTCTCGAAAAGTATTTTTATAATGAGAACTTCTCCGGTGCTTGGGAGGTACCACGAGGTACCAGTACCTCCTCATCTAATATAGGTACCTCTTCAAGATCTATCATTGATTAGAGTAGGGATATGATTGTAACTATAACCTTCAATCCTGCTGTCATTGTTGGGCTTCCTCATCGTAAAGCTTGTCGTCAAGAGCTACTCCTTGTCATGGCCGGAGAAGCGGCTGCCCCCACGGCCAGAGAAGTGGCTGCCTGGGCCGCCGGCTTGGACATGGAGCCTCTCGACGGTGACGACGACAAGCGACTCGTCCTGCCGGTACATGCCCTGCGATGCGGACGTGCAGTTGTAGAGGCAGAGGCTGAAGAGCAGGTGCGCACCGTGCGGCACCGTGACGAGTATGCTGCTCGGACGCGGGCCATGCGCTCGCCGGAGATGTACTGGACGTGGAACATTGTTTTTTCTTACAATGGAATCATTAATTGAGAATGTAGCTAGCCTTTTAGATCAATCTGCAGTCCTGATATCTCGTGTTGGTATGTCTAGCATTAGCTAGGCACAATCGAAAATTGTTTTCTTTCGAGTGCCACACAACAGAGAAGTTATGTTTGCAGCGAGTTCTATTGCTTGTTGCTCACCGATCGCAAACATCATTCCCTGATTCCTGGCAACCGATCGAGCCACGGAGGGTCATGACGTACCAGCGCAGCCATCGAGATGGTCAGACCGTGAGAGAAGGCAGAGAGAAAGGGAATGACGTGCCCCTCATGACATGGAGAAGTCATGAACTTTGCTGATGTAAAACGATGGATGGGGCAATGGGGGATATGCATGATTACCATTTTACCCTTGATGACTTGGTACCTCCACCTATTCACTCGAGATGGACTCAGCAGTACCAGAAGGTACCAAGTGTTAACAACCATCAGATCAGAATGGCTTGGACGGCCATAGTACTTTTCAAGGACAGTAGAATCTCCCTTTTATAATATCATAATTTGTTAGGCTCTATACATATATTATAATAGAAATTAGTGGTCAAAGTTGTCTTTTAAAGATCATTTTAATGTTTAAAACGTCAAATTTTTTAGACTGAAGGGAGTAACGTACTAACGTTGCCCTTTGCCATGCAATTAATCAGAGTCCGATCCACGATGCAATGATCACTACTAATGGACTACTTTTTTTAATTTATATCGGCACATATCACTTTCTCCGGTACACGAAAAGTGACCAATTAAGAACAAACATCGATTGACCGATGGACGAGTTCTATCTGCTCTCGGTTCAGCGGCTCATAATTGAAGCCCATGTACAATTACATTAGCCTGTAGTGACTACTACTCCATCAATTAAGAGTTGGTATTGCTAATCCAGGAAACAATAACTAATCACAATTAAGCACCTCAGAGCAACGGCGTGGGGTCCACATGCAAACTGCATTCTGAAACGTGACATACACTGCATCGATATATGCTTGCATGCATTCCACGTGTCCATAGGAAAATCAAAAGTACTAGATCTCCTATCTCATGCAACGTTTTGCTAAAGTATTGGTCCGGCAAGTCACCCTAATTTGACGAATCATATGGTCTAAAAAGATCGGTGGTCTAGTTGATGAGCTATTTATATTGGCTATATTAAGTTAGTACACATAAGGGCCATAATGAAGGATAAGGTAGAGATATCTCTACTTTTTCTCTTTAAAAAAAGTTAATTAGTGCTAGAAAGTAGGGCTGTTCTAGACTGCGTGTCTCGCCCTATTTTTTGGACTGGGGTCAGGGCCAATGTCGAGCACACATGCCCACTGTCCAGTACTCTATTCGAAGACTATAAATATTTTTTTAAAGTAATGGAAGACTCCCATCCTCCTCCTCCTCCTCCTCCCCCCTCCCGACTTCTACATCAAGTGAAAAAAGTAATAGTAGAATAAGTCTCAAAGACAAAATATGAAATAACATTAATATAAATTATAATCATTATTTATTTGAAAAATAGGGTTTTCAGGCTTCCTGCCGGCCGGAGTATGATATTGTCAAGTACTACAAGGGTAAAATGAAGAGTGAGCATAAGTGTTTGACCGAGAAGGTTTTTGTATACAAACTAGTGTAGAAAGACAAGTCGTGTCATAGCTAACTTTACAAAGTCAGAGGCGTTTCCAGTTAAATACGACGGCATGGACCTTCCTGAGATCCTTCCTATCTTCCCAACATCTTTGCCGGAATTTCCAGGGCACTATCTTGGTCTTCCTATGCATTTCAAACGCCTCAGAAAAGTGAACTATCAGCCGCTCATTGATAAGGTGAGAACGAGGTTCCCAAGGTGGAAGGGCAAAAATCGTTCACGTGTTGGTAGGGTCGTTTTTGCGAAATCTGTTCTCTCGGCTACGGCAACCTACAACCTGTTGGTCATCCCATTGCCAAAAAAGGTTTTAAGCAAAGCTGGATCGAATCTTGCGTAGCTTCATTTGGAAGGAGGAAGACCGCGACTTTGCTGGTTAGAAGGCCACTCTCTTGTCAACCGGAAGACGGTTTGCTGGCCTAGATCTCCGAGTGGCCTTATTTTGGACCTCGAAAGGTTTAGGCGTGCGCTCAAACTCAAATTGCCTTAGTTTCGATGGATCAATCCTCAGAGATCTTCGGCGGGGCCTCAGCTTCCCTGTGACAACAGGTGCATGACTCTCTTCCGTGCTACCACCAAGATCACACTCGGCAACGGCCAAACTAGTTTGTTCTTGTTGGATTGGAGGTGGATCGTCTCGCTAGGGTGCCCCCTAGCTATTTAAGATTTCCACCCGCAAGAAAAGAACGGTTGAAAAGGAGCTTGAAAATGCCAACTGGATCAGAACTGTTGCGAGGATGTCCAACCTGGCCCAACCATTAGAATTCATTGATTTGTGGACCTTGCTCTCCGCTATTAACCTCAAACCGAATCGTGTGGACTCGATAACTTGGCTTTGGAATGGAGTGTAGTTGGCAAGCTTTGCATACAAGATCCAATTCGCTGGAAGTCACTCTTAAGTTCTTGTCCGCCAAAATATGGAAAGCGGAGGCCGAGCCCAAATGTAGGCTCTTCTCTTTCTCCTGGCTGCTGCTACACAATCGAATTCTGGCGATTGACATGCTTGCTATGTGGGGGTGGCTGCAAAATCCAATTTGTCAGCTCTACTTGTGTGCCTTGGAGACAACCATCACCTGTGCAAACAGCGTCCTTTCACCACGGCTGTCTGGGATCTTGTGCACTTATGGTCCGGCAAGCTTCATGACTTTCCGCCGCAATCCTTCCCATCCATGGATGATTGGTAGAATGAAATGTTGCCGCAATCATCCTCTAAGGCAATGACGAGTGGTAGATTGGTATATGTGCTCTGAAATATTTGGAAGGAAAGAAACCGCGCATCTTCCACTGTGTGAAGCTCATGTTCTGTGAGGTGGACTCGATGGCTTCCGAGGATAGCACCCAGACTTCCAACGCGGCTAACCCGAGTGGTCCTAGTAGTTTATCACGTTGGGAGTAGTCTGACATGTGCGGTTCGTGGTTTTTGGGAAATGTTATAGCTGTATATATAGTATAACAGTTTTTTTTTCTTAATGAATAGACGATGCTCCCGACAGTTTTCTATACAGTCTTCTTGGAAAAAGGCAATGCAAAAAGTTTTATCGGTTTCATGCCCGGGTTTACACATCTCTGCCGGCATGGCCTCAACTTGCTCAAATCACGTATTCTTTTTAGATGATTGACGTAATAATGTACTTACCTTTTTAAAGGAAGTACTTATTTGGTTGCAGACATATGCATGAAACCATAGATTGCGTCACCCCTGCGGACTACCCTATGTTGAAGTATATGGATTGCGTCACTGATGTGGCGTGTTAGCTTATGGATAAAATGTGCATGTAAAGCGAAGTCCAGAATTAATCCCAAGCTTCAATTTTTCCAAACACACATGAGACAGGCAGTATCTTAACTGTAGAGAGAGGGGCAGAGAGCACATGAGAATTGTAACTCCATTGCACAGATGAGTGCTGATGACTAATCCATGCGTTCATTTGACCCAGCTAATTATTGTATCAACTGACACATTATACACTGCAGACTTGATGCAAATGACACGGAACAATTTGCAGTATCTTCACCAAAAGACTAAATTATACTCTCCGCTAGATTGCTAGATCATATACATATCTGACTCGTGCACAACGTTCTACAATTATGGGCTTAGCCTAGCAAATGTAACTACGTAATTGCATCAACCAATTTTCTCTGTGTTTGTATCGTCTGTCGGCCAGATGACCGTCTCCATGAGCCGCTCTCGCATCAGCTCTAGGTTCTCGTCAGATATCTTCTCGTACATCTTCGCATGGTCACATTTCTGAAAGCAGAAGCAAAAATGTCACTCTAGAACTTAGCTGATCTCAGCAGACTCTTAATACCCCCAATATATAGAATGCCAAATTAATTACCTTGATCCATTTCCCGTACAAATGAAGCCTAGTTAGCATCACTCTCTCTGCAAGCTCCTGCCTCTCCTGCAAGTGAGGAGAGCAGAGCAAAAGAAAACATGCATGTAAGCTTTGCAGGTTAATTGCAGCAGTGCTAGACCAAGATGCTATCTTGATTGTTTCATCAATCAATTTGTGGATTTGTTTACCTTTCCAAGAGCACGGAGGAACAGCTTGCCATCGGTAGGCTTGTTTACAGCAACAAAGCTGTCAGCGAAGCGAGAAAAGAATTATACAAATTTCATAAAAGTTTTAATTTTTCTAGAATTACATATGTACAGAAGAGAGAGAGAGAGAGAGAGAGAGAGAGAGAGAGAGAGAGAGAGAGAGAGGAGATGGGACGATGGATAGCTTACTTGTAGAACCAGCGGTAGCTGGGTGGGTTCATTTCGTAGAGCTGCGTAAGCACGGTCCTCACGGCTTTGTACGTGAAGTAATTCATCAGTTGCTGCACAAACATGAACAGAAAATCAATGCTCTTCATTCACCTCAGTCAAGAAAGAAGATAATAATAATAATAATAATAATAATAATAATAATAATAATAATAATAATAATAACAATAATAAACAAGTATTGATTATGTCCTTGTAAAAAATTCCCCAGAAACAGCAGCAGATCCTTATTTTTTTTCTGCATGCTTCTTTCCAGTTTTCACAAGTACATGAGTAAACAGGTTGAAGGTTTCGTCAACAAAAAAAAAGTAACAGGTTGAAGGATTCCAAGGAGCAAGGGGAGGAAGACGAGATGAGCTCAATTACCAAGTCGACATCCCCAAATCCTTCTTCGTACTGACCCCCGAGGTTGCTGACGATGGCGAGGCCCCTCCGGCTCCTGCCGCGGCACTGCCTGAGCCTGACCGAGCACGCAGCCGACCGGCGAGGCCTCCTCCTCCAGTCCCCAGCGAACAGGCTCGTGCTGCCTCCCATCCCTGACCCCGAGACGGCCCTCACGCGCCTCTTTCCTCCCTCCGCCCTCACGTCGACGGTGGTGACCGCGCCCACCGCCGGCATCACCCCAACTCCGGCCATGCTCACTCCTCTCCAAGGCAACCGAAATGGAAGAACAGCACAGCAGGTAGTGATTTCCTGATCGAGCTCAGTTTCAGCTTCTCCCTGGCTGTGTCAATACGGTATATAACTCCAAGTGGGCAGGAGGAGGAAGAAGAGGTGGTGTTGAACTGCTGCTTCTCCTCCCTTTCTCTCCTCCTCCTCCTCGTCCTCGTCCTCGTCGTCGTGGCTGGCCGCTGGCCTGGCTGCAACTCTCACCAACCAAATTTTGTGAGGCCCAGGGCGCATGCGGTTTTCGGCTCAGCAGCAGGCCGGGAAAAAAAAGAATCGCGCTCGCACACGGTGCCTGACACGCGGCCGCGAGCAGTTGGACGCGAGAAGATTCTTGAACGCGTGCCGGAGGAATTAACGGAGAAATTCACGAGCGGACCCATACGTCATTGGCTAGCTAGGTGTGGATTGTTTCCGGCAGGTTTGGTGAATCTGAGACAAAGAAAAAAGTTGGGGACGGCAACTTGTGAGATTCAGAACGGCGCCACGGCAGGTCGCTGCATGCTGGTCTCGGTTCCCGTCCATGTACACCTTGTACTTCTCCCAACATGCTTCCCAAGTCGTCTCGATCTTCTCCTGCTACTGTTGCACGGTACTCAAGGGGCAACGACTCTTGTACAGTTGCACGGTTCCTTGCAGGAACATGCAAGCACCAAAGCCTGGCGTTTCAGGTCAAGATTTGCATGCCGTGGCGCCCGGCATCAGCACGTAATCCCGTGTTCCAACGAGAAGAAGGAACCGGCATGTAGATCAAGCGGGAGGCGCGTGGGAGAATCGTTCACGCTGCGTTTTTCTTGTCATCAACTGCAGAAAGTCGGCAGTGCCCAACAGAAGGAAGGAATGCCTTTTAAAACTTTAGATTGATAAGCAAGAGCAGAGCCCAGCAAATGTGAGCAAGCACATGATCCAGTTTTTAGACTATGGACAGGTCAGCATGGGGTGACGCAGTTCTATTGTTCCATGCATGCATATGTCTCCAACCAAATTAGTAGTCCTCTCCATGCCTGCTTTCTACATAGAGAAAACCAAATTAGTAGCTAGTACATCACTGCACCGCTACTCTTTTTTTACATTGTGCATGTCGAATATTTATTCGAAACTGTATAACACAATAGACTTTTTTGGTATGAGTGTTGACAAAATTTCAGAATATTTATGACCATTTGCACTACTGTTTCTATATCGAGGGCTTTTTTTTTGCGATGACTATATTGACAGCATGGTATCTATCTATAATATATTAAAAACAGAATACAATAGAAAAAATAGAGATATGCTAGAAATTCTCACAAAAAAGCAAAACATCCGATCGTTAATATGGTGGACCATTTTATTATTAGTGGACTACAACCGATAGATCTTCATAATTGTACCTAAACAGATCACAACCGATAAATCTTCATAACTGCACCTAAACAGATTATAGCCGATAAATCTACATAATTGTACCTAAACAGATCACAACCGATAAATCTTCATAACTGCACCTAAATAGATTACAGCCGATAGATCTACATAACTGTACCTAAACAGATCACAACCGATAATTCTTCATAACTACACCTAAACATATCACAGTCGATAGATCTTCATAAACTGTACCTAAACAGATCACATCCGATAGATCTTCATAACTATACGTAAACAGATCACAATCGATAGATCATCATAATTGTACATAAACAGATTGCATCTGATAGATCATCATAACTGTACCTAAATCTCGCGATCTGAATTCTTATTTTCGTAATAATCTAATATTATGGGTATGGATAAAAAAATAAAAAAAATTAAAAATATTTTCCGCGTAATTACGTGGGACACCGTGCTAGTTATCTAAAAAGTGCTATCACTGTATGCTCCTATTTGAGTATAAAAGTTATTGAAGAAATCAACAGACCCCAGCCAACTCGGTCTGATCCTTTCGGATTTGCATCTCCTGATCCACGCAAATGTCATGCACGGAAACCGCATGCACAACAGTAGCAGCAGCCAGGACTTCAGCATCGTTATTTTCTTCTTTGAACTTGACGTAACGTGGCACTTAGATATCTCTTACTTTTAAACTTGACGGAGCGGCAGGTACGGTAAGGGGTAGACGCGACCGTATCATATATAGCAATGTTAGCATGTAGCACGTTTCAGTAGCTAGCTTGCAATTCGCGTGCTCACGTCACATACGCCATTTCTCATGAGGTGATGAGTTAGTGTGTTCCTGGATTGATTTAGGTGATCAACTCGTAATTGATGGAGCAGCAGTACAGGTTACTTATACATCGATCGGGCTCGGTAAATTACCTGGAAAAAGGAACACTACTACAGAACTTAACCGTCTGTGCTAATCGATTAGTACAGACGGTTCAGGTCATCCGCGTCGTCCATCCAACCACTGGAATTAAATCGTACAATATGCTTCCAGCGGGATTCGATCTCGCAACCTCGTGTTGTCCAAGCAAAGAGAATTACCCTAACTAAACTAGATTGAGCATGCGATACAGACATGACGGCTTTCCTCTTAACTAATCCCTACGACTAAGCGGGACGCTTCTAGTACAGACGGTTCCAAGCTGTAGCTCCGAATGCTAGTTTTAGTAAAACAGCTATAACTTTCTCATACGAAGTTCGTTTTGGGTCCACGACCACTCAAATTAAAGCTAACGATGAGGCGCATACGATAAATATACACGTGTTTACACCTGTACTCGTCTTGACCTTCAAAATTCCCCTTCTAAGTGGGACTTTTTGGCTCTAGAAGTTTTTCGCTAACTTTTTCGGATCTTGCGGAGGGCATATCTCCTTCATCCGGACTCTGGTTTGGGTGACTTGCTTTCCATCTTGATCCCAACTTCTGCCAAGCACTTTTCTCGAGGTATCGTTTTCAAAATCTTCGATTTCGGGCCAGGATTTCCACTAGTCGTTTCGTCGACTTTCTCGGAATTGGCTCAAACTTTCTGGAGACGTAGAGTTTGGCTTCCTGCTCACAGCCGTGAAAACTGTTCGACAATCGGAGCTGTCAAACTCCCTCCCCGACGCTGCCACTTTCCTGCCGCGGCAAGAAAAGCTACAATTTTTGCGTATCAACCAGCATTGCTTCATCTATTTGTACAGACGGTTCCAAACTTAGAACCGTCTGTACTGTTCGATTTGTACAGACGGTTCCAAATTTAGAATCGTCTGTATTGTTTACAGATTTGTACAGACGGTTCTGTATAGTACAGACAGTTCTAACCGTCTGTACTGTTTACAGATTTGTGCAGACGATTTCAAACTTAGAACCGTCTGTATTGTTCGATTTGTACAAACGGTTCCAATTTGGATATGTCTGTGCTATTTGTACAGATGGTTCCAAACCGTCTATACTGTAGCGTCCCCTTTGTTGGGAACCGTTCGTACTCATTTTCTCAGATGGTTTTCTTTTGGAACCATCTGTGATACTATTTGTATAGATGGCTTCAAAAAATCGTCTGTACAGATCGTCCCGTTAAATAAATTCTGTAGTAGTGGAAGAAGAAAATCGATCGGCTTCAATTAGTAGCCGCGCGTTGTCGCGCCCTAGAGCAGAACCCGTCCGTCGCTTAATCATAGCTTCGTCACAGTACGTGCACGCGATGTGTCAACCTCCAAGTTCGTCAGCCTCCGGCTGCTGATCGCACGAACAGCCCCATGGTGCGTGCGTGTGCGTACGGCGGCACGGCGCTGCGGCTAATTAACGCCGAATCCGTTAATTAATCGACTACTTTTCGTGTTCTGGAAGAACTGATCGGTCGGTACGTGCCCATAGAAATTAAACAAGATGCATGCAATGGTTAGTGATCGTTCCGTGCTCTGATTAATCGCCAAGGCTAATTAGGTACGTGCCATCGATCTCAGGATCGATGTACACAGCGTAGCAGTAGTAGTGTTGCGTACGTACCAACGGAACAGAGGTCTTTAGGGGGCTAGAAGAAACACGTACGTACTCGGCACTCGTGGGCATGGAGTTGGATACCTGGAGAGATTTCCATCGTGTAAAACCTGCAACTGCAAGGGAAACGAAGGATTCTGGCACATTTATTTGGGTACGCAGCATGGTGATGCAATGCGTTAATTTAATTGCAGCTTTGCACACTCCAGAACACATGCATATCGCACACAGTACACTCCAGATCACATGCGTATCTAACGAAACCTAACTCTCGCCAAGCTTCTGTCTCACAAGCAACCCCTCCCCGGCCAAAATCCAGATGCCCTCATTCCCTGCCCAGCACCTATAAATACGCCTCGCGAGCGCCCCTTCGTCTCCATCGGTCGATCACTTCTACGCATCTTCTACGACCAATTAAACACCAGGCAGCAAACAGAACTAGGCTAGGACACGTACAAACAATCCTGCTCAGACTTGTGGTAGCTGATCATAAGCTCTGCAGATGGCGTCGAGCGCGACCTCGAGTAAGCTCGTGTGGTTCATGTCGGCTCCCCTGCTCGTGATGCTGCTCTTGCTGTCCGGTGCACGCGTGCCGCAGGCTGCAGCCATCGTGAGCAATGCCAGCTCGGCATCCGAGACTCAGCAGAATGTGTTCGTCCTCGACAACTACGGCGCCCATGGCGACGGGAAGCACGACGACACGCCGGCGCTGGCCAAGGCATGGAACGCGGCGTGCTCCTCTTCGCGGCCGGCCGTGCTGCTCGTTCCCATGGGCAAGAGCTACATGCTAAAGTTCGTCACTCTTTCTGGCCCATGCAAATCCAGCGTCGTCTTCATGGTGAAGGGCGCACTCGTGGCTTCACGGAGCAGGTCGGACTGGAGCGAGAACAACAGGAGGCACTGGATCGTGCTGTCTGGTGTCAGCGGCCTCACCGTCACCGGGGGCGGCACCATCAACGGCAACGGCGACGTCTGGTGGAAGAACTCGTGCAAGATCAACAAGGCTCTTGTAAGTGCTGGCGCTTAATGATTTGCTCAGCTTAAGAAATGGTTAATTATTTTTTATTATTTTGGTGGAACGTGTTCTAATCTAATTCAATTTTTGCCTTTTTTTTTCAGCCATGCAAGGAGGCTCCAACGGGTTTGACATTTCACTCATGCGAAAACCTGAGGGTGGAAAACATAAAAATTTTGAACAGCCAACAAATCCATATGTCGGTTGAGGATTGCAGTGCTGTGCAATTGTCCCGTCTGTCAATCACGGCACCTGGGACGAGTCCAAACACCGATGGCATCCACATCACCCGCAGCAAAGATGTACAAGTTAGAGACTGCATGATCAAGACTGGTAAGATTTACTAAGTCCAAAAGTCGAACTCGTATGAAATGTTGTCGTATATGAATGTTTATTAACCTTAACTAATTTTTTGCAGGGGATGACTGCATGTCGATTGAGAATGGAACTCACAATCTCCATGTCACTAGAGTTATGTGTGGGCCAGGGCATGGAATCAGCATTGGGAGCTTGGGAGATGACAACTCTAGAGCCGAAGTCTCTGGTATTAATATTGACACGGTACAATTATATGGCACGACAAACGGAGCTCGGATCAAGACATGGCAGGGAGGAAGTGGGTATGCGAAGGATATCATATTCCAAAACATGATCATGAACAATGTGCAAAATCCTATTATCATTGACCAGAACTACTGCGACTCGGCTAAGCCATGCAAGAAATATGGATCAGCAGTGGAGGTCAGCAATGTGGTTTTCAAAAATATTAGAGGGACAACCACTTCAAAGGATGCCATTAAGCTGAGCTGTAGCAAGAATGCCCCATGTTCTGACATTGCGTTGGAGAACATCTATCTAAAAATGCAAGATGGCAAAGGTGCCACACAAAGCACCTGCCAGAACGCAAAATGGCGAAAATCAGGAACTGTTGTTCCGCAGCCATGCAATGCTAAAAACTAAGGGGGTAGTTGGAATTAAGTAGTTTTTTACATGTATAAAGCCTGTACAGAAATTTAGAAAGAACGAGCCATACTATATAGGAGTGCAATTTTTCTCTCATAGTAGTGTGTTTACATAATATCTATGTCGTACGAAGTGCTTCAAGATACGTGTATGACACTTTAACTGTCATTTTGTGTTTACATCCTTTCATTTTCATGATTTTAATTATCTATTCTTGATTATTTGAGAGAGAGAGAGAGAAGAGAATATACTTGTGTGCCTCATTTGTTCATGATTTTTGTACATGAACAAAAGAAATCATGGACACAATATTTTTTCATAAACATGAAAAAATTTGGTTCATGAACGTGGAATGGATGGAGAGAATGGAGAACTTGAGAAGGAGAAGGGGATTAATTGGGGTCTTTTATAAAAGAGAATGGTTGCATAATAAAGAATGGATAAAGTTAGATTTTTTTATTTACAAAAATTAGCATGAATCTTAAAAGAAATGAAATTCCACTCATAGTCGGTGTCCACGTACTATGGTGCAAATAGTACGTGGATGATGAACTAGGAGTGGAATTCCGTTTCTCCCATATATAGTTTCTTTTAGGGTTTCTACCAGAATATACAATGGATGCCTACCGACAGGGACGGATCCAACAGCTAAGGGGGTGTTTGGTTGGGCTTTTTACCAGCTTTTCACTGGAAAAAGCTGCAGCCCAACCAAACGGCCAGCTTTTCAGTAACTTTTGTAAACGGTAGCTGTGGGCTTTGCAGTGCAAATTCAGCTGTTTGGAAAAGCTGCCTTCTGCCAGCTTTTTGTAATGTGTTGAAGCTTCAGTGCTTATTTTCCAAAATGTTATAGATGGTTTGGATCAACCAAAAGCCATATGTTCACTTTCCCACAGTCACAACAGTTTTTTCAGACAGCCAGCCAACAGCAGCTTTGTCAACAGTCACAGCCCAACCAAATAGGCCATAAGTACACATCAAGCTGGGACGACAGTTTTTGGGCCAAATGCTTTATACTTCTGAATTTTTGGTAGGTAACTAAATAGATTTTCTTGGGCTTTTGGTCCTAGGCCCAGCAATTTATGGATCCACCCCTGCCTATCGGTGTAACTATGAAATTGTTTCAATTTATATTCTTGTAAGTTCTTATAGAAAGGAATAATACTTGATACTTCAATCGATTTGTTATTCTTCTCCATGGAGTGCAAAAACCCTTTATATGAATTTGTGCTTTTATTTTATATTTAGTGTAAACACTCTCTTGTGTAATCATATATAAATGAGATCTCGGATGACCCACATCTAATAAAGTGTTTTTTCCTCATCTCATTCAGCATATAGGACCATTAAAATGGTTTAAATCAAAAATCTCACAAATTTGACCAAGAATCAACTTAAAAATATTTGTGTAACTAAAATTATCAAAATTTCACTCTAATAATTTCTATAAGCCCGCAAAATCTAAGAGAAGCCCTATAAAAATTTCAAGTAATTTTATATTAGTTTCCATATTTAAATAAAGTATTTTCAAACTACTTCAAAATTGGCAGAACTCTAATATTTTAATAAAGGGAATTTCCCTTTGCTAAAAATTTGTGAAATTTTATGTATGTGGCTTAATTATCTTACTTAACCTAAATATAAACTTTTTAAAAATATTCGAGAGTTATGTCACCTACCTACAGTTCAAACATAAGTTGAAAAAATTTGCAATTGTATTTAAATGACATTAAAAATTTACTTAGTTTAATTTGGGAAAACTCATATAGGTCTACTCTAAAAACCCTCTATGAATATTTCCAAATTTAAAATGTGAGGTTTGAATCATCTACTACTTCAAATCCTAAAACAGAATATAAATAAAAATGAAAGAAAAAGAGAAAACACTGTTACCTACTAGGCCAGCCTCCCCGCCCAACTCGCCTTACGTGCTGGGTATTATAATTGACTCAATACAATTATATTATATGGCACAACCAATGGAGCCTAGATCAAGACATGGAAAGGAGGAAACGGGTACACAAAGGATATCATATTTTAGAACATGATCATGGACAACGTGCAAAACCCAATTAAGCCATGCAAGAACTACTGTGACTCGGCAAAGCCATACAAGAAACAGGTAGGGAGATCAGCGGTGGAGGTTGGCAATGTGGTTTTCAAGAATATTAGAGGGACAACCACTTCCAAGGATTTGCAAAACATTGATCTGGAAACGTAGGGTGGCAAGGGTGACATAGAAAGCACTTGCTAGAATGCAAAATGCAAAATGACGGAAATTGGGACCTGTTATTCCCTTCAAGGCCAAAATCTAAGGAGTGTAATTGGAATTGACTAGTTTTTTAACGAGCCATACTTGTGCATACAAAGTTCAAACCCTCTTAGGCCTTGTTGGGTTTAAAGGGAACTAATCCCCCAGTGGTACTAATCCCCTAGGGGATTGGGTTGATCCCTGATTGTCACCCAATCCCCTGAATACCCATCCAGACCAAATCCCCGTCTAGATTTCATTTGGTTCTCCCAGACCCAATTCTGAGATGCAAATGGCATAGAGCAGCACATTTGACATAGCATCAGATCAACATGCATAATGCTAGCTAAAATTGTACAAAATGGCCTGCGCCATAATAACAGGATGGACATAAGAATGCAACACTAATATGCAAAACAAACGACATGACAACTCAAGCAAGAGAAGCATAGATTGCACCGGCATAAACAGGTAAATAAACATCTCGCAAACGATACGGAAAACCTTCTCCATGTCATGATGATACTTGGCCCGACCGTCAAAGCTCCAAAACCCCACGGTAGCCTTGTCCGCTGCCGGCGTCGGGGCCGGGGTTCAGCAAGAGGAGAGGGAGGGGAGGATTCAGGGCAAGAAAGAGGAGAGAACTTACCGGAGAGAAGGTGGCCGTCGTCACCGTCGTCGGATGCGTCGCCAACAGCATCGCGTCTACGCTCGTCGACGTTTCTTCCGCTGCCACTCGTTCGCCTCGGTCAAAGTGGTAGGGTTTCTTGCGCCTCGTGTGGTTTCGTTCCACTGGTCAGAGGCGATTATTTTGCTCCCCCCCCTCCGTGGATCGGAGCGGATTGGAATGGTTTGGACCGAGAATTTCCCCGCCCCGGCCCAAACCAAACACGCAAATTGGAATCCACGGGGAACAGTCTCCGGCCGGGACGGACCACGTGGATCGGGCCGCGATCCCGGGCGATCCCGCCCAAACCAAACAAGGCCTTAGGTGTTTGGGTTAACCGGATAAATGCCACTGCAACTATGCCAATTCAGAGATATGCCACTACAAGTTGCTAATTGGAAAAGTGTCACTACAACTTTGCAGTACCCCTCTAGATGCCATTATGTAAAATTTTATACCAAAAATACCCTTATCTTCTTCTTTGCTCTCCTCTTTCCCTCCCCTCACCTCCCTCTTTCCTCAACCACGGCACAACGGTTCCCCGGTACCTCCTATTTCCTCAACCATGGTGCAACGGCTCCCCGATGCTGATCCCCGGAGGAGAACAATCGCTCTTCCCGTCTCCTCCCCTACCAATGCCTCTCCTTGTCACCGTCCCGACAAGGTCCCCATGGATTCGAGCTTCCTACCACCGCCCGAGCTTGGGATCCCTGTCACAAGTTCGTCCAGAGATCGGGATCCCCATTACAGGCCATGCGAGCTCACCTGATGACCCCATCTCCTCTAGATCTAGCGGTACCATCTCTCTAGAGTCCACCGTGGCCCCCATCTCCTCCAGATCCGACGGTGGGAGGTTGAGGCCGTCGTCGAGATGGAGGTTGCTGCTGGACTTTGTGGTAGCCATGGAGGACAGATGAGGCTGGCTAGATCGTTGCGCTCGAAACACTGGAGGGGACCGAGCCATGGGGGTACGATGGGAAGCGGGAGGGGCAGAGGAACAAGGCTGCCATGGGGAGCTGTAGTGGCTGGGGGCGGCAGGAGAGGTAGGGAGGAGGAGCAAGGCGACGGTGAAGGAGGTCGCCAGTGAGTGGCGTTGGAGTGGTCATGGTTGAGAAAAGAGGTCAGTGGAGGAAGGAGAGCAAGGAAAAAAGACAAAGGGCATTTTGGTCTAATTTTTTTGCATGATGGCAATGTCATTTTTCTAAAGAGCAAAATTGTAATGACATTTCCATGAATTGGCACAGTTGTAGTGGCATTTATCCAATTAACCCTAGGTGTTTCTGCCAGGAACCTGCAATGCAATGTGCGCCTAGCAGTGTAGTTGTCAAATTGTTTCAAGTTACATTCTTGTAATATGTATACTCTTTTTACAAAGCAACATTAGTTGGTACCTGAAAGTTAATGTTGATTTGATATTCCAAAATGAGGCTGGAGTGAATTTACTAAATCAACTTATCCTTCTCCATAAATTCAAAACTCCTTGATACGCGAGCAATTTTTAGCAAAACAACAGTGCTAACTTATCAACAGACGAACACCAAGGTGCTACATATTAGTAATAAGTTCTGACAGTGCTAAATTGTCAACAGGCGAACACCAAGGTAGTACTACATATTAATACTAAGTAACCTTCTGACAACCAAGAATATCTGGTAAACTACAAATAGAGTCACCCGCTAATATCTTACAACAGAATGGATGGCAATTCTGTTCCTAATATCTTCCACTCTCCTAGCAGTTGATGCCACACTTTTGAATATCTGGGCCAGTGACCCGGGTGGTGAATGGATCAATTCGAACCCACAGCAAGGAGAAGATAGATGCGAGAAGGATAGCCCAGACGACAACAATGGTCGGCGTGCGGTTCTGCCGGCCCATGAGCCCCTTGAGGAACGGATACAAGTGGACAATCACCCAGAAGGCGAAGAAGAGCTTCCCAAACAGTGGCCCCCATGACTGGTAACCGCTGTTGATTGCGTAGGAGATACCAGCAACAACACCGACCAGGTTGATGATCAAAATAGTTGTTGGTGGGATCAGAAGAGTTGTCCACTTGAACATGTAGAGCTCAGCAAAATCATTATCTTCATCAGAGGCCTTTGAAGTGACAGTAAAGCTGGTGTCGATACCAGCAAGTACCTTCAGGAGACCCTGGAAGACAGCAAATAGATGTGCAGAAATACCTCCAATAACCCAGAACTGTTCATTCCTCCACCACTCGTCGATGCCAACACCACTCCATCTCATCTCAAGTATACCAGTGGCAAAGATTGAAAGAAAGAGAGATATAAACCAAATACTCGCAATGTTGCTAATCTGCATTCAAATGTATAGTCAGTCAGTATAAGTTCCTTCACAATTTTGTCCACAAAAGAGCAAAGCTGAGCTGTGTTTTACCTGTGGGATGATGAACTTCCCAGTGAGAAGGCAAACAGCAGGCAATATGCAGTACATGAGGAGTGGGATCGATGTGAGTGGATAAATAGTTGTGTTGATGTAAGCAAATCTCTCCAGGAACTTAAGACGTCCGCCATAGCCATACCATATGGGACAATGTCTACTAAAAAGAATTTCCACAGAACCAAGAGCCCACCGAAGCACTTGGTTCAGACGGTCTGAAAGGTTAATAGGAGCAGACCCCTTGAAAGCTGGTCGCTTAGGCATGCAGTATATTGACCGCCAGCCTCGTGCATGCATCTTGAACCCAGTGAGAATATCTTCTGTAACAGAACCATATATCCACCCAATCTGCAGACCACAACAGCACCATTACAGATATACAGTGAAGCAAAAAATTTGTTTCAAGTCAAAAATAAATAGATCATTCGCAAGTTACAACAGTGGCAACAGAGCACAGATACGAATTTAGTTCAAGTTGCTTCACAAGAGCTCACAAATCAACTCTTTGTTTATGTAAACCAGAACGAAAATACTCAACTGCATCCTCCATTTTGTAGAAGAAAGACCAGTTGATGTATGAACAATGCTGGTATAATTGAATGTATAACTTAGTTACCTCACTTCCCCAATCACTTTTGTCCTCATAACCACAGCTGATGACATGGATTGCTTCTTTCAGAAGAGACTCTGGAGTTGCAGATTGCGGAACACCACCATATTCCATCAAAGTGGAGGCTACAAAAACACTGGATTGGCCAAATCTCTTCTCCAGGCTCATTTGAGACATAAGAAGTGATTTCTCATCATCAAATCCAGAACCTATCATAAGAATACCAGTCAGGTAAAATAATAAATGTAGTTCTAGCTACTCCCAGTCCAAGAAATTTGCTATATTGACAACAGAGAAAACAAATTAACGAACAGAGCAATGGTTGTTATATATCTCAAAGGTACCTTCAACCCCTTCCTCTATATCTTCAAGATTAAATACTGGCACAGAACTGTCTGCATGCTTGTGTGACTTCTTATTTTCTAAGCTTTTTTTCGATTTTGAAGTCTTCTTTCTTCCCCCACAAAGCGAAGAGAAGAAACCAGTCTTCTTCTTCTTAATTGGAGGTTCATAACCATATAGAGCTGTTCTGTTGAAAACACAACCAGTTCCCACATAAACTGGTCCTTGAATTCCATCGAGACCTCTCAAGTTAATCTGTAGCAAACAGATGCAGATAAGTTACTGATCATAGTCAATCCGATCTTCAAAATTAGTTCATCCAATAACAATATTAACAACAGTGATTCATCAAAAGTTCAACACTACTTAATGCTAGTGAAAATATGAAAGTGATATACACAAGAATCTTAAATGATATTGCTAGCTTACATCGAAAAACACAGTGTTCCTGTTTGCATATCGATCATTTGTATCAATACCATCAAACCTCTGAGGGAATTGGACGTAACAGACATTCCTTCCTAGATTAGGATCCATAAGAAAGCACATAGCCTCCCGTAGAGCCTTGCTATTGTTGATGTAGTGATCACAATCAAGATTCAACAAGTACTGCCCATTAGTAAGGACAGCTGATACTCGAACCTGCAGAAAGCATTCAACTTCCATTACATCCAAGTAATCGAAGTATACAAGATACTTTCAAGTTCAGTAACATGTAACTACTCACAAGTGCATTCATGGCACCAGCCTTCTTGTGGTGTTGGAATCCAGGACGTTTCTCACGAGACACATAAACCAAACGAGGAAGCTCATTACCGTCACTATCAAGGCCTCCACTATGACCAAGGAAAACCTGAGCATGATCAGAAATTTGAGTTAAAAAATTGCTAGAGTAATAACCGTCTGTGCTGGGCATATCTAGCTGTTAATCATGTAGTCTTTGCTAAATGATGAACTTGACCTGAATCATTCCAGGATGGTCCCTGGTATTGTTTCCAGGCCAAGGTGTGCCATCTTGCATTATCCATCCTTCCTCGGGAACTTTCTCAGCCTTGGCTACAAGGCTATTAATGCGAACCTTGAATTCTTCATATTCTCTCTGTGGAGTTTAGTTTTGCAACAGACATTAATGTCGTAAAACAGCAACCGGAACAACCAAAAAGTACACGCTTATAAAACAAATTCTACCTTCATGGCCCGACGATCTTTAACAAATGAAGTTTGAACTTTGTCTTTCAAGTAATCAATTTTCTGAGCGAAGTACCACTCCGGGGCTCTGGGTTCTATGCTATACTTTTTACAGAACGGTACCCATTTTCTAGCAAACTCTGAAGTCTCGGCGAGTGCATCAAAGGTCAGCATCGCAGCTCCATCATCAGATACATAGCAAGATACCTTGTCAACAGGGTAGTCCACAGCAAGGATGGAAAGCACAGTATTTGCAGTGACAAGAGGAGGCTCCTTCATAGGATCCACAGTGCTGACAAAAATGTCAACAGCAGCCAACTGAGACAGTTCACCTTCCCGGTCATACCTGATAGTGCAAGTGACATGGTGACACTGTCAGTACTATCACAAGAGAAACTTTTTATTGGCACTAAATATTGTACATCACCTTAAAGCCAGCCTATCAAGGTAAGTTTCACGATTTATTGGAGACCACTTCGGGAACTGATCCAAAATCCAGGAAAAAGCAAACCAAATCTCACATATAACAGACAGCAACCAAAGTGGATATGCATTGCGCACAGGATTTGTGATACGGTAATGCAGGAAGATGCATAGGACAATCAAACGTAGGACAATGACCATTCTGTAGGGATTTATTCTGGATGAAGGAATTGGCACTTTTCTTGATAGAGGCTGGCGAGTTTCATCATTCCTGCAATTCATATGGCCCAAGTCATAAGTTATTGCTGCAAGTCATGTACAAAGCTAGTATGTTACGGTTTCAGAGAGACATGTGCACCCGTTTAGAATATGATCTAGCATATGGGTTAAATATCTCAATTGAAATCAAGGGCTTAATATTATAAACACTAATTTACAAATATAACAGAAACCCTCCCAAGTTCACTCAAGTGTAAATTAGTAAACACTGTTAGTACCAATAAAGCGGGAAACACTAGTTTTGTTAGAATTAAGAGATGACTAATGGTCTACAAGAGCATATTAGAACTCACAGTAAGGCGTCTTCCATGTTATAGTCAGTAGATGCATCAATATCACCAATTCCACGGCCTTCAGAAGGAGCGATGCTTGTTCCATTAGTCATGGGAATTGCACCCTTGTCTTTCATTTTCCAGCCATCAACTCTCTCTTTCCACGCGACATTGCCAAGGCTACCAGAGAACTCCCTTGATGGATTTGCTGGCCAGATTAAGAAGCAAGAAACACCTATTACATTTTCACAGCTGATGCAAGAGTAACAAAGATTATGATGGTAGATAAACGTACGAGAATGATTCACATAGGGAAATGGATGTCCACGCTTGCCAATATTCCCAGCAGGGGACATCATATGATCAGGGGAAGCTCCAGGAATTTCTCCTGAGATCTGTACAATGAATCCACATGATCAAACCAAATATTAATTTCATGTTCCCAAATACTGTTAGCACAATACACACAAGTCCCGATTCCAACCTGGCTATGAGTGCACGATGGGATGTATCCGCGAGGGATTTCGCCACTGTCATACGTGGCATGCCCAATCTCACCGCTGCCATACTTAGTGTGGCCAACATCGTCACTAGCTCCTGAATTCATGCGCCAGGTGAGCATCCTCTCAGGTATCTTGTGCTTCTGATCCTGGTTTCTGGATTCAGGATAGTTGAAGTCACTAGCATCATCCGCATCAACATCCTCGCTTTCATCCCCACGTATCGGTGGGCTACCTAAGCAACATAACACAATGGAGCAAAGATTCAATCTGTTGTTGAACTCGACATATTCACTCCCCTTTGCTGTTCTCAATGGCAACGTGTCAACAAAAGACTGGATTTTCTAACACCATCAACACATTTTGAGTACGTTTACTAAAAGAGAAGGCGTTTTTTTTGCTAACACGGTAAAATAACCAAAAAAGTTAAACCTTATGTACTTTTCTTCAATATAATGCAGCAGTTCAATTGAATTCGCAGCCGCTCCAGCCTACCGATGCTGTTTCCTAACCAAAATTACAGCGAAACCCATGGAAGGAGGATGACCATTGACCAGCAACATACCCTTGTGGCGCTTGTACTTGGTCTTGCACTGCGGACACGCCTGGGTGCCGTCCTTGCGCTCGTACTCGTAACAGGGCCGGCACACCGGGAACCCGCAGACGTCGCAGGCGGTGAACAGCTTGCCGTCCGCCGCGGTGCCCACGCCATCGCTGCAGATCTGGCACGCCTGCCCGCCGGCACGCTTCCCGGATTTCTTCACAAACAACAAAAGGGGACAAGAACATGAGACCAGTCGCCGGATTATCCACGCACACAGAAGCACCAACCTATCACCCCCAAAAGGCCACTCACCGCAGCGTCACCGCCGCCGCCGCCCATGGCGCGCCCGTACGAAGACCTCGCTCACCAATGCGAGCAACACTCCACGAGGAACCGACCGGCACCGATTCACCGCATTCTGCAGCCTCCCAGGACGGGCACGCTAGCAGCAGGAGCAGCGGGAGGAGGAGGCAGCAGTATCCAGCACGCGATGATTGCAACGGGAGCGCGCGGGATGGGGAGAGGACGCGGAACGCGGCGGCACCAGCCAGCGAGGCCGACGGCAATGGCGAGGAGGAGAGCAGTGCAGGCGCCGCGTGAGCCGGCTCCGCGGCGTATTTTATCGCTTTCCTTACGGGGTTTAGCCATCAGCGTAAGCAAACCCCGAAATTTCGCTGATTAATTTCGAATTTCGTGCGGGCGTTTTGATTATGCGGGAGAGGAGAGGATCGGTGGAGTGACGGAGTGGTGAGATGGACAGTGTTGGCCCACTTATCAGTGGCAGCGGGGCGTGCGCGTGGACCGGCTCATCGGTCGCTACGGACGGGAGGCGTGACCGGGGTTGGGAGCGTCAGGTGTGGGACCGGGTGCCAGTGTGCGAGGTAACGATAACACCTGGTGATGATTACGAGTCTCCGTGTCACTGTCACACTTACGACAGGAGAGAGCCTACGAGATGGGAGAGCTGCTAGCTGCACCTGAGCTGTTGAGCAATCTACGGAAATTCCTTGTATGCTACTGAATAGTTTCGAATGCCCGCGTCCCATCTTTTATCGTTAAACCAAGTGGTAGATGGAGACATCATAGTTTTACTAATGTTTAATTTGGAACGCAGATATTTTAAATTCAGTTATGCCGGATTTGGGAAAAACAATTTCCATGTGGGCTTTATCTTTTTACTAGTGGTAGCAATTATGTACATGCAAAGCAAGCATTGATTAATATAAATAAAATAAAATAAATTGAATACGTAAGAAGTCTATTAAGCATCTTGGCCGTAGTGTAACTCCACCAAAATTTAGAATACTCTTTTTGAAATGTACCTTGTAGTTCTTGATTTGCCATAATTAGGTGTTTAACTAACACTTTGCAATGGTGATTAGGTAAATACTGAAGGTATGATTTGAAACAGAGAAAGGATGCAAAAAGCAATTAAAAAGAGTTGATTAAAGGTATCTACAAATGTGTGACATCAGTTGACTCTTCGTCATGCCACGTAGAATAATTGATGATATGGAGGAGAGAGAATAAAACTAACTCTTTGTGAAAAGTTAAAATCTAACAAAAATATTAGCAATAGTCAACCTCGTTATCCTTGTACATTGTTGTATTAGTAACTCTTCGTGTAGGGTCAGCTTAAGAGGCAACTTTATTGTATGACTTATTTTATAGTCGCCTATAAATGACGTGAAGGGATCAAAGAGTCAACGACTGACTTTACCTTTGTAGATGTTCTAAAAGACGTAGAGGGTAACTAAAAAGGAATGATCACGATAGTTAATGGCAATTAAAGTTAAATTTATAGGGGTCCAACTAAAACTATAAATCATCATTTACAATCAGATGGATGATTTAGATCGTTCAGATTTCGTAAACTCATACCTTTTATATTAATATATATGTTACTTCTGCCTCTACAGAGTTTCTTGGCTAGTTCTAGTAATCTATATATATCTTATATAGCTGATACCCACTTAGCACTTCATTCTCCACTTCTTTGTGTTCTCATGCATCCATGTCAGCCTTTCCAGTCCAAGCATCCACTGATCCGCGCTCCTCATCTCTTGATGTCTCTTCGCCTTTCTCTCATGCTCCCATTGCACCGTCTTCACCCATGTCTCTTCCCCTTCCCCTCGCAAATGTCATACAAATATAGCTCAGAATTCAATATGCATTCAATTTTTTTAGCCATTTATTGAGAGGGGCTGCAACGGTTCATCTTCAAATCGCGAAGACTGCTTCTATTATATGGAGACTGAAAAAGGCCTAGATCTATTGTTTTCTAGCACCCATGAGTAGTTTATACTAAAATCGATCTAAATGTGAACCTGATCCAATCATGACATTACACAAATGCGAATGTATGACAATGTATATGGCTCCACGTTTCATCTGGCCGTTTGCTTAACTAGCATTTTTTATGTCTTAAAGAAAGAATAATACTTCTCAGTCACTGTATTAGGCATCCTCATAATGTCAAATACAAATACAGTTATACTTAAAATAAAATTGGAATATTGAGATAAACAAAGTTGGACCTTTGCTGCACGCTGACCTTTGTGTCTATCAAGTGCTAACCTTAATTCTTGCATTTCTATATAGATATATCTAAATATTTTCCTAGCAAAGTGCGAGGAATCATCTAGTGTTGCATTGGTTTTAGGACGCCTTGAGTTATTTTTGTTGAACTTTGTTTTCATGACTTGCCACGCACATTTTAGGTAGTACTGCATATTTAAAAACAACCATATGCATATAAATCTGAAATTTTCTATTTCCAGGAACAATATCATGATGCTATGATCGATATGATTGTACGAGCGGGAAGCTATATGGTCATTTTGCCATTGTCGATGGCATCTTTGATAGTGAATCAGTTCAACTTATTGGCACCTCTAGATCTACTTTTAAATTTCAACATGCAAAAACGACAGAGAGAAGAGAATGACATTGATCGACGGCTACAGGAGAGGGAGATGCGGATGCAACAACGGAAAATGGAGATGATAAGACGGGTTCGAGAGGAGGCTCGGCAAGAGATTGAGCAAGCAAATCAGGAGTGAGATGCTACATAAACAACAAATGAGGAAAATGTTCTTCTACATTCAGTTTAGCCAAGTGCCTCATATTTTGATCTATACACATTCTGTTGGATGTTGATTAATATGTTGTATACTATAAAACACACGTGAGAGTATAAAATTTAACTATTTTGTTAGGCACAACTGCAAGGAAACATGTTTTCTTCAGTTCCACCATTCAATTGGAATAATTTATTTCGCAACTCTAGAGTTACATATCAGGTGGTACTAAAAGATGTTCACTTATCGTTATACCTTTCCAGTATTATGTGTACTCATTTTCATGTTTCCATAACTTATCACAGGGTTCTCAAAATTCAAATGAAGCAACAATCCAAACAACTAGTGGTAGTTCATTTGGGTACACACAAGCTGCATAGCCTTCAAACAACCTTACTGAAAATGGAATTCGATCTCCTACTGGTAGGACAAGCGGTACTAAGAATGTTCAGACTATCGATCCTTTATCAAACGGATGCTTGAATCGATTGGTCGTTGAAATTTAGCAAGATTGTTTGCACATTAGGTTTGTAGTTCATGCTACTTTCGAATTAGTTTGGCAATTATCAGTTTTAACAAGCGCATGCTTAAAGTTAAAACATTTTCTATTTATCGGTACTAAATATTCTTTGTGTCAAGATTGGTTTAATCTATTAAGGGTCAATGTTGGTGTCTGCTTGTTGTTCCAAAAATTGATCTGATATGTGATGAATTCGCAATCAAAATTTGTTACTCTCAATAGTATATAAAAATAAATATATTAAATAAAAACTAAATATCTCTAAGAGGCTTGCTAGACATATTGTATCCACGTGTCTTGGTAAAACATGTATCTAGGACTAGGAAGTTAATTAAGTAAAGGACAATCTCCAACAGGGAAATGACCAATAAATGGGCGTTTACCGACAGGGCAGTTGGCTAAGAAACATGCGATCCCAATAGGGTAGTTGGCTAAGAATCATGTGATCCTCGATAGTACACTTGCGAATAGGTAACACGATAATTGGCAGTCCTGCTATAAATCATCATGTCCAGCGTGGCGGGGGCGATGATGGAAAAGATCTCCGATTAAGCTCACACTGTCAGATATCCTTCGATCCACATCCGTTCTATCGGGGATACACCAACTTCTCTGACTAGTCACCTCTGACGGGAGATCCCCGACAGGGCCCAGTCAGCGAATACAATCTTCGACTGGAAAGCAAGGTTACCCGACTATTTTGGCCTGTCAGGAAAACCCGAATCCACTGTAATGTATGGTACGGCAGATGACTCGCCGTGCAGAAGCGTGCAATCCGCTTTCGCCCGTTCCATCTCTACCCTCGTCCTCTTCTGTCGAGAGTCGAGAGCATCCCCTCGCCCTTGTTCGATGTGTAGAGCGCACCATTCGACTCCCTCCTGTTGTCAGCTCCGCGAGGATTTGTAAGGTAATCTTTTCTGACGGATGTAACTAATTGCAGAAACTCTGCGTTGTACGTGATGGCGCAGTCGCCTGCAAGATGCCGACTTTGGTACAGCAGAAATCATTTCACTTCCACGGATCACTAGTGGGAATTTGACTTGCACTTCAGTCATTTCCAAGATCATCACCAAATATATGTATATGTACATTGATTGAGGGATCGAAAAGAACGAGTATGACCAATGTTACGCTATTAACGCGTGATAGCTAGATACAAACAAACTAACAAAAACAATGGTGTTATGGCGACTTGATGGAGCTATATATGCAACCTGATGCGCCGCAGCGATGGAGGCAATCTGCAACATGTGCGGGGGAGCTGATCAGACCAAACTGAGTCGTGTGAAATATAGTAAGGAACAGAGTACCAGAAGTAACAAGCATGCTTGAAAGCAAATCAAGGCTGGGATATCTTTAATCAAACGGAACATGAGTTTCACAAGAATTTCACGGGGATCAATTCATTCTCATGCGAGAACAAGGGAAATTCCGCGTTCCAAAAAAGAGCCTGGAAGTTCCCCTAAAAAAGAGAGCCTAGAAGTGAAATGTCTGTCCGTGCAAGTCCAGGGGCGAAGCCAGCACTGGTTCATTGGGTTCACTTGAACCCAATGAAAATTTATAAATCACATGGTAAATCGCTATTTAGTGTTGTTCATCTGTAGAGGTTGAACCAAGTGTAGTGGAGACGAACCCAATGCTCTTCTCGTCTAGCTTCGCCTCTGTGCAAGTCTAAAGAGGCAGCATATCCAAATACACAACCTAGGCACCCGATCAAGCAATCTAAATTTTCATGGCAGGACACCAAAAGAGAAGCCCGTGTATAGACAGGTGCATCCCTTGTAGCGTCCATGAGCAAGAAACAGCAAGGATCTGTCTGTAAGTTCTGAGGTGATCACCTGTACGAAAGGACATATGCAGGATCGAGGGAGGACTCGATCAGACCATCACCAGCCGGAATGGAAGTCTCCGACCTCTCCGGTCCGGATGACGCGGGCGACGGCGACGGCGGCCCTCAGGCACGACGACACCCAGGCGGCGAGGACCGCCCACACCATGTCGATGACGGACGCGGCCATCGGCCACGGCATTGACATGCTGCCTCTACCTGGCCAAGAAGAAGAAGAAGAAGGCAATTAAACGCAACAACTTCGACAACAAGATGCAACTACTGCTAAATTGTATCGGGCGTGAGTGTGAGCCCACGTGATCCAGGAGGGTGATCTGAGAAAACGATTTGGGTCCTATGCACGTCACGGCAGCTACTGTTGTTCGGATAGGACGGAATTAAATGGAGAAAATGATTCAATTTCTCCTTTAATTTTTGCCCTTCAGGAGGGAAACTTGGGAAGAACACGTACGAGTCTTTGAGGACCAGAAGCAGATCGAGAACCAGTCGCCGATGGATTAGCGCACATAACCCAGACTTGCACACAAAAAGGATTGCTTGACCACGGTAGGATTACATAAAGGTAGGAGAATTTTACCTCTTTCTCCATCCTTGACAACCTCACGTTAATACCCATGCATTAATTTGCTCTTCCTGTAGCGATCATTTCCAACTAGCTTCCCCGTTGAGAAAAACTCAAGGAACACCGTACCATAGCGTGACGACTCGGTAGCCCATGGAGTTCCGCGCGTGCGAGCACCAAATGTGCCATGCATAGTATGGATCTATGGAAAGGGATACGGTTTTATAACTAGATAGACATATATGGGAGTAATAATTAGGAGGGTCCCGTTCCGGGTGGAAGCGTATGTTTGTTGGGACGCCAAGTTCATCTTGATTTCCATGAGATCGATGTTGACGGGTATCTGTCCCGGCCGATTGTGCTAGCTGAATGATATCGAGCTTTCTGACGAGGCGTGCGTGACGGAACTACGTAAGTACGTAAGGAAGCACGCATCATCAGCAGGGAGTAGTAGTAATCCGTCGGATCAGATAACAAGCGACGTGACCTTTCGAGCCACCGGGAACGGGAACAACGCTACCAGCGCCTAGAGGTAGGTAGCCTGCGAGATCGGACCTCTACCGCTTACCACGACACGCCCAAGCAAAGCCGAGAGAGATGGAGGAAAAAGCGTTGGTTGCCGTGAGAAGAAGAGGTACGCGTCGCGGAGCGCGAGAGACGATACGCTGTGGAGCGGACGCGCATGCAGGCGTCGAGCCGCACATGCCGAACCGGGCGTGGGCTACGCGCCGTTGCGGCTGCGGAGCGCGTCGAGCGTGTGTGGCAGGGCGCGCGGGCAAGCGCCTGTGCGGGTGCGTGTGCCGGCAGGCCGCAGCCGTCTTCCGTGAACCTCCCCCTCCTTCCCCCGCGAAGTGGGGGGAAGCCGTCGAACCGAGGCGAGAACCTGACGGACGCGGCCCCCCGTCCTGTCGTGCACCTGCTGCCCGCCTCTTGTGACCCAAGTCATATCAACCGGGGTATCGATGAGGTCAAAGTCCACGGAGTAGCCCAGGGATCGCGGCCGACAGGCGCTGAGGCACAAACGAATTAGGATTTTAATATATCTTTTATCTAAATTTGTTTTTTATCAAGTAACCTCAAGACCTTGTACAGAACTGCAAGGCGATTGCTAACTTTAGAATGAAAGTGACCCGCACAATTCTATACATTTTTCGCTAAAATCTTACACTAGCAATCAACTTTAGGGTTAAAACCACCAAAAGCAAATGATCAATCTATCTATTACATACTAAAAATAGAATACAATTTAAAAAATCTACCATTAGTTTAGTGGACCCTCTTATTATTACTGGATCATAACCGATAGATTTTCATAACTATACCTAAATATATTATAGTTGATAGATCTTTATAATTGTATATAAACATATCATAATCGATAAAATTTCATAAATATAACTGAACGTTATCCGTTTATTGATCGGGTGAACCTTTCTTATTAATAGATCACAATCAATAGGTCGTCATAACTGTATGCCAACATTATCTGATATTAATTTGGTGTACATTAATTATTAATAGCCTACAACCGATAAACGTTCTTAGTTTTACACATCATCAAAAAGCTAGCTAATTTGAATATTGATCTAATCGGTGATATGAAAATTAACTACATGCACTGATCTAATATCACATACAATGAACAACTAATCTAAACTTCAATCCTGCGCAAGGGAGGCGCTGGATGCTAAGGTTGCAATAAGGGAGGTGCTAGATGGCGAGGTCGCAACAAGGGGCCTAATGTCGTGGGGTCACAAACTCGCATTAGGGAAGGGTTGGATGCCAAGGTCGCAGTAGGCAGCAAAGCTTTGTGACGGAATGAGAGGAAGACGATAGCTTCTTGCTGAATAGAGAGGCATATGTGGTCCATTAAGGTCCATCTAGAAACTCCATTGTTTTTAATAAATCTGGACTGTCTACCTTCCACCACATATCTGGACCGTCCACTCCATATGAGTTGCTACTATCTCTCTATTAGTCCATCTACCAAGGATTGCATCCCTAAAAAAAGTAATCCCCACTCTCTGGCCTCCAACCTTCAACACGCAACCATGGTGGTTCGGCTCCAATCAGCGGCGAAGAGCTCCAATTGGCAATGGTGCTGGCTCAAATCGACGGAGGAGGAGCTTCTTTGATCACACAACGCCGCATTCGGCAACCCTAGCATGCTGCCGCCTCTCTCACTCGCTCTCTATCTCCTCCTGACCGCCTAGACCTCCGGCTAGGGCCGAAGTGCCACGTTCTGCCATCGCCCAACTCCTATGAGCACCTAGGCGAGCGCGGAGTAGCCCCCTTTTTCCCTTGGTAGTACGATGGAAGAAAAGCAAACCCTGATCTACTCAGGTGATCTATCATCGTCGCCTTGGACCTCGGATCACATAGCTTCTTCGACTTATTCACAGACCTTGACTAAAGCTAAGTTCGTCATCGTGGTGGATTACGATAATGTCGTTCAGTGAAATGTTTTTTATATGGTTTTTAGCTGTTTTTGGTATAATTCGAAGAAAATGGGTTTAAAATCACTTTCTGGCTAACGAAAAACATAGTAGAAATGAGATGAACAAGTCTAGACTCGAAGGTATACATAACTGTAACATCCCAATTTTCTGAAACCCAGAAATTAGGGCTAACAAAAACTTTTGCTAATAATGCTGATTAAAATACACCAGATTAAAACTTTTGTTCAAAGCATGTTTCTGCAAAACCCTAAATTGAGTCAACTAAAAACTTCCACCCCCTCAGCAGCAACAGCTCCAACCTATTTGCCAAAACCTTCCGTGTTCTGCTGAAGTTCCACCCGAAGTCAATTGTGGGCAGTGCCTAATCCCCTCTGAGCAACCCGGTTTCCAAGCCACGTTACCTGCCACCCCAAAAATCTATGTCAACTCTTCCCTGCTCGCATGCAGCCCCAGCTAGCTGCCCCATCTCCATCTCCCCTATACAACCTGCCCAGGCCGAGCTCTCCCCATCCCCTTCTGCTCTAGTTTCTCTCTTCCCGAGCTCACCCTCCCCATCTCCTCCCCAAGCGAGTAGCCCAATCATCTTCTTCTCCTCAGTTTCTAGATTTCCCGAGCTGCAAGCAGACTTCTCCTACTGCTCTTCCTCGAGCTCCTCTCCAAAGCTCCTTTACTCCCGAGCTACCCGACCTGCTTGAGCTGCCTCAGAGTCCACCGAGTTCCTCAACCCCTTCTCCCTCCATTCCGAGCTCAGGCTGCTTCTCTACCTCCCAAACAACCGAGCCTCCATGCCCCTCCGCTGCCGCACTTCCCCAATCCCTTTCCATTTCTTTCCTCTGCTGCCCCGATGCAGAGCCACACCTCTCCTCTTCCCTGTTGTCTCTCCCGTGAACACCAAATCGCGGCAGACCCCCCACCGCGCTCTTCCTCGGCTCCGGCACAAGGATCCATCGCGGTCAGCCAAATAGCATGGACTCGTCGCCGGCCCCCTCAATCCGATCGGCGAGAAGCCTGCAGACCGGCCACCTGCTCCGCGCCGCCTCACCCGTGCAGCCCTGCAGCGCCTCACAGCGGCAGCTCCCCTCCTCGCCGCGGCAACTCACTTCCCACCGTGGCAGTACTTCCCCCACCACGGCAACTCTCCCCGGACTGCCCCAAGCACCGAGCTGCCGCCGGCCGTCTACTGCGTCTGCCTCCCCTACCTCTGCTCTCATCCGCCTCCGCCACGGGATCTCGCCATCAGCGGCAATGGATGAGTGTTGACCTCAGGACCGAGCACCCGCGGTCTCACCCGATGCTCTCCCCTCTCCTTCCTCCCGGTCCACGCGCCCACCATACCCTCTGTGGTGGAATCCCCGAAGACACCCATGGCGCGGAGTTGCTCTGCCTCAGAGGGAAGACGCGGAGGCCCAAGGCCGGGACTGCTAGTCGAGCCAGCAAATGCGTGCCCTGGGAGTGCGCCTTCCCATTCCAAAGGCGCATTCTCCCCTCTGCCCTTTTGGGAGTACGTCTCCTTTCTAGGATGACGTATTCGTTCCCTAGGACGGCGCCTCCTCTCTTTTTTCCCCCGCCTGGAAGAGTTCGGATGCTTGTATTTTTCTTTCCTGTCTAAATTCCAAAGGACCTGAGTCTTTTTCGGATAATCTCATAAAATAAGAATCTACACCCTAACACAGCTCTTTTAAATTATGCAAACTTCAAGTGTATTTCAAATATGCAGGTCATGTACCTCCTTGTTTTAACTCCAAACAAATCAATGCTTTTCCTCAAAAATCTTCTAAAGTTAAATCTATTGTTTTGGGACCAGCAGCCTTTTTAGGTTAACCTAATAATAACAATAATAATAATAATAGTAAATATAATTCTTAAAGTGTATATTTCCCAAAATCCTCATTTCTGCTAGAGTATATATATATATATGCAATCCTTTCCAAGAGCACCTAAAGTGTAGACATGATATTAATCAGATGATCTGGTCTTTAAAACTTGTGAAAACCTTCATTGCATGTGATGATGAAATGTTCTCCGATTCGTAAAAACTCTTATTTCATGTGGTAGGATCTTCTTGCTGCTTATTTAAAAAGAAAACCCTAATAAAACGACTAGGACCAGAGTGGCTATTTCAAAGTTCATGAGTGTCTGTTGGTTCTTATCTAGATCTTCCTCGCCTCGTTATTTATTCAATGTTCTCCGACGTGTAGTTACGACGTCGCTTGGTTTCGCGAGGAAGGATTCGAGCGTCACCGTACTCGGACCAAGCTTCGAGCTAATCGACGTTGCCAGGCAAGCTTTCCTCCCTTGATCATGTTGAATCCCAAGTTTACGAAATGATATTTTATTTACGAACCATGCATGCTATGATTTATGACCCGTTATTTTATGTAGTGAAGATATAACCGATGCTTAGAAAATCCTAGTTCGACCCTAAACTCCTTGTCGCCCTAAGGACTACGTATTCCGGAAGAAATACTAGAAACTTAGGGTAGATTATGTATATATGTATGCTTAGCCCTGCAATAGAAAAACTAGGTTCTTTTCAAATAAAGGAAGAAATACCACATATTTCATGTGATGAAATATTGAAAAGGACCGTCGTGTCTGAAGGTGTATAAAGGTAGAATATCCATGGGTGGGATGTTTTACCGAAAAGAGGTTTCGTCAAAACCTAAAAACAAAATAGAGAAGATTTTGATCCGGGTCGGAAATGAAGAGCGAAAGCAGGAAGCTTGTTAAGTGCGTGTTAAGTGCGAGGTAATGCCCGGCGTGGTTCTTGCTGCCCATTTACGGGAGTGGTGTGGAGTTCCTCTCGGATCACCTAAGAACTGAGCTTAAGTGCCGTTTGGCCAAGTCTTACCGTACGTCCACATGTCCTTTATAGGAAGGACTTGACTCAGTACCCTGTCTGAGACTAGCATGAACCAGTAGGCAGTGTGGAGCGTGCAAATGAGGTTGTAGCCTCTGTAGAGAAAAGTTTTCGCGAGAAAGCGATGGCTTTTTCGCCACAAAGTTGGAACACCAACCTCCTTGCAAGCGATGATACTGACTCAAGTTAGGTTTCGGACATGTCCTTCTGGCGGGTTCATGGCTAGGTTTACTCTGTGAAGAGTCTCGTTGTAATAGTCCTATCAGTATACGATGCATAGTACCCAGGGTGACCTACATCATGTGGGTAAAGCCATACCACCTCTGCAGAGAGTTAAAACTATTCGAATAGCCGTGTCCACAGTCAAGGCCGAACTTGGTTAGGCCATACTAAAGTAGATTGGGTTTCAAAACCTAAAATGTGGTTATGGGTTTAAGGACGCGACCCGCCCTGATCGCAAGGTGACCTGAAAAGTTCCCGTTATGTCGGGAAGAGTGAAGAAGGGATTTTCCCGTGGACTCGGGCAAACCCTAGTATCCCCGTCGTATCGGGTGAGCTGAGACTCCCCGCTGAAGCGGGTGATTATGAGATTTTCCGTTGTTGTAGGAAAGCACAGTTATGATTCCCGTTGTTGCAGGGAAGACAGATGGAACAAATGCTTGTCTCGCAATACCGAGGCAATTTATGAAACCGCTTTTAATATCTATTTACTTATTTCATGCAAACTTACTTTCTCGCCCAATACGAAATATAGGTTAGAGCCATTTCTTGAAATAACCTTGCATGCATTTTTATCCGTAACCAACTCCCCGGTGGGAAGTTTACGAGTACATTCAATGTACTCACCTGGTTTGTTGATTTGGCCAAACAAAAGGATCGACAGTTCGAAAGCAACGACGGTATCCGCGAAAGCTACGGCGTAACTCCAGTCCGTTGCCTGTCGGGTATGGCATACTGATGGGGCACATCACCGTTTGATTTTCGTTGCAAGTTTCTAGCCGTTGGGCTAAAGGTATAATTATTCGATCTTGAAGATCGGTTTTATATCAAATTCTAATAAGTGCATGTATGACTTTGATATACAGGTTAACTTGTGTGTACCGGCTACTGATCATGGAACCGGTACAGTAAACACAAGGGTTTATCCGGTCTTAAAACTGGGTACGCCACAATAACCTTCCTAAACTCAAGCTATAGGCGTTCCATCCTTCTTTATAGCACGACAAAGAAAAAACAAGCCCTAATACTCAAGTGATCCATCAACTCTTTGGATCACAGAGCGCTAAAAACAATCCTTAACCTTCAACATATACCCTTGACTTGACAATTTCTTGCACATGGGTCAATCCATCAAGTCACTAGCCCTCATTTTCCACCATGATAACACAACCTTTGGTTACAGGACAATGCCAAAGGTCACAACACCGGTAGATCCAAACTTTTCAAAATCAAAGTGCCAAATACGAACTCATGTAACGTCCTACAAAAAGTTAGCACCAGGTAATCCCCAAGGACATGATTATCTATGACCTTTTCTTTAGGGAAAAGATAACGTAATCAAAGGAAGAACGCCCAAACTAACAAAAACCTAAACCTCTGCTAAAAAAAAAGAGAGAGAGAGAAAAACCCAAACTAGAAATTCCAAGCAAAAGGAGCAAGAAAAAATCTCTCTAAATAAAGCAGCCAATTCCAGATATATAAAAAATGCAAGTAATCGCAAAAAAGGGCAAGTAATCGTCAAAAGAAAGGCAAGGGCAAAGTTTTTCTTTTTGAAAGGGAGAAGAAACCCAAAAACAATCTCGGCACCAGGCAAATCATTGCCCACCACGACCTCTGAATAAAAAGCTCTCAACCCAAAAACCAAACCAAAAAGCCGAGACGGCTCCTCCTAGCGGCCCAGAAAAATAAGCGAGCACACAGCAACAGTAACAAAAAAGGGTAAGGAACAGAGCACCCTGCCCTCACGGCGAGGAAATTTCCCACCTCCAATCTCTCCTCCCCCGCACATATCTCTCCCCCTCTCCCTCCCTCCCCCGCCGCATTGCTCCCCGTGCACCGTCGACCCCGGCGAGACGGCGCGCAGGAAGATCGGGCGGGCGGCGGAGGCGGAGGCGGCGGAGCACCCGGGGAGGGCAGCATGTGCGACCTGGTGGCCCGCACGGGCCGGCACCAGCAGCGGTACGAGGACGGCCGTCGGCTTGTGGCTGGGTACGGGGCTCACCTCCTCCCAATTATGGCTTTGAAGTTTCCTTCTTGATTTGATTCCGCTGGATTGGATTGGATGGGTTGGGGAGATGGCTACGTGCGCGCGTGCGGTTCATTGGCCTCTTTGACCTAACCTAATGCCACGGGGAGGGAGCGGTGCGCATCCTCGTGCGAGATGGTGCCATTGGTTCGGGGTGGATAGATGTATTGGATCGTTGGGGTGGGGGGGAACTGGTGATGCGCCTGCTATCCGGGGCTGGATTCGCTGCTTGCTTGAACTTGGTGGTGTTTGCATACGCTTCTTAAAAACAAAACTAATCTATCTATAAAGCAGCTTAGCTATCCGCGGATTGATGTGAGCACAGTACCTTCGTTTGTAACACCTGATGATAGCGACATCGTTATAGTTTGTTTATTTCACTTGGTGATACATTTCGTTAGTAAGGATATATCGTGGGATGTGTCCGTCATGAAATGAGATGTAAAAGCTGGCCAATTTGATTGTTTGGATCAAGGTTGCGGAGTGATGGAAAGGAATAAGTTGTCTTGGCCTCTTAGGCTGTCTTCCGAAATGGAGTGGCTTTTTATGGCAATTCCAATCAATAGTTGTAGATGTTTGGATAGATAAAGTTCAATATTAGCTGGAGTCATTGGATATTACTGGTGACAGAAGGTCACAACTCACAAATCAATCTTGATAATCGAGGTGTTTGTTCCTGATAGGTGCCTTTTTTAGTTTCGCTCCTAGTTAGGCTTTGATTTTCTAAGCTAGGGTAAGACTTCTGCTGTGGCTCATGGCAAGTTAATGACTTCACATTGCTATTTTCTGTTGCATTTGTCTTCAGTTCATTATGGGATGTTCGCAAGGAATCGTAACAATCACTGAAAATATGAAGTTTCAGGATATGACATATGGACAGTTAAACTGATATAGGAAATTCTCCTACAAGGAGGGAAATCAAACGCCACCCAAGTTTCATTAGATAATATATATGGAAGAGATGTAGAGAGAAACCAGAAAGGTTAATGATTTAACGGTGATATTCTTACCTCATTGTAGATCACTAGCCTTTAATGGGGTGTTTGGTTGGGCTTTTCAGTAGCTTTTCACTGGAAAAAGCTGCAGCCCAACCAAACGGCCAGCTTTTCAGCAGCTTTTGCCAATTTTAGCTGTAGACTTTGCAGTGTAAATTCAGCTGTTTAGAAAAGCTGCCTTTTGCCAGCTTTTTGCAATGTGCTGAAGCTTCAGTGCTCATTTTCTAAAATGCTGTAGATGGTTTGGATCAATCAAAAGCCACATATTCATTTTCCCACAGCCACAGCAGTTTTTTCAGACAACCAGCTAACAACAGCTTTATCAACAGCCACAGCCCAACCAAACAGGTCCTAATGTATCTTAGACATCTCGACTGTGGACTCGTTACGCCTTAAGTTCTTCCTTTTCATCATGCAAACAATGTCTGTTTCTGATGGTTGAGATCCAGGTTGGCAGGTTGCATCTACAAAAACATCTGTTAGTTTAACCAAGCTTGCCCAAAAGCACCATTCTGTGAATATGACTGAACTTCTACTGCTCGTGTAGCTCAATAACACTTTAAAGGTATATATACATACTGTGTTGTAGCTAGCGTCACATAATTGCCGCCTTAACATATATCTGTACATTCCCAACAAGATTATCTTTTGGTGTTTTCTGTGTAAGACCTAGCTCCTCTTTGGACATGATTTAACAAAAATTGTTTGTAATAATGGAGCCCAACAATTATACTGTGGTACTTCTGCATAGTGGCTTATTATGTATTGTCTGAATAAGTTCACTGTGTCTAGGTGCATACCATTCAGGTACAGAGCTAATAATGATGAAACTTCTGGTGATGAGCAGAAGAAACTTGTTGAAGTTCTCATGATAAACTCCCCAAAGTGGACCAGGTCTATTGTTTCCAAAGGTATTTATTGTAGCCATCCCATCTGAATTATTAGAATAGTTGCTTTTGCACATTCTATGCATAAATTTACTAGAATTAGCACGTGTGGCTACTTTACATGAATATGCAACCTTTTTGCTTCTCATAAAATTGGTGATTTATGAACTACATTTGGACATGAATACAGATGTTTGATATGGATATGGAATTGCATTGTTTTACAAAAGTTTCCCGTTTTCACATACTACATTGATACACTATTACACCTGCTAGCAGCTAAGATTGATATTTCAGTTATCTCCAAGGTGTTTTTCCTTGCATTTATATGATTCTTTACACATCTGGTGACAAGTTGTGATGGAGTTAGAATGAACTGAGATGCAGGTGTGAACATCCATGTGCTTACTAAGAACCAACTCCTTATCTTTTAATGAATTTTTCTGCAAAATTATGTTTTGTACTTTTGTTGATTTAGCTTATTTTATAAGTTCACAACTACATATGAAGGAAGTATGGTCCGAATATATCATTCACCTAATTTTAAGCTAATGTATAGTTTTAGAATATATATTTTTCATTTGGTGTCATGTATTCTAATAACATTGTTGGGTAAATGTCACCTTACTAACATCTAGGGATTTTTTTTTCCTCATATGGCAGGGAGGATGGGAGAACGATGAGACTGTTGAACAGGCAGCTGCTCGAGAAGCTATAGAAGAAGCTGGAGTTCGAGGAGATATAGTGGTAAGATAAGATGATATTTTTGTGGCTACTTCTCATTTTTGTTATTGTGTATTTTTATTATATTTCAGGTATTTCATATTCTGAGACATATTTGCCTGTGTTTCCTGTTGACTTATCATGAACTAATTTGTATGCTTTTGGCTTGTCATGTGGACTCAATTTTCACTGTGTTAGATGTATCCTTTTCGGTATTATACTTAGCCACATGCATATTTGTAGTTTGCTTGTACTAAACTGCTAATGTATCAATTAATTTCAAGTTTTTGGAGCCTACTCATGAATTTTTGAGTTCATACCTATTGTTCGGTTCCCGTCTGTGATGAGTCACTGTAATTACTGACATCCAATTTGTGATAGTAACACTAGGGATTTAGCTGCTTTAGGAACTGGAAGCTATCTTATCAAAGTGGAATAACTTATATGCTTTTTCCTCCAAACTCATAAAATTTCGTTTATGGGTGGACTTTTCTGGGTTGCATTTTACTTAAACTGGAGCATTCATGGCGCAATGATTCACAGAGTTAGAACTCAGAACCATACTGGCTTGCATGATCTTATTAATGGCCCACTGCTGCATCAATGTATGCTGTACTCGCAAGTCATATATATACTCACATTTAGTAATATCCTAGTTGCATGGGGTTAATGCTGTGCAGCATGTATGATGCATTGCAAACATGGTACAACTGACAGAACATTGTGTATTGTTAAAGAAAATATACTGGTTGGTGTGCACATGTGCAATGTACAATTATATTTATGATAATGAGTTCGCTGAGAAAAACAAGCTAGGCAGACTTCATTATCATGTATGCAATGCATCTAACACATTTTAGCAGTACTCTCAGTGGACCATGATGTGATGGTCAACTAGTTACGGTGGTTCAATTGGGTAGTTTGTTTGAGCTTAGTATGGTCTGTGCTTCAGTTGCTCTAAGTTGGAACTCTTTTGGCCAGTGTTAGTCAAGAATCTTAAGGTTGGCCAGTGTTAGTCAAGAATCTTAAGGTTGTAATTAACATGTTAGTACTTTGCAAAGTTGGATACTACAATCAAGATGACATTGGTTCAGGCTTCTAGTTCAGGTGATAATTTCGGCTTGTGCCACGCTGAATGCTTGCATAGTGGAAGAACCATGAAATCGGAATGACTATTACTTTTCTAACTGGATCTCGAATGCTTGTTTGAGCACATGTGGCTCCAGAATATTAACCTTTTCCTGGTAATTAGTGCTTGATCATTATGAAATGCACACTTACGCTGCTTGTTTCTCTTGATGTGTTCCATTCTAACTTGTGACATATTTGTGAAGTGCCCACTGAAATTTCAGTGTATCAATTCCATTCATTTATTAATCAATACCATTGTACTTGAACTTATAGTGTGCATTCTTTCTCTGTCCCAGCAATTTCTGGGTTTCTATGACTTCAAGAGCAAAACACATCAAGATGCATGCTGCCCCGAGGGTATGTGCAGAGCAGCGGTGTTTGCGCTGCATGTGAAGGAAGAGCTGGCCTCATGGCCTGAGCAGAGCACCCGCCGGAGGACCTGGCTGACGGTTCCTGAAGCTGCATCACAGTGCCGGTACCAGTGGATGCAAGAGGTCTTGCTCACGGGCTTCTCCAACTGGCATGACAACTGGAGCAAAGGTGGTGGTGGTACTGACTGCGACCCGGTCTAAATGCAGAAACGCGTCATGGGCTGTCATTTTTGTTCATCTTCTCCTCTCTTCCCCTAGGCTCCAACCTTGCAGATCGCAATAATACAGTATGCTTGCCTTGATGATGCCTAGTAGGTCATTGACCCTTCATTCTGGGATTAATATCTAGCTTAGTATATCTCATCGAAGACGAGAATTATCACAAATTTTAAGTGTCGATTCTCGCGCCTATTATTTCTCAATTTCAGCATGATTTCTTCCTCCTGATTCTGGAGGTGCATACGCTATGTATTAACTACACCTGAAATCAAAATGTGTACTTCTTGACTTCAGTCACCGTGCCCATGCATCCATCTACCTTCCGCTGACTATAGATATCAAAATGGCTCGTTTGGATTTAAATTCAGAACCAAATCATTTTCAGAATGAATAGGAAAAAGAAGAATCCTGCGTTACAAGCGGGGTCGGAAAAAGGAAAAGAAGGGGCAAGTACGTGATTAGACTGATCCGTCACCATCAAAAGATGGTATTCAAATAAAGGAAGAGCAGAGCTCATGAGTGCTTTGAGCTAATCAGGAGATCAGTCATTTGTGACGGACCCAACCAGTCACTCAAGCGCAGATTTAATCACTGCTCTTTTTCCATGGTGTGAGAGAGGCTCGAACTCTCGACCTCAGGATTACTCGTACTTAGCTATGAGACCTACCTGCTAACCAACTGCGCTACCATCCCTTTGTGCAATACATGAAAGTACTATTCTTATTCACTTTGACCAAAACCCCCTATATTTCTCACATTGCCAAAACAGTACAATCTGTTCGTTGTTTCAATTCAAGCCACCGTAACAGGTCAGCTGCATGAATCCAATATAATTACATAAACCATATGTGTAGTTAAGTATGTACAAAACCAGAAGAAAACTTTTGCAAAGTTGAGTGACGATGGCACGTGCAAGCTAGCCATTCTTTGCAAATGTGTTTTGCATTATTATTCTCTGGCATGAATGGAGCAAGGTCCTTGTATTATATTTTTGTGGCCTTATTCTTAGTCCACAGATTCAGCCCAGAAGGCCGAAAAGTACAGTGATCTATCCTCTCCGTGGTACGAAAAAAAGAGCCGTGAAAGCACACGGAAAAAATAATTCTCACCGAATAATCGTCGAATGGTGCCGAGAGAGTGTTTTCCAGAAGACTTGATCGTGATGATTTAATCCTGATTAGGCACATCTTTTCCATGAATAATTGTGAGCTAGGCTTAAGCATATATGTGCTACTCCCCTAGCTAGCTAGAGGTTGGATTCAAGTAAGTGCATGCGCCCATGGTAAAAACAGATGGTGCATGCATGCATATACACGCGTGATCCCTTATCTCCTATCATATATGTGCTACTCCCCTAGCTAGCTAGAGGCTGGATTCAAGTAAGTGCATGCGCCCACGGTAAAAACAGATGGTGCATGCATGCATATACACGCGTGATCCCTTATCTCCTATCAAGTTGATCACTTGCACTCAGGTTAGGTTGCAAAAAAAGAGTTAAAAAGGCCGCTAGATCAAGTAGCTAACTGCACCTAGTCCTATGGATGTAATGTTCCACGTCGCAAATGGAACAGTTAGGAAGTGTGGTGCATGCATGATGATGTCATGTTCGGCCATGGTTAGCTGCATGGTTTTTATTGAGAAAACGGGGAGTCTTGCTTGGAACAAATATTTTTGTAAAGAATTTTATGGAAATGAAATTCTGTATAAATTTTTTCTATGAAGCCTTTAGACTGCAGGAATCTATTATATATTAAAAATTACATAATGGATCAAAGAAAAAGATAAATATAGTATAAAATCATACAAAAAGTAAAATATCCGGTCATTAATATGGTGGGCCATCTTATTAATAGTGGATCACAACCGATAGATCTTCATAACTGCATTTAAACAGATTATAGCTGATAGATCTTCATAACTCTACATAAACAAACTACAATTGATAAATCTTCACAAGTGTACCTAAACAGATCACAGCTGGTAGATATCATAACCGTGTATAAAGATATTACAACCGATAAATCATACTGTACCTAAACATATCACAACCAGTAGATCTTCATAAATGTACCTAAATAGATCATAGCCGATAAATCATCATAACATTGTCTAAACAGATAATAACCGATAGATTATCATAATGTACATAAACATATCACGGTCGATAAATCTTCATAATTGTATCTAAACAGATCACAACCAATACATTTTCATAACTACACCTAAATGCATGCCATCCTGCCAGCATCCGATGGACCCTCATTATTAATAGATCGTCATAATTGTATCTAAACGTTACTCAACATTGATCTGATGTACCTTAACCATTAATAGCCAACAAGTGATAGATATTCATAGTTTTACATCTCATAAAAAAGCTACCAAAGCATTAAGTCTACATACTGATCTAATATCAACAACCAGGTGATATGAATCTTAACTCTACGTCATAATCTAATATTACATACAAATAAACTAATTGTGATCCGAACTTTAATTTCACGTGATCTAATATCATGTACAAACAAACCTACCGACTCAGTACAACAACTGGCCAGTCGACTCTGATCTTAACTTTTATTCCTTATACTGATCAAATATCATGTACAAGTTCAAAAAGATTAAAGATGATTAAAAACGTTTCCCGCACAATTGCTTGAAACATGGTGCTAGTTGATGTTGAAAATTCATAGAGGAATCATTTCTTTTCTTTCCTTTACATCCACTCAAACCTTATGTTTTCATTTTATTTGAGAAATCCAATGCAAGATGTGTCTTTATGTCTCCTCTTCTCTCTCTAACTAAAAATATTTTTTCTGTAAAATTCTTGTTGAGCATCTAAACAGCTATGATTGTACAATTCATGCGTCTTCGATTCTTATAACAATCTAAAAGACATGACATCTAATTTATATAATTTTTTAGTACTGCGTTTTTCCTATCCTGCCACCCAAACGGTCCTTACAATGCGTGGTACTATCTCATATTAGTACAGCCAACTTATCCCCGGCCAGTATCCCAAACATGCCCTAAGAGTAATACAGTTTGTGGTAGTTTCTATCAGCGTCAATTATCAATAGAAAGCCATCTCACTTTGAGTTGGTTTGACTAATCTGAGCCGTCCGTATCTCTCGATCGGACGACACCGCGTGCCTGTCTATTCTCCGATCTCTATAGGAAGCTTCCTATTGAACTTTTTGTCGTGTGGTATATTGTGGCCGAAAGGACACTACTCTTCGAATATATTCCTTCAAGCAAACAATGTCTATGGTTTAGCTCCTCAATGACTAACTGTATACGATTTCAGTTTTATAAGGTACATTTTTCACATTCTCTCTGCATATCTCAGTCGGTAGGTTCAATCAGAGTAGGCTCTTTTGTTTCCCCGGGGCCGCATCATGTAATCGGGTGTTCAGTGTCACATTTCCTACTTTCTAGTTTCTTCCCTGGTCTTTAATCCGATGCCATGCAAGAGAGTGGAAGTCGCGGAATTGGATCCCTCCGGAAATGAATTCCGGTGCATCTTGAAGTTAATAGTGCAGATTGTAGTATATATAGGAAGATACATATACGCCGTGTATTTTTGACTTAAGCTGCAAACATGCATGGAGGATCCCCTATTCCCCCTTGCACCGAAAGAAAAGAAAAAGAAGCAAAAACATGGATGGTTCCATGGGTTTTAGTCAAAGCCGGAATCCGATGCATGGGAACCCCAAGCACAGCGATGGATGTTACTTAACATTTCTTTTTTCCAAAGCTCTCACAGAGAATCATTTAGAAAGAGAGCGCGCGTGATACCGTGATGATGGTGGTGGTGGTGGTGGTTAGTAACATAGATATTGTAATTACGTGAAAATGTTGGGCATTGCAAGCAGCTCACAACTGCAGCTGAAGTGATGGCATGGATGGATGGACATGCAAGATGCCAACTTTTCACATTTCTAGACTCAAAACAAAGAGTGATGTACCTTTTTTCGTTCAGTGGAAGAATTTGTACCTTCTCTCGGACCCTTTTTGTTTGGTTCTGATCTTGTTTGAAGTGATTGCTATAGTGAAAATGTTGAAATTTCGTGTACCGACCTGTTTTGTCACTAGCTAGAACATTACTCCTCCGATCCCTAGGGTTAACCATACCTATGATGTGAAATTGACATGGATGGAACCCTCTTGATCAAGCTTTGGCACCATATATAAAGTTAATCTTCATATGTTGTTAAATATAGTTGTTAGTTAGATGAAATATAAACATAATATCCTTATCTACTGAGTAGTTATATTCAAGTGTGGAGTCCTTGCAAGTAGTACTATATTATTTTTGTTCCTCCCGCCAAAAGGTAAAAAGGGAGCAACAAAAAGGGGTCAGAAAATTGTCCCTGCCTCTTCGAAGTCTCACAGGGTCGAGATAGTTAAATTTAAACTAAACTCATCCTACAAAAATCCTCCTCGTCCAAGCAAGCTAGGCTAGTTAATTTAAACTAACTTTCCAAATTGGAGGATTATTCCATTTTCCATAAAAAATAATATTGTGCTCACTAGCTAGCCTTTTTTAGATAATGGAAAAGTTATTTCTCGGTCTCTGTATCATAAGATGTACACATTCCACTAGCTACCTAAGCTTGTTCCTTATCACTTTCTGTGATCCCTAATCAACGCCCCAATATAATTTTCGCATCATTCATCTTATTTCGTCTTTTACTGGTATACATGTGTGAAGATCACATCAAGGCTTGGCATGTCCGAAGGTGATAGGTAACTGCAAAATTCTCCTCCAGAACACTAGCTAGAAAATAATTTGATACTCTGGGCACAACTATAAAAAGGAAGTAGAATCACCTATGCTCCTATGTCATCACTTGCAGCTCAATTTTCAATTGTATCACGGCGCATAGCATATCTTTAGACTCTAGAGATAGAGTGACCAGTGGCAGAACCAGAAACTCACTCACGTACAATGTAGGCAAAGCGACCAATTGTTCTTTCTTGTTTTCTCTATTTAAAGAGAGAGAGAAATTGAAGATAGGTACAAGTTGCGAATACTAAGAATCCTCGAATTTAGTGTGATCCTGGCTTTAGCAAAAGGGTATTCCATGGGTACCCTATGGGATCATCACAAGTGCAGAAAACTTTAGAAGAAAAACTATTCCAATCTCCAACCACTAGTGAGAATATATCAGATGGCAAATCGATGAAACCGGACGGTTCAGATCATCCTTAGATGACAATATAAATGCGTATTTTACGAAGAATATCAATGCCGGTTTTTCTTCGGACGCGGACAAACGAGACACATATTTATCTTCCTTTTTATGCAAGTTCGCTGGCCTGCTTGGGGATCGCATCAGAAGGGCTGGCCATCACAAAGGAGCAGCCTACCTGATGGAACTGGCTAGGTAGTACCTAGGCACCAACATGTGCACTCGCTCATAGTGTTTGAGTAGATCAATTCGGAATTCCCTTGAGATAATGCGTGACAAGAAAGACTAATGTTAGTAGTATAATGACCTGCAAGATCAGAGGATCAGCTCGACGTCTCTCCACTTTGCATCGTTTCAACTATTGATATATTTGTCGTTACGTTAAGGCCATGGTAAGGATCTCTGTGATCTATGGGACAGTTTCCCTGTTTCCGTAGAAATTGAGTTGTTTCCATGAAATTCCTACGAATCAAAGAGGTTCGAAAAAGAGTTTCCACATTTGGTATGAGGGTTTAGAAATTCTCACATTAATCCGAGAAAAAATGAGAAAGAGCTACATTGCTTATTTCGGTGGGTCTAGATTATAAGAATGCATATTAGTCGGATATACATTAAGGCCGTCACAGTTATATTTCCAAACATATATAAGCACTGCACTTTTAAATGAAGTACAATTCGATTTTGAAATCATTGTCATATATGTTCCAATATCTAGAAAACTAACTCTTCCATGCGTATCATTTTTTGCCTTTCCCTGTGAAGAAGCTGCATAGAGATGCAAATGGTATGGATGATATCAAATGAGACAGTTGAAGCATAACATCATTAATTTGGTCGCATCTGCACCCCCATATGTCCGGCCTGCTAAATTAAATGGGATGTTTAGGAAATATTTGTTTGTACCCATTCTTTTTAGATATCTATACCCATATATATATATATGTATATATATAGCATTGCTCTTTTTCTTTTTAGGAAACTCGAGAGACAAGAAATGTTTGACATTGTTTTTGCAAATGGTTCTAAAGAAGTTGGTTTAGTGGTGCATATGTGGGGCTGCGCTACTACTAATGTGTACCTTGTGATGACCAACTTTCCTGGTAGGCACTCTTGGGCAAGTACAAACACAATGATGCATATCATTTTCTAAACAAGCTACCAACTTGGAGTTAGATATGATTTTTCCAAGTGCATGCTTGTACTAACTACCCTATTATTATTGTTACCTTATGCTAGAGGTCTTTGAAGCCATTGAACCATCCTAATTAATAGATCCCAATATAAAACACACTCTAATTAATGATCGCCATTGGCCTTAGCTAGGCTATTATATGTGGATAAATAAGACCAAAAGGATGAGACAAATGCTAGTGTCACCCTCAATAAAAAACAAAAAGGAAATATAGGTAAGGGAATTCCTTTTGACCGTTGCTTTATACCAAGATTAGGGACCATTGCAAGAAGTGGCGGGCATCCTAATTAAAAATAGCTTATAATGGAAAATCATGGCTTTGTAGTTTGTATTTCATGTCCTTGGACCATATACTTGCATGCAATTGCTTTCCATTTGTGCGGTCCTCAAGTGTGGAGAGTATATTAAAATCAATAGTAGGTGTCCTTTTCAGCTCAACAATTCTTACAGTCTACTCACGAGAACCATAGCAGCAATTTATGGATAATTTATCCAAAGGTTCATTAGTACAGAAATCGATATCCAAGGCGGTTCAAATAGCACATCCGATGCGGTTATAGCACCCGCCTCCACGGAGTGGTCACAGATATGGAGGCACATATCGGAGGCGATTATTCAACCGTCTCGGATATCAGCTATCCGAGGCGGTTGCAATTATTCAACCGCCTCGGATAACATACCAGGTGTTTTAAAAAAAGACCCTACCCGGCAGTGCTGGGTAGGGTTTTACTAAAACGGCTGTAACTTTTGCATACGGTGTCCGTTTTGGGTCCACGACCACTCAAAATGACCGTATCGACGAGACGCATCTAAAAAATCTACTCGTCTTTAGACCTGTACAATTTTTCACCTCCAAATTCACCCTCTAAGACTGACTTTTGCCCCTCCGAACGAAACGTCGCCTCTTCCGACCCTCCGTTGAACTTCTTCCCGAGCTCCAAATGCAGTAATTTTTGTGGATTCCGAACCGTGAGGGAGTAGAGCTACTAGAAAAAAATACGAGAAAAAATTTAAAAAATAAAAAAATTCACTTCAAATTCGGCCCCAAACGAATAATCGCCGCTACCGAACCCTCCGTTCCCTCCGTTGAACTTCTTCCCGAACTCCAAATACAGTAATTTTTGTGGATTCCGAATCGTGAGGGAGTAGAGTTACTAAGAAAAATACGAGCAAAAATTTTAAAAATAAAAAATTTAGGCACTAGTAGAAAATGAGCCAAAAAAGACATAAATCTTTACTTGGGAGGGTCTTGCTTACCTCAAACCGAAGCGAAACTGCCATGAAGTCTCCACCTTGTTCCTACCGGAAGAATGATGGGAAGAGAAGAGCCTCCTTGCGATGGGAATGGTGAGAGGAAAAGAAAGGTTGAAGGGAGGAGAGTAGAGTGGAAGGGAGAAATAAAATCTGGATCTGGTTTCTCCCTATGCACTGCACTAAATCGAATATATAGTCCTCTGCCACAGGCGCTGAAGGAAAAATTTCGGGTTTTGAAATTTCGAAGTTGGCGGGATTCTGAAATTTTAGGTTTGAACACATCCGAGGCGGTTGTAAATATATAACCGCCTCGGATATGCACCTTATCCGAGGCGATTGGATATTTACAACCGCCTCGGATATAATTCGAGACGGTTTCTTTCAAAATCCTTATCCGAGGCGGTTGGATATTTACAACCGCCTCGGATATCAGTTATTGGAGGCATTTTTGTCTAAGCGCCTCGGATATGGCGCCTCAGATGAATGATTCTGTACTAGTGGTTCTTCTTGGATTTTTCCAGGGGTAATCTGTAGTTTAGAAGTACCATAGCAGCCATGGTTAATTTGTCCAAAAGGTTCTTGGATTTTTCCAGGGGTAATTTGTAGTTTAGGAGAACCATAGCAGCCATGGTTAATATCTTCATGATTACAACTACAAAAGACAATAAGTAATACATTTGCATGATGGTTTATACCTTGGCTTGTTAAGGGAGGTTACTGGTATTTGTCCCTTCCAACTACGGACTAGTGGACTAGGGGGGTCAAAGTTGACGTCAGCTGTTTTTGTTGCATGCATATAGCAAATGCTTTCTGGCAACAACTCAAACAGAAACTTATATAATATGAGTGGATAAGGAGTGGAGCCACTCATGATTGGCTCACTGTTGCATGAAAAGGAAATATGCAATTCATGGAAACCGTTGCTTAACAAGTCATCAAAAATATCATCATCACTTTTCAACATAAAGCAAAAGAAAATAGAAGAAAAAAGCACCGCCCAAGTGGTTGTTATATATACAAAATGTTATAGCAAATGCTAATACTATGGACTGGCTCTGGTTAATCTAAGTGCTAATTAGTCTAACCTTATAAATACTAGCACTACCTAACAAATACTCCTATAAATATTTGCAAGTATGTAGTGTAAAAGCACTAGGGCCCAATGAATAGAGGTTCAACGGCTCATACCACTAGATGCGCAAAAAAAAATTGTTCATTATAGTTCTGTGGTGCACTACGAAATAGAACCATTCCTCAAATAGAAAGTTTTACAGGTTCTAATGTTGACATTGCCTTTAAAGGTTATATCATTCTCATTACTCAATGGCCAGCTTGCTATTTGGGAATTCATTCCATCTTCCTCTCCTTCTCTTTTTGTACACCATGCTAATGGTTTGACCTTCTGTTATGCATAATAGTTTTGACTTTATTCTGATGAAATATATAGTCCACTTCCTCCAAACAGCTTGAGCTTTTAGAACTTTCTTGATGCATGCAATTTAATATGCTATTAGAACTAAGAGGTATCGAGTTTAAAACTCGACCTGTTAAGTGGTTTAGCTGAATCTAGGGAAAAATTCCATTTATATTGCCATATTTCGTCCATGTTCCTTTGATGGTGGCGCATTGATAAATGGGATGGTCAAACAAGTTCATTCTGTGGATACGAGTGTAATTTTGTCTGCTAAGTATTCAGATTAGAGGTTTCATTTACCTGTGTTGCGGCCCCAAAAAATGCTCCTTAATGGCGTCGGTTCAAAATTAATCCGATTACGCGAGTTAATTGGTTCAGACTTGAAATGAGCCAACTTCGAATGAAGCTCGATTATGCTAGGTGTAGGCTCGATAATGGCCCGTTTGATTGATTCTAAAACCGTTCCTAAATTACAAAATAATATGTCAAATCAAAATGAGTAATGAGCTTGATCAATTGCTAGCCCTAGCTGTGATACAGCTTTTATCGCCAGCTTTGTCATATTAGTTTACTACGTTGACCTTATGAAACCGTTGGCACTGAACTACTGATCGTTACGACGCTTATATAGGGACCTCTAGTGCCTAATACGGAGAGTTTGACTTTGCCGATGCTGAAGAAAAAAAACTATTTTATGCTTATTCGTAACCGGAGTTGACTATGAGAAACAGTATGAAATATGCAAAAAGACCAGCACCCCGACCTGATTGCTTTGACCTTGACATGCACGCACTCTCCCAACTAATCCCAATCATGCATGAGAATGCTTCCATCACCAAGAAGCAGAATTGGAAGATGATGTCAAAGGAACAACTAGAACTGGTGCAGTGCAGATGTCAACTCCTATCATCCACAGAACAACCACAGCACTAAGCCACACAGGCTCCAAAATGGGAGTGACACTACACACGCACAATCCTCAATCCTGACCGGCAATTGTAAGTACTAAACACGGTGTAATTAACGTGCCAGTGTGATTATTATTTTCCGAACGGGTTTCTCTATTTTTCATTAATCAAAACCGGATCAACGTTTCACGGCGGAGATAGGGGAACTTGCCAGTATGATTGGAACAATGAAGTGTTTCAGTCAAGAACAGTGGACTATTGCAAGTCCCCAGCAAGTGAGATTTCTTGATAACACAGGTCAGAGTCAATGGAGACCAGGATATTAAGTTCAGATTATGATTGAGACAAGCAAGTAAATATTCACCTGATCGCAAGAGATTATTTCTGGCCATGAAAATTTTACCAACATCTCTCTCTATATTACAGAAACTGCCTGTTACATCACCCCCAATTAACAGCGAAGTCAATACTTTTACCGCATTCGAAAGCAGAGAGGACAAAAAAAAACTCAAAACTCGCAAGTTACAAGCTCTCGCAACTCGATCGATCACCTCATCTCAAAATACTACGAAAAGAGGAGAGAAAATTAATTGTTACCCTGAATTGAAACAGAGTCAGCTTGCACATAAACAAAGCTTACTCTGCTATGTCTCCGCGAGTCATCGAGAGGTTGACCGCGGCCGTGGTCGGGACATACTCTACTATCTTGCATGTTGAGCTCATTATCGAGCTCGGAGTCGATCAGCAATGGCGATTGGGATGTGGCAGAAGCTAGTTCACGAAGCGTTCGGGCATGCACGTCGTGTCGTGTGTGTGCGTGTATGTACGTAGGAAGGTACGGTTGTGTTAATTAGACGACCGCGGTGGCTACGGCGGCGGGCGCGGCGGCGAAGACGGAGGCTTTGCCTGCGGCGGAGGCGAAGACGGAGGCTTTGCCGGCGGTGACCATGCTGCATTCTTGATCTTCTACGAGGAAAGACCGGACGGCGTCGATGCAGGGCGCGGCGACGAGCCGTTGCCATGCCTCGTCGGCGGCGGGGCCGCGCTTTTGGAACACCTCCGTGGCGTCGACGCGGCGGACGCGCCACATGCGCGCCAGCCGCTGGATCTTGCCGCGCTGGCGGGTCGCGAGCCGGGACGTGTTGGCCTTGATCTCGTCGACGGCCGCGGCGAGCATGCGCGCCCGCTCGTCGTCGTCGGAGCCGCGGGACCGGAGGTACGAGTCGAGCTCGGGGACGCCGATGGCGCGCCAGATACCCCTGGAGTAGTCGGTGCGGCGAGGGTCAAAGGCCGCGGCCACCTCCTCGACGAGCCCGCGCCGGCACATGTCGTCGACGCGGCGGGCGACGAAGTCCCTCAGCACGGCGGGCTGCACGTCCACCCAGAGGAAGCAGCACTCGTACCGCTCCCGGAACGCGCGGCGGTCGCCCTCGACGAGCTCCTCGACGTACGAGTTTGACCCGCCGGCGACGATGGGGACGCGGCCCCTGGCTGCGGCCCCCGCCGCGGCGCGCGCGGCCTCGCGGCGGAAGTCGGCGGCCGTGAACTCGGCGTCCGGGTGCGCCACGCCGAGCAGGTGGTGCGGGACGCCCGCGCACTCGCCGGGTGCCACCTTGTTGGTGGCCACGTCCAGGCCGGCGTACACCTGCATCTTGTCGGAGTTAATCACCTCCCCGCCGAACCGCAGCGCGAGGTCGATGGCGAGGCGCGACTTCCCCGTCCCAGTCGCCCCCATCACCACCACGGCCTTGTGCTTCACGCCGCCCACGTGCCTGGCCACGAGCGGCGGCTGGGCGTCGACGCGGTCCGGCAGCGTGATCACCGGCGGCAGCGGCAGCGTCAGCCGCGGGAAGGCCGGAGCCGCGGGCGCCATGGACAGTGGCATGATGCTTGCTCGCTGCACAAGCGGCGCTGCTGGTGCTAGATTGCTAGTGCTGTGTTATTGGAATGTTGCTTGCTGTGAGCTAGCTGGGTGTGTAGGAAGGAGCAGGGGAGTTGCTGGTATTTATAGGGTTGGTTAAGAGTTACTAAGTGGCAAGTGTGTGCGTGTGATGCAGATGCAATGGAAGGGGTTAATGCACTTGGTTAATGAAAATGCAATGGATTAGTTAAGTTCGATGCAGCCGTGCTGGATGCGGCGACTAGTGGTCGTAGTAGAGTGGACGAATCCATGACAAAAATTTAGGGTGTGCTTACAGAACGAAGCTAACAGCGGTGATAACTGGTGTTTATTTAATATTATCTTTTATTCATAAATTTTAGAAATAATACCATATTCAATTTTTTTTGCAAAACTGGCCTCAATCGTCACCAGCCGTGGTGATTAGATCGTAACCGCCATGCGCTGTGGCGATATGAGCCAATCGCCAGCCACACCGACGATTTAGTATGGAATCGCCAAGCCGCGTGGCAATTGACCGTAATCGCCACATGGCATGGCAATTGGGCCTATATCGCCAGAGGACGTGGAGATTGCCCCCTCTGATTTGGCGATAGTACCCTGTGTCCTGGCGGTTACGGAGTTGGCTCGGGGAGGGAGGGGCCACACTGCAGTAACTGCCTATCACTACCAAGGATGACGATTGCGCCCTATCGCCACCCGATAGCACTTAATATCGTCGGTGTGGATGGTGATTGGCCCCTATCGCCACGAAGCGTGGCGGTTGCACCCTAATCGCCACGGCTGGTGGCGATTGAGGCCAGTTTTGTAATTTTTTTGAATGTGATATTATTTCTAAAATTTTTGAATAAAAAAGTATTTAAAGAAAAACTTGGTGTTTCAGCCTTGACTGCTCACTTGCCTATCTGTGGGTCTTCGGCGCAAAAAGTTGTGCTAAACCACAGTACAATAATCTGCAGCAAATTGTTCTATCGTCGGTGAAAACTGAAAAGCTTTGATTTTTTTTTGTTGCTTTCACTCGAATCAATAGCAGATTGGTGTTCAATCACTGTTCATTGTAGTGTCTTACTGTTCACTTGTGCTACATGCTGATGGCCGGCTCACATCTCTTGAGGTTAAAAGGTGTGAAGTGGTGCAGCTAGAGCGTGACTCTGGTTTTTTTTGTCTTTGTTTGCGGGGAGGAGCCTTGACTGCGGTTGCAGACTTACGGTTGAGATGGAAACTGGGGAAGATCTCGACATGCCACCGTGCAAAGACCAGTGCTCGATTGGTGCATTCCAGCATCGCCATCTCGCCACATGAGCTTGTGCCGACCATGTCAAGCCCTCTTCTAGACAGTTTATGGGGTAACTTATGGCTCCAGAAAGCCATAAATTGTCTAGAAGGTAAAGCTTAGCTTGAGCTTAAATTTTAAGCATTTCTTATTTCTGTTGGTGGGAGAAAGCCTCAAAATAGGACTTCTCGAGCTTCTCTTATCTTCATTTGTCCTCCGTGACCATTTTATCCCTACTGCTTTGTATTATTTACCCGCATTATGTCACTGAGTATATATAAAAAAAAACTCTTCACTTTTTTCCCATTCCATCCTCCTACCTGCCCCCCGATTCCCCTCCCTCCCTTCTCAGCTTCCGCCGCAGCGCCATCGCCGTCGCATCCTTCGATCCGGCGCAGGACGATGAGCTCCTTGTCCTCGACGCGCTCCAGGCCCACGTCGCCGACCGCCTCGCCTCCCTCTCCTCCGCGCACGCGCAGCCGCAGGGCCCGGTGCTCTCGCTCGCGTTCCTCTCCAAGCTCCTGGACGCCGTCGTCTTCTCGGACGACGCGTTCCGCGACGTCCTCGCCGTCGGCCCCGTCGCCGCCGCGCTGTCCAGGCCGCCGGCCGACCGCCTCGCAGCCGACCTCCTCGACCGCGCCGTCAAGGCCCTCGACGTCCTCAACGCCGTCTCCCTCACGCTCGCCTCGCTCCGGGGCTCGCACCGCGCCGCCCTCACCGCCGCCTCATGCCTCCTCGCCGGCGCGCCCCTCCTGCGCCGCGCCCAGTTCGCGCGCGCGGCGGGCCGTCGCCAAGCTGTTACCGCAAGGGCCCTTCAGAGCCGCGTCGAGCCGTCGTGGGCGACCAAGTTCTCCACGGAGGGTTGACATCGACCTCGGCTACTCGATCTACGTCGTCCACGGCCTCCTCGACGATCCCGACCTGCTACAGAGATACTCAGAATCAGTAGGCTTTTGCTCGATTGTTGATTGGGAAGAGGGTTCTGGTGCTGATCGTTCCTTTCAGCGGCTCTTGCCTCTAGTTTTTAGCGCAATAGTTCGTAGAATTGGGCGTTGGCTCATTTGATCTCGAGATATGTTGCTCCAAACTACTCCTCACCTTATCTGAATGTCCAGTGCATAGGTTAAACATCAATTAAAAGTTGCCATGAGTTAGATATATGGTCATTAGTTTTTGTTCTTGTATCTCTGAATCTTCAATGCATATGTAAACTATTTCTCTATGGTGCTCTCATGAATGCAAACCAATTTTCCCTTTTGTGATTCTTTTATTTCTGCAGCTGCACCAAGAAATAGTGCTGCTAATTCAGATTTGAAGCGAATGCTAATAATTTCCTTCTGGGTTTTTCTCTTTCCTGAACATTCTAGCTAGGATTTGAATCTTCAGTGCCAACCAACGCTCGTGCTTTGCTCTGAATGCTCATGCTTTACTCTGGATCTTCAGTGCATTGAATAACAACTGGGTGTTTATTCTGAAGCCTGGAGTAGTTTTCTGTTTCATCCCTTCTCTGCAAGAGATCAATTGATTGTCTGTAATTTCCTTCTACTTGTACTTGCTCAGTACTGGGATGCACTGATAAATCCATTCCTACTTGTTGGTGTTCAGAAATTAGCTAATAACTCATTTCTTTTGTGTTAAAAAGAGAGCCTCAATATAGTGACTTCAATGTTGTAGAATTTGTCAGCTCTTATCATCATCATGTAAAAATGGTTCTTTTCTTTGTGTTGCACTTGTGCCTGCTCATATGCTCTTGTGCCTGCTCATATGCTACTGACTTCCCTCCTGGGATCAACAGACCTTGATCTCTGCAGCTGCAATCCAAATGCAGAGAGTTGACAAGCAAGTTGACTCAGGCAGAGATGAGATATGCTTCTATGTGCAATTTACTTCTTTTATGAGAATTGAATAATTTTTATTCATGTTTTTCTATTTTTATATCTCATTTGTGTGCTAAACTACGTAAAAAAAATATGAAAATAGAGTTAGTATCATTCAAAACAGCTAACAAATAAGACAAAGGGTATTATAGACTTTTTACAATCCACCTCTGCCTATAAGCTCAAATCTCAGAAGCTGTCTAGAAGGTGATGGTGGAGCTTATCAGACTTTCCCACACCACAGTTTTCCCACACCATTAAGCGTAAGCCGATTTATATACAAACTGAAGTCGTCTAGAAGGGGGCCCAAATCTCTATTCCAGGCCTTTTTTGAGCTTACTGAGACTCTTCGTATCGACTACGGTTGACAACGGGTGGGGCTTTTGGTTAGCTAGGGTAGGAGAGGGTGCCATTCAGCCATCAAGACGAAATTTTCGGCCTTTCCGGCCGGTGGAGAAGAAAGCGGCTGCCTCCGCAGTCAGGTCGCTTTCTTGTCGTAAAGAAACCGATGAATGATAATATTCGGCTTTGGCATGCAGGAACCTACCACAACGACCAATGGTCACTTTTTGATCGATGATAATAATCAGAACGTGATAGGGTAGTGGCTATAGCATCAATTTGCTGGAAATTTTCTTACATAATGAGGTTTGAAATGGTAGGACTGCTTCGACTCGTCATCATATATACGAAAACGCGTACGAGCAGCGAATGTAGCTTGATGAAATGTAGTTGGAGTGAAAAATTAGACGTAGCCAGTGCATGAATTTAGGCAATTCGGATGGAGCTACTTTGAAGCTTCGTCGCTAAACTATCATGAAGATAGAATCGCACAAATGTTGGGTGGCCAAGGCTGACCTTGGCTCCAGTGAAACTCTAACCCTGCATACAAGAGGTGTTCGTGTACGGAAAAACTCATGGTAGCAAACAAAATAACGACATTAGTATATGATTCGAAAAGGAAAAACAAAATTCAGACGACGTACGAGTAGAGGATTTAAAAAAGAAAAAAAATCATTACATCTCTTAATTATTGTCAAAGTCTAAGTTTGATCCTTCAACTCCAATATTAGATATATTTGGTCCCTCAAGTGATAAAAGCCATCTAGATTTGGTCCCTTGACCAATGAAAAATGGTTTTGATGACGAGGTGGCTGTGGTTTCGCACACGTGGCAGTCAACACAAAAAATTTGAAAAAAATAGAAAAATAGAAAAAATAGAAATATTCCAAAAAAACTACAAAAGATCCTAGAAAATTCAAATTCTCAAATTTTTCAGTAACTTTTCTGAAATATCTTTGATTTTCTTTTTTTTCTTCAATTTTATTTTATTTTATTTTTTCTTGCAAAGTTTCCATTTTAAAAACTTGGTTTTAAAATAAATTTTCAGTCTCTTAAAAAAGTCTGCTTGTCTCATTTTTCTAATTTTTTTAAATTTTTAAATTTTTTGAGATTTTCTTTAAATTATCTCAGTTTCAAAAAAGTTCTTCATTTTTTTTCCTGATATATTTTTAGTTTTTCATGCTGATTGGATTGTCACGTGTGGAAAAACGCCGACACGTCATTGGCAAAACCACTTTCATTACAGTTAGGGACCAAATCAAGGCAGTTTTGACACTTGAAGGATCAAGAATGTCTGATATTAGAGTTGATGCACCAAATTTAGACTTTTACGATAGTTAAAGGACTAAAATAGATTGTTTCCTTCAAAACATAATCCTGTCTTTCTAAGTGGATTGAGACTGTGTGCAACTTTAGATTTAGTTACACACAATTTTTTAATGAATTTTAGATTTAATTATGTGCAACTTAACCGATTTACACATAACAACTTTATAAACAACTTGATAATAACAAATCCGAACAAAAAATAGCAACCATGAAGAGGGATTGCGCAGGAAGCCACACTGAGAGGCTCACGACCTTACAATGTCAGGACACTTATGGTGTGTTTGGTTGGGCTCTAGCTCTGAGCTTCACGAGAGAAGTAAGCGGAACCGGGCCAAACAGTGTTAGCTCTAGTATTTGGGCTTCGTTGAGCTATTGGAAGCTGAGCTGCTTGTAGTACAAAATCCAGGAGCCCTATTGAGGTCGCTTCTTGCGGGGAGTTGCCTACCCCATTACAGAGTTGCCCCTTGAGATGGACACAAATTACCAACCATTTACCATCTCATATAAAGGAAATTTTTCTTGATCCACCAGCCACTCAAAGACGCCTCTCCCATCCATCCCGTCGAGGCGACTTGAGGCATGGAAGAACGACTTGGCGCTGCAGCAGCTTCGCCGGCAACAACCCCGGTGGAGACCAAGGGACCCTAGAGGTGACCTTGGCTATTACTAACGGACCTCTTGCAGCCTCAAAATCGCCTCACATCAAGGTAATCTCGCCATCCCTAACCCTATCGGGCTGTGGTGCCATTTCTTCACCAGCGATGCCTCCTTCTATCTACCGATCTGCTCCTCCCGCCATCCACCGCCCCTAATCAACCCCCCTATGCTCCGTAATTTTGTGTTGTAGATGAGAAAGTTTCTTCCCTTTGCCCCCGTATTGGTGTGTTGTAGACAAGACGATACAATTTGTTGTGCTTTGTTCCATCTCTCCCTGGTACATGTATTTGGGCCAATAGAAGTTCCATAGTTGTTCCGTCTCTTATAGTTGTAGGATGATAATTTGGGTCATCTCTCATGTTGATTGGTGCATGTTCAACGTGGTAGTAAATTGCCATGGCCATTACTGAGAGGCTACTTGATAGTGTCTAGAGCACACAACAGATCAATAGATTCTATCAATTTTTGTTTGTAGAAATAAGATGAGTTCATATTAGAAAATTTAGGATTTTGTTTACAGAACTTCAGATGCAAATGGCATGTGAAAAAAGCATATGCAGATACAAAACTTCAGAAATTTTCAACAGAAATTCAAAAAAATTCTACATAAATTCAGATGCAGATGTAGATTAGTCCCATTTTATCCGTTGTTTTTGTTAACTGAGAAAAATGCAGATGGCAGTAGGTGCTGAGTGGAATGACAAGAACACTACGATTGTTTGTGAGCTGTTTGCAGAACAAGTGAAGGTTGTTAATCGGTCGCATACCCATTTGAACAATACGGGATACAACGAAGTGGCTGCTAAATTTAAAGAGATGACTGACATGGAGTACTCCAAAAAGCAATTTAAGAACAAATGGGAAAATTTAAAAAATGATTACAACGTTTGAAAAAATTGAGAAAGCAAGCTGGTTTTGGATGGAATGATAGTGCAAGATGGAAGCATTTGAACGAAGTAAGTACCATTGTAGTTTGTTTGCATGATTTATTTTATGTTCAGTTTACTCTTGCCTAGTCTCATATATCTTCTTTATTGTGCATAGGATATTCCAGGAGCAAGCAAGTTTCGTAAAGGTGGTCTTCAAATTTTGGACCAGCTGGAAATAATGTTCAAGGACATAAACAACACTGGTGAGGACCATTGGTCATGTGCAGCGAGTACCTTGCCTACTGATAATAATATACCGACCGTGAATCTTGATGGCTCTGAGGACGGCAATGAAGAGAATGAAGACTTCGATCAAGATGAGGACACTCCACACACTAGATTAGAGAAGAAATCTCGTGTTACTGATGTCGTTAAGGTGAACAAAAAAAAGACGGGAACCGCTCAAGTCATGCAAGACTAGTTATCTTGTCTAGTAGGTATGTCTAAAAGAGCACAAGCTACTTTGGAGAATTTTGCCAAAAGAGATGACCATGGAGTGTGTAGCATTCAAGGTGTCATGTCGATTGTCTGTAAATGTGGAGCTTTGTGTGGAAGCAAAGAACATTTCATTTCAAATGAGATGTTTGTGAAGAGGGAGCAAAGGGAAATATTTATGACCATCACCATAGCTGAAGAACATCTTGATTGGCTTTGATTGAAGTTTGAAGTCAAATATGGGCATAAATGATTTCTTATAGGATGGCGAGTTATCTTTTTTAATAGGATGATTGTACATATTTTCTATATAATGGTGTTTTATATCTTTTTAATACGACAGTTGCACATGTCTTTCCACATCGTCTAAAAGGTAATTATTTATTTGTAGTACATAATAATCCATTCTCTAACCTTCTAACATTTTTAACCTTTTTTTTTAGGTGAATACTACCTTGTTGACGTAGGATATCCTAGTTGTCCATGGTATTTAGTTCTATACAAGGGACAAATATATCATATTTCTGAATGCCACGGGGGTGCTGAAGCAGATGGCTTGAAAGATAAATTCAACCATCAACGCTCACGATTGCGAAATGTCATTGAGCGCTCCTATGGTGTATGTAAAATGAAGTGAAGGATTTTGCTTAATATGCCGACCTATCCAATAAGTATGTAGAAGATTATTGTTGCAGCAACAATGGCACTCCACAACTTTATACGTGAGCATGCTTCGCCAGAAAAATATTTCTGTAGGTGCGATCAAGATCCAAATTATATCCCTACTGTACCATCAAGATATAGAAAGCGTGCTATCCCAGCAAATGCATCTGCTTCGTCGACATCCCACTCAAACGATAGATCAATTGATGCATTTCGTGTTGAGCTTGCAACGGCAATCACAAATGTGAGATGATCAGTGGAAGTACTTGCATTTTGTTTAAACTTAAGATACCTTGTTACGCTATCATAGTTTATCTTTTGTGTTGGTAACTACAGCATCGGATAATTCTTTTTTTCCGAGAGAACGTCAGATAAGTTTTATTTATGAGTGTGTTCTTGTCCGCACATGTCAACTTCATTTGAAGCTGTGAAACTTGGTGCTATTGATTTTAGGGTGAGTCAAATTATGTGATTCAAATTTACCCAATAATAGCGAAATACAAACAAAAAATGGAAAAGAAGAAAGTATGAACACGTGAACAATAGAACGGACATACATGCTTCATGTGTGAAACCAAACATTTTTTAGATAATGTATGAAGTTAGACATGCATGCAAAGTAACATGATTGTTACATTCTATGTGATCCCCCAAATAATTAGACTAAATGAAAGCAAAGACATAATAGGCATATCCTATTGTTATCTCTTACCCATATTTTAGGAGCCAAAGGAAAAAAGGCGTATTTGGCCCCCCGTCGAGTTCTAATGGCAAAAATAGCCCCCCGTTGCAGAGAAGAGCAAAACTGTCCCCGCGACGTGCCGGGCACGTGACGCGTGGCTAAATCGCGCCGGGGGCCCGCGATCGCGCGTCCGACCCGCGATGGAGGCCGGCCGCGCCGCTGGCCCGCGAAGGAGGTCAGGCCGCGCACCAGACCCGCGAGGCGGGCCGCATCGCGGTCCAGGCCCGCGACGGGCTAACGCCATCAACCATGGCGTTTAATTCCGCGAGCTAACGCCAATGGCACTGGCGTTTGATTGCAAAATTCCAAAATATACGTGTTATTTCTTGATTTTTAAAATCATGTATAAGTTCCAAAAAAATCTAAAAAATTCATACCGGTTTATAATGGAATGAAGTATACACACGTAAATTTTTGTAAAATAATATGCATTTTTGTGACCTGTGTAAAAAAAACAAATGCCAATAAAAAAAATTAAACTGCTACAGTGTATGCGTCGCACTGCTACAGTGCGACGCATACACTGTAGTGCACTGTAGCACAGATGCGTGTAGCATAGTTTAATTTTTTCGGTTCGCATTTGTTTTTTTTACACAGGTCACAAAAATGCATATTATTTTACGAAATTTACGTGTGTATACTTCATTCCATTATAAACCGGTATGAATTTTTTTAGATTTTTTTGGAACTTATACATGATTTTTAAAAAATCAAGAAATAACACGTATATTTTGGAATTTTGCAATCAAGCGCCAGTGCCATTGGCGTTAGCTCGCGGAATTAAATGCCATGGTTGATGGCGTTAGCCCGTCGCGGGCCTGGAGCGCGATGCGGCCTGCGTCGCGGGTCTGGTGCGTGGCCTGGCCTCCTTCGTGGGCCAGCGGCGCGGCCGGCCTCCATCGTGGGTCGGACGCGCGATCGCGGGCCCCCGGCGCGATTTAGCCACGCGTCACGTGCCCGGCGCGTCGCGGGGACAGTTTTGCTCTTCTCTGTGATGGGGGGCTATTTTTGCCATTAGAACTCGGCGGGGGGCTAAATACGCTTTTTTTCCGGAGCCAAACCATCGTCCAAATACTTCCCGAACTCCTAAAAGTAGACTCGGGCTTCCTCAAATGAGCTGCTCACTAAAAATATTGAGCCGTACAAACACACCCTTAATAGAGAATTGTGGGCTATCAAATCCGGCGCAGGTGACGGAGTGGTGCAGCTGTGATGCCCCATCACCCATCGCTCTCGAGAAGAGAACCCATGACGAGGCCCGCGGCCGGGTGACGGAGACGGCAGACGCGGCGATGGAAGACATCACCGAGCGCGTGGGTACAACCAAGCAGGCCTATCATTGGCCGTGGGCAATCCCCCGTCTCTCGCGCGCCTGACGCGACGGTTGACGCGCCACCCAGCCCATGAGGCGGCGACAAACCCCACACACAGAGAGATCCGATTTATCCGCTGCGCGCTAGGCGCAACGCGACCCTTCGGTTCATTCCACCCGGGAATCGCGACCTCCATCGTCTCGCGGAGCCGCGGTGCCATGTGATGTACGGCGCTCCCGGCCGTGTTCGGATTCGACGGGGGTAAAGTGCGATATTTATCCTCCTGTTGGATTCGCGTCACGTCGTCGATCGTGCATGCTAGCTGCCGAAGCGACGTGACGGCGGCTCGGTCGTCACCTGGTGGATGGGGCGGTGGTGGTGATGATGGTGGTGGTGACCGGCGCAATCATTAGCAGGGGACAGTGAGACGAGAGCAATGTGATCCAATCGGAGAGCAACAGGTGGCAAGATGAAGAGGATGAGGACGTGATGCCTGAATCTCAATCGAGGGCTTCGACCTCAAAGCGTGTGGCGGGCTTGCTGCTTCGAGGCTTTTGCGAATAGTGACTTCTCGTGCCGTTGTTGTCAGGCCCTACTACTGGGTCTGAATGTGAAAACGGGAAATGGGATGGATCCGCCGCACTTGAATTAGTGGGCATACTATGCGTGTACAAGGTGCGCCCATGCAAGACAAGCTGCAGCAACTGGGAGGGTTGCAATCGAATAATCGATGGACATGACCAGTTTTCATCTATGCAGAAACTAAAACATGGTCATGTACCAGATATGCACGCCCACAGGATAGGAAAGCATCCCTGTGGATAGAACCACCTTAAACAGGAGCATCTCGTCATCGCCCCCTTCAGTTGAAAAGTGAGGTGACCAAATTGTAATTGAAGCGAAAATCTCTCGAGGGCGGTCAAAAGAGATGTGGGCCACCCAGAAATCTCAGCCGTTTTAAGAGGAAGCATAGATGGAAGTATAGAGAGGGTGCTACGGTGCGCACCTTGCAAAATTTGTCATCAAGAAATTAGAAAAAATTAAAATAAAATTTGATCTACAAATTGAGAAATGAAAAGGATCTAGAATACATTTTGTTTCCGGTTCAATTTATGCATGATGCTCGATTATACCTTGACCTCAAACATATGCAGGATGTTTTCAGTTGATTTGCCAGACCTCTATCAAGCGATCGAAATCAATGTTTGGCAGCAAAGCTGAACAGGCTTAGTACAGATATAATAAGGCTGGCAGAATCATAATTCAGGTTCTAAACAGTACTTGATTGGATTCAAGGTTTAGTTACCGCCAGAAAAACGATGGGTTAAGACCAAATTTACCTATAGCCTAGCAGTCCCTGGCAATTACCAAAATACTATTAGCCAAGATTTGTCTGAGATTGCAGACCTGGCAGCTCCCCTTCAGTATGTCAAGGCAGCAAGCCTACGAGGTGGAGTCCTAGATCGTCGACGTAATGGCCTGTGAGAAAGACAAAACTAGTCAGTAGATTGAAACATGCACTCACAAATATATCACGCATAGGAGGGAGCACGTCAACAACATAACCTGAGCCCCCACCTACACGATAAGATCGGCACTCAATAAATATATAAAGGATTATGGGTAGTTCCGTATCTACAGGACATAGCATCTAGAGAAGGTAAATGTAATTTGTCTACAGTTTTGATCAGGCAATACCGTAGATTAAAGCCTTAAATAATACTTCCGTTACACTTCAGGTGAGAGTCTGGATTCACAATATTTTCTTATTTCTACTTTGATACCATTAACATAGACTAATCACTGAAGCAGTTTATTATCATTAACAGTCTACTAATAACCATGAACCTAGGAGAAGATAAGGCTTTTGCTCCCACGAATGTAAACTTCTAGTTCCAACCACAAACCATGAAGGGAGTTGAAAAAGAAAGGGAAAACTAACAAAACTGCATTACTTAGCATTTCACTCCACCAGATCCACTGTGATAGCCTGAATTCCTCAATGCTCAACCTTCTCCAGGAGAGATTACATAACTTATGTAATTATGTTAGGTTTGTGAAAAAGTATTACTTTGTCAAATGCCCCACGTATGGATACTACGGATGCAAATCACCAAGCCAACATAATCTGGAAAGACAAAATAGCTGGTAATAAAAAACTATAGATCTTGCTCGCAAGATCTTGAGGACAGGACAGTGGTATGGATAAGATTTTGAAGATAATTACAGTATAGAATGTAGATACATAACACAAAAATAAGACGTTATCAGGTAATAATCCTGTGGACCAAATGAAATAATCAGGTAATAATCCTGTGGACCAAATGAAATACCATATCAACTTAACATAAAGATTATGAACCACAGAAAATGCAGAACAAAAGCAAAGTTAATTACGCACCGTGTACTCATGACCTTCTGTATAGGACCTCTGTTGAATGCCCAATCAACATGGATAGTCTTTGTTAATAGCTGTGTCCCATTCGTTGCTTTGATTGCAGTTTTTGCTTCCTCAAAATTTTCATATTCAACCAGTACATATCCCTGTTGAACAGAAAAATAGAGATGTGGAGAGAAATTAGAGAGCTTCTTGAGAAACAAAAGTACATATTTTAAATTGAACTGTAAGCTATTCTTACTGAACAAATAAGGGATTATTCTTATGTAACGTTTAGTTTTAGCATAATCTCCATTTGGAAGTGTAACCAATAAACCTTCTTGTGTGGAAAGTAACTGTAACCGATAATCTTGGCCGTGTGTGCCTCTACAGTGAGAACATTTCTGATAAAACCACAACTGAAGTTATATAGCTGACTGCCTTCTGGAACCAGTACTTTACACTAAAACTATTACTTCCTTATTGGGTCCCTATCTCAAGAAAACACATTTCACAACATTCCCCAAATCTCCAAAACTGTACAATAGAACAGTCAGGAATCCAAAAAATAAAAATAAAAAAATCCGCTTAGACGTAAGAATGTGTTAGGAATGTACAGATACGAACTAATCTTGGATCACTGTTACTTTGTGTAATGCATGTGGGAAGCTCTTGGTGCTTATTTCGACAGCACAAAATGGTGATGAGAAGAAAGGAGATGATTAAAAATGAATGTAAAGATAGCGTAGAATACAAGCTGACTTTGTATTCAGTAAATTGCAATATCGTATTTAGCATATCAGACACTTTCATGCCTTTACATGGTAGACAAGTACCACTCACATTGATCCTAATGCCTAAACAGGACTTCTTCAAGACAAAATTTAGAATAAACCGGTAAATAAATCTTCATGTCTAAAATTATCAGCTCAGTGTTTTCTGTTGGTGTGACTGAGCTGGTATTGCATTCTGCCAACAAAAGAAACAAATCCCGTTATTTTAAGCTTCTTAGAGTAAGACTATCAAATTTACCTTGCCATATCCAGTGCGGCGTTCCAGATTGAAATGCAAGTCCTTGACATGACCATATTCACAGAAAGCATCGTACAGATCATTTTCTTCTGCGTCTTCTTTGACTCCCGAGACCAGTATTATCCATCCTTCAATTGCTACAAATGAACAGAGTTTTCCATTAGTACAGTTAGTAAATGAACAATATAAGCACGAGAAGTCGACTATCACTATAACAACAGATAATCAATAGTATGAGATCAGAAGCCAAGTATAGCACAACCACATAGATTTGCATGAAATAGAACCCATGACCAGTGATCAAGCAAATCTGCAGTTATTTTGTTACCCATGCTGGTTTACAGAGTTGAAAAACTAATGCGCATGTCACCAGGGACTATCTGGAAACGTAGCATGCATGCATGTTCCTCGTTCATAAAAATGTGAAGCAAGTCATTTTTTACTTTTGCAGTGACATAATTGCGTATCTAGTACATCAACACGAATGTAACCATGGGCTATCAGACAAGAAGCATAGTGGAAAACAAGATAAGCATAGTGACATACAACATTGGATTAACCATTACTATATCATTGCGTGGTCCTACAACATTTACTCAGGAACATATCCATGTTCTGTTCTCAGTTCTGTCATCTGTCCTTGTTTTGATGTGTCAATCCTTCAAGCTTTAAGTAAACACTAAAAGTCTGAAAGAAACTACCAACTACATTAAGTAACATTGTCAAAGAAAATATAGTTCTTTTGAAAAAGAATGGTGCCAGACTGCATTTATGAGGCGCAACACACAACAAAACGAAGGAGGTGGAGAGCGTAGAAGCAAGGGAGACGTTATTCAATGCCTCTGCGCCATCAAATTAGTCGCATAATACAGTACCTATATTAGGATGACATCTTTGCATCCTTATAGAAGCATACACCAATACACCACCAGGTGTTTAATTCCAAATAAAAGGTATTTAATTCGATCGTTAGTCTGAAACATCAAACAGTCCTGAACTCCTGATTCCTCGAGTGATTTCAAATTCAACGACCACAAGCAGCAATGCGCATGAAATCGAACAGCCGTCCTTCTGAGCAAGAACATTCGTACCAAAAACCCTAAACCCACCAGAACAGATCGATCACGAACCCTAGCTTACCAACTCCCTCACGATTTCTCACGAAACCAACTCCAAACTAACACACAAACGCATCTAAACCATTGCAAACAAACCCCAACCGAATTTCAAACCTAGAGAGATAACGCCAAAAAATGGTCTGGCAAGGGGGTTCTCACAGCGCTGTGGGCCGTGCCCGGAGTTGCCAGCGTCGGAGATGGAGTCGAAGCGGTCGCAGCTGGCAGCGAGGATGGAGGGGCTGCGGCCGAGGAGGCGCCCTCGGGTGCGCGCCACGGCGGGGGTGACGATGTGGGGCAGGGGGAGCGCGCGGGCCGCCGCCTGGTCGTCCTCGTCCATGCCGTCGTCGTCGTCGTCCTGGACGTCGTAGTCCACGAACTCCACGTCATCCGCCGCCGCCGCCGCCGACGTCCTCATCGCCGCTGTCGCAGCCCTCGCCGCCGCAGCGACTGGTTAGTAAAGCGAGCGAGGGAGGCAGAGAGAATGGAGAGAGAGAGAGAGAGAGAGAGAGAGAGCGAGTAGAGCGTGGCGGTGGCGACGTGACTCAGGGGTCTTATAATGGCGGTAACAGCTAATTAAACGTGATTAATACGGCAACGAGCTGGTAATTAGATGGGAGATTAGAGTAATGATCCCTTGCGATTTTAATTACCTCGAAGCAAATCTAGTCGTCTGCCTGCTCCATAGGTGAGCCGTCCGATCGGGAGCGGACGGTTCAGATGAGAACGACTCGCACCCGGGAGCTTTACAGACAGCGTGCGATTCCGATCCGTCTAGAACTCCAGAGATGGCAGCGGCCGCCTCTTCCTCCTCCGCCGCTTCCGCCTCCTCCTCCGGCGGCAGCGGCGACAACCCGGCGGTGGCGGTGGCCGCAAGCGCTGCGTGTGCTTGCCCCATCTGCCTCGAAGCCTTCAAGGACGAGGCCTACCTCGACACCTGCTTTCGTAAGTCTCCTCCTCCTCCAAAATCTCTCGATTTTTTTCTTTAATTTCCGATGCTAAGATTGCTTCGTTTCGGTAGAACCATACGAACTGAGCATGAAATCTAGAATTTTTATGGAGTTCTATCTCGGGATAGAGTTTTACGACTCTTAGTCAAAGTAAAGGGGATAGGGGCTGTAGATGCTGGGGTTCCTAGTTCTTTTCATGAATGCAAGCAGCACTTTGCAGGGATTGGGACAAGTAGTTCGAAACCACCCTTTGCAATTTTCTTCGTTCATGATCCTTTCTGACCATCCAAATTGCTTCGGCAGACTCGTTCTGTTACTGGTGCATATCTCAGTGGGTAAAGATTGTGCAGAGCAAGCATTCAGAACCTTTATCTTCAGTGAGATGCCCTCTTTGCAAGGTGAACCGCAATCTTGTTGCTTAACCAGCTTATCTTTTACCTGGCACTTAGCCCTGGTCCTGATCATACGTATCCTTGTGATGTTTGCAGACTGAGAATGTATCTATCATTCATGCTTTCGATGGTGAATCATTTCAGCGGCATTACATAGGGCAGGACCCTGCGAAAAGGTCAATCTCAATCTCAGTCTCATTGTGCATAGCTGCATTTGCAGCGATATTGATGAGCAGACATTTATTTGTTCGCTGCAATGGAGATCGTTTAGTTCCACTCTTGTGATTGTAAACTAAAACTTGTTCGTTCGAGTATGAATAAGTGTATTAATCTCACTTTTTTTATGTTACAGACATCTTTCAGATGCACACGAGTTGATATCACAATTCTATAACATAACAGGTATCGTGTAAATTGTATTGCTTACTTTTCTGTTCACGGTTTCAGGATTAATATCAGATCTCGATGAACCTTGTTTGTTTTCTAAGACTGGACTTCTGTTGATTTGAACAGAGATTTCAGATAATAATTCCAGTGTGCAGCAATACTGGAAACAACGGAAGTATCTCCGCAAGAACATCTGGCTTGAAACTTGGCTGAGACAGGAAATTCAGGCCCTTACACTGGTATGGTGCTACTGCTACGTGTTAGCCACAATTATTTCATAGCTCAGCAGAATCACACCTGCACTTTCAAGTTTCACTGCACGAGCAGGCCACCTAGCTTTCTTTAAAAAGGAATGAATATGAAACATCCAATTAGTACATATTAGTGTTAGGATGGTTGAATGCCCTTGTTTGTACTTTATCTGAATCCTTATTAGGGCTTCTCTTTTTATCTGTCATGCTTCAAAATTTTGTGTTGCACATTACTCATTCACCATAGTCAAAGGCAAAAAGTATCATATTAACTTGTACATTCCAGAGTACATTTTAGCATGATGCTGGCAGCTATTCATGTTAAGTTATGTTTAGATCGTTTTCCAGTGTTGTAGAATTCTTGTCGTTCACTTGCAATTCGTAGTAATATTCTGTTCTGCAGGATGAAAACGTTGATGCCATAGTTTACCACATTCACGGCGTGATCGAGTCTTTCATGAAAAGGCAAGAAAAGGAACACGCTTCAAGGAAGATTTCGCCGGAGAAGAAAATGGAGGAGTTCAGGAGTTTGCTCTCTGACGCTGCTAGGCCATTCCTACTTGGCCGAGCAGCGCGGTTCGTCACCGAGGTAGAGTTCTTCCTGGTTTCGCATCTGAACATCGACGCGTACAACAGAGTGCGTGTCCAAAGATTCAAAGAGTCCGCTTCGCATGTAACAAGAGAGCAGGATGTGCTGCCACACGATAGGCCTCTTGAGGACCACTACTTGTACTTTGTAAGTGATGAAACAGATTGCGCAGGTGGTGAGATATAGCGGTCTGCGATTTTTGTCTGGTAGATTATGTCTGTCGTATTTCCATGTTCCAATGTTGATCACAAAGATCAATGATCACTGTTGCTTGTTCACTCGATTCAATATGATCACAGGTTTCTAAGATTGTTTTATTTCTGATACTCCCTGCGTAGATATTTTCGTATGTATTTCCCCTTCCTGGTTGCGTTTTGGGGACGTATTGAGTCGGGACAAGCCGGGGAGGGATGCAAGACATGGTTGTCAACTTGTCATGGTGTTTGATTGGGTGGATGCCCTTGGTGTAGATGCAAGAAATGGTGGAAAAAATATTAGCATGGTCTTAACTTTGTCTTAATATGCTCTAATAGCCATTATTTTACCTTTAATCCACAGTAATACTTTCTAATATAACCTAATAGTCGTAAATCGCTACTTAATAATGTCAAATCCACAGAAACAGAGAAATCGGCCGTCCAGGCGGAGCCTGACTCGGAGGCACCTTTTGCATCTGCTCAACCAGATGGCTTTATGCGTGCAGCCATCTTTACATGCAAAGTTCAAAAAATGGTCCGATCACTCGACCGAGTACTCGCTGATCGGGGCTTGACCGAGTCGATTTGGCCCTAATCAGTCGGCTAGTCGGCCGGCCGACTAATCTGGTCGTAGCCGGTGCTAGGCGGTCAAAGCCGGCCTAGTCGTGGCGACGAGCTGGCCAGGGCGCGGGCGCCGCTCCCGCCCAGTGCACCGCCGCCGGCCGGGGCCACGCTGATGGGAAGGAAAGGACGTCGCCAAGAGGAGAGAACGCCAAACACGTACACATGGGATCTTTTGTGCCCGAAACTTTGTGAGCAACGTAGTGTTTGAGCTTGTTTATCTACTGTCCTAGGTGCTCACTGCGGCTGCACCGGCCGACTAGCGGTAAACCGACCTGAACGATTAGTAAGTCCTCGTCACCGACTAGCGGTTTCCTGAACTTTGTTTACATGTGAAAGAACAAAATATTCTATATCTGGGGAGCCTTGCCCAACCTTTTTCTCTGATCAAGCATATAATCCCAGGATTTAAAGTTCATTAACATTTCTCTAATAAATCCCCTCACAATTTACAGGCACAGCCGCACACAAGGGCTCCCTAAGTATTTGCAGACAAGAAAAGCTCTTATATCTGGCCTCTGGAACATCGAAGCACTAGGCGCAAACTTTGATACTAGTAAGGACTAGTGAAAGCAGTATAAGAGAAAAGTAAATAAAAAAAGGGTCGGGGCGCGAAGGGGGCCGGGGGGCGTTGAGGCAGCGAGTAGGACGATTTCTAGACTCGACGAATTGGCAATTCAGGGGCCTGTTCTCAGAGCGTCGAAGTCAACAAATATCACTGATGTGTTGTCCTTCGTCCGCAAATTCCTGGCTTCACTCAACACATGATCTGCTACTTTGTACGCTGAAGTTTTGTGATCCTTGTTCCTCTCCTTATACTGCAAAAATGGGGCAGAAAACTAGCATTACACAACTCGAAAATAATGAGATAAATATGAATAAATACCAATTCATCTCTTACCTCAACGACAAGCTGTGCTGCCTTTTTCGTGCTAATGACATCCCATAGGCCATCGCTGCAGGGCGAACAAGAACACATGTCACGCAATGAATGATGGAGCTTGAGCTGTAGCAGATATGAGAATCCGTACTACCTAGCAATAAGCGCAAAAGCTGAGCATGACTTGGTGATGTGAACCACTGGGCTCACATATGGTTCAGAGCTGAATCTCGAATCTTGCTCTTTCAGAAACTTATCTCCCAACATCCTGCAAAGATTTAGTCCTGTGCAAATAAAGAAGGAGATTTTGGCATCATTGTTGGTCAAATCTGCGTTAGAAGTAAGGTAACATACCACATATACGGCTTTCACCATCTTTCAAGGGCTGTCCTGATTTTGCTATCCTTGCTCGTTCAGTTGTACTAATTACTCGATGATCCTCTGTCATTGCCATTGTTTTCCCATCGACACTGACAAAGGTATATAAATAATAATTGTATTATGGAGCTTGAGAAAGAAAAAGCACAAGCATGGCCCGAGTAGATGTATGCTATCCATTCCTTTATATAGAAGGGAGGCATTAGTTAACATTGTATTATAAAGGATAAGGTAATTGCATAGTTCACATACAACAAGTGACTACTGACTACTAAAGAGAACATAGTGAAATATCTTTGAGAAAAGAAAAGATGTTATTACTTCATAATACATGCTGAGTCACCGAGATTAGCGCATTGGGCAAAGCAATCTTTGTTCCGATCAAACCAAATAAGGAGGACAGTTGCTGTACAGCCCTGTAAGAGATAGACAGACATGAGCCACAAAAGTTCTTGTGATATACTGAATAAGTGGTAATTTAAGAAATGGAAAAGGGTATTCCCACTACTCATATGTACGGCCTCTAATCAAAGAATGCATATAGCCATAGGGGGTGTTTGGTTGAGCTGTGACTTATCTAAAAATAGTTGTGGGCTATCTGCTATGAGAAAACTGTTGTGTTTGTTGTGGGAAAGCTGGCAAATGCAGCAATCTCGGGATGATTTTTTTGAGTGGCAAATGCGGGTAATTAGAGACCAACTTCAGGGGCAATCTCACAGTAGCATCCCGCATAACCCAAGAAAGCACCTCAAGCAGGGAAAGTATGTTTAGGATATTTGGTGTTTGGTGGGCTTTTGGCTTATAAGCAGGGAAAGCTACATTAAAAGTCTTTTAGTCAGAAACACAAAACTCATAAAATTGGTAAATCTTTGCCCAGGGTTCACTAGAACCTTTTCACACACAAAGGACTTCCTGAAGCTTCAGGTATACATTTTGAAATCAAAATTAAAGACCCAAAGGTTTTCTTTTTGTAACTATGGAAACCAACATGTCAGGGAATTACACATCCAAGGAAGGTTAAGGATGGAAAATTGCATAGTATATCAGAATGGCAAAATAGGCTCACAAGTCGAGCATAGCATGGTTTATGATCGTTCCTTCAACCAGTTATACCAAACAAATGTCTGGATAAACCTTGTACGAAATATCATACTACATTTTTTGTCATCAAGTTCATAGACTAACGAGCCATATGATTAACAGCAACACACTTGAAACTTGACAATACTAAAATGCATGCACCAGGCGAGAAAGCCAGATAAAAGGAAAACCTCATACTGATGATTGAGTGCGGCTTCAGTCCAGGCAAAGGCACATTTAAGAACATCTGAAGCATTGCGACATGTGAGAACTCTTTCTATTGTTTCCTGTTGAGATAAAATGTTTGCAATATTCTCTGGAAGAATACTACAAAACAAAAGTGGTCATCAGTTCAACATATAGGTCATTGTATCAAATCAAAATCAAGAGTATGTTAAAATAACTTGTACAAGTTAAAATTATGATGTGTTGATTAAACAAATAGGCACAACTGCTTACCTGCTGGCAGCTTTTGCAGCCCCATCCCCTCCATGGCCATCAAAAATGCAGAACAACCCAAACTGTGTAAAAATTCAATATCAGAATGAATGCAACTGCTTGCAAAAATCAGTTACTTGCCTACCTGTTTCACACCAGTAAGAGGATACTGGCAGCAACTGACATCCTCCATGGGAATTTTCTTTCCAGTTCGGCGGGCTATCATTGGATCAGATGCCATACCAACTCCAACAGGCAGTTGTTGATTTTGTGGTGAAATTTGAACCTAGTGAGGTGGCACTATTAGAAAATTACTTTGCGTACAAAGATAGATTCAGCCAAACAATCTCCAAGAAAGAAATGAATGCTAGACTTAATCATGGAGATCAAATATGTTGAAGAATTTCTTGCATCTATAGGCTTCAATGTTCTCATGGAAAGTGGATACTGGATAGGCCAGCTTATGAACTGAACTGATAACAAGATATGTAATGAGCATGGTGACATGTTTGAGTATATATATGCCATGCCAATTTGAACTGGATATAGTTCGATTTATATGAGAATAAACACACTGGAGTTTCCCTTTGAGCAGAAGGATAAAGTTTGAATGCCTTGTAAACCAAAGATATTGGAAGCATGAACCAGCATGTGATTAAAAATTGTAGGCTCGTGGCCAGTCAAATATACATGCTACTGATAACATCAAAAAAAGTTTAGGACTTACAGATACTTTTGATGAACTCCCAAGTGTTATAATATCACCATCTGCAAGTTCAGCAGGCTCACCCCAACGCCTTGAACCAACATCAGGATGGTTAACTGACTGGGAATTCAAGAAAGTTCCATTTAAACTGCCCATATCCACAAGTTCCCATTTGAGTGTCTGCAAATAAGAGTAACGATTTTATCAAATGGGAATGCGAGAAGGCCAGATATATTTGAAGGTATATATGCCACATGCCACACGAATGGAAAATATTATTTTTGCGAGACTGTTAAGTTGTTCATAAATGGCAAAGCCTGTCCCGCCTTCAATATGATTTATGAATCAAAGATACTTAATATAATCTATGTGGTCTTCCTTTTGTATAGTCTGCAACCCGGAAATGCCCCAAGAATTCATATTTACAGCCAAAGGAAATGTCCTAAATATGTAGGACAGCATCAAGTTAAGAAGAATTATAGCATCATAACTAACAACAGAAACAGAAGCTGCAAACTCCAGAAACAGTTAACAAAAAAAGAAGTTGAAGCACTGAAAGTTCCAGCAGAAGCAGAGAAACACTCCGAGCATTACCTCTGCAGATATGTCAACTCTTGAAATGATCTAAGTTTTGGATATTGTAGAAGGCTGAAGGTGAAAGAATAAGATATGCTGTGAAGATCTGAGCAACTTACATTTGCATTCCAGTCAATCCGTGCATGCTTTCCTGATACCTCAGAATCCTTTAACACCAAATCACTTTCAGGAACCCTTCCAAGAGTCATCTGGAGCATGGACGTATTACCTGACTGCAGGTAGCGATTTATTCCATGAGATGGGCCAGCTATGACCTCCAAGGCTAGGTGGCTACCTGCACTCCTAGCAAATGATTAAACAACATGAGCATATGCATGTAAATGGCAATATTTGCAACATATGGGCAATTAGAACATCCAAATAATGAAGGGGCGTTTTACCAACTGTAGTATCCTTCACAGGAACTCCGCCATTATTATTCTCTCCAGAACCCCTTCTTATGTGCATCTCCTCAGGTGTTGGCCCACTTGCTTCTGCTGTACGCTTCAGCGTACTTCCCAAGTGGAGCTCTTCCGTTGTACCATTTGTAACATCAATTACATGAGTTTCTCCTACAAATTAAAAGAACTAAATATTTTTACAAATTTATGAAGATGGTTAATAGAGGAGTTGAGTACTACCAAAATAGCAAACAAAATAAAAAGGGCTGCTTCTGCGTAGTATATTAATATAAAAATGGAAGTCTGGGTGTAAATATGTATGCACCTTCAATAAGATGAGATCCAGTGGGATAGATCATCCCTTTATCAACAAGGCCATGTGTAATAGGTGAAGTGATACTCCTATTTGTCCGAATTCCGGATTCACCAACAGTACTGCTATAAAGACTATTGTTTTGGCCTGAGTAGTCATCCGAATTGTCTGATATGAGAGGCCTGTTAATATCATCGTCCTGCAAGCAAAGAGTGATCTCAATCGGATTCGCAGTACCTACACATTCCATTAATAAAATAAAATCCAATTTACATCATCATATTTATTTAAAAAATTGCGATAATATATAGTTGCATTACAAAAGCAAAAGGTTTCTTATCTTCTATGAGACAATTATGTAAGATTAAATGAAATGTAGTACTCCATGCTCTTATCAAGAAAGCAAGACAGTGGGGGTTTTATAGACCTAGTACCAGTTGTTTGAGTGGATCAGAAAGTAGTTGCAACTCATGTCCAACAATATGAGATGCAATGTATATCATTCAACATGATATAATAATCACACAAAGCATGTACACTTCCATGATGACAGAGTTGAATACTTACTTAGTCATCAATGTATTGAGGTAAAAGTGGCTGATAACAGAAAGGACTACAGAAGTAAAAGAACATGGAAAATGGATTAATTAAATGTAGTGGGGAAATGACCGGAGTAAAGAAATGCCAATCCATTTCTTTTGCAAGCGTTGATTGGTAACAACCAAAAGTTGAAATGGAGCTTAAAGATGCAAGATCCCCACTGCTCTGAAGAGCATCGCAGCTGAGCCAATACCGCAACCATTCCCCCTCCTCCTTCGATTCAGCCGCAACTTATCTTGATAATCATAACGACAATCTCATCAAACCTCCACGTTTGCTCAAGTATTATAACAGAAAGAGAAATCAACACCGATTCATCAATCGAACAGTCTCCGCCAACTAGAATCTAGCGCGGGGAACAGGTTACGTATCAACATGGCCCCTCATCCTGTACAATTTAGCCAAACGTTCAACGCTACATGGCATCGAGCCACCAAGAACACCAGGAACGCCGTGACCGACCGCTATACCAAGCCCTCGGAATCAAATCACCGACCTAACAGAACCCCTCGAACTAATACCATCAACGATTCGCAGCATACGAAGACGAAGGGGACAGACCATCCACTCCCCGCAACAGATCCATTCCGTGATCATGAAATGGAAGGAAGGGGGTTCCCGGGGTCTGACCTGAGAGGGAGCGGGGGGTGAAGGCCCGGGGGGCGCGCCCCGCCGACACCGCCGGCAGGCGAAGATGGCGAGACCGAGGACGGCGAGGGTGACGACGGCGGCCCCGCTGACGGCGAGGGGAGAAATGGCCATGGTCGAAGGGCTGAGGCGGCGATGGGCCCGAAGGTATGGAACACTTCTCTATGGTTTTTTCGCCCTTTTCACCCCGGGGGGCTAACCTTAATTGGTTGCTGCAAATCCTTGTGGTTTTTACGTCTTTATATCTCGTGTAGTTAATACTCCCTCCATTTTATAATATAAGATTTATTTTAATTAGTTAATATAATTTTTTAATTATTAATTACTCTATTAATATATACTTTATATGATATAAAGTTATAATCACATCATATGATATTAATTTTATGTCATATAAATGACATACTTAATTATTAATCAAAATATTATCTTAATCAATCACAAAATACCATACATTATGAGATGGAGGGAGTAGGACCACATACCTTAAACCATATCTCAAAAACATTAATATAATATAAGAGACATCAATTTGTGATCTCAACCGTGTATATGATCGGAATGATTTGATAGGATTATTGAATTGTACGTGCTGACAATCTTGAGCACAGAACATTTAACATGTAATTTCATCTATAGAAAATCCATCACGTCGCTCTAAACTAGTTCATACATCCTAATAAGATAGATTGCAGAACGTAACACGTAGTGTCATCCATGATGCAGTTGTGTTTTATCTTGTAATTAGGTGCCTATAAGAAAACGTACCCTACCACCACCCACTTTTTTGACTATTTGCAATACGTACAGCTTCATTGGTTAAACACTAGTAAGGTACCTGTCGGAGTATTATTCCGGCAATAATGAATGCGGGGCAGCGTACGCACAGCAGATCTAGATGGGTGCACACGGGACACGATGTTTAGACAGGTTCAGGCCCTCAAGAAGAGGTAATACCCTACGTCCTGTGTTTGGTGGCTGGTATTGATGTATCCCGTATGAGGGTTTGTGTCTATGCCTATGATCAGATGATCTGAGAGCTCTATTTTTTGTCTACCTATCCGGGGATCCCTACCCGGCCTTATATAGGCGGCCGGGATAGAGTTACAAGAGTCCGAATCGGCTTACAGGTATGTTTCCTAATCGGTTACAACTACCACCCGGGATTCCGGGCAGGTACTTGTCCATGTCTTGTACTCCAAGTCGATGATGCACCCCGTGTTGTAGTCAGACTCTGAGTAGTCGGCCTGGCCCACCCTATGCCTGGATGGCCAGTTTTGTCCTCCTTGACGATACCCGGGTGCTATGTCATCGTCAGTAGCCCCCGAGCCTTCGGTCGACTGGATTAGTCGGGCAGAGGCTGCTTCTGTAGACTTCACTCTGGGGGCACGAACAGTGCACCCAGAGGGTGTAGCCCCCGAGCCTCTACTCGGTTCGAAGAACCGAGTGGAGGGTCCTTATGACCTTTCCCGAGTAGCTGATTTTTGTCTTGGTTACGCCGAGTGCTTTTGCCTTCTCCCCTAGGTAGGCTTCCCGAGCGGCATCCGCCTGAGCGGGCCTCGTCGTCACTTGCAGAGAGAGTGTGAGGGACTTTAGAACCTCACGAATCCTGACTGAATCGCCAAATGGTATCTGGTTTCCCGAGTGGCTCAGGTCCAGCTAGTGTCCCTCTAGGGGAATACCCTCGGAATTCGCGTCAGAACCAGAATACAGGCTGTAGTGCTTCGGTCCCGAGTTGTTCGGTGTCCGACTAGAGCAGTCGAACGGAGATTCCTTATTGTCTTGTGGATTTCACACTGGGGGCACGAACAGTGCACCCAGTGGGTGTAGCCCCCGAGCCTCCACTCGGTTCGTGGAACCGAGCGGAGGGTCCTGATGATTTTCTCGAGGCTGATGGAGGAGGATGAGGTCCATGCTGCAGCGAAACGCCTTCGTCGACCGCGCTAACATGTGGAAGTAAGAATAAATATATGAACCGTTCGCAAATGCATGTTAAGTACTCGGGAAGTCCGAGTGTGACTCTGCATGTTTTGGTGAACTTGTGTCATGTTTATTAATCTCTTCTTTCGTAAAGATTCGTTCATGTGTAAATTAGCCCTTTGTGTGTGCTCTTGCCGACCCGTTGTATCCCCCATTGCGTTGAGATTAGCCGTGGGCTGTTTCCCGTGTAGCGTAGGGTTGTGGCGTAGACCGGCGATCGAAGACGAAGAGTTAACGCCGGACTGTTTACACAGTACTAAAATAATTGTTGAAAGAGAGGAGCCCGAGTGCGTTTAGGCGCACCCAGTGTGGTGTAGCCCCCGAGTGTCCGCTATGAGTAGCTGTGGGCGCGCATAGCGGGCCAGTCGGGAACCCCAAAAGTTACTCGGATGGAGCAAAGAAATATTTATTCACTTATTAAAATATGGAAATACAAAGCTTAAGCATAGAAACGACTTAACTGTTCAATGTTCCAAGCGTTGGTGATGAGGTTGCCGTTTTTATCCTTCAGTCGGTAAGCCCCCGGGCGTAGTAGGGCGGCAACGTACGGCGCATCCGAGTCCACCATGAAGTCCTCCCGAGAATGATTGTAGCTTCCCGAACCCTTGAAGCCGTCTGAGTCGTAGTCGAGGACGGGTAGAAGGGACTTGATCGTACCAACCAGTCGGGATCTCTATTCAACGGGTGAAGACCCGTTCCCGAGCAGTAGATCCGATTCGAGCGTGATCAGGTTGTTGGAGTTGATCGCCGAAGTAGTCAACTCGGATGAGGTTCCGAGCACTAAAGGCGATGAAGCCCCGGGCAACTGGCTGGAAGCCGAGTCGCCGAGGTGGAGCTTGCCGAGCAAATCGGCGTTGAAGTCGGCGATGAAGTCCCCGGGCAACTGGCTGGAAGCCGAGTCGCCGAGGTAGAGCCTGCCGAGTAAGTCGGCGTTGAAGTTGAGCTTTCCGAATCGGAGAGCTTATCCTGGAGCGGCGGCGGAGGTCCGGGGGTCGAAGCTCATGACCAAGCCCGGAACGAAGTCACCGTCGTTGTTGAAGAAACCCATCTGGATCTGTTCAGATGGATCTACGCGCACAGCCCCTACCTGGCGCGCCAACTGTCGGAGTATTATTCCGGCAATAATGAATGCGGGGCAGCGTACGCACAGCAGATCTAGATGGGTGCACACGGGACACGATGTTTAGACAGGTTCAGGCCCTCAAGAAGAGGTAATACCCTACGTCCTGTGTTTGGTGGCTGGTATTGATGTATCCCGTATGAGGGTTTGTGTCTATGCCTATGATCAGATGATCTGAGAGCTCTATTTTTTGTCTACCTATCCGGGGATCCCTACCCGGCCTTATATAGGCGGCCGGGATAGAGTTACAAGAGTCCGAATCGGCTTACAGGTATGTTTCCTAATCGGTTACAACTACCACCCGGGATTCCGGGTAGGTACGTGTCCATGTCTTGTACTCCAAGTCGATGATGCACCCCGTGTTGTAGTCAGACTCTGAGTAGTCGGCCTGGCCCACCCTATGCATGGATGGCCAGTTTTGTCCTCCTTGACGATACCCGAGTGCTATGTCATCGTCAGTACCCGTGCGTTGCAACGGGACAAAATGAGAGATGTCGAAATATATGGATAAAATAGTCACTTTATTTTATGAACATATGCATCAAAAGTGATGCGCGTGTGATTTTTCATAATAATCATCGACATCTTTCTATAACTTCCTTCTCTCTCTAGCGATCATCTATGTTTTTTCCCTTTCTCTCTCTTTGTGATCCTCTCAGCTTTGCCTCTGACTTTGTCATCTATTCACTCTGTTATCATCTTGATTCAATCTCCATCGCTCTACTGTTATATGCATGCCTTCTCCAACTTCGATGGATCTCCATTTTCCATCGCCTCCAACTGTAACACTTGAGAATTAATTAAAAATGATGGAGTTATTAAAAATCGAGGTTGCCCAAAAACCCGAGATGAAGAGGTAAATTTGACTTTTTAAACCATGTATTGAATGGAAAATTCATGATCATGTTGTGTTCATCTTATCGAATCCATCAAGATAGACTATAAGTTTATTCAGATCTGAATGTAAATAATTTGGGAGAATCCGATCAACATAGGCCATCGGATTTCACTTATCTTCTAATACAACTCAATTTTCGAAAAAAGTAAATAATGAAACCAACCCCAACCTTCGCTATCTCTACTCTCATCTCACCCTCCCTCCAAGTTGCAACCACCATTTTTGTTGCCGCCATTGTCGTGCCCTAATTTCCTTCCTTTCTCCACCACCTCCTCCTCCTCCTTCCCATCCTTTCCTGCCTCTCTCTTCTTCTTCCCCCAACCGAGCTCCTTCCTCTCCTTAGCTAGCAGCTAGGGTACCCCCACTAGGAGGGGAGGTGGCTACCGACGGCGGCGCATGACAGTGACTTCTTCCTCTCTTTTTCTCTTCCTTGCCTTTCCTTCTCTTCTTCTTTCCCCAACCGAGCTCCTCTTCCTCCCCTTGGCAGCTAGGGCAGCCTTGCTAGGAGGGGAGGTAGTGAGATGAAAGGAGAGAGAGCACGGGTTAGGGTGGGTTTTTTTTAAAAAATTGAGTTGGATTAGGAGTTAGTTAAAGAAGAGAGATTTATACGAGTTAGTTGAGAAAAAATAGGACATTAGGAATTAGTTAGAAAAGAGAGATTTGTGTGAATTAGTTAACAAAAATTAGGACGTTAGGAGTTAGTTAGAGAAGATATTAAACGAGAGAGATTTGTGAGTTAATTGAGAAAAATGGGGGACGTTAGGTGTTAGTTAGATAAGGGATTAGAGAAGAGATATTTGTGCGAGTTAGTTGAGAAAAATACGGGACGTTAGGAGTTAGTTAGATAAGAGAGATTTATGCGAGTTAGTTGAGAAAAACGGGAGACATTAGGAGTTAGTTAGATAACACATGAATTTAAACAGCAATGACACATGAATCACTTATATGAAGTGATAAAAAAATTAGCTAGCAATGACAATTATCATATGTATGGAAGGATAAAATTATTAACGTATGTGTCAACAACAAGTTACAGTGACCATTAACCAGGAGCAGTCTCTGATCGTACCTTGGAAATGGTGTCGAGCTGCAGCTCTAGGAACTCACAGGTGACACTTACGAATGATTATTGCTCGAGCCAAGCGCGGAATGGTGGTTGCATTGGTGGCTCCAAGACCTCACGGGCAGCAATGACAACTACGCGCTACTCGAGCTCTGCTCGAAGTGCGCCAAGCGTGGCGATCGCAGTGGTAACTCCATAAGCTCATGCACGACAGTTGTGGCTGCACGTTGCTTAAGGCTTGCGCGGAGCGCGGCGGCCGCTCCAAGAGCTCACGGACGGCAATCACGGTTTGATGCCGCTCGAGCCCCGTGTGCAATGGCGTGGAACCTAGCGACCTTGTCCCTGAGCTCAGCAAGCGGGGCATGCATGCAGGCGGCAGTTGCCTTGATGCCCTTGACACGGGCTCTAAGGGCGACGAAGCCGATCCGGCGTAGTTGTAGTTCATGAGAGGTATGTAGGAGCGAAACCCGTGACCTTGTCCCTAAGCTCGACGAGTGGGGCGTGCATATGGGCAGCGGTCGTCGACTCCCTTGAGGTAGGTGTTGAGGCCAATGAAGCCGATGTAGTCGTAGTTGATGAGGGGCGTGGAGAGCCGACGTAACTCAGCTTCTTTTTATCTGGTCACACACCCTTCCCTCAAATAAACAAATAAACTAAGAGAATCCTTATCCTTAATTTTTTTGGTATCTCAACAAACAAACAAATCTATTGCTAAGGATAAGGATAATGATAATAATTAAGGATAAGGGTAAGGATTATGTTTGTTATTTTTTTATTTGAGAGAAGGGTGTGACACTACCATGGGAGGTGTGACACCACCACAACCACCAACTCCAATATATAATATAGTAATAGATTTCAAGATTGATCGAGCCATTGTAGATAAATAAAACAATGACAGTATAACAAGAGCTCTGGTAGATACCAAGATGTGTTACGAACAACAGGTACACATATGTGCATCATATCCTGATTGCTTTGTTTCGGGCTCGTGGATCACACCAAACTATCCAATAATCAGATCACAATCAGGCAGAAAAAAGTCTAATAAGCAATCACGTGACCACTGACAAAATGCCATGACACCGACATAAAGGAAGCTGAGGCTGAGGCGTGAGAGTGAAAAATAAATGACAGGTCTCACTAATCCGTCGGCCATTGAAATTTCGCGGTTGAAACGGCGCCTGACGTTTGGAGAGTGACGTGGCTTAGCTGGTTAAGCATCGTGCACCGCAGACTTGGGCTAAAGCGGGCTGAATCGTGGCCGAACTTGGGCTAAACCGGGCCGGATCATGATCGGATTTGGGCCGCGCCACAACGGCGAGAAGGGCCCCGATATTGAGCGCAAAGTGTAGTCCTGGCCCAGACGAGCTCTAGAAAAATTCGCCGAGGAGGAGCGCGCACCTGCACCCGCTTCCACTTTCCCTTCTCCGCATCCGGCGGGCGCAGCAGCGCGGAGGCGGGGAACGGAAAAGATTGTGAAAAAACCAGCGCGAAACCGAGCAGAAAACTCGAAACTTCTCCCGCGCGGCCGCGGCCGCGCCTCTTCTTTCGGTTGCATCCCCATCCCCAGTCCTCTCTGAAACCCACCATTCCAATCCCACTCCACTGCTCCTCCCCCAGATCGCCGAAGCCTAGATCCCTAGCCAGGCAGCCAGGCGCCGCCATGGACACGGAGCCCTTCGACGAGGCGGACCTCCTCGCCCTCCATGCCTCCCCCGCCCCCGCCTCCGCCTCCCCTCCTCGCCGCCTCAAGCGCCTCAGGAAATCCTCCCAAACCACCACCACCATTACCACGACCCCTCCCACAGTCTCCCCGCCTCAAGCTCCACCATCGCCGCCCCGGCAGCCTCCATCGGAGGAGGAAACCCTAGCCCCCAACCCGTCTCCTCCTCCTCCTAACCCCTCTCCGCCGCCACCGCCGCAGCCATCAGATGCGGACGCTCTCGGCCCGGTACCATCCTCGACTCCCGACCCATCTCCTCGCCGCTGCCGCCGACCGGCACTGCCGAGGAGGCGGAAGAGGAGGAGGAGCAGGATGACGGGCTCGACCCGCTGTTCTCCGAGACCGGAGGCGGCGCGGGGTGGGACCCGCTGGGTTTGCCGATGGGAGGGGAGGGCGACGAGGAGGAAGAGGAGGAGATGCTGGGGGGAGGAGGGCTCATCGAGGAGCTGCGCAGGGAGAAGTCGGCGAAGAAGCGGCTCGACATGGACGAGGGCGAAGACAGCGGCGGAATGGCCGTGGAGGCGGAGGTGACGGGGAAGAGGAGCAAGAGGAGGAGGAAGGAGAAGGCGCCCAAGGAGTTGGCCCGAGAGAAGAAACGGTCTGAGAAGGTAATTTTTTCCCCTGTGATTTGTTCCATACGATTGTTCCGTTTGATTCGACGGTAGATTTTGTTGATGGGTGCTGTGGGTTGTTGCGCGCAGGAGAGGAGGGTGCAGCTTGATTCAATCCACGCTGAGTCGCAGAGGCTGCTGCGAGGTATACATGTCGACCGTGTGTATGACTGGAACTGAAATGTGTGAGACTTTGTGCATTATCTAATTGTCTCTACTTAATTATGTTCTCTGTAGAGACAAGGAAGGCGTCGTTTAAACCGATTGCACAGCAAGTTTACAAACCCATCTCGTCAGTCCTGGAGAAGATCCGCCTTCGGAAGCTGGAGATTCTAAAGAAGTCAGTTGTCTGGTTGCTTTTGTGAGTTTATGCAAAGAACACCATGATTGTCAGCTGATGTTATTTTTCTTCACTATGGTTTACAGGTCAAATACTCCTATTGAAGATGATGACGATGTCTCTTCAGAGCCTGTGAGTGATCCTGCTGGGCATCCAGGCATGCCTCGGGCTAAGGAAGTGGACACAGATGGCAAGGATTTGAAGAACGTGAGTCTTTATCCAGGTAGCTTGATTTGAGCACGGTTTAGTGTCCATGAAACTAAAGGGCTGTGTGTTGTTCTAGGATGATGCTGACAATGAAGTTGGAGCAAATGACAATGACCATGACTGTCTCCCTGTGGATGAGGTCATCATTGCTTTCACTTGATTAGTTTGCTGTTTGGTGTTCATACTGTACTGATATGGTGGCTGGTTTGCAGGATGCTTTGACCTGTGAGAAGGATCTTAATAATTGTGGTAGCAAAGCTCCGGAAAGGGTCAGTGCCCCCTTCTCCAATTATGTAGCCATCTGCAGCCACCATTTTTTTCCAAGCTAGGGGCCCCATGGATTCTATTACCACCGATAACAGAAAGCATTATAGTGTTCAAGTCTTGTAACGTAGTCCAGCCACATCACCTGTTAACTTCCCAGATCATGTGCACAAAGCGACCTGGACTAGGAAATATAACAGAGCAACATGCTAGACAGATAGTCCTAACAAAAAGTATGCGAATAAACTTCAACTACCTATTACAGGACATTACGACCAGCAGAGGCTGATGAAATCAGACACACAAAACGATCAGCAGCACTAGATATGTTGCCACTAGACTTCATCTTCCATATCAGCTTTAGTACCATCTGTGATCATCAGCCACTGGAGCCACTCTTGTGTATGATATGAAGGTGCTTTACCAATAAGATATGCCTCTACTTTGTTTTACTGTGTCAAACTTGTAACATTTCAACTTAAGTGTCACGTGGAATGTCACTAAAAGTATTAGCTCAATAGTCCGTATTAGGAGGTTTATATATTGCTGATGAAAATAGCGGCAGATATATGCATTTTACATTTTTGAGGACGGTGCTCTGTTGAACACTGTCCCTTCTAGTAAATAGTTACTGGATTATCAATTTATTCGTAATTTGGTTGTTGCTTGTCCAGGATCCACATAGGTTCAAAGTTATCTCACTGTGGAGTAAGAATGAGAGATATGTAAACTTGATAGTTGACAATTCTCATGAAATAGAACAATGAGTAGTAGATAGATAGTGCATCTATGATATAAATTTTAAGAGCTCATCATATCTGTGTGTAACGCTTTGCATGTTTGACTATTGTATGCTTGTTCTACCAGGAATTTATTGATGATTCTCAAGATAATCATGAAGACAATGCCCAATCAAGCGATAACCCCATTGATGCGGTAGAGGAAACTCAATTGCCCCCCTCTTCAAGCCCTACCAAGAATACAGATGATAGGTAAGTATAGCACACCCCCCTCAGCCTGTGATACTTTCCACCTTTTACCATTCTCTAAACTTAATTATCTCCTTTAAAAATCTTAATTATCCCCTTTTAAGCAATTAATCATCCACAGGAAATATTAGAATTATTGCATATGGTATGCATAAAAGTATATAAGCATGGCATATCCTGTCTTCCTGTAGCCTTACATGACATGTGGATTGCTAAATAACAGCATCGTGTAAACTGTACTGATTATATTTTACCAATGCAAATCTGTTTGAGATCCTTCCACCCATGAAGTGTGCAGCTATTTCATACTGACTATTTACTTATGACACTAAATTTCCTGGCGGAGGACAAGTAATTGTCCTGTGCATTTGCATGGCATTTGCCAGCTCTTATTTTTTCTTATAATATATTGATATACTATAATATCAATTATTAAACATTGTGTATTTATGTGACTCAGTTCATCAGAAGATGAAGAAGACAATGATAAGGAGAACATTGATCCAAGCACTCAGCAAAATGATGTAGATATTCATCAACAACTCCAACGAGCTTTTGCAGGTGACTCACATCCAGATGATGCCATCCTGAAAGATTTTCTAGATGACGAAGCTGAGGAAGAGGATGATAGTGATGACGACATGATGAGGTTTAAGGACAATGAAGAAGACGATGGAGATGATGAAAATGAAATACTTAATGCTCTGATAGCAGCTGGATTTGAAGAAGAGGAAGTAGATCATGAGAAACGTAATGCACTCCACCAAAAGTGGCTTGAGCAACAAGATGATGCTGAAACAAATAATGTCATGCAAAGATTGAAATTTGGTCATCAGGAGCAGAAAGAATTAATTGATCCAGATGATGATGATATTGAAGACTGCGAGGATGAATCAGAAAATGAAAGATCATATGACCTAACTCCAACAAATGTTGTGCGGCAGAATTCTGAAAAAGCAAAACAAATGATTGCGAAGATGTTCACAGACGAGAATGACACTTATGAGCACTCTGATGACGAGGAAATAGAGGAGCATTTGGCCCGTCAACGTATTTCAAAGCGAGAAGTAAGTGCCAATGTGTTTGAACACTGTCTTCAGAGACATATGTCTGTTTATATAATGTTCGACAGATGCTTCATTAATTGTTAGACTATTTATTTTCTAGGTGCTAGTTCCTTCCTTGATCTGCGAGGACAGAACTTTCTATTCACCTTATGTGATTTAGCAAAATAATTTGAGATTGCTGTATCTTCTCTACATGTAGGTTCATAATAATTCATTCATATCTCCATTGGAAGATGACAGTTCAAGGGAAGTGTTTAGTCTGATAAAGAAGCTCAATATTGCTCCTCAACCCAAGAGGGGAAAGCAAGCCACATGTAAGGATTCCCAGATTTTGAACCCGTGCTTACATTTGATTGAAGACATGGTGGATTTACTAATTTCTTTTTTATATTACTTCAGCAAATCTTGAAATGCTCAAGGTTGGAAGTGACAGCAGCTCTTCTTCAAAGGTGAATGATCACTGATACCTATTTGCTGTCATACTTTATACACATAAATGTTAATTAGCTGAAAGTTTCTAACGGGAAATTACTTTATATGGCAAATTATTGCTTCATATGGCAAATTAGTGCATACTGAACATTATCCTCCATATCTTGTAGACTCAGGATTTCAATTGAGTCTTGCCTTCTTTCTGGTAGTTATTTCTGTTCATTATTTACTATTGTATGCACACGTACTTACACATGCTTTTCATTGCCATTGTACTGTTATGGATCATTTAATAGTTCTCCATTCCAAGCAACAACTGAGATTTTTGATACGCAGTTTTCCCCCTCATGTTTGGCTATCGCATGACAGCATTGTACATTCATTCCTTGCAGTCGTCTTTTCTTGGTCGAACAGCAAGTGGTCCAATGTCATCTTCCCACAGATCAGTTTATAGAACCTATGTCTTTGGTCGTGATGACAGCAACAGCAGCAGCAGGAGCTGCTTAGCAACCTCCGAGAGTACTTCAGATGTGGTAAGCTTAATGGAAACTTAACTCTTCTTGTCATAAATTCAATGTGCTCTGATGCACTAAGTCGTCCATTCTCTATATTCGAAAACATTCTCATGCGCCTCTGCATTTTGCTCTACAGGATCAGACGAATCCCAGCCAACCCAAGAAAGCAAAGTTCAGTAGTTCACAGCCAAAACCAGCTGCAACAAGTACAAGCTCCAAGGGTGATGCGAGTTCAGGTGCTTCTCTGTTTGAGATCCTGCGTAGATCAACTGTCACTTCCAACAAACAGGAGCACAGCCGTCAGGAAAGCTTTGGTATCATCACAGAAAGTCAAGCTGTGCATCAGTTCTCAGCATTCAAATTGTCAAGGAAGTTTTCCAGGATAGGAGCAAGAAATTGAGTTAGCACCCCCGTGCTCATCACAAAGTGAAATACATTTCCCGGGATTTTCCGTGTAGTGTGTTTCCTCTTATTCCCTGCTTGTGCTTTGGAGAAAATGTACATTGGATTCTGTATAACTTAAGGTCCAAGATAAATCTGCGTCTGTGTTTTCAGTTCATCGTTGTTGAATGTATATGGTTTGACATAGCTGTAGGTTTTTTTTTGACAGACATAGCTGTAAGTTGTGATCTCCTGATCTTGCATGTCCGATTTTACGGGCCGGACTGGGCTTGAATGGCCCAACGTATCCCCTTCCCCGTGGTGATTGGTCAACCGGCCCAGTCTTGCCATCCGCTTCCGCACGCGAAGAATTTCTAGGGTTCAAATCAAATCGACCTTGTCCTCGTCCTATCCTCTCCTCTTCTCCTCCCTTCTCTCCTCACACCTCCCCCAACAAGCAAACCCTAGTCCATGCGCGCGGAACCCTAGCAAGTTCCTCTGCGCGGATAGATTGGAGATACGAAGCAAAGCAGGAAGTGTGCGTACCGGAGATCCCAGCCTCCAGACCTGAAAAATCGTGCTATCGCCGCCATCGCTATCGCTTTCGTGGTAAGAAGATTAATCACTGCCCTAAAATTAATCATTCAGTTTGATGGTTGAATTGATGCTGCAGGCTGCAACCTTGAGTTCTTGAAATTTTCTCCATTTGCCCCCTTCTTTGAGTCCTTAATTTGATTACAACTGTGTGGAGTTTCCAAATACCGTGTCCTACAGTGGAAAACTGCCGAATATTGCATTCTAAGCCTAAGATTTCCCTGGCAGGAGGAGGTGATGAGATCTTCGGAAGCGCGTCTCGCTCTGTCCTAAGATGCTAGCCAGCGGCGGTGGCAGCAGAGGCGGCAGCTCCCATCTCTCCTCCCACAAGGACCTCCTTCTCGGCCGTGGCGGTCGGAGTTTCCTCTTCGGCAACACCTGGTTCCTCCTCTCCACCTACCCGGCACGCCTCCTGCACACAGCGGACCGTCGCGCGCCTGCATTCGTCGCCGCCATCCACCGGACGCCCTGCGTGCGCACGCACGGCACGGGGCAGAGCTTGCTGCAGAGGGGCATTGTTATGGCTGCCTGCGGATATGTTTTCGGGCGAGCTGAGCTGGGTGCCACCAAGTGCCAACCAGAGAAGGATGCATCTGTAGGGACCCGCACCTCGCATATCGTGTCTATGGGATCAGTTGGGAGTTCAGCGAGGCCAGAGGTCTCCTTTAAGTATAGAGGGATGGAGTACTGTAAGAAGGTTGGCGCGAGCTTGAAATGCCGCGAGCAATGGGGGTCAACTAGGACATTCTGGACAAATGGAGTTGGGCCGGGTTGGAAGTTGAGCTTCTCAGTTGAGCCGTGGATTCGGGACTTCAGCACGTCATGTGTGGCACCGTATTCTGCTGGAGCTACAGAGCGTCAACTGACACTCGATGAGGCAGTACAGGATAAGCAGATGGATAACTCCACAGTTGCCTCTGATGGGTATGTATCATGATTCATGTTGCACATGCCTTTCAAAATTCCTAATGACTCTTTCCCCTAGAATGGTTATTATATTGATTTGAAACAGATATGAACATACATGTTTAACTTCCATGAAATGTTCCGTAAGTGTTACAGTAGGTGGGTTGCTGTGATACCATAAGAATTTCATGCAATTTACTGTTGGTTGCCCTCATTATTTATTAAGACACGTATCTGTGTGTGCATGTAACCCATGAGGAATGCTTCAGTGTCTTGATATGCGGGCCTGGTTGCCAAACGTTGATCATATTGAGCTCTATTTTATTATAGAACAGGTCCATCTTCAGTCACCCATAATGTTGTGTTGCATGGTTACCATTGTCTATATGCAAGTACAAGCACATAAGCGTACAAACATGAAGAGAAGTAATGTTGGACATGTAACTAATGGGGTTATTTGGTGATAAGGCCACAAGGATATAGGTAATCACATTAAGATGTTGCTGGATGTTGCCTTGCAACTCTGGCAAGTGATGTCGTCGTCATTTTGTCAATCGTGTCTTCATTTTGATATGTATGACCGGTAATTCAAATAAAGGTCCAGGACAGTGAGTTTCAGATTTGTAAATTTAGATACACTAGATGGCAGCAGCGCAGCACAAAATATAAAAACTTGACGAGAACCAACTAGGCTCTCAGTCAATTTCCTACACATTAAGTTCACTGCATCTGTTTGCAATTCCTTATAATTTGCTTTAATGTTTGTTTATTGTCATATTAGAAGCATTTACATTTATGTTCTTCTCATCTGGTAGCAATTGTTGTAGTGTTTCTTGAATCTGCTGTTAGTTGACTAGCATTTTCTGTCTACAGAAAGTCAACTGCTCCTGAAACATTGAAGCTACTCTCAGGTTCTTGTTACCTGCCTCACCCTGCGAAGGTGGCAACTGGTGGCGAGGATGGTCATTTTATTTGTGTTGCTGAGCAGGCAATTGGTGTGGCAGATGGTGTTGGTGGTTGGGCAGATCACGGTGTTGATGCTGGACTATATGCTAAGGAGCTAATGACTAAATCAATGGGTGCTATCAAGGATGAACCAGAAGGGGCAATTGACCCATCAAGGGTTTTGGAAAAGGCTTTTACAAGCACCAAAGCAAGGGGATCATCAACTGCTTGCATTGTCGCTCTTACAGGACAGGTTAGCCTAATTCCCTTCTTTACTGTTTAGTGTAGACTCCTTCCATTGTCATTCATATGTCTGGCTGAGTAGTGAATAAACAAAAAACATGACTCTGTAGTTTTTCAGACTATGTAGAGCACACTAAGGCACAGTAAATGACATCAGTCCACTAATGTCAGATGCCCGAAAGCTGAAATAGCACATTTTGGTACAACTTGCTTTCTCGCATATGATGATGCTGAGGGTATTCTCATCCAGGTGTCAGACCCACTGGATTGATAAATCTCGTATCCATTTGTTTGGTAGTGTCAGTACTTTCAATTCAGTTCCTAATTCCTATTTCTGGAAAGAAACAGATTTATTTTTGTGGTCCCTTCTTTTTTTGCTAGTTCAATGATGTTCATATCATACTATTTGAACTTGCAGGGTATTCACGCAGTAAATCTTGGGGACAGTGGCTTCATAGTAGTCAGGGATGGCCGCACTGTTCTCAGATCACCTTCGCAGCAGCATGATTTTAATTTTACTTATCAGCTCGAGAGTGGGGGTGGCAGTGATCTTCCTAGTTCTGCCCAGGTGAGTAGATCCCGACTTTGCTTTTATTTTTGAGAAAACGCAAAAGCCTTGCATCTCGATGCATTGATAGAAAAATGGTTTAATTACAAGCCTAGAGCAGACGAATTCAACATATCCCGCACATAACTAGAAAGCAAAGGCACCCTATGGTAGGGTGAGCCACAACCTAGAAGCCCCAGCCGAAACCCAAGACCTAGCTTCAGTCTTGAGTGGAGAACTCCAAGAGTGGGGTTGACCTATTAGGACTAGTTTCTTTGAATCGGTTTGGAGAACTCTAATACCCGCAGATTAATTTGTAAGCCTTTACTTCTTTGCCGAATAGGTTGTATAAGTTCTATAACATCAAAATATTATAAGCATCGTACTCTCTTATGTAGGTATTTCATTTTCCGGTTGATCATGGTGATGTTATTATTGCTGGCACGGATGGGCTTTTCGACAATCTGTACAACAATGAAATTACTGCTGTCGTTGTTGAGGCTCTCAGGGTTGGACTTGGGGCTCAAGCCACAGCACAGAAAATTGCCGCCCTTGCTCGGGAAAGAGCGCAGGATAGGAACAGGCAGTCGCCCTTCGCAGCTGCTGCTCAAGAGGCTGGATACCGGTACTATGGTGGGAAGCTTGATGATATCACGGTTGTGGTGTCGTACGTGACAAGCGCTGCAGCTGCATGATGTGAACCTTTCCTTTCTGATGTAATGTACATAACCTTGCCCCAAACTGATGGAGCTCTTATGCCCCGGGAAGTAGATGCCCGGAGTGAGATGGGTTTATTTGAATGTTGGAAATGTCCCAACACCAGATTGCTTCCTTGAAGTTGCAGTAGCTCAGAATTGTGGTGAAAAACCATGTCTGTTGTACTCATTTAGCGCTACAAGAGATACTTCCTTGGAAACCACCGTGGGCTTCTTTTCCTCGTGGAAGAAGAATCACCACCTGCTGGAAACAAGTTTTGCTCTACGCAATGTTAAATGCTAGGTGTTGACGTGTTTGTTGTCTTCTCGTATACCGTTAAGATGTTTCACTCTTTTACATAAAGGAGGACATAGATTCTGCTGTCTAATGTTTACACACGAGATTTCTGCTGGTGCAGGTAATAAACTCCTGCTTTGTATGAGCTCACCAATTAGAAGTCTTCAGAATATGTCATAAAAGCTTTTCTTTCTTGGCTTGGCAATACTCTTAACGGGAGCTGCGCACAGCAGAAGCATAGCTATCATTCAGCAGATCTGCAGGTGGTCAACTGCCCCATAAGGTAGGAGTATCCCCAATCTGCAAGTGGTAAACACAAGATCTCCTTTTTTCTGAGGGAGAACAATGCAAGATGTTGAAACATGGTACTGTTGTAATATGAATTGGAGACAGCAATTTGGACAAGTAAAAATGAGATCAATCCTTGTATTCATTCATGCACTTGAGTGTATTTATACATGGCAAAGAGATGGCAGTTTTCATTAGGGAAGAGACATGTCCATTAGGAGGGATGTTAGCAACTGCTAATGGCAGTTAGTGAATTGATCAGAACGTCGGTTCACAACACTCCCCCTTGATCAATTCCATCATTGTATATAGTGCATCTAGAAAACTCCTCTAAAAACCTTGTGGGAAAAATATGAGGAGAAATATAATGATTGTATGCCATGAAAAACTCCTTTTAAAATTCAATGAGAAAATAAGGAGAAAATGGTATGGCATATATGAATTCTTATTATTGGATAATATGTCATGGAAAATTCCTTTAAAACCCAATGGAAAAAATAAGGAGAAAACGATATGACATATAGTACTTGTATTAATATTGTCTCATTAAAAACCTTTTATAAGAAACCATTTTAGGAAAAACTCATAAAGGAAAAGAGTACAATATATATGATCTGATGATCATTATTAGATTATATTTAGGAGTTTACTCCCCCTGATCCTTGCAAATCTTGAATTCGTCTCATACCAATTCCATGAACATATTTTCGGAATGTAAATATTGGTATAGATTTTGTGAATAAATCTGCTGGATTTTCACAAGACTTAGTTTGTAAGATTTCAATTTTCCCGCTTTTCTGTAACTCATGGGGATAAACTAATTTAGGAGCAATGTGCTGTGTAATATTGCTTTTTATATAACCTGCATTTGTGTAATACAAGCAGAATTATCTTCGTAGATAATAGTTGGTGATTCTAAGGAATCAATTCCACATTACTGTTGTATGTGGTTAATCATTCTGTGAAGCCAAGCACATGTTGGGGAACGGGCATATTTCCAACAGCACATTCACGTGATGCTTTATATAATGTAATTATTTCAGAATGATTAGTGGAAGTAGCCACTAAAGTCTGTTTTGATGACTTCCAAGAGATGGTTGTTCCACCATGTAGAAATACGAATCCAATCTGTGATCTGGCATTATGGAGATCAGATAGATAGCCAGCATCTGCGTATCCCACTATAGTCATATCTTGATTTTTCTGATACAATAAACCAAGATCTTTTGTGTCTTGGAGATATCTGAGGATATTCCTGACACCTACTATATGCCTTTTAGTAGGGGATGCACTATGTTTAGCCAATAGATTAACTGCAAATGAAATATCAGGCCTGGTGCAGTTTGCTAGATACATAAGTGCTCCGATGACACTGAGATAAGGAACTTCAGGTCCTAGTATCTCTTCGTTATCGGCCCTAAGTCTAAATGGATCTTTATCTCTATCAAGAGATTGAACAACCATAGGAGTCTTGGATGGATAAGATTTATCCATATTGAATTTCTCCAAGATTTTCTGGATATATGTAGACTGATGTACAAGGATTCGTGAGGGAAAATGCTCAAGTTGTAAACCTAAGCAGAATTTGGTTTTACCCAAATCTTTCATCTCAAATTCCGTCTTTAGATGATTACTTGCCACTTGTATGTGTTGTGTAGTTCCAATGATATTGAGATCATCGATATACACTGAGGTGATATAAAAATTATTTTGAAGATTTCTTTGTGAATACACATGGGCAATCATCATTGTTTGAGTAACCCTTCTGAAGAAGGAACCCACTTAATCAGTTATACCACATTTTTTTCGATTGCTCTAAGCCATAGAGTGACTTTTAAATGTTTGCATAATATATGTTGCGATTTTGCTTATGGATTCGGAATTTCAAGTTCTTCAGGACTTTTGTATAGGTATCCGAATCTAGTGACCTATATGAGTACGTAGTCACTACATCAAATTTATTTATTCTGCCAATAATATTGAATATCAGAACTTTTATTCCACTCAGGAGAGTATGTCTCATCATAATCGATGTTTGGTCTCTGCGAGAACCCTTGTGCTACAAACCTCGCTTTATATCTCACCACCACATTGTTTTTGTTTCTTTTGAAAGAAACACATTTTGCTCCCGTAGGGAAGACATTATGAGGAGTAGGTATTACCGTGGTAAATACCTCTCTTTTGATGAGTGAGCGTAATTCTACCTTAATTGCCATATTCTGATTTGAACCAATCTGAGCGCATGAGGCACTCTACCTAGGATTTTGGTTCATAATCCATTTGAAGATTTGTTTGGCAATTTTAAGGAGAAATATATATGTCGACAATAATTGTAGTCTTTATATCTTATAAGATTCTCCTGAATCGATATAATTTGTGGAAATTTGATTTATACCTTCTAACTCCTTGTGATTTCCCACAACAATGGAGCTAAGGTGTTCCGATGTCCCAGCACCTTAATTTGTGCGCACATTTGTGCTAGGTTCTGGATGTTGAGCATCCGTCCGGTGTCTTTCAACTTGAACTTGAATTACATTTACTGCTTAAGGAATTGAGTCCTCTGTTTTCGTGGACATTTTGAGAAGCATATCCTTTGCAATCAGATTTCTACCCCTCTCGTTCTCATTAGGGAGATGAGTGGTTTTTATTAAGTACATCTACTCTTTCTGGATATTTACTGCAAAGATATGTAATGACACCTCTGTGACCAGTAAATGTATATGGCAGATTATTTGCAATGTGTTGCAAATATATATGATTATATGAATTGTTGATTCAGATTATTTAGTACGTGGATTAAGGACTGAATGCATGTCACATTCTATTTATTTCCTGGCATTCTATGTGGTACGAATCTCCCCCTAATGCCTGTAAAGTTGCCCTTATTGAGAATATAATCAACATACTGGGCTCGAGGTATTTTATAATTGACGGTGATTTATACCTCATATAGATCCCCAATTATTGGCGAGGGCCCGTTGATGTATGTTGGGGTGGTGATATCGGCATGCTTGTAGTGTAACCGAAATTTCGCAGATGGAAAATACTTTGGCTGATGCCTGATTTCCACGTACTAACTGCAACGGGGAAGTATTTTGATGTGCAGTTTGAACGAATTTGGATTGCTATTGCGGTTTGTAAGGCCGCATGTCTCCAACAAGATGTTGGCAAATTATAATTCTGTAAAATTGGTCATATATTGGTTTGACTCTCTTGATAAGAGATGCCACTAAATCATGATGAGTATTTATATTAGGTATTAAAATGCTCCAGATTGATGCCCAAAACCAAACAATAGTGATTCAATGCTCATGAAATATATTCAGTGGCATTAACCATTGCAATGGAATTTTATCTTGTGTTTAGGATAATTTGCTCTTAATTTGATAATTTGAGCAATAAGTTTGGTAAAGAAATTGATCTTTGTGGATGAGAGAAACACAAAAGATCATGTATATATGCATCGGTGAGCACATTGAAGTACCTAAATGGCCCTTATAGTGGTTGATCAAACCACAAATATACTCTTGAATGTGTTCAAGAAGATTTGAGGGGCTCATTTTTAACCTGAGGGTGAGAAGGCCTCAAAATTAATTTCCCTTTGGCACATGCGGTGCACACAAATATGATGATTTTTGTAATTTTGGAAATGGGAAATTGTGACCAACAAAATTGTCAATAATTTTTCTCATCATCCCTATGCCGGGATGACCAAGACGATCATGCCAAACCTTGAATTTGTCAAGATTTTGAAAAATTACTTTATACGCAACATGTTGAATTGGTCCAATGTATGTGTAGTACAATCCAATTTTTAAAAATTAATTTTCTCAAATATTTGTTTTTCGTATCCGTCATTTTCAGTGATGCGGAGACTTTCGTCATTGCACTCAACACAAGTTTCAATGTGAAAACCATTCTTACGGATATCTTTAAAACTTAGTAAGGTACGAGTTGAATCGGGATACAAGAATGCATCCTCTATTGTTATTTTCGTACCCATAGGGAGGATGATTGTGGCTTGACCAGAGCCTATGATTATGGCATCGCGTCCAGCGATAGTCATAATATTCCCTTAAAATTGTGTTAGTGGTGCAACTATCCACTAAACATATTTCCTCCTCCATTGGATTGTCTTGAAAATTCTATATAAAGTAAAGAAAATTCATTACGAACTTCATTTATATAGAAGACATACATTATATATTTAAATATTATGTCTGAGGTACATAATAATATAAATATAATAATGGATAATATAGTACGTCTTTTGATACTTAGTACGTACAATATAGGCTAATGACATAATTTATGGACAAATTGGAGATTAATTGAGATCTCCATACATGTCTTGGGCATTAAATTCCACAAGCATGTCGTCAACGTCCATGGGGTCATCATTTTTCTTGGCTTATTCTTGATTCTCCTTCTGAGGAAGGGTTTGAGAACATCCTGCCTCCAGAGTGATGTCTGGTTGTTCGTTGAAGTGAGCTTCAAATTTTGCCCCTTGGACTTATTTGCCTTTGCCTTTGGATTGGAGATACAACTCAACCAGGTGCCTTGAAGTTCGGCATTTCTTTGTATGATGACTCATACATCCACATCTTTGACAATCTTGAGAGTTGTCTTTGAAGTCATTTTTCTTAAAATGACCTGTGCCCTTATCAAACTTATTGAATTTCTGCTTGTTGCTTTGTTTCCACTTTCCTTTGAACTCTTTGTAGTTCCTCTTGCGACCATTAAATATGTTCTGAGTATTGGCCTGAGCTTCTGGTATTGCCATAGCGCCCGTTGGGCGACTTTGATGATTCTTCATAAGAAGCTCATCATGCTTCTCAGCTTGAAGAAGCGTGTAAATTAACTTAGAATGTTTGGTGTATTTTTGTTGGCGATATTGCTGTTGCAATATACGCATAGAGGGGTGGAAAGTACGCAAGGTCTTCTCAATCACATTAGCGTCTGAAACAGCCTTGTCGCAGAATTTCAACTTAGCGTTGATCTTATGAATAGCAGAATTGTAAGCCGCCACTGATTTAAAATCCTGAAAACGAATATTAGACCATTCACGTTATGCTTCAGGTAGCATGACCGCTCTTTGTTGGTCATAACGCTCCTTGAGGGAGGTCCATAGGGCTAGTGGATCTTCCTTCATGAGATACTCGATTTTGAGATTGGGATGGAGGTGATGTCGTATGAAATGCAAAGCTGCATATCTTGTTCTTTGTGGTAGAGCCTCCTCTCCTTCTTGAGGAAGATTTATGGTAGCACCAAGACCACGACCTAATAGATTTATTTTAAGGTTCATGGTCCATGTTAGGTAGTTGCTCCCATCTAGGGCAAGTTCGGCAAAGTTCTTTTTAGATATGTCTGCCATTGTCCTGCATGAATGATCATGCTTGTATTGATTTACTTGAGAGTAAATTTTAAAGATTCAAAGGGTTGCGCAAAAATTTCGGTCAAGATGATTCTTTAATGACCCAAGTGTAGATCTTTATTATAGTATAGGCGATAAGAATCGTCGCTAATATTTTGGACGTCATTTCTGAGGAAATGGGTGATACTACAATCACCGCCAAAAATATAGACTCTATACTTTTTGGATTTTGGTTATGCACTATGAAGGTAGTCACCGCGAAGCGGTGTAGACCTCGCAATAATGGGCGAAATAAATCGCTGCTATTATCATGGACTCCGTTGCAAAGAACGGGCGATGCTACAATCGCAGCCATTGATATAGACTCCATTACCTTATGCATTTGCCAAAATTTTAGAAGATACTCACTTAAATATGCGTAAATTTGCATAATTTTTCACAAATTTTAAAGCAAAATAAGGCTTTAAATAAGAATTTATGAGCGAAAAAGAGTAATATTGCAATAAAATCAAGAAATTGCAAAAAAATTTGCATAATATAAATTATTACAGATTATGATATTACGGAGGTAATACATAATACATGCATGATTACATATTGATATATGCAATATTTGAAGACCTGAGGGTCTGAAATGCAAAATTACATTAAGCCTGAGGGCTAATACGCAATTAACAGTAAACCTCAGGGTTTAAAAGTAATATATATATATATATATTCTACTGATGTAGAAATATATGTAAATATGCCAAAATCGGCGGGCTAAATAGTAATAGACAGCTCCCTGATTTTTTTCTTTGCCCGGATGGGCCTTTTTAGCCGGCCCATGAGTCTCGGTTGGTGGCCTGTTTGGCCCATGAGGGGCGCTGGCCTGAGATGGGCCGAAAGTGGCCGGTTGGGCCTTAACAGGCCGGCCCTAACTTCCGGTTAGGGCCAACGGGGCCGGCGGCACCGCCATGGGAGGCTCGGCTGTCGCCGCCGGGGAGCTTGTGCCCGGCTAGCCGCCGTTGAGGCTGCCGGAGGGAGCGCCGGGTCCGGGGCCACGCCGGCCGTGGGGGGGGGGCCACTTGAGGGCGTCGCGCCGATGCCAGGCGGTCGGTCGCGCGGTTGCGGGCGGTTGGGTCGCCGGGAAGGGAGGTCGTGCTCCACCGGAGAGAGGGGCGGCGTCATGCCCTTGCGGGCGGTCGGGGCGGGCGTTCGCCGGGGTGGACCTGCAGCGTCGCCGGTGGATTGCCGCCGGGCCTTGGTCGCCTCCTCAAGAGGGCTCGCCTGAGGGCGGGCTGCGCCTGTCGCCGGTGATGGCGTTGTCGCGCCACTGGAGGGCGTTGCGCTGGCCGCGGAGGGCTCGAGCGCCGCTAGTATGGAGGGACCGCCCTGACATTCGCTCTTCTTTTTGCTCTTTGATGAGGATTGTTTAATCTCACCTTTTGATGCTCTTTGCTCCTTGTTTTTGATGTGAGATCACCGGAGTTCTCCGAAGTTCGCCGGAGTTTGCTCGCTGCTCATGCGTGCCCGTATACTTCCGTGCGCGTGGATGATGAATGTGATTGATTTCACTTCTTGCTCCAGATTGATTCATGCAGTTGAATCAAACATAAGGCAATAATTAGTAGTTTAACATAATCAATTCATGACGGAGTCAAAAGCATTGGCCATGAATGCATGCATCCATGCACGGTTGAAGTAGTAGCAGTGCGTGTTCCTCTTGCGGCCGGCGCGCATGCCTCAATGTGGCCGGCGCGCATGCCTCAATGTGTGGAGTTCACCGGAGCGGCAATGATAAAGATGGCCATGGCTGGAACTGCTCATTGATTGTAGAGCAAAAGTACTGATAACGTGTTGTAATATAAATTAGAGACAATAATTTGGACAAATAAAAATGAGATCAATCCTTGTATTCATTCATGCACTTGAGTGTATTTATACATAGCAAAGAGATGACAATTTTCATTAAGGAAGAGACATGTTCCTTAGAATGTTAACAACTACTAATGGCAGTTAGTGAATTGATCAGAACGTCGGTTCACAACAGGTACGATATTTTCCCGCGCAGCGTCAGAAAACGACCAGATCACCAAATGGCCCAGTTAATCAATTCTTATCACTTATCAGATGCTAGGAAACATTAAAAATAATAATTTATCTATTACAGTAATTATAACTTGTTTTACTTTTACACACCTCTCGTTGACTAGCCATAACTAGGCTCGAGGGTGAATTTACAGGCCCCTCGTTAGCCGTAAGAAGACTAAAACTCGGTATCGCATATTGATGGTGACTTCAAAAGGGGGCAAAACACTAATCAGCGATGGTGGGTTAAAAAACAAGCACATCATCTAATCTTACTCTCTTATAGTTCATGGTTGCCGCTCCAACTGCTACCCCTTGCTATTAGTGTTCTTATGGAGCTTGCCATTTCTACCATGATGCGCCTTGGACGCATGAACCTGGATGCTCAAAGTAGTTAAAACACTAGGGCCCTCAGACTGCAGCCTTTCATCATCATGCGTTCGTATTTCATCCTGCATTAGTCGGAAAACCATTGGTTATGGTGAGAATTAAGACAGGGTCGCAAAGATAACTTCACCATAGAGAGAAATGTTCCATTATGAATTCAAGGGGCGTGGTATTCACCATTAGTTGTGTATTTTCTGCTTCCATGTCTTTGCAGTCCTTCTTAAGCTGGTCAAGTTCTGACCTGAGTGTGCCGTTAATGGTGGTCAGGTCAGTTACCTTCTGGGCCAGCTCTTCACATTCTTGCTAGGTAGTATAACAAGAATACAAGATCAATCGATATAAGAAAAGAAAGAATAGAAGATAAATCAGTACTGTTTTCCTCCAAAAAAGATCAGCACAATGTGGCTGTTAAGCATTGCAGTAAATTCTATATCATTGTCTAACCATAAGGTTTTTCATTTGTTGGCCCAGCAAATCGCATACAGGGTACTTGCCCAAACTGGATATGTTTAGGAGCTGGAGCTCAGAACTGTTTCCAAAAAATAATTTCAGGAACATGCAGGTCATAGGCACACTCAACATCCCAAGTGTAATCAAGTCCAGCATATTTGGCAGCATTGCTCAAGAAGCAGTAGAAAGCATTTGCTAATTAGAATTTCGAATGCCCGACATGATCACGGTTGACCAAGACTTTCAGAGATTGCTTATTTTTTGTTAAGTCGTTGCTTAAATTTGTGAAACAATAAAGAGAACTACTTGAGGTTCTTCCCAGATGACCAGGCCATTACCATTAGACTGATGGTGCCTGTTTCAGACATTATGATCAGCATAACCTACCTGCAGCATTCTCATGTGGAAATATCCTTGTGCTGCCTTAAGTTAGTAGAGAAATGCACATATCGAATGCCAAAGTTGAATATACATCTGTATCCATTGATTCTCTTTTTCTAGCTAGTGCCACACAACATATTTTATTACTTTACCACGTTCAGTTGTACTACAATTTCCGAGCAAAAGAATCACCAGACAATAAATAAGACCCAAAAACATTGCACAAAGTCATTTTCCTCCACATTCAACATTAAATTATTCATCTTTATGACTGATAATACCTGCTTGCGTAATCTTGATCTCCTTGCCGACTCTCTGTTGGATTGTTTTCTTCTCTCCTTCTTCAGTTCCCGTTCATCCTGCTAAAGCCAGGATACTTAAGTTTTACAGAACATGGCAAAAACGGTCCTCTTTTTAAAAATGGTCTTACAGAACATGGCAAAAATTCATCCGCACAGGCAGCGGGCAGGTCATGGGCAACCAGAGATGTAGCTATAGATTCAGATTTAACAATCACGGATATGAACAAGCATATAAAATTCTGACTTTGGCGTTGCTTCAGTAATGTTATAGATTGATTGTTAGTTGAGGGTATGGTTGCCATAATCAAATAAAATACCATTTGTACTGACTTGCGCACTATCGATCCGTAAGTTCTATAAAAGAGGACTGAAGCAAAACCCCAATGGTAAACTACTGGTCATTCATGATAATTGTCATTGTATGATTCCATACAGGAAAACCATACCATCTGAGACAAAGAGCCATTGCTCTGAGAAGAAGCCCCAGCATTCACCTCCCCCTGTCCTGAGGGCATAACTGTGGATGGAGAAGCGCTCCAAAGATCCATCCCAATATTCAAGTTTGGTGTGGCATTGGGAAGTGCCGCCTTCCCAGGTGCCGAAACTGAAGGCTTCGATGCAGACCTCCCCTTGGCCGCAAATGGCGGCTCAGTTAAAGCATTCTGCGTCATGGCAGCACGAGCTGGCTCACCTGAAAAGTGCCAACCTTCATTCTCACCACCTAAATGGACAAAAACTAGTCCCTTACAGATGAACTCTCTTGGGGTGCAATGGTGCCTCCACAACAATGCGAACCCACCCAAGTCCAAGCCTATACCTTAATACGAAGTGCACTGGGAATAAGCAAGTCTTATCCCATCACAGCATCGTCTTTCCACACTAGTCCGTTATACCTTGTAACTAAGAATTATGATCTATGACAGCCCACCTTCTGCATTTGCAGCGCCAGATTTTCTCCTCTTTGTGGATGATGAACCCTGGACAAATTAAATAACAAAATGTGTAAACCAAAACAACGTAATCCTGCTAAAAATAGCTTAAAGTTTAATTTAGGCAATGCCCGAGAATGCACCTTCTGATCGGCACCGGCACATCTCTTCTCCGATGACCCCTGGCTCCCGTCATCACCACTGTGCACACCACGTCAGTTAATTTCAGCGCAATCCACCCAACCAAACAGACCAGCAAGCAGCACACACATGCCAGGGCAAAGACCAAACCGTACCTTCCAGAACCGGAAGCGCCCTCGCCGGAAGGGGCACGGTGGGTCTTCCTCTTGCTCTTCCCTTCCGCCACCGCCGACGCGGCCTCACCGGCGATGCAAGGCGCACCCTGCGCAGATCAGAACCCAGCAAGCAATTTCACACAGCAGCACAACCACCACCTCTGGTCTAATTACACCACCACCGCAATCGACACCGAACCAGAGCACTGCACAGAAGTATGATTATGAACGAGAGAGGGGCTCGGCATTCACCACGGCCATGGGCGCGTGCGCGTAGTACGCCGCGGGGTGATGGTACATGGGGAACGGCACCGGCGCGCCGTACGCTGCACCCGCCCCCGGCCCCGCCGCCATCAGGCCGTGCTGCTGCGTCCCGCCGCGAAAGCGAAAAACCTAATCAGAACTCAAAGCCCCCACCAACATGGCCGCGAGTCCGCGGCCCGGAGTGGCTCAGAGAGGAGAAGCGCGTACCTGCGGCGCTGGCCACGCCGCGTAGGGGTGGCCACCGGCGGCGGCGGCGTAGTACGCCTGCATCGATGCGGCCCACTCCGCGTGCGCCTGCAGCGGGGTCCCACTCCCACCGTTCGGCGGCCGATCGTCGCCGGATGTCGCGGAGGAGGAGGACGCCATGGGCCGAGCCGCTCGAGCGCGCGCGAGCGAGAGAGAGATCGATCGGTAGAAGCAGTAGCAGCCGAGGTGAGGTTACCGCGGCGGTGAGGGGAAGGAGGCGCCGCTCCGTCTGGTCGCTTCGGGCAAAGCGAGGAGGTGGCGCCGCGTTGTTCGGCGTGGGGCCCACGAGCGCAGGCCAGAGGGACGGCACGTGGACGGACGAGCGGCGGGGTTGTCCACGTGTCCGTGCAGGTGGCGGAGTTGGTTCGGTAAGCTGTGGGACCATGACGTCAATGCGTGGTTCATGAGTCGGACGCGGCAGGACTCTGCCGACCTGGGACAGCGGCTACTCTGAGGCAAGAGTGGGCTGGGCTGGGCTGGGTTGGGCTGGTCTTGGGTCACGGATTTGGTCCAGCCCATTATTTTAATTTTCCTGGGCTGCAAAAGTTTCTTACGGTTTTCTCAACAAAAGGCAATTTTTGTCCTAATTAAGCATTTGCTATTGGTAACTCAAATAGTCTAAAAAGTTTTGAACTAAATATAAAAAATTCTTGATTCAAGCACCAATTTGGCATAATGGTTTTGTTTTTGGCTCTTCGTGTGTCGCACCAAGGTGAAATATTCTTTCAATTGTAGGCGACGTACTCGTCGATAGCGAGACGACTAATCTTCAAACTTTATAAGTCTAGTTTTTAATAGTCTATTGTATATTTGTGTTTGTGTCTACAACTTGTAATTGGTGTTTATTCAAGTTATAGACAAAAAAAAAGATAATTGTTGTCACATTTAAGCTCAATTAGTCCACAAAGCACCGTAATGGCATAATGGCTCAAGCACCAAATTAGTGTTAATTCACTGTATTTTCAAATTTTCATTCAAATTGAAGATGCATTGCGAGCTAACACAATTCTCCTTTTGTGTAGTATTGTTCAATACGCACATTGTAGGTCCATTGCACATAACCTCTCTAACATTAATTGTTGTAATGCCTCCATTTTATGTGATCTCTAAATGGATCTAACCTGATGTCAGTCGATGTAGAATTTCTTAAATTACAAGTCAATGAGATTAGCCATTGGATTTGAATCACATACTTCAAAAATATACAAATAATAAAATATAGACTTGTATAAAAGTAAAACATACCCGCACACAACTCTTAGAGCAAGATCCAATGGCTAATCTCTTTGACTGGGATTTAAGAGAATTCCAATCAATTGAGAGTGGCTGTGTATACCGGGATGATATCAGCCTTCTCTTAAGAGATGTCACGTAGTATTTTTGCTTAGTTGAAAGCAAGAGAATAAAGAGATAAAAAACTGCCCTCACTTCCCGCAGAAAAAAGAAAAGAAGATTGTGTGAAGAAATGATTCCTACATGTCTAATGCAAAACTTTTTTCTTCATTGAATGGGACACTCTTGTTAATCTGGTTTTAACTACCCAAATTTTTGAATGTATGTAAGTATTAATAATTGTTAGAGATGACATTGAGAAATAACCCATCATATAACATATTTTTATTATCACGTCCAAATGATGTGGAGAGCATGGGAAGGATGCCCCCTCTATCACTATATGTGTCCTTGGCAGTTTCATCTGTAAATAACCTCTCTAATTTAACACGGTGATACGGATTTTACGCGTGCATTCACTAGTTAAGTATAGAAGGGCCAGCAAAAATCACCAGCAAGACTCTAGGAGGGTAACAAGACGAGGATGTTTCCTAGTGTTAGGAAACCTTCAAGTCAAAACCACCAAGTGGTGGCACTTCTTTAAGGGGAGTTTCCCCACTACTTTGACTTAATGTGGGCTCTTATCTAAACCTCTCTAGGCCTGGAAACGAGTCGAGCCGAGCCGAGTCGGTGGTCCGGATCGTCCTGGCTCGCAAAAGCACGAGTCGAGCCCCACTTGGCTCGCTAGCAGCCATGAGCCTAGAAGGTGACTTAGCTCGGGCTCGGACTCGCCATGGGCTCGGGCCAGCTCGGTATGGCTCGGCTTTCCCACACCCTCATCTCTAGGCTGCACCAAACCACCCCGCTCTCAACTACAGTCCCGCACGTTTCCAAGCCTACGCACATAGGCCCTATCCTGATCCTGTTGCAGCGCTGCTGTGGCGTACCCGATTTTGAGTCCGGATAAACCCTTGTGTTTACCGTGCTAGTCTCATGATCAGTGGCTAACACACATAAGTACTTGATAGCATAGACATGCGATACATCGTTCATTACACAAATAGCCATAATTGGTCTTTATTTAATACAAACCGGACCTATTGGCCGAATTCAAACTGCAACGGAAATAAACACGCGGTACATAACCCATCAATATGCCAAACTACAGGCAACTGACTGGGGGTTGAAACCCTACGCCTCGAAATCATAGTCGCTATCTCTGGACTGGTACTCCTCCTCGACTTCTGGCCACATAACAAGCCAGATGAGTACATTGAATGTACTCGCAAACTTCCCACCGGGGAGTTGGATACGGATAAAAATGCATGCAAGGGTATTTCAAGCAATGACTCTAACCTATGTTTCATATTGTGCAAGAAAGTAAGTTTGCATGAAATAAGTAAATAGTTATTAAAAGCAGTTTTCATAAATTGCCACGATGTTCCGAGACAAACATCTGTTCGTCTTTTCCTTCCCGCTACAACGGGATTCATTTCTGTGCTTTTCGTTACAACGAAAAGTCTGATAATCACCCGCTTCAGCGGGGAGTCTCAGCTCACCCGTTACAATGGGGATACTAGGATTTGTCCGAGTCCGGGGGAAATCCCTTCTTCACTCATCCCGCCACGACGGGAAATTTGCATGGCACCCCGTGAACTCGGTGGATCGCATTCTTAAACCCATAACCCATTTTTGACTTTGAAAGTCAGTCTACTTTAGTGTGGCCTAACCAAGTTCGTCTTTGCCCGTGGACACGGCTTTTCGAATAGTTTAAACCCTCTGCAGAGGTGGTACGACTTTACTCACATGATGTAGGTCGCCCTGGGAATACTGTGCACCGCGTACTACCAGAACTAGTACAACGAGACTCTTCACCAGAGTAAATCTAGCCATGAACCCGCCAGAAGGACATGTCCCAAACCTAGCTTGAGTCAGTATCATCGCTTGCAAGGAGGTTGGTATTCCAACTTTGTGGCGAACAAGCCATCGCTTTTCCGTGGAAACTTTTCTCTACAGAGGCTACAACCTCATCTGCACGCGTCACACTGCCTACGGGTTCATGCTAGTCTCAGATCGGGTACTAGATCAAGTCATTCCCATAAAGGACATGTGGACGTACGGTAAGACTTGGCCAAACGGCACTTAAGCTCGGTCCTTATGTGATCCGAGAGGGATTTCACACCACACCCGTAAATGAGCAGCGAGAACCACGTCGGGCATTACCTCGCATTTTGACAAGCTTCCTGCTTTCGCCCTTCATTTCCGACCCGGATCAAAATCTTCTCCATTTTTGTTTTGGTTTCACAAAACCACTTTGCGGTAAAATGTCCCAACCCATGGATATTCTATCTTCATACACCTCCGGACACGACGGTCCGTTTTCAAATTGTCACCACATGAAATATGGGGTATTTCATTCCCTTTTTGAAAACCTACTTTTTCTACTGCGGGGCTAAGCATACATATATACTCTACCCTAGGTTTCCGGTAACCTTTCCGGAATACGTAGGTCTTAGGGTGACAAAGTGTTCAGGGTCGGACTAGGGTTTGCTAAGCTTAGGTTATAACTACCCTACATGAAATAACGGTTGTAAAACATAGCATGCATGTTTTGTAAACAAAGTATCATTTCGTAAACTTGGGATTCAACATGATCAAAGGTGGAGAGCTTGTCTGGTAGTTCCTGGTCTTGATCCGGACTCGGAGATGCTTCTGGTTCCTCCTGACGAACGTAACTCACACCATCAACTACACGTTTGAAAACAACGCCAATAAGAATCCAAACGCGACAAAGGACCAAAGAGGGCAACTCCATGCAAAACATATGCCATGTTTTTGAGGTGCAGGAATGATTCGGGAGAGAAGAAGGTTGGGGTCTTTATATTTTATGCACATGGAGGTTATCGGGATTAGTTCTAATATGGTGGAGGGAGTGTCTAGGGACTTGGTGGTTGAAAAGATGCCGGAGAAGTATTTTTGATGAGGTTCAACATGTTTGGGGCTATGAAGAAGCATATATATATATATATACACACATACATTAGGGTTCGTATATATACACATATATATATATATATATATATATATATATATTTGTGCTTTTATGCTAAAGTTCAGAAGATTAAGGCTCTAACATGTTAGAAAAACGTAAGATGGATCTTGGGTTCAAAAGAAGTTTCGAAAAGCATTTGAATTTAAAAGGGAATTTGAATTACTCTTAGTACAGTAAGGAAAATGTGAATTTTTGAAAATCTATCTAAACCAAAAGTTTCTAAATATTTTTAGGATCAAAGTTTATTTTGGAAGTTTTCTGAGAACCGGATTATTTGATGCTGAACCGGCCGAACCAAGGTTTAAGTCGGTTCTGGAATAAGAAAAACCAGGGTTCTCTGGAGTTTACGCCTTCCTTAAAGGGAGTTTCCGCTTTCGGAGCTGCAGAAACGGAGAGAAGCCGAGGGCGTCGCCACTTATCCCGTTGTGGGCCTGGCGGGAGGAGCAGGCCCACCTGGCAGCGGCGCCCACCTCACTTACCGGTTCGGAACTGCCGGGTCCACTGGTCGGAGACACCGGACAGTACCTTCGCGCGGGCGCTCGGAGGTGTGGCGTACCCGGTTTTTAAACCGGATACTCCCTTGTGATTACTGTACCGGTCCCTGAATCAGTAGTCGGTACCCACAAATTAACCTGTATATCATTGACATACATACGAATTTAAGTACAAAGACCATGAAGGTCGAATGTCTGATACCTGTAGCCTAATGGCTATAAACTTGCAGCGGAAAAATAAGCGATGATGTGGCTCAGCAATATGCCAAATCCCGACAGGCAACTGACTGGGGTTACGCCCTAACTTTCACGTTCATATAGCTCTACCTTATGTTGCTGGTTGTGCGGAAATGTAAGTTTTCATAGTAAATACGATAGTAGGTTTTAAAGCTAGTTTGAAAACAGAAGTAGTTCGTAGTAACAATCATCATTCGAGGTAGAATCCGCTACCTCTCTTTTTCCTTTCCTCAGCGTGATAGCTCCGTCTATCACGCCTACCCTTTTTGGCTCCCGCTCGCACTACCCCGGGCAATGCAGCTAGCCTCCTCTTCTGCAATTCCTGGCTACCATTCGTGTAGCGTAAATTGCACTCTGTGGACACATCATACCCACGTCCTTAATCCCATTTCCCAGCTTTCACAACCAAAACTTAGTCTAACCAATGTGTGGCCTTGCCAGTTCATGTCCATGACCGAGGACGCGGCTATTCGAATAGTTTTTAACACTCTGCAGAGGTTGTATGGCTTTACCCACAAGATGTAGGTCACCCTGCGTATACTTCGCGACGTATACTGACAGGATTATTACAACGAGACCGTTCGCCCGTGTTCACACTAGAGCCGGACCCGCTAGGAGGGTAACCCAACTTTTGCATCCTGGATGTCAAAAATGGGACTCTTCACCTTTGTGTCGAACCATAATTTCACGTACTCGTGAGACCCACCGAGAGCTTTACCTCCACAGCGTGGAAGTCATCGAGGGTTTTACCCCCACGTAGTCCCGTGAAGATCCTCTAGGGATCCCGGATCCACCTAGCACATCACCCTAACTTTCCACGGTTCCGAGCTCTAGTATTAGACGAGGTACCGAGTCAAATCCTTCCCGTAAAGGACATGTGGACGTACGGTGGGGGAACTGATTCAGCGGCACTTAGGTTCGGTCCTTAACTGATTCGAGCTAGACTCCATGTCCAACCATCTCCTCAGGTAGCAACCGGCTACCCTACCATTCCATGCCTCAGGTAGCAACTGGCTACCCTACCCTTTCCTGACTCAAGTAGCGACCGGCTACTCTACCACCCCAAACACCCTTAGCATTCTTGCCCGAATCCGAATCCTCCATCATTTCTTTTGGGATTTTGGTAAACATTTCCTTTTAAAAAGATTCCCCGAAATGTATAAACAAACCGAGGGTTTTTGTTCCCATACCCATCGTACCGATAAAACTTAGTTTAACTACAGCAGGTCTAAGCAAGGCTAAAGCCTATATTCCTACTTAGTTGGTCGGTCGAATATCAACCGACTAAATATTCTTAGGGCTACAAGGATCAGATTTTAGACCTACGTCACATGCATCTATTAAGCATAACTACTTTAGCATAAAATAACGTTGTTATTAACATAGCATGCAAGGTTCTCAAACAAAGTAATTACGTTTCACAAATATGGGATTCAACATGATCAAAGTGGGAATGCTTGCCTGGCAAAATTGGCCTTGGTCCGAACTCTGATTTGATGTGACAACGATTCGAAAACCTTTCTGCGCGATATCACAACGTCGTAATCTACATGTCAGAAAACACCGAATAAGCAATGAGGCGAGGAAGAACCAAATAAGAACCAAACATACACTCATGAATTCTTAGAGTACGTGGTCTGGACTTAGATGTTCATTAGGGTTTTCCTATAGGGGCGAGGAGAGCTCTATCTCGCATGAATTACAGGTTTCTCTTAGGGCTGGAAACCCTAGTTTGTCTAATTGGGAACATTCTAACACCTAAGGTGACCACAGTTTTCCCATGGTTTAGTTGAGTTTGGAGATCATGTTACTCTTTTAAGTGTTCTTAGAAGGATCTTGCTCAAAACATTTGGTTATATGTTGTAGTAAAGATCTAGTACAAAGGATGTCGAACAGAATAGGGTTTCGGCTATAGAAGGGCGGTCTAGGGGAACGCATCTGGATTCATACGTGTTCCAATACTGAATACGTGTGCTGGAGAGTGGTGAGGGGAGTACGTCTTCATGAGGGGAGAACGCATAGTAGGGAAATACGCTTTCGATGATGGAGAAACGCCTCTGGACTATGGACTAGGGAATACGCGTTCCAAGTTGGGAAGGCGTAATTACTACAAGGGATTTGGCAGCCGCGTTTTTAGTGAAAGGAAGCACGAAGGGAAGTGTTTACGCTTCCTTTAACCGATAGATGGCCTGCTGTTATAGTGTTAACCTTCAATAGCACTTTATATGTGCTCGGTTAATCACCACAGGGGAAGGAATTTAGAGGAGAAAGGAGGGTTGCCAAGAGGGGTAGATGGAATTGCGGCCGGCTCACCGGTGGGGCGGCGTTGTCGTCTGGGAGCTTCTCGTTGGAGGGCTTCGCAGCTGCTGGGAGTCGGCAAACTCCGGCCATAGAGATGGGCGCAGATCTGACCGGTGGATAGGGCTAACCAGCGGCGTGGTGTTGGGAGCGTCCACGGCGAGGACGGAGCCGTGACCGGTGGCCAAGCTCACCTCAATGGGAAACGGCGGTAGCAGGGACCGAAAGGTATTGGCTCAAGGAACTGTTGGACGGAGGCGTGCCGGTGGAGCTGAATGGAGCGGCGGCGTTGGAAGATAACCCTGGGTGGTCTGCGGTGGCGCTGGCGACGGGAAGAGGCCGGCGGTGATCAGCTCATTGGGAGGCACGTGTTGGCGTGAGCGGTGGCAGATCCACTAAGGGGAGGGTGGCGCGCGTGTAGCTGGGCACCGGCTGGATGAGGCGGAGTCGCGGTGGTGGCGGAGGTGACCGGATGGGCGGCACACCGGCCGGGATCCCAGTGGAGTGAGGGGAGAAGTCAAGCCGGCGACGAGTAGAAAAGGTGGTGAGGAATAGACGGGATGCGGGTCTGGTACGAGCTCACCGGCGGCATCGGTGGCAGGGAGATGCAGGGGCGGCTTGGAGAGATCCACGGCGGCGCAGTTGGCGTTGGTGCTCGGGATGGAGAGCCTCACCGGCGGCAGGCGTTGGTCACCGGGGAAGGCGGAAGCAATGATCTGCGCCTAAGCCCGTGGCGAGCAGTCTGATGGCGCCGATGGGGAGTAGAAGGGGGAAATGTGAGCGGCTCGGATAGGGCGCTCGGGAGAAGAAGAGTGGAGGAGAAGATGCTTGGTTGGGAGCTTGGGAGTGGAGGGGGAGCAGGGGTAGCTTAGGATCTGGACTGGCTTGAAGGAGGTAGAGAAGGGGAGCTCTGGGAGTTGGAGTGGAGAGGCGCTACAGAGCAAAGGAAGGAGAGAATGGAGATGAGGCGTTCAGGCAGAGCTTGAGTGATGTGGATGGACTAGAGGGAGTGGGTGAAAGAATGGTAAAATATCTCAGCTGATTTTTAAGGAGAGCAAAGGGGAGATGGGCGTTGCGTGGCCGAGCACATGGGTGCCGGTTTGAAACAGGCGACGTGGCCTGGTGTCTCTGCTAGCGTTGCAGGTGCATAGTGGAAGTCAAGCAGGGGTTAGGCACTGAAACTATTGAGAAGAAGAGGTGGCATGGTTGAGCAGGGGGGTGAGTCAAGGGATAAATGCTGCATGCTGCAGTGGCAGGCATTAGTGCAATGCGTGGCAAGGAAAATAGTGCACGGCTGCTATAGCTGTACAGGAAATAACAGAGAAATTTTGACTCCGCTTGCTGTAGCGAGAGGGCAGGTGGCAAGGTGCACAAGAGGGTCAATAGCGCGTGTGCTGCCAGACTTAGTTTCTCCCTGGGCTGTTCTGGGCTGCATGCGTGAGGCAGCTTGCCAAGGCATAGATTCACACGGAGTACTAAGATTTTATTAGTCTCTTGTGCATGAGTACCCAAGTAGGTAGTGTAACTATGTGTGCATATATGCTCGTGGCCACATATGGACATGCACATTGGTTGGTCCTAACTACTATACGTAGCAAAATGGTTCCACTAGCAAGTTAGTACAAACAATGAGATGAAAAAGGGAGGTCAATCCCAATATAGAGTTGAAGTGGTTACGTGTTATTTTTGGAGGGATTCCGCATGGCCAGGATTAATTAGGTCACACGAATTGGAGGTGTCGAGCACTCGGGATTCTTGGGAAACAAGATAAAGTGGAACCAGCATGCTGATGTCCGAGCTCACAGGGCCTTACAGGTATATGAGAGGATGTTTCCCAAAGTTATCGGAGAGGTTTATACTTTAGGAGAGAGAATAGGTGGTGGAAATCAAATGGCCACATGCAAAGATATGTCGGGACTTTCAAGGTGTATGTGCCTATATACACTTGGAAATTTAAGTATATATATATATACATAGGGTTGTAGCAGAGTTGATCAACGTATTTGCCCGCATATATGCTCAGGACTGTGGCAGAGCTATCGACGAGTTACGGTTTTAGAAGGAATTAAATTTAAATAGGAATAAAAGGAATCGGAAGCTCGGATCTAGGGTTTCGGAGTGCGGCAAGGTGTGGAGAGGTTATGGGAACTCTCAAGGGTTCCCTCCTCTCGATTTGGGATTAATCGGTTGCAAGGTGCCGCTGATGTACCAGCGTAGGTGTTAAGGGTGAGTATTCCTGCGCTATGGTTTTAGTGCATAAGTAAAAGCAGTATATATGTGCGTATATTCACGATATGGCCTGGCGAGGCAGGTGGCAAAAGATCACGGCATTTGGAAGAGGTTTGTGTCGTATGTATGCTCAATCTTGCAATGATGTCGTATGGTAGACGAACATACGCACATACGCATGTGGGTACCCGCATGTGGGAAATTGCAGGTGTGTGTATGTGAATACGCAAGGGGTCCAATAAGGAGTAGGTAAACGAAGGTCGCCTTGTGTCGAGAGAGAGAAGATCACTCGGTGACTATACCTGACGGTGATAACGTTGCGACAGAGTCGACAGGGTTTTTAATTAGATTTAGGTAAGGGAATATTATTATACGCGCAAAAAGTTTTTGTTGGCCCTAATTTTCGGGTCTTGGAAAATCGGGATGTGACAGGAGGCAACGGCGACCGGCACTTCTCCGGTGAGGTTTTCCGGCAAGGTTTGGGCGTTTGGCGCTGGTGGCTCTATTTCAGAAATCGGTACTGGTTTCAGGGAGGTAAAGGGGTGAGGAAGGTGATGGTGGGACGGATTGGTGCTATAGGGGCTTGTCCTGCTCAAATTTTTGGGAGATCAGAGGCGGTAGGGATTGGTCGGGAGGGAGATTGGGGAGAGCTCGGGTGAAATTGCCAAGTGGGGAGGCTTTAGGGGAGTAAGGTGAGGCTGAGCACGGAGGCTGAGGTGCTCGCGGTGCCTTTAAATAGGTGGTCGACGGGGACAGGGTGGCGAGGGCCGCTGGACATTGTCGTGTACGGTGCCGAGGGAGTGTATGGACAATTCAGCAGTGCTCAGAGCTTGCGGGTGGTTAGTGCAATGCTACGGCGTGCGGATTTGAGCTGGCTGGCGACGGGGCAGAAGTTGGCGTGTGGATGCCACTGCTGGCTGGCGTTGCCACACGCGGGTGCGTGTCCAGAGCATGCCAGAGCGTGCCCCGAGTAGCATGCGTGTGCATAGGTGTGTCTTGGCATGCTGGGGAGTGTCTAAGCAAGTCCACGGTGCTGAGGTGACCAGAGAAGGGGAGATGGAAAAAGGAACTGGCTTGGAACCGTGTGGAGCAAGCTTGCCAAGACTTGCCAATGTCGGCATAGATTGACATGGGGGTTGAATCACTGAGGAAAGCTGACCTACTGTGGATGCAGTCAGAGGGGAAAGGTGCCTAGACAGAAATAAAGGCTCTGGTAAAAATTTGGGAGCAAATGGGTAAAGTTTAAACCTTGCTTTCCTAGAAAGCAGAAAAGAAAGCAAGGTGTTCGACAGAGGCTGTGCTAGATTTTTGAACTGGACACATTCATGTTTTTACATCATTGAGTCTCTGGTACTTTGATAAGCATTGTAGGATTTTCTGGGATTTTTCTGAGCTTTAAATATATAGGTTGCAGTTCAAAGTGAAATTTTGACCTAAATTCAACTTTGGATGTATCCAAGGATTTTTGAACTAGGATCTCAAATATTATTTCATATTTGGGTGACAAATAGTTTTAAGAAGTTTATGAATTTTTTCCAGAATTTTTGGGTGGAAGAAAAAACATATGATATGGGTTTTAGGGTTTCTGCCCGATAAGGGATTTATTAAGAAATAGGGTGGCAGATTAGGTTTTACGGTTTCGAGCGACGGCACAGAAGAGGTAGGATATGAGGGAGGTTAGGGTTCATACTTGGAGGGCCGGGAGCAAAGATGGGTTAGTTGCCACTTAGGGTTTGGGTTCGGGAGGTGTCGTGCGTATATGGTGCGTGTATCCGATTTAGGATTTTATATGCACATGCGATAATGGGGTTGCGACTTGGGTTCGTTGCGTGACGGTGCAACCTAACACCAGCAAGGCCTAGCCTGCATTGCCGCCGTCCGCCTCGACCGTGCCCGGCGGTGGCAGCTTCTCCGATGACGTCTGCAGTAGCTCCTTCGCCATGTTCTTCTCCTAGCAAGCCACCAGTTCCTTCGCCGTTGTCTTCTGCTTTTGTGCAACCAAATCAGTGGAGAACTAATTAAAATCGAGAAAAACTACACTTATAAATACTGTAGCAAACAAAAGAACTCACCGTCATCGCTGGTATCCCACTCAAGATCGTAGTTCAAGTCTATCGCCGGACCCTCATAATCCTCTATGTCGTCCCAATCTATTGGAGGGGCATTGAGGTCGAATCTCGCCATTCTTTGATTCATAGCAAGAGAGAAGAATGTGGAGTAGAGAATGATTTAGAAAATGAACTATTAAGTGCTAATTATAGGAGTGGTTTGGATTACAGCGGGAGTTAATATGGATTTGTTTTTCAAAATTTTGACGCACTATGCAAATTTTTGGTGCACAATGCGAATTTTTTGGCGCCTGAGAACTTGTTGGCCAAAGGTGTACTCAGTCTCGCGCTGTAAAATTCGTAAAATTCCACATCTACATGTGCATGTGTGCTTACGTCATGATGCATGTCTCATGCAGGGAGAGAAAGCAGGAGAGAGAGAGAGCGGGAGGCGAGGCGGCCAGCATGTCTCATGCAGGGAGAGAAAGCAGGAGAGAGAGCGCGGGAAGAGAGGCATTCTTAATCTTAGCAAAATTTCTAAAATGTCCTAGATAATGAAATGGAGGGAGTATGTACTAATACGCACCGCACTTTCTCCAGCCAATCCAATCCCCTCAAAAGACTCTTGTCTACGGTCCAAAGTGGACTGAAGGAATTCGATCGGCATCCAATCACGAGTCAAAATCCTTTCACCATGGATGCACACCAATTATTGGTCAGGTTGGAATAATACGGGGGATAACAATGCCATCAATCCTGTCACATATCCTGTATGCTTTTTTGCATATGCTCATGATTATTCTGCCAGTACTATCTACTAGCACCTCCTCAGCCAGCTTGGTTAGTCATCTGACTGAAGAAACTCGAGTTTTTTTATAAATATTATTTTAAAAAAAAATTCTAGAATTTATAGGTTTTTAAAAAAAAATCACAAAACTAGCACCCTGTCGTCTAACGATTGGACGACAGGAGGCGTTAGACGACAGGGGGCCAGTCGACCAATGGTGAAACGATAGGGACCTATCATTCAACCATGCAACGATAGGCCCTAGGATGCTACAGTAACAGTACAATACTTTTATATCGCTAATTCTTCTTCTTCCTCCAAATCATCTCGTGCATTAAATCTTAGTAGAAACATGGATCATTTATGGGCACATGTATCCACGGGTGCGATCGGATTTCAAATCCGTGCGTCGGTTTTCGAATTGCTATGAATTTACCCAAATTTAGTAAAAATAGCCCAAATTTAGATAAATTCATAAGAATTCGAAAACCGACGCATGGATTTGAAATCCGATCGCACCCGTGGATACATGGGCCCATAAATGATCTATTTTTCTACTAAGATTTAATGCACGAGATGATTTAGAGGAAGAAGAAGAATTAGAGATATAAGTACTGTACTGCAGAGCCTATAGTTGCATGGTTGAACCATAGGTCCTGTCGCTTCACCATTGGCCGACTGGCCTCCTGTCGTCCAACCGTTAGACGACAGGGTGCTAGTTTTGTGATTTTTTTAAAAAAATCTATAAATTCTGGAAAAAAATTAAAAATAATATTTATAAATATCTCTGCAGTAACTCTCTGTTCTTAGCTAATTCAGCTTTAGGCAAACTGTAAATGTAAACTGCTCAGAATAGGATAGCTTGAGGCCGGCGAAGCACACGTACGTAGGACCGTATGAGTATGCATGCAAGGATAAGACATATATGATATATGCAACTGGATCCATGGTTCCATGGTGATGATTCACGCTGTTTTGCAACTTATCATGATACAAAAAAAAGCATGTAAGTATTATTTAATATATACATGTGAATTATCACTATTTTAGTAAATATTATACTAATTTTTTTATACAACGAGCTTACGAGCGGCTTGCGAGCTTTTTGGCTCGCCTCGCTGAGCTTTACGAGCCGAGGAGGAGGCTCGGGCTCGACTCGTTACGCCTTCGAGCCTCGCCGAGCCCGAGCCGAGCTGCGAACCTCGAACTTTCTGTCCAGCCTTAAACCTCTCCTAGTCCCTACATATTATAAGAACTTGATGAGAAGATTAATAAAGAGAAGAGAAAGAAATTGTCCCTATGCTTTTCGCCTCATTTAAATTATTGTTCTTGTGTATTTGCGTGCTTGTTTATATTATTCATCTACTATGTTGGTGATCATTGGACTACATTCAGTGACGATGGTTATACAACACGTTATCAGCACAAAACTTTTTTTAGTGTAACCGTAGGCCACACCGTTGAAAAAGTAATTATTGATGAAAGATATCACAGTATTTAGTAGATTGATTTACGTTCATTTAGGTTGCTTTTCCCGCATCATCAAGCCATCGTTATCGACTCAAGTCACCGATACAAATGTCGATCGGATATGCTGATTGGAATGGGGACTTGACGATTACGCTTGTGAAAATTCGTGCCTACATACACACGCGTGGCCCTGCGCGGTCGCGCCAGCCACGCCCGCCGCACACCGGCCACGCACGCATGGAATACTGATGTACTGAAAGATCAATGGGAGCAAGCATGAACATGTTTCCTCTTTGCCCCTGTAATTGATTGATCCAACCAGTTCATGTTTCCTCCTTGCCCCTGTTAATTGAGTGATCCAACCATTGCTCGCATGCATGACCTTTTGATTGGAATTGCATGAGGCCATGACCACGTGACATGTTTTTCACGTGTGGTTGCACCGGCCGCACACGCACCCAACCAGCAGGCCGCACTTCTCCGCACGCGCGTCTGCGAGCACATCGGAGGCCGCTGCACCGGCCATGGTTGCACGCCTCCGCACCTTGACACATCTGCGCCTCCTGAACGAGGCCGCGCTGGACGCGGCACAGAAGCCAGAGACTCCCGCACAAGGCTTCTGCGTTGGTCACGGCCACGCCGGGCTCGACACGTGCGCCGGCCGCCAGTTCGATGTTGTGTTTAGCCAACATTCACACGATATTGTCCACATATGTTTCTTCCGGAACATAAAAATTAAAATATAAAAGTTCCAACAAGGGTTACCTTAAGGGAGAATAAATACAAATGAACATTAACTGTCACATTTTGAACCATGCAAGTTTACATTAAAATATTTTTCACTTTCATATTTAAAAAAATGTGGATTGAAACATCAAATTTTGGAAATGTTAAATTGAAAATGAATGTCAGTTATGTATGTGCACTATTTAGGGGGAGCAATCCCATGAATGAAGATATAACCAAAATGGTACGTAAGAGTGTAGAAGCTACAAGAAGCATCATTCACAATTAGTCAATAGCAGATTATTTGACTCAATAGTAGTACTCTTTTTTCCTTCAATAAGTTTTACCGAGATCTCTCATATGTAAAGCTTTTAATGAGACAACTACTATAATACGAAGCTGTATATGCAATGCACTCTTTTTTTAATTTTTTTTCACTGAATTTTTCAAAGCTTTGACTAGGCATATGTATCTCACGATAAGTACCTTTTGAGGGAGTGATGAAAAATCTTTAAATCAAAGCCACCAAGTGGCACCTCTTTACAGGGAGGTTCTCTATTATTTTTACTTGGTGTGAACTAGCACATCTATCACTTATAAGCATGATGAGAAAGAGATTATCTCTACGTCTCGTCTCGTTTACATTATTGTGTTTATGTATATACGTTTTTGTTCATATTATTTATCTATTATGTTTGACCATCATCCCATGACGATAATCGATGATTATACAATGCCAACTTCCGAGCAAGACAAACAGCAGGGCACGGCCACCTCGCTCCCTTCCATTGGTTGTGCGCGTGCGTACGTGCCGGTTTCCGGTCTTGCCCCTCGTTGTTAGTCGTTGCTTGCTCCGATTTTCCAACCCCGACACCAACCCCAACACCTCTCGTTTGCTCGCTCGATCCTGAAGCAGTAGAAGCGAAACAACCGGCGAGAGAGGGATCGAGGAGACAAGGCACCGAAAAAAACTGCTTCTCGCGGATCTCGTCTCGTGCTCGAGAGCGCGCCCCCGCAAGGCTTGGTCCTCCCTCCGCCCCTCTCCCACTCTTTCCAACATGAGGTGAGTTCTTGATTCTTTCTTCTTCCAGGCTTTCTGATTCGAGGATTAGTTCCTGGGGTCTCTCGTTGGGTGAGAATGCCTGCGCTCGAGCTGTGCCAATGCGTGTTTCATGCGCTGGGAGCCAATTAGCGAGGGTTCTAACCTTGCTGGTCGAGTTGATGGTATTGATTGATTCCATCTCGATTTAGGCCAAATAAGTTTTTTTTTCTTATTATTATTTTTAGGCGTTGTTTAATCGAATGAGTTGGTACTAGGTAACAAAGATGGAGTAGGATTATTCCTCTCTGGCCAAGAGTGGATCAGATTCCGTAGCCGGTCAAAGCAGATATACAGATGTGTGTGGCTTGCATTTGCAAAGATTAAATCGAGTATTCGAGTTTTTGTTTTCTTTTGTTCAAATTAGGAAAGAAGTGGGCGATTCAGATGAACGAATTGGGGAATGCCATTGATCTAGACAAATTAGCATCTGAAATTAGAACAAAATTATTTGCATTGGGATTCAGATTCAGGACGCTGACCGTTAGGCCGATCCCGTTAAGCATAGAGAGTTGTCGTTGAGCGGATATTTAGATCTTTTGCATGAAATAGGGGACCAGGGATCTTCCCTGTTCTGCACATTACTCCCTTCCCTTTTTGGATGCTGAAAGCGAGAATCTTATGACACCATCAACTTGATATCTCATTGACACTAGGTTAACCATCATGCAATTGGCTTATTAGCTTTTCTTAGATGAATTGGCTTGTTAACTAGGTCCTAAGTTTCAGTTTTGGGAGAGATACTTAATTACTCCAAGCTAAGTAGCATAGCACTTGAAATTCTCTACTCTTTTGCAGTTTCATCTGGAAAGCTTCGATTTTTTCCTTATCAGACTCTTGCCAATTTTCTGGCAATTCACCAAGGCCTGTTTGATTCAGGGTTAAGGGATGGGTTAGGGACTTAAGCCGCCAAACACCCTTAGGTTAGGTGAGGTTAAGTTAACCTGGTCAAAGCCATTTGACCCCTCTTAACTCAGGATTAAGCTAACCCACAAAAAAGGTGGAATGACTTAACTCAGTATAACCAACTCTCGTAAATTCGTTTTTTCTACTACTAACTGCCTAATCTATCCAAATAGGTTGACCGGGTTAGTTGCCAAACACAAAATTGAGGTTAAGCTAACCTATCCGGGTTAAGGTTAGCCAACCTAGTTAACTTAACCCCGAACCAAACGCAGCCCAAGTTTTCATTTTTGTTACATATCTATAGTTCTGTCCTTTTATGCATAAATTCTAAAACAGGAAAACAGCTTCTAAGTTTTATGGCTACCATTCCTGTGTAGTGTGAATGCGTTCAAATTCTTTGGAAACATAGTTCAATACTCGTTAGGATTGTTTTATTGTAGCTCTCATTCATCCATCTGCCACCCCTCAAAACATACCGTGCACATACGAGACACCCTAGATCAGTGTAGATCCATGCCAAGGAGTGAATACAAGTTTAATTGGATTTAACTGAATAGATTGAACATGTTTGATCTTTTGCATCACACAAATATCCCCAGGATTCCAGCAGTGTCATGTGGCATTCACTGAAATATAGAAGAAAGCTTACCTAATTATTTTTTCCTTTGTTCTGAAAAAATATGTTATTTTCTTTCTTTCAGGGCAAAAAGGATGGTATATGGATTCTCCATTTCCCTTATCCTCATCAACCTGGCTTCCATAATGGAGCGGGCTGATGAGAATCTCCTCCCCGCTGTTTACAAGGAAGTCAGTGCTGCCTTCAATGCTGGTCCTACTGATCTGGGATACCTTACGTTTATAATGAACTTTCTGAAGTCCATAGCATCTCCCTTGGCAGGTGTCCTTGCTCTTCAGTATGATCGCCCCACAGTTCTTGCGATTGGGACTGTCTTCTGGGCTGTATCAACAGGGGCTGTTGGGGTCAGCCAGTATTTTCAGCAGATTGCATTCTGGAGAGGTGTAAATGGTCTTGGACTTGCCATTGTAATACCATCACTTCAATCCTTCATTGCTGATAGCTACAAAGATGGCACTCGTGGCGCAGGATTTGGTTTGCTAGCCCTTATTGGTTCAATAGGTGGTATAGGAGGAAGTATTTTAGCAACAGTCATGGCTGGCAGGGATTATTGGGGTTTACCTGGATGGCGGTTTGCATTTATTATGGTTGCATTCGTGAGCTTGTTAATTGGGCTTCTTGTCTACTTTTACACTGTTGATCCTAGGAAAACATCTCCAAGCCATTTTGGTGACAATGACGACCACGAAAGGTACGATCTTCTTCTGATTTTAGATAAATTGTTCAATCAGCTTTTAATAGTTCAAGCTTCAAAGGATAAATATCACACTAGTTGTATCATGAAGGCATAAGCAGTAAGTAGTATTGCTGGTGATCAAATGCTCATATTTGTTTACTCTATATCTGACATTATGCTTGCGAGTTCTCATGTGAACTTCTCTCCACTGGAATGCGAATTTTGACAAAGTACCATGTTTTCTTTTGAAGCTCATGTCTTGGATTACTATTTGATTCTACATTGACTTGCTATATAACCCTGCATTCCAGCAGTATGTGTGTATCTGTTATTAAAAAATAACATTGCTATCGCATGTAAATGGCAGGTCGCATTTGGTCGGTAATGGAATTTTTCCTCCACAGTCCATCTGGAAGGATTCATGGATAACAGCAAGGTCTGTTATGAAAGTGCGAACATTTCAAATAATCGTCTTGCAAGGCATAGTTGGCTCATTGCCATGGACTGCTGTTGTTTTCTTCACAATGTGGTTTGAACTCATTGGTATGAACACAAGCGCAAACTTTTCAATATATGAACTCATGATCTTTCCTTCCTAAAGTTGCACATTAATAACATTGTCTTGACCTTTCTCAGGTTTCGATAATAGAAGCTCAGCAGGGCTAAATAGCTTATTTGCTATCGGTTGTGCCAGTGGATCATTTTTAGGAGGAGTAATAGCGGATCGCCTGTCAAGACACTATCCAGATTCAGGTCGCATCATGTGTGCTCAGTTTAGTGCCTTCATGGGCATCCCTTTCTCATGGATCCTCCTTACAGTCATTCCCCAGTCAGTCGATTACTGGTCTGCCTATGCTGTCACACTGTTCTTAATGGGAATTACCATAAGCTGGTGCGCTACGTGCGCAAACAACCCCATGTTTGCAGAGGTAGTCCCTCCCAAGCACCGCACTATGATCTACGCATTTGATCGTGCATTTGAGGGCTCATTTGCCTCACTGGCTGCTCCTGCTGTTGGCATGGTGACTGAGATGATCTATGGCTACAACGCAAAGACTGTTAATCTGGCAAATGGATCTGTTGCAGGGGCATATGCGCTCTCGAGAGGGCTATTGACTATGATGATTGTTCCTTTTGGTTTATGCTTCTTATTTTACAGCCCGCTATACTTTGCATTCAAGCGTGATCGCGACAATGCTAGATTGGCGGCCAGCGCCAAGGAGCAGGAGCTTATGTGAATATGAAATGCTTGCTCATCAGGGCTGTGCAGCAACCAACAATCAACGGCTTCAGTTAGCCTAGTTATTTTGGCCATTTTTTTTAATCAGTTTTTGGTTCTAGCTGCAAATGTCCTTAATTGCACCAACCCAGAATTCAGTTTTGGCTGAACTGGTGCAGTTGAGAAGATCCAGGTTCCACCTTCAGGCAGATGAAAAACACGAGTACACGGTGATTTCTTTTACAGTTATAGGGAATAAGTTGTAATGTTTTGTGTAGATAAGTAAATGACAGCTATTACCTGCCTAAGATATTCTTAATGAAGAGAAACATCCACGCTGACAAATGCTGATAATATTTGCAGAATTTGTATTGGTTGGCTCTTATGTAGCAGCTCCAGACATTCATTTGCCAGTGCAGTCAATTTGACATTGGTCCCAGTGTTGTATCTGCAAATATTATTTTTAGCGAATATGTGCAAGGAACTGTAGGAAATGACTCAAACCATTTTGATCTGACTTGCTCCTGAAAGCTGTTCCAACTTCCAGCCGCTGTTAATTGCCTTAGTCCAAACCCAACGTTATCAGATATTTACTCACAGTAATCTCAAGAAAAATTGAGAACACGAAGAACAGAAGATATATTTGGTCACGCAACAAGCACTATCCTCAGGTAGACACTGTTGTACATGTTCAAACATGAACACTGTAACGCTGCCACATACAAACATGAATTTTATAGCACGCCTCCATTTCATACTTGAAGGATGCATGCTTACAATTTAGAGGTAGCTTCCACCACAGATTAAGCCCCCAAACAAGCTACACTAAGCATGCATCACCAAATCCACAACCCATCGACAGCATCCGATCGAGCTTCAACGAACACTACCACGCACTCACTGACCTAGCTAGCAGCTAACGCATCGGATAAGTTAACTTACTAACAGTCCTGAAACTAATTGAGCATGCTACGGCTCTACGCACTTGACGTAGATAATGGAGTACTACTGGTAATTGCTGCATCGCATGCAGCCACAGCACAACCAACGGAGCATCCATCAAGCCGCCGCAGCCGGCGGCTGGCCGAAGAGAGGCACGTACACTCCATTGGCGTCGAGGGACTCGGAGCGCTGGACGACATTGCGAGACCCATCGAAGTACTCGATCCGGGTTTGGCGCGGGATGTTCCGAGCGTTCTTGACGTGCACGACGGCGTGGACCGGGGAGAGGTCCGGCGCCGCGAAGCAGGCGGGGTCGATCTCGGGCACGAACCCGATGTTGCAGCAGTTGGCGCGGATGTCCTCCTCCGTCCGCTGCTCCATGGGGTAGTCGCGCAGGGCGACGTGGGCGTGGTAGAGCATCGGCGGGGAGGGGAAGCAGTTGCTGGCCTCGCGGACCAGCCGCACGGAGGCGCCGCTGCCGTCCGGCGCCGCGAACGGCTGCTTCTCCATGGCCGCCTCGGGGTTGCGGAAGCGCAGGACTCTGTCTTCATCCATGGAAGAGGGAAGGACCTCGAAATCCTGCGGCAGGTCCGGGGCCGCGGCGCGGATGAAAAGCTCGGGGTCCGGGCCCGGGAAGGGAGCGGGGATGATGTAGGCGTAGGCGAAGCGCTTCGCGTAGAGCACACCATCGGGGGGTGGGGGTGAGGTACACGGTGACGGAGTCCGGGCGGGACATGGGGCGCCGCTCCGACGGCGGAGTGGCCACGCGGACGGCGGTCGCGGCAGCAGGGACCCAGGCGGGCATGAAGTTGTTGACGAAGTCCGGGCGGTCGGAGGGGATCTCTAACGACGTGGCCCCCTCCGGCAGGAGGCGGAGGGGGGCGTCGGGAGCGGTGCAGCGGTGGGCTGGGACGGGCAGCATGTTGATGACGAGAGAATGCTAGCAGGGAGGGGGAGGAAGAATGGGGCTTGCATGCAGCAGGCGAGTTTAAGGCGGCGTGCGGGATCGGGGGATTGACGGGAGCGCCTCGGAAGTTGGAGTGATCAGTGATTGGCAGGAGAGCTCTCCTCTGCCATCGCGGACGCCCATGCTATGGTACCTCGGCGAGCGCTCGGGCACCATCCTCCGGCCGCGCGCCAGGCGCGCGCGGGGCGCCGAGGTGCTCCACGCGGTGCGCGCCGTCGCCATCGGCCCGTTCCACCGCGGCGACCGCGGCCTCCCTTTCTCCGACGACGCCAAGCTCCCGTTCATGCGGTACCTGCAGGATCAGTGCGGGCTCGTCTGCCATGGACACTGTCCTCTACATGAGTTCTCCTCTTGTTTTTGTGAGAAATTTGTTCTGCGAGACGAGATACTTGTCTAGACGTGGATTGGAAGTTTCTGCGTTGGGCTCGACATGCGCATGCATTTGGAGGAATTATGTACATGCAGATACAAGAAAACAGAGGAGTCGTCCTATTTGCACGGAGATAGTAAATCAGGAAGGCATGCACGCGAGGGAATAATGGTTGGCGCAGAAAATAAAAAGGACGGAAAATCCCACGTTTTGTTGTCGTATCACAAAGGGAGCCCAATCCCCTATTTTTATGGCGCCATACATACCAGCAGAAGAAGAGAACCTGAATACGAAAAGAAGATCAGCGTGGAGGATCTTGCTTGGGAGGAAAATTTACTTCCTATTTTCTTGGAAATAAAAGCAGGCCCACTCAGTTCAAAGGAAAGGAGATTAGGAGAAGATCACGATGCTGATTTTTGTTTCTGCCACTCAAGGAATTTGCATGTCGTGCACTGGGACGTCCTTGGTCGCTCCTGTGTTTGTGCGCAACGGGGTGGGGGTCACCGGGATTACATGAAAATGGCCGAAATATTATCTTAATTATTCAAAATACGTCTTATATCAGAGAGACAGAGAGACTAGATACCATGCATGTATTGAGATAATCCTGTTATTAAGTTTTGGAGAAGCTTATAAAAATCCCTAGTTCTAAAGAAAGTTTTAGAAAGTCTCTTTGTTACATATAGGTTCTTATCATAAGTAAAAAATTACTCGTTGAATTTATATAGTACTTCACTACGTTATCTCTCTAACTGATGAAAGTATTGGCGTGTCTTACCAGTGCTAAAAGTAGAGTGACACGAGAAATCGAACCGCATCGACATTAATCGCCTTGAGAGTTGGACCTCGTAGACTTATAAAGTAACCTCAGCTTTTTTATTTTTATTTTTTAAAATGGACCTTTATTGAAAAATGTACTAGTATTGCCGCACATGGCCATGCCTATGCGTGTCGTGATTCACCCGTGACAACTTTTTCACAAACTTCTGGTTAAAATGTTTGTATCTTGGGCTCTTTTGGTAAGAGAGCTGATCGACAGGTCTTAGTTCCTATTTTGAGCTCTGGCATGTAGTTTTAAAATGAGGTAATTGCACCCTAGATACATAAATTTGGCACGTGGGTTCATTTCGGTACAAAAACTTACAAAACATGCACGCCGTTACAACAACTTGGCACGGGCGTTCACTTCGGTACAAGAGGCGACGCTGGCTAACGCCACCCACTGTGGCGTGTGACTGGGGTGAGCTAACGCCACGGTCAATGGCGTTCGGCCCCCGGTCCACGATCCACTAAGGTGGCGAAGTACCGAACGCCACGGTGACTGGCGTTTGCCCGTTTACCAAACGCCACGGTGGCTGGCGTTTGCCCGGTTAGCCAAACGCCACGGCCTCTAGCGGACAAACGCCAGTGACCGTAGCGTTCGGTACTGGGCCGAACGTCACTGGCAGTGGCGTTAGCTCACCCAGTCACACGCCACGGTTGGTGGTGTTAGCCAGCGTCGCCCTCCGTGGAGACGACGCTGGCGTCTCGCCCTCCACCGAGGCGACGCACCGAGGCGATGCAATTTGTACCGAACTGAGCGCGCGTGCCAAGTTTATGTACCTCCGGTGCAATTACCTCTTTTAAAATATGTTCGTCACTGGTGGATCGCTGGAACGAAATGCATTTAGAACGCCGGTCATGTCGATGGTCAAGTCGTCAGCGTCTGGTCTTATCCGTGGGAGGAGGAGTGGGCTCTGTAGCGGGGTCAAGGAAGCGTGCGGATTGGGTTCGAGGCGAGGGTTGAAGGAACACTCCGTCAGAGGGGAGGGAGTACACTCCTGAATGAGCACTGTGCAACTGCATTTGCTTGTCTTCGCCCTGGTGGCCAGGGTCACAGACAGGACAGGACAATGGCGGGACGCGCTTCGTGCTGCTCGAGCCGCATCCAACTTCCGTTGCCGCTCTGGCTGAACCTTCCCACGCTACTCGACCGCCAGGATGTACACCTACGCCCGCACGCCCGTAAGCCCTAGCAGCCCCTATCTTGGTCGACAATGTCGGCGTGGCTATCGTTTCTTGGTCGACCCAACCCCCTACGCACCTCTCGTCTCCGGTCTGTCCGCCACCGCGACGCAAGCGAGGCCGCGGTTCACCTGATCGGCTCACGGCGACACATCTCGGATGCCACCGCCAACGACGCTCCCGTGCCAACTCCATCATCCTGTGATGGTCCAATGTGTTTAGGATCAACACTTAGTAATAATCAGCGGTAAATAGGAATTTGAGATGAGCAAGCAGTAGAATTTGGGGTGAGCAGTATAGAGAAAAAGGGGTGAGAACTGCGGCTAGGGAAAAATATATTGATCAAATTCATAGATGGTTTCTTCCATTACAAGCCTGGCTTTATATAGCCCAAATCGACGGAAAAGTAAACGGGAAAGGTAAAGAAACGGAAGGCAATGACATTTTCAGGTAAAGCAACAGAACCTCCAAGCTGGCACACCAAAAGTAACGGCTGTAGCATTTCAGATCATGACAATACCCCCTTCTTAAGATCATACTTGTCCTCAAGTATGGAAGCTAGGAAAAATTCTTTGGATGAAACTGGCATCCTCCCAACTTGATGCTTCATCTGGCAGGTTAACCCATCTGATGAGCCATTGTACCACTGGGGCATTGTTCCTGGGCACCACTCTTCTCTCTTTGATGGCAGCTGGGAATACCTTAATGTTACCATCTGAATCCACCAATGGCAATTCTGGACTGGGCACTACTTTTGTCCCAATGTGCTTTTTCAGCTGACTTACATGAAAAGTGGGGTGCAGCTGACAACCTTCTGGCAACAATAATTTGTAGGCAACAGAACCAATTCTTTCTAGAACTCTATAAGAGCCATAAAACTTGGAATGCAGCTTAAGTGATCTATGCAAGCTCAATGAGGTGTGCCTATACGGTTGAATTTTCAAGTACACCATATCCCCAACCTGGAATTCTCTTTCTTTCCTCCTTTTATCAGCATACTTCTTAATCCTCTCCTGAGCCCTCAACAGGTTGTCCTTGATAATCTGAGTTGCTAATTGTCTCCTCTGCAACAGACCCCTAACTTCCTCACTTGGAGCATCAGGCAGCACTACTTCAGTTACTTGTGGGGGAGGGAAACCATATAATGCCTGAAATGGTGTCATATCTAGAGATGTATGATAGCATGTGTTATACCACCATTCTGCTAAAGATAGCCAGTGACACCACCTCCTAGGGCTGGTGAAGGCCATGCACCTCAAATAAGCTTCAAGACATTGGTTGACTCTCTCTGTCTGCCCATCAGTTTGTGGGTGATAAGAAGTGCTGAAATTCATCTTTACTCCTAAAGCCTTGAACAGTTCCTGCCATACTCCACTAGTAAATATCCTATCTCTGTCAGTAACAATCACAGATGGCAGCCCATGTAGCTTATAGACATTATCAATGCAAACTTTGGCTACTTGCTTGACAGAATAGGGGTGACTCAGAGGTACAAAATGTGAATATTTGGTGAACCTGTCAACCACTACCAATATCACATCTTTTCCTTCAGAACTTGGGAGCCCTTCTATGAAGTCCATTGATATGTATGTCCAGGCTTGCTCAGGAATAGGTAATTGTTGCAGCAATCCTGGATATGGTGTATGTTCAGCTTTGTTCTTCTGACAGATAGCACATTCCTTAACAAAAGCTATCACATCTTTCTTCATTCCTCCCCAGTGGAAGATAAGCTTGATTCTTTGATAGGTAGCTGCTTCACCAGAGTGACCTCCCAGGGCAGAGTCATGAAATGATGTGATGAGCTGTTTCCTCAGATTAGTGTCAGCTCCAACCACCACCTTGTTCTTATACCTCAAAATACCATGTTTGAGTGTATAATTGGTTTCTGCATTGGCATCAACACTGAGCCTTGTGATCAGGTCCTTACAATGGTCATCAGTTGTGTAGCTATTCTGGACTTCATTTACCCAAACTGGTACTGCAGTGGTTAGAGCCATTATTTGAGTGGGTTGTACTATTCTAGAGAGTGCATCAGCTGCTCTATTCTCTCTACCCTTCTTGTACTCTACTTTATAGTCATAGCCCAAAAGTTTGACCAGCAGTTTGTGCTGTATTCCCTCAGTCAATTTCTGCTCCTGGATGTATCTCAGGCTCTGCTGATCAGTCCTGATTACAAGGGTTGAACCAGCAAAGTAATGCTTCCACCTTTTCAATGCTTCTAAAATTGCCAAGGCTTCTTTGTCATAAGTGGAATAAGCAGCAGCCTTAGGACCCAGAGCCTTGCTTAGATAAGCAATGGGTTTGTTGTTCTGCATTAGTATAGCCCCTAACCCATATCCACTAGCATCTGCTTCTAGAACAAAAGCTTGTTTGTGATCTGGTAGAGCTAGTACAGGAGCTTGGGTCATGATCTTTTTCAACAATTCAAAAGCATTCTGTTGTTTCTCTTCCCACACAAAAGAGTTTTTCTTCAGAGCTTCAAACAAGGGCTTGCAGATTATACCATAGTGTTGTATAAATCTCCTGTAATACCCAGTTAACCCGAGAAATCCCCTCAACTGAGTAACATTGGTGGGTTTTGGCCACTTTACCATTGCCTCTATCTTCACTGGATCTGTGGCGACTCCTTCTCCACTGATAATATGCCCAAGATATTCCACTTTGTCCTGCCCAAACTGGCACTTATTAAATTTTGCAAATAGATTGTTATCCTTCAAAATCTGCAACACTTGGATCAGGTGTTGGACATGCTCTTCCATAGACTTGCTATATATTAAGGTGTCGTCAAAGAAGACCAGAACAAATCTCCTTAGGAACTTAGACAATATGTTGTTCATTAGGGCCTGAAAGGTAGCTGGCGCATTAGTTAGGCCAAATGGCATTACCACAAATTCATAGTGGCCAAGGTGGGTGCTGAATGCAGTCTTTTTGACATCTTCTTCCCCCATCCTCACTTGATGATACCCAGACCTCAAATCTATCTTAGAGAAAAGCTTTGCCCCATGCAGTTCATCCAGTAAGTCCTCAATTACTGGTATAGGATACTTATTCTTCACCGTACTAGAGTTCAACTGCCTGTAGTCTATGCACATTCTCCAGGTACCATCTTTCTTCTTCACAAGTATAGCTGGAGAAGAGAAGGGGCTGACACTAGGCCTTATCACTTCAGATTTCAGTAGTTGTTCAATGATTTCCTCCATAGCATCCTTCTGGTAATGTGGCAGCCTATAAGGCCTGATGTTGACAGGTTTAGTGCCAGGTTGCAAGGGTATAGTGTGGTCACAATTCCTGCTGGGTGGTAGCTCTTTTGGCTCTTCAAACACCTCCTTGAACTGTCCTAATACTCTGACTAGTTCAGGACTGACAGCAGTTTCAGTATCATCATTAACCACTATAGGATAAGCATAAATGACTGCTCCAATCACTCCTTGCATCATGAACTTCTACAACTTCTCTACTGGTATGATATTGTGTTTGGTATTGAGTGTCTCATCCCTGAGCTTTTTCCTCTCTTTTCCATAATGAGTGATGTACAGTTCTCTAGTCCTTAAGTTAATTTCCACTGGGCTATGTGTATACATCCAATCAGTTCCCAATATAACATCATAACCCATGAGTGCTAACACCCTGAAATCTGAGGAGAATTCCACTCCCTGAATTGTATACCTACAATTCCGACATTTGGCTTTACTGAAGAGCTCTTCCCCATTAGCTACCACAACTCTTACAGCAGGGGTGTTAGTTATCTGGCTTTTGGTCTTGAGTGCAAACTTAGAGTCAATGAAAGTGCCACTGCTACCAGTGTCCACTAAAGCAATTGCTCTCATTTTGCCAAAGTATATCACTAAGGTAAATGTCTTAGTTGCTGAAACAGTGCCTTGTACTGCATGTACAGACAATTGGATGGTTTGCTCTTCTACTTCTGCTCCTTCGGCCTCTAGTTCATTTTCAGAGCCATCCAGCACCACTTCCTGATCTTCATTTTCATCATCCTCTTCCAGTGTGATCATCGCCCTTATTTGTTTGTTCATCTTGCAGTGAAGTTTATGGCTAGGGTGCCATTTCTCATTACATCTGAAACACTTATCACCAAAAGCACTAGGCTTGTTTGTGACCATATTACTTTTTCCATCAGTAGATGCTGGTACCGCCTTTGTCACTTTGGCATTGTTGTTCTTATAGTTCTGAGTGTGGCCCACTCCTTTTGCATGCTGAAATCCAGGGGTACTGATACTTTTGTTGTAGGAAGTGTTCTTGTGGAAAGGAATTGTTCCCCCTGATAAGCTCTTTTTGAAGGGGTGTGACTGCTCTAGCCTTCTTGCTATCCAGTATGCTTCATTTAGATTATCTGGCCTCTGAACTTGTGTGTGATGCTGGACATAGTCCTTAAGACCAGAAATGAAACTCCTCACATAGTAATCCTCAGGTCAGTGAGGGTTATCCTTCCTTACCCCTCTGAGAGCTTCCTCAAATTCATCAATGTATTCATCCACAGTAGTGTTCTGCTTAATTGCATGAAACAAGGCAATTATGTCATAAACTGACTTCTCTGCAACCTTTTCTTAAGCTTCCTACAGAGGCTATGCCACTGTGCCTCTTCCACATCTATCCCTAAACCTTCCAACCAAGCATCAGCTCTGCCTGTGAAGTACAGAGTAGCAATTTCAACCTTTTGCTCATCTGGCACCTGTGCTAATCTGAAATACTTCTCAGCCTTCTTTATCCAACTCTCAGTGTAATCTCCATTATATTCAGGGAAATCAAGCTTGGGCCCTTTAGCAAAATGCCTATGATGATAGTTGCTGGGCTCTTGGTGACCACCCCTCCTACCAGGTCCATTAGTGCCATAGTATTGCTCCTGTCCAAACTGCTCAAAGCTTTGTTGCAGATCAAATGTGAGAGATTCTTGCCTCCCCTCCTCTACACCTACTGTCACTGGTGGATGAGTGCCTAGCAGGTTTCTATAAACTCTCTCCCCCTGAGCTCCTACTTTACTATGTGTTGTACCAAGATTCACTACAGGAGTACCTAGTAAAGATGGTGTATGTGTACTCAGAAGCACTGGTGTTGGCCTAATTGAATCTGTGTACACAGGTGCAGGTGCCCTAACATTCAGAACAATACCACTACCCACTGGACTAGTCATAGGCCTTACTACACTATCTGGGGATGCATTAGCAGAAGCAACCCTAAGGGAACCCTGTGGGCAGTTACCTTGCAGGCTGGACCTCCTGTCTGAGATTTCTGCTCTTCCATTGTCAATAGCTTCGTGGGTAAGTATAGAGGACATCATTTCTGCCAATTGATCCAACTTCCTGTTGGTTTCAGACCATGTCTTGTTCATCTCTTCTCTGGCTTCAGTCTGGGTTTTGTACATCTCCATCTGCCTCCTAGCAAAGTCATCAAATTTCTTCTGGATATCTAAACTCATTGCCTCAAACTCTTCCCTAGTGATAAAGTTAGAGTCACCTTCTCCATCGCCTCCTGTGGCCTTGGTCTTCCCCATCACCTAAAGGGATCAAAGACTCTGATCTTGGGATTTTACAAGAAGAGCAGAGTACCCTTCCAACCAAACCTCAGATCTAAGACTCCCACGCCTCCACAGTACCCTTGATTTCAAGTTCAGAGTAAACCGGTTCCAGAATTTTACAAGGGAATGAATCCTTAAACCCTCACCAGATTTGCTCGCAAACGTGAAACCAAGGCCTAGATCGAAGCTCTGATACCACCTTGTGATGGTCCAATGTGTTTAGGATCAACACTTAGTAATAATCAGCGGTAAATAGGAATTTGAGATGAGCAAGCAGTAGAATTTGGGGTGAGCAGTATAGAGAAAAAGGGGTGAGAACTGCGGCTAGGGAAAAATATATTGATCAAATTCATAGATGGTTTCTTCCATTACAAGCCTGGCTTTATATAGCCCAAATCGACGGAAAAGTAAACGGGAAAGGTAAAGAAACGGAAGGCAATGACATTTTCAGGTAAAGCAACAGAACCTCCAAGCTGGCACACCAAAAGTAACGGCTGTAGCATTTCAGATCATGACACATCCAACCGGCTCGGCTCCAATCAAGATCGCCATCTGGGCCGCACGGCTAAGCAGCGGCAACATCTGTACGTGGTGCTGGATGACCACGAGCACAAGTACGGCATCCACAGGCTGGACGTCGACGCCGATCTGAACGGCGACGACTTCGCCTCCGGCGCATCTGCCTCTGCTTGTACGACCGTTCGGCGCCTCCCCGAACCTCCGGTCCTCCGCATAGAGGTCCCAACGGCCGAAGAATTTCAATGCGCGCGGTCCACCGCCCTGGGCAGCTGCATCATCGCCACAGGCTGCTTCCCCAACCCAATCGTGCTCTCCGAAAACGACGGCGCCACTACGACACCAACAGGGCGGCGCTCTCTGTCGCGCGCGGCGGCGAAGAGTGCCTGCTCCGCCTGACCACGTCTCGTGTCAAGTACGGCGAGGACGGGGAGCTCACGACCACCGCGCATCGGCATGCTCTTTACAAAGTGTCCAGGTAACGTGAGGATTTTGATGCTCAAGCGTTCTGGATATAACTCATGCATGGTTGATTGGTTTCTAGCAATGTCGTTGTGATCCAGTAGGTGCGGTTTGAAATGTTCGTGGAATTAATACTGAGATTGGTGCTGATTACAAAAAACTTTGGAAGAGCATTAGAAGCACTTCTCTTTAAATAATCCTTGTTTAGTCGTGGCAATCGTTTGCGTTTTTAAAGATGCTTGGAGTAATTGCCGTGGCAAAATGTTTGTATCTGGACTCTTGAGCAGTTTTGGTGAAAGAGCTGCCGATGAACAGGTCCTAATTCCTTTTTAGGTTTAGCACGTCTGGTGTTCGGATATGTTTTGTGACCGAGTCTGAAGGATCAAGTTGATCACAAGACCGAAATGCAGTACCGGAAGTTTCGTCAGCGTACGATCTTGTCCGTGGAGTAACAGAGGCAAGCGCTGAATTTTCTATTCAGAGGCAGTATTCCTGCGTTCAGTTCAGGCAGTCAAGACTGAAGTGGGCTTTGCTGTTTGCCACTATCTCTGCATATTGCCTTCAGTGTCACGTTATAGCTGTTAGTACGTTTCGGCTGTGATTCTTTTCTTTAAGAAACATGGCAGGAGATAAGTTAAACAATGGTGGATATGTTTTTACACAAGAACATGCCCAACTCCTCCCCCTCTCCCGCCTCACGTGGATTACTCCTGTCTAGGGTGGTCACTACAAGCGAGCTCTCTCAAGTGGGCCACCTCGATGTAAGTCATGCGTCATTGAAGATTCTAGGGTTCCGTTCTTTCCAAACATTTCACGTTATACAAAGAAGTCGGCCACTAGTCTTGCGCTTGAGCCAGCTGTGAATTTTGATTGCAACCTAGAATCACTCGTATTATGTGAATCTACAGATTTGTATTGATGCTGCTCCTCCTCCTCTCCATCTCCCTCCGATGCAACACCGCCACCACCGGCAGTACCGACCCGACGGCCGTCCTCGTCGCGCGCGGCGCCAACTCGACGGCGCCGAGGCCCCGCGACCCGACGCCCTTCAGCTCCGTCTACGCCACCGACGACGCTCTCACCGAGGGGCCCGAGCGGGGGTCCAGGGTGGTCGGGAGCGTGCAGGGGCTGTACGTCTCGTCCGGGAAGGCCGCGCTGTCGCTCGTGATGGGCATGGGCTTCGAGCTCACGGATTACGGGAGCGGCAGCTCCTTCGTCGTGTACTCGCGGAACCCGGTCGCGACCGGGGACGGCAGGGAGCTCGCCATCGTCGGCGGCCGCGGCGCGTTCCGGATGGCGCGCGGGTTCGCGCTGCTCCGGACTCATTACCTGGACACCGGCAACGGGGACGCGATCATAGAGTATAACGTGACTGTTGCACCATTGAGATGGTTGGAGTTTGCTTCTGAATTCTGATGCGCGATTGATCATATTGCTTGATTGTTGATTGAGTAGGCGTAATGAGTGTTGCAGATTCATCACTTCAGCCTATCCTTATTCCTCACTTTGATGTCTCATTGCAATGGTAAGTTCAGCTTTGATATTATTACCTGGTTATGAAATTTGTTTTGCATAGTTAATTGCCAATTTTCCCCTCGCTCTGAAGTCTGAACCAATGTTGTTTCATCTCTTATTTACATAGCTGAAGTTATGTGATTGTTTGCTCTGGCACGTGCAAATGTTTATTTTCCACGTAGTCGTTTATTGCATACGCAACAATGCGGTACAGCATGCAGAGGGATTATTATTCGTGCAAGGCAGAGGGACACAGCTTGATCTCCCAATGTCTCACACACAAAACTCTCCAATCTCCATAGGTCACACACACGCATACAAACCACGAGCAAATCACAGGAGACAGCGTTCTAGACCTCGATCTCTAGTGTCCATCTGTAAAGTTCCTGCTTCGGCATGGGGACGTCCAGCGCGACGAGCCCGGTGTCCGCGTCGTAGCCGAACCCCACCTCCGCCGCGTCCAGCGTGCACCGCGTCGGTCTCCGGGAGCAGTACGCGCCGAACCGGCCGCAGCCACGGACACGGAGCGCCACGGCCACCGCCGTGCATGCCTTGTCGTCGGTGGCGTCGAGGGACCGGACCTCGCATTCCTCCACGGCGCCACCGGAGTTGAACATGTCGAGCAGCCCGATCGGCGCGAAAGAGACGCCCGGCGCGGCCGCCCTGACGGGGCAGACGTGGAACAGCTCGAACTCGAGGACCTTGAGCGTCACCGGCAGCGTGGCGCCCTTCGGCAGCCTGATCAGCTCCCCTGAACCACACGGTACATCGTCATCAGGACTCGGTGACACTAGTTATCAGGGAAGGAAAGAACCCGTGTCTCAGAGCGCATCGCAGTGTTGTTCTGTGCATGTGTTGCAGGAACTGACCTGATCTGTACGTATAAACGACGGCCTCGCCGGTCCATCCCGGTCCGGCGACGTGGGCGATCGCGTCGACGTCCTCGGCGCGGACCGACCCGGTGAGCGTCCCCGGGGCGGCGTCGTGGACGCGGGTCTTCTTGGCGACGCGGCACCAGCCCGCGCCCTGGCAGTTGAACACTCCCACCACGCCCGTGCACTTGTTCACGTTCCATATCTTGAGCAGGCTGCGCGACGAGAGCACACATACGGTCATTGATCCAGCAATCGGAAGGCTACGTCAGGTAAAAGTTTTGTTGGTGATTTGGTTACCTGGTGCCGTCGCGCGCCGGATCGACGAAGAGGCAATCGCGGGTGGGGCGCCCGGGGAGCTGCGCGCGGAGCACGGAGCCGTCGGGGAGGACGAGCTTCTTGAGCAGGTCGAAGTTGTGGCTTCCTGGTTTGTCACTGAAAGCGAAGATAAACAGCACGTCACAACTGTCAGAAATGACACGCATAACACAACTTCAGTCCGAATTCTACAGACGGCGACCACGTTCAGGACCTGACGTAGATTGGGCAGCCGCCGATCGCCCGCGCCGCGCCGTGGTACTCCGCCGCCGGGTGCAGGCTCTGTGCGCGTGCGTGTTCAACAAAGTCAAGGTGAACATCGATCTGAAACAGATTAAACAGTGGCCTGGGTGATGTGCTAGATTAACGAGACGTACATGGAACATGTCCCAGTCGGGCTGCATGAACTCGCCGAGGAAGAGGGTGTTGTATGCGACGGAGGAGACGTGGATGGTGTGCGAGGCCGGGTCGCGCGGGTAGAAGTCGTCGGAGGCGCGCACCACGGCGGTCTGCCTGGCGCTGTAGAGCATGTCGGTGTTGTGGCACATGCAGGAGATGCACCCGTTGTCCGGGAAGTTGCGCGCCACGGACGCCTCCAGCGCGCGGTGGTATGCCCGGGTGAGGGACACCCGGCCGCCGTGCCCGGCGCCTAGGGTCTCGATGATGTTCTGCACGTCCACCTTGACGCCGTCGACGCCGCAGGAGGCAAGGTACGAGTGCAGCTCGTCGTAGAAGGCGAGCACCCTGCGCGGGTGCACCAGCCCCAGGCCTAGCACGGAGAGCGAGTCCATGACGATGTCCGGCTGGTTGCCCATCACACCCGGGGACTGCACCGGGTACGCCAGCGCGCTCTCGTAGTGCTCCATCCCCTCCGCCGCGGGCTTCACGCCGCCCCAGTACCCCGCCAGCGCGTGCCACACGTACACGTACTTGACGCCGTGCTCCCTCTTGGCCTCCTCCACCAGGAGCTTGAGACCGGCCGGAGCCGCCTGCTGGTGGTCGCCGCCGCTCTGGTCGTCCGTGGCGGCGTTGTTCTCCTCGTGATCGCCGGCGTTCGTGCACTTCTTCTTCTGGAACTTGGCGTTCTCCTTGATCCCTGTCAACCTGCTAGCGAACCTGCAGCCACGTCGACGGATCAATCTTTGAGCCGCACACTTGTTGATGATCAGACATGGTAGAAAATCAAACATCGCATATGACACGTACTGTGCTCCTTCCTGGACGACGGCGTTCGGCTCCTGCTTGCTCTCACTCCCGATCTGCTGCCATCCGTCGTCGATGATCAGGAACCGCGGAGGCGCGCCGCCTTCCGCCAAGCTGCCCGCTCAAAAATTTCAAAATGGAACAAGTGTACAAGTTACTAACCAAAGAACCTGACACAGATGGAACTGAGCCTACAATTTTACCCGGAGATAAACACAAGTTTTACCTAGAACACAAGGAAGGGGGCATGTATGATGGTAAAAAATGAGAAAAATATCCATCAGGTAGCCTAGTTAACTGGAGTTGTAAGTAGTAACGAACCTTGTGAGGCCGTGCTTGACGCCTTCGGCCGTGACGTCGGTGTAGAAGGCGTCCCATGTGCACCACCCGAACCAATCCAAAAACGACGGCAGCTGCACGCGTGCGCCGGCCAAACCACCAATCAGTTTCACGCGAAGCGACACCGCCCGGCCCGCAAGGCGACGACGCAACAGAAAGCCGGTGCGTCACATGTCACGAAAAGCCATCTGATAAGTAGAAGAAGAAACAAAAAAAATACTTTCCTCACCTTCTTCTTCTCCCTGTGGTGAAACGTCTGCATGTGCCTCTCCACCACCCTGACGGCCTGGGTGATGGTGTCGAAGGGGTTGGTCCCGGCGTGCACGTACACCATGTACATCCCCTGCGCCGTCTGCACGGCCTTGTCCCCTGCACGCGTCGCGTCACACCAACAAACACACACGGTTCATCGATCAGACACGATCGCATCAGACACGCGTGATGCACAGACAAACAAATGCAGAAACATGCGAAATTGTGAGTACCGCTCTCGAGGCATATCTCCAGCTCGTCGCGGTCGTTGCCCTGCAGCGCCGCCCGGAACTGGCCCTCTAGGAGGGGGAGCATCACGAGGTACAACGGCTCGCCGCCGTTGGCGTCGGCGTCGTCGTCGTCGTTGCCTGACGGGTGGCTCTCGAGGAGCAGAAACTGTGTCTCCAGCGGGACGTCGCGGCCGGACGTGCCCATGCGCTGGGTCATCCACCACAGCTTGAACCGGAAGCAGCACATGAACCGCTGCTCCCTGAAAACAAATTGTTAGCAAACGCGCCGTCAATTTCCACACAGTAATTTCTTCAAAAATATCCACGCTGTAAAAAAACATGGAACAGGCGAAGCATCAGAACACAAAAGATAACTTTACAAGAAAACACTGTAAAAGGTGTAGCCACTGTGGAGTTGGAAGAGCAGATGATCACTCTTAATTGAAACCAAGTGTCCCGAGAGTTCCAGAAGACTGGGGATTGTTGTTGTCTTTCTGGAGAGAGACTACAAATTTCTGTACTCTTGTGACTCGCTCGTCACTACCGTGTCCTCGAAAAGCGAAGAAAATTCCGCGCATTTCTGCATTCTTGACTAAACTTGCAATCTATCCCAGTTGAGCAAAAGTTTCACGGACTTAGCAGATTAATTAAGGTTGGCGCATGGCGCTCACCGGAGTGTACCGAAGGTGAAGATGTGCAGGCTCCTGGCCTCACCGGCCGTCGCCCCAACGAACGCGCCGTCGACGAGCCCCTCGCCGGATGCGTGCGTGAGCACGATGTTCTCTGGCACGCCGGTGAGGATGGTCCGGCCATGCGCCACCAGCCTCCCCTCTCCCACCGTTATCCTCGGCGTCACCGTCATCTTAAACCAAATTGCTCTCCCCTCTCCTCCTCCTCTGCTCCTTCACACACAATGAAAAATTAACACCAAAATAATTCAATTTTTAAAATAAATAAATTGATAACCATGGTCGAGTGATTAGCTAAAGAACTGGGCACAGCAATGTTACCTGTTTTATCGGACTAGCGAGGTAATACGAACTAGTAGTGCTATTAGTAGCGGTTAATCACACTGTTAGTTGCCTCTCAATCAATATTTTGGGGGAGAGAACAAGTGTGCCGACGGGAGGGGACTATATAGCTGGGGATGGGGTGTGCGGTGCTATGCAGTGTGGACACGTGGCATACTACAAAATGGTTAAAACAGAGTAGCTTTTGGTTCAGGACAGTTGCACACTCTTTCTTTCTTTTTCTTTCTGGACAAAATATCTCCTGTTTTGGATGAAGGATGAGGATTTCCTGAGATGGTTGCAGAATATTCTGTTGGGGGTTGTGTGGCTGGTTGTGGGCCCATGGAGAAGATTGGGCTCACATGGTTAGATATAGTTGGGGATCTGGTGGTGATATTATTTTTCCTTGTTCTATGTTATTTCTCGTGAAGGATCGAGAGACAAGAGGTGAATGGTGGTCCAGCCTTCCAGTTCCAGGCTATGATCTCTTCCTGGCTTTGGACAATTTTAGTTTTGTCAACTCAGCTTGAGTGGTTCTGGAAATGATGATGATCGTGTCACGATTAATTTGGAGAGTTTTGATTTTGCGAGACAATATTGTTTTCGGCAGATGGTTTCAAATAATTTTATTTCATTTGAAGGAAACAAAAATGGAAAACAAACTGCTCCTATTGTGTGCTTATGAAATGAAAATTAGTTAGACAAACAAAACAATTAATAGTTTCCTCTAGAAACTTCTCATTTCAGTTTACTTGAATAAACAGTTCCTAGTATCTTACAAACTCTGGTGTTCTTTTAGTTAATGCTAACGTGGTGCCCGCGTGATACAACGCAAATTCAATATTTCGATTAGAAAATATCGACATTTAGAACAAACAAACAGATGAGTTGAGAGTTGCAATTACAAAGTCACAATTACACAAAAAAGAAATAAGTGATGGTGTGAGCGAGTGCTAGGGATAACGAGGAAAAGTGCAATGGAAGGGCACCATCTAGAGAGGCGAGGGCTCGCACAATATGGTACTTATCATCGGTGGTGGCGAGAAGGATAGGTCCTGAAAACACATGAAGAGAGCAACATGCGGAGGCCACGATTGTAGGAGGAATAAAAGAGGATGATGTAATGGAAATTAACTAATTAATATAAATTGATTAGAAAAATTAATGTATAACTAAAACTAAATTTAATGTATAACTAAAACTAAATTTATAAGTATCTAACTAAAATCGTGAACCATCTAATTATGGCTAGATGGATAGTTTAGATTGCTAAGATTTCGCAAATCGTGTTTCTTGTATCGGCACTGACGAAGCGTAAAATGCAAGTGACATGAAGGCGGATTAGCAAGGGAATGAATCTGATGAAGCTGTTCCTCCTCCTCCACTCAATCATGCATCTTTCACTTATCAACTACAGTTTTCAAGACCGGTTGTCTCTCGTGAAGCATTCAACACTCAAATCATCGTTTACTCTGACAAATTTTTAGTATGTCTGTTTCTCCGTTACTAGCAGCACTTCTCAATCATACGTGCACAGAACCGGTACACGTCAACACCTAAATTAGTATCGTGTCGGTCATCATGATTGATTGGAATCTACATCAAGTTGATCTCTTAGAGAAAAGGATTATGCATAGCCTTGCATGCAATGGATGCTCTGTCGGACATGATGGCCGGGGTGTCATTATTAGTTTTGGCCAACTTTAATCCTTAACCAGTCCTTTAATTGGTCTCCGGGAATCAAATTTCATGCACGCATGGGGCTGTCGCCACCTGATTACCAAGAATTGGACACTGTATTTCGTGTCAAAATAGAATACAGAGTATATTTTTTGTATTCGTGATCGCAATGTTTTGCTCATAATGCACTTTGAGTACTTCCACGGGAAAAAGAAAATGGAGAAATCCGAAGCTTCTAGACAACCTGTCTACTGCAAACAGGATGTCGTCTCTGTTAAATCTTGGAGCCGTATGGCAGGACTCAGAAAACGTAGGTGCACCTGCCGGTCGCGGTGGAATCATGCGTTTGGACTTAATCACGTTTGGAATTTGGCCCGGCACGTTTAGTACGCCAGATACGCGCCAGGCACCGGCGCGGATAGGCCCGAATCCGTTCCTTCTCGCCGGGAAAAATCGGTATCAGGACAAAGCCGAAAGGTTTTGCTTGGGAAGGCATCTAAAATCTTGCTCATATCGATCGTGATAACCATGATTAAGCCGCACCTATGCCGGGCAATGACCTGTATGCATTCATCTCTTTACATGGACTCTGAGACTAAATAAGCGTGGCTTAGACAATAAATCAAACAGTGACCTTAATTTTTAAAGATAAATTGTGATAAACTGTAACCTCAACTAAACAATCTAACTAGATCCGTAACTAAATTAAATATCACACTGGATTAAATACCACAGGTGCTCACATGTATGTCCTTGCAATCACTGTATGTAGCATATCGATTTCTTTTGTCACGCTGTGGATGACCCGAGATGCCCCGACAACTGGACGACACCGATGTGCCTAGATTTGGGCCACAGGGCACAGGCATCTAGTGGGTTTCCCATCGCTAGTAGTTAAGCTAAAGAATAAGTGTAACAAAGAAAGTGCTAATTGAGAATTGTTCCATGTAAGCTAAAAAAATGTTCCTGTATTAGAAAATAAATGTTTCGCTAATAGTGAAACATTATGTTCAAGGAAAAATAATCCAGGAAAATACAAGCACAGAACACAAGAGCTGTTGGCGAGGAACGAGACAGCTGGAAATTTTTAAACAGAACAAATAATGGGCCAGTTCTTTTGAGCTTGAGCTTCTCCAAAAGCGGTTTCTAGCTTCTCTACCCAAATGAGCTGCTGTGGGGAGAAGCGCTCACCAAACTCACCTCGAGTTCTTTTCGAGCTTCTCCAGAAACTGTGCGGGATGAGTTGCTTGCGGTGGAGGAGCTCCGCGGGGAAGAGATCGGGGGAGGGGGAGAGTGGCGGCGGCGTCGGGGCGGAGGAGACGGGCGGGCGGCGGCCGGGGGAGCGGTGGAGGAGCTCCACGGGGGAGCGGCGGAGGAGCGGCGGAGACAGGGGAGCGGAGGAGCGGCGTCGGGTGGAGGGAGCTCGGCGGGGTGGAGGGAGCTCGGCGGCGGAGGGAGCTCGGCGGGGTGGAGGGAGCGCGGGCGGCGGCGCGGGGAGGGGCGGGGAAGAGGGCGGCGAGGCGGGGAGGAGGGCGGCGAGGCGGGGGGAAGAGGGCGGCGGCGCGGGGAGGCGCGGGGAAGAGAGCGGCGAGGCGAGGGAGGGCGGCGAGGCAGGGAGGAGGGCGGCGAGGCGGGGGAGGGCGCCGCGGGGAGGGGGAGCGGGGAGAGCGGCGCGGGACAACGCGGGGAGGCGCGGGGAGAGAGAGCGGGGACTCTGAGAGAGGAGGAGAAGCTCGGGAAGCTGCCCTCGGGGAGCTTTTTTCTACCAACGAGAATTGGGCTGTGGGCTGCTGGGAGAAGCTTTAGAATTTACCTGTTCTTTTCGGCTTGGGCTTCCATGGACCTATAAGCCCCTCTAAAAGCTGAAAAGAACTGGCCCAATGCCTCCTTGTAAACGTCGATTGAACAAAAAAGTGAAAAAAAATAGCGAAAATGTCCGAAGAACAATTCATAGCCAGTAGTGAAACAATAATAAATTTTGAGTGGAATCAACTAAAGTGTCCATGAAACAATTCAAAGCTAATAGTGAAAGAATTTCAACAATGTTTATCGAACAATTCAAAATGGTAGTAACAAAGAGCGAAATTGCTCATGTAGCAATTCAAGGCTATTATTAGAGGAAAAAAAATTGCAGAATAAAAGAGTTCACATTGAACAACTTAATGCAATCAATAGAAGCAACAAGGCGGGAATAAATCAAAATCGTTTGTTTAACAGAACAAAAAAAATGCTAATGGAATAATTGAAAAGATTACTAGTTGGACAAATAAAAAAAAGAGAAGCAGAACAATTGCAAATGGCCTACGTACAACAACACCAAACAAAAAAGTGGAGCTGTAGAAAGAATAATTGAAAAAGAACCAAACAATGAATCATTACGGACTAGTACGTACATGACGAAGAAGTTATAAGATAGAGACGCCATTAGTAAACAAGGGAGAAGAAAAAATAAATCAAAAGTAGCTACCACGTGCATGGCAAGGTTTATCAAATTTTCAGTGATAATATAAGACTGTAACGACTTATGTCAAAAACGATTGAACAAGGCCACTTGTACAGGCCCCGGTTGCGAAGAAACGAGTCGATCACAGCAGGGTGACGCACTCAGAATTTTTTTTTAAATATTATTATTTTTTTCATAAATCGTAAAACTACATGTCGTTTTGAAAGAATTGCAAAAATACGCCTCAGTCGGCATACCACACGTCGATTAGGGCAAATCGGCAGCCCACAGGCCGATTAGGGCTAATCGGCAGCCCGCACGCCGGCTTTGACCATGTCGGCAGCCCAAGTGCCGACATTCCAACGAATTTTGGCGCCAGGAGAGAAGTCGGCAGATGGTATGCCGACTTGGTCCAAGTCGGCATCTGGCTTGCCGCCTAGGACCAAGTCGGCATACCATCTGCCGACACAAACTATTTGCTCTGCTGACTCCCCATTTGCTCTGCTCGGTCCCCATTTGCTCTGCTTAGTCACCCCACGCCGCCTAACACCACGCGCCGCCGCCGCTCGCCCCGTGGCTCGACCGGGGCCGGGCCGCCGCCCCTCGCCCCGTGGCTCGACCGGGGCCGGGCCGCCGCCCCTCTCGGCTGGAGCCGCCGCCGGACCGGCAGCTCAACCGGGGCCGGACAGCCGCCTCCCCCGGCCGGAGCCGCCGCCGCCGCTCGCCCCGTGGCTCAACCGGGGCCGGGCCGTCGCCTCACCCGGCCGGAGCCGCCGCCTGGCTCCCGGCCGCCGCCGCTCGCCCCGTGCGGCGCTTGCTACCCCGGGCCGCCACCGAGCCCGGCGCCGCCTTGCGCCTCTACGCCGCCGCTCCTCCAGCGCTCGCGGGCCGCGCCGGCCCAGGCTGCCGCCGGCCGCCTCTCCTCCCGGGCTAGCGCCTCCCCGCGCCGCGCGCCACCGGCGGGCTGCTGCTCCCGGGGTCCACCGCCGCGTCGTTAGCGCCATCGCCAGGGGGCTGCGCCGCCGCCGCGGGCCGTAAATGGGGCAAGTCGGCATACGGCGTGCCGACTTGACCCAAATCGGCGTCCCGCTTGCCGACTGCCCCCAAATCGGCACCCCGCATGCCGACTGCCCCCATATCGGCACCCCGCATGCCGAATTGTCCGGGAATTCTGGTTTTCGGCTGACGCCGTGCCGACGTGTCTGGGAATCGGCAATTGGGCTGCCGATTAGCCCTAATCGGCATTTCCTATGCCGACCGAGGCCCGTTTTTGCAATAGTTTCAAACCGACAGGTATAGTTGCGATTTATGAAAAAAAAATATTAAAAAAAAACTCGACGCACTCAGGCCAAGCTAATAGGGGAGGAGAGGTTCACGGGCCTCGCTTAGCCAGCACAGCCCGCTCATCCTTGGCTCGCCATGCAGTAGGGAACAAAGCCGGACGTTACACTGGGCGGCGGCGGCGCCCGCGCCCGGGGTGACAGGGCAAACAGCCCGTGGTCACACAGACGGCCACGCGCCACCGCTGGCCGGGGACGCCCCACTCCAACTACCCGATTTTCCTCCTGCCCGCGTGCCGGCACCAGGTAGCCGTCACCAGTGGCAGCCAGGATTTTGAGTAAAAGTAGACCAAATGGATATAATTTTTTTCTCTGCGTAGACCGGTAATATAATTTTATATTTTTAACTATAGTATACAAGCCAACATGAATTTTTAGGGTGCCCCTAGCTCCACCCTGGCCACTCTTTGGATCAACCACTGGCCGCCACGGGCACAAGGACGCAAGCAATCGAGCCAAGCACCGCACGCACCACCTCGATCTGAGATTTCTCGCCGGAGCATCACGGCGCGGAGGAGAATCTGGAGAGTGCCCGTGCACGCACTCTGGCCATCGAAATCGAAGACACCAGACAAGAACTTCTACCAGCTCGTTCCACAACTGGAACTCGTTTACTACTCCACATGCCTGCAGTTCTGTTCAACAGCACGGTGAACGCCGGCAAAACCGTCAGCATTCCACGCCACTTTTTTACATTACACTAGAAACAGTTTTACTTACAAGCTGGGTAAGCTTCTGCTCTTCCTTTGGGTACAACGCTCGCTGAATCAATCGCTGATACATAACCGACACAAAAACACTATCTTTACAAAGCCAAGAATGGACTGTGGTCGCTGATTTTTACAGTGTAAAAGGATGGCCGAAGAATCTGACAACCAAACCGGCACAGAGAAACTGAGAAAGAACATTCAAGATATTGACGTCCTTCTTTTCTGTTCAGCCTATCGCGTATCGTCGCCGATGGAACCATCCTTCTGAAGCTTCAGGCTGAGGTTGCTGAACCTCTGCCTCGAGTACTGCCTAGATGCCTTCCTCCAGTCCGTTCCGGCCTTCATCATGGCCGCGAACTCATCGTAGCTTATTTTGCCATCCTGAGGCACCCAAAGATCACATCAGACGTTGTTGTTAGGATCGAGCCTATCGATTAGTCTCACATGGAGGGGGATTTGTTGAACGAGTCATAAGTTGCTACTTTCAACTACTAATTGCATAACATCATATCCAATTATGTTATACTTGTCTGCCGGATATGTCGTTTATTTTATAATGTTCTGTGCTATCCTTGACTGTCTGGCATGACTTTGATTTTATAACATTATTACAGGTGCAATGACAGCCAGTTTCTAATACTTTAGTTAACTAAAGGGATTCCCTCATAAAAAACCATGCCTTGCAGGTAGCAACATTTGCGTGGGTCATGCATGTGGCACTATTCCAGAAACTAATATTCAAAGCAGTTTTCAACAGTAGTTTGCTTTCAGTTTCGTTTCTGATAGCTCAGTCATTAGCATATGTTCCAAGAAAAAAATATACAATTTCATGGGCTGTGAAGGTAAGATTGAGCTGACCTTATCTGTATCTACATCATGGACGATGCCATTGATAATGTCTTCATCGGCAGGACCCTCCAATTCATCAGTCAAAGCCTCTCTAAGCTCTTCAATTTCTATGTAGCCACTCTTATTTTGGTCGAAGTATGAGAAGGCCTTTTGGATATGTTCATCGTTGCCTATTTTTCTCACATGGATAGACACCGCAACAAATTCTCCATAATCCAGGGTGCCATTTTTATCAACATCAGCCTGCAAAGCAGTGTAAGTAACAGAAACATCTCCTGGGAACAAGATTATTATTTTCTATAGTGTAGACCATTTTGTTTAGTAACTCACAGCATCCATCAATATATGAAGATCTGAATCGGACATTTTGTTTCCAAGTTTACGGAGGCCGGCCTTGAACTCATCAAAGGTTAGTATGCCATTTTTGTTTACATCCATGCCATCAAACATTTTCTTTATGTCAGCTACTTCCTCTAAAGACAAATGCTCAGCAATCACCTGCAAAGGTTAAATCATAGAATAAGTTGATTTAGCTAGAGAAATCCATTTGCTCGTCTAGTATTTAGTTTTTAGTTCATCAATTCTATATAGAAGTTTTTAGTTCAATAAGGATACAGATATCGTTGGAACTTGGAACCACCATGTAATTAGTCTTACCCTTAGGGCTTTCTTCTTTAACTTGTTCATTGCAGAAAATTGCTGCAGTCTTGCTCGGACAGTATTACCAAGAGGAATGTCAGGATTCTTTCTGGAATCGTGTAACCATGGATGTTCTGCTCATGCAATCAACATTGTCCGAAAAGCAATAAGAAAATTATTTGAGATATGCAATTGACAGAATGATGATGAACTTTGAACAACATTTTGGAAGAGAACACAGTAATAAATAGAAATAACTACCCTAAATTAATTATTTCTGCGATGCTCCCTGAATGAGAAATAGCCCCTAGCTAATTTTAAATCTGCTTATAAGTTATAATCATGTGAGTTCATTACTCATCAATTGCATCACAGCTAATACATACTACAGGTATATACCCATATAAGATTCAATTCACTATTGAAGTGAGAGTGAGTCAATGTTCTGTATGCTATTATGCAGGTAATAGCGTAATGCTCACCTAGAACTTGTGCTGCAGTAAGCCGTGTCATTGGATTTGGATCCAGCATCCGCCTGACAAGATCTTTAGCAGGCTCAGATACTCTGGGCCATGGCTCTCTTTTGAAATCTACCACAGAGCGTATAATTGCCTGTGCTACTCCCTGTTCAGTTTCTGCACAACAACACAGGAATCTGTAATCACGATGGTGCTCTATAATTTCCCCACACAACATACATGCTACCTAATCAAAGAAGGAACTTACCTGCCCAAAATGGTGGCACACCACAAAGAAGTATGTAAAGTATCACTCCTGCACTCCAGACATCAATTTCAGGGCCATAGTTACGCTTTAAAACCTCTGGGGCCATGTAGTATGGACTGCCAACAATTTCAGTAAACCGTTCACCTGCATATAGAAGCTATCATCAGTGATGAACAACCACTCAGTTTGCGGTGAGAATATTATATATATATTATCGATAAATTGTATCAATAAAGTTAGCTCCATTTTGCAGGGATGGGACATCAAGCAAAGTACAGTGGGTAATCTATTACATAATTAGAACAAGGTTAAAAAGAGTTTCCATGTCCGCTCTGACAGGCTTGAAATTACTACATTAATCAGAGAAAAAAAGAGAAAGGTCTACACTGCTTATTTTAGTGGGTCTAGTAGAAAGTTTTGATAAGCTTTAGAGTTGTATAACAAATACAATCCTATTTTAACATTATACTATCTAGCCGCGTAATTGCGCGGGGAATTCGGTTATTTACATTTACACTTCACTTGCTTTTTTTTTGCAGGTACAACAAATTCCATTTATTGGAAAGGTATGTGCTTGAGCATCAGTTATCTGTGGAGCATACCAGGCCTGAAGAACACGGATAACCCAAAATCAATTGCCTTTAGTGGAGAACTCTCCTTCTTATTTGCATATAAGAAGTTTTCTGGTTTAAGGTCCCGGTGGATGACACCATGCCTGTGGCACATCTGCCACAGAAGAAAGGCAACAGCACATGTCAGATGTTACAAAACAATCCAATAATGCAAGAAACTAAGATGCAGAACATATGTTCATCCTAGAGATTGCATGAATACATGCTTAGGAATTGGGATACTGGCATATTTTCCGTACACATTGGGACACCCCTTAAAGCCAATCCATTGCCAGACTGGTTAAACACTTAACGCCGACACAAACAAGGCCTATGGTTTAAGAGATTGTCGAGCCCTAACAACTGAACCACTTAATTTAGTTCAGAAGCTTATCCGAAGCTCAGCTAAGCTGAAAGCTAGCATGAGTTCCTCTTCTTTACTAATCTAAAACACCAGCCCATGATAAATTCATGAACGTAACAGCTAGAGCTAGCAACTATTAACACAGCTTGAGCAATAGCCAAAAAATCTTCTCACATGGACCACTCTATGGACATACCAACCAGTACTAGCAATTGTATGAACATAACAACCAGTACTAGCAATTGTACAACTGTACTTGTAAGCAGTAGGTAGCAACCAAGAAAAACAAGCAGCCTTTTTGCATTTTCTTCGCTCACCTGGACCACCTCGACGATGGTGCGCGTGACGGCGGCGGCGGCGCGCTCGGTGTAGTGGCCCCGCGCGACGATCCGGTCGAAGAGCTCGCCGCCCTCGCAGAGCTCCATGACGAGGTGTACGGCGTCCTCGTCCTCATAGGCGGCACTGAGGCTGACGATGTTGGGGTGCGGCGGCATGTGGCGCATGATCTCCACCTCCCGGCGCACGTCCTCCACGTCCACCGGCGTCCGCAGCTTCCGCTTGGATATCGACTTGCACGCCAGCCGCGCCCCCGTGGCCGCCTCCGTGCACAGGTAGGTGACGCCGAACTCGCCGCGGCCCAGCTCCCCTCCCAGCACGTACCGCGCCTCCAGGTCCCGCCCCGTCGGGTCCCGCAGCACCACCAGCCCCGGCCGCCCCGGCGGCGGTGCCGCCCCACGGTTGTACGCGACGGTGAACGGGTTCGCCTTCTGCTTCCTCCTGTTCTTGCCGCCCTGCGACGCCGGCGCGCCGCAGCAGTTGCCCATGGCGACAGGCTAGAGCGGATTTGGGAATTGGGAACTGAAATTCCGGCGCGGGCGAAATGGCGAGCTGGATTCAACAAAGGAGGCGACTAACAATCGAGAAAAATAAATGGAATTTGGGGAGAAATCCCTCCGCGCTTTGTACTGGGGACTAGCGTGTGAGTTGGGTCGGGGAGTCCACGAATTCTGGATGCGTTCTAGAAGCCAGCGATGAAATGGGGACAGTTTCGTGGGAAAGCGTGGCGATTTTCGTATAAAGATCCAATCTTTCTTGGGGATTTTGAGGAAGTGGTGGTGATTTAGCGGAATTAGTAGAGGCTATCAGGATAATCCTGTAAGAAATGGAGTCGTTGGAGCGTGTTTCTAGACGCTGAGCGGTTATTGTCCAGGAAAGACAGTACTCAAGTCGACTCCCTATTTTATTTCAAAGTCCACATAAAATTCGTATTACGATTTTATTCTGATATTTATAACTTTCGTGGTTTATAACAACAAACTGTCGGTCAAAAACAATACACATTAGAACGCATCGACGTTTAAGACGACTTACGAATGGAATGTGATTATCGGATTAGTGAAAGGGATTTTTAATTTGATTTTTCTAAACATTTTCTAATTTGAGTTTTGATAGAAATATAGACACATAAAGGTGTGAAGAGGATTTGGAGGTTAGAAAATTCAGAGGACGACTTTTGGAGTGGGACGAGACGGCGACAAGCGGCGAAGAAAACGAGTTTGGAAGGAGGGTTCGGTAAGCAAGAAAGCGAAATTCCTTAAGCCCCCATTAATATCACAGAGAAAAAGGAAGCTAAAAAAACCACCGTAGCGCCCTGTTTTGGAGTTCAGTAGACCTGGCATGGAGTCGTTGATTATTCTAATCCCCGATCGTTCATTGACGGCTTTGCTTGACAGGATCAACAGCTATGAGAGGAGTGAAAAAAAATGTGTAGGGGAAAACACAAGCTTCAGTTCAGACTTCACTTGATATTTTGACAAGATCAAGTATCAACAACTAGGGGAAAAGCAGCAGAGACAGTTGAGAGCAGTTCAGAGAACTCTTGGAAGAAAAGTCCATCTCAAAGGTCTTATTTTTGTGTGCGTCTATGACCAGAATTCTACCTTAGATCCATATATCCATGTTAATGCATACGAAATGCTTTTATTTTCTTAATTAAGAGGATCCACTAGCTACACTGAAGCTTCCATTTTCCTTCCCGCCGCAAACAGGTCGCGTGTATCCTCTTCCAGGAGAAAGTAAACACGCAGGTGTACGATGCCAACGTGCCGCTGCCTTTCCAGTTTATGGACATCATCGCAGCTTTACAAGATGTCAAGGATCAAGGATGAGACGGACGGACGTTTTCGGTGAGGTGTGCACGAGCTGACGCACGCCAAATGCCCAGGTGGGTCATGACTCACGAACACGGGATACACACACACACGCACGCTGTGGGTGAACCTGAATCTGCCATGATATTGCTCTCCAGAAGACGGAAGCCCACGGGAGTCTGGAGTATATCTGATGGAATCGCAATCACGTACGTGTGTGTTCCTGCTTGTCCTCGTGGAGCTCTGTCGGCGGCGGCTGGTGCACGCGCGTGATCGGAGATTGTTCCCCGAAAAAATAAAAATTCCAGTCGATTGCATGTTTGCCCGGAAAGCCGACGAGGGTGACTCCAGGTGCAAAACAACTAAAATTCGACGTGCTCTGATCGGATCCGTGGTGATCAAAAATCCCGTCACCGACACCTGACCGAGAGAAGGTTTATTCCTGACTTCAGGACGCCTTGTTGGGTTATTTCGACGTGCGCTCCATATATTTATGATGCGGCGGCTTAATCTGACTTACCCTCGTGTAATTATTGTCCGACTAACTGATTGAATTGAGTAGATTGATGTTGTAAGGAATAGCTATAGGGGTATCTTATTTGAGAGATGCAAAAATAAAAAATATTTTATCTCTTAAACCGTTAGTTCAATTGACAATCCGCTTTCACCATTGGATTAAACATGATGAGAAGTTGAAAACTAGATCACATGTTGATATATTTTGATGATAATTTTTTGCCTAATAGTTAGCATGTTATAATGACAATCACTACCTCAAAATAGGCCTTTCCTGAACGTAATTACTGACGGGCACAATACGACCCGTCAGTGATAAATACATCACTGACAGGCGGATTAATGTGACCGTCAGTAGAGACTACAGCTGTTCTAATTTTGAGGTGGGAAAATACCACTGACGGGCCTAGAACTCTGCCCGTCAGTGGTGCTGTTCTTCCACTGACGGGCCCACTTTCTCGCCCGTCAGCGGATCTTTTGGCCCACTAAAACCCATACCGAGCCCGTAAAATAAATCCCTCAGCCCCCAGCCCCGCCGCTCCCCAATCCCTAACCGCACCAATCCCCTCCCCAATCCCTAATCTCTTCTCTCCCACGGATCGCCCCCACCTCGCCAGCCTCTCCACTCCCTCCCCCAGCCCCGCAGGCCCTGCCGCTCCCTCTCTCCCCCTCGCCGGCGCCGGCCTCTCCGCTCTCCTCCCGCTCGCTCCGCCGCTCCCTCTCTCCCCCATCCCCGCCGCTCCCTCTCTCCCCCTCGCCTCCGGCCTCCCCTCCACAGATCCAGAAGCTCCAGGAGACCAGGAGGGTGCGCGGTGCTGGCCACCCGCTCTTCGTGCCGCCGCCACCTCCGCTGCGAGCACCCTCCCACCGCCACCGCAGCCATGGGGTCCCTTCCTAACAAGCCCATGCCGCTGGCTTGTGTTCTTGCTGCCGTTCCTTGAGCTAGCGCAACCAACTAATGGAGCCACCTTTGCTTCAGAGGCTTCTTGTGCTACTGCTGGTTTCTGTTTCTTGGCCGCTCGCCCACGGTAGCGCAGGTCGGTGTTCTTGGATATCTGTTCTTTATTTGTTTCTTTCTTCTTTTTGGTGAAGTAGATGAGCTGATTTGGGCTCATGGGGTTTCTTGATCTGTGCAGCCATTGGAGGCTTTGGGGGGAGTTGGCGTTGAGGAATGGAGCAGAAGTAGGCAGGCTCCTGTTGATCTTAGGTGAGTGCGTGAATCTGTAGCATCCTTCGTGATTTTTCGATTTGAGTTAGTCTGATGCATTTGGTTCGTGTGCAGGTGGATGAGATGATCACGAAGGCGGCGAAGAAGGGCCAGATGCCGTCGCAGATCGGCGTTCTGCTCCGTGACCAGCACGGTATCCACTCGCTCCACTTGCGGAATAGGGTCACCCAGCGGCGGCGGTGCCCGGCGGCGAGGCGAGGAGGTGACCTGGGATGGCAGGTCCGAGCCTGGACCAGCCCGTTTGGGCTTTTTTTTGTATTGTAAACCATTGCCACTAACGGGCCCTCATGGCCCGTCAGTGGCATGTTTTAACACCACTGACGTTGTCTTACTGACAGGCGCAAAACCCGTCAGTGGAGGGTGTTTTGCGCCCGTCAGTGTATGTGTTATACCAGGTAGTGAATTATCATATAGGCAATGTACCAGACTATAATTGTTGTGTTAGCAATTTATTAAAAATCTCAATGACACCTCTAGAACTTCCATTATAATGCTCTACTGGTCTGATAATACCAATTACTACTTGATAACAATCCACATTTTCTTCTTCAAACTTACATAATTGTGCGACAATTCTCGATTAGTTCAGCTATTATGTGGTAACCATTCACTACCCTGATAAGTGTTCACTTTTAACTTGGTAGCCATCATACTATAACCTGGTAACTAATGATGATAAAAAATATCTCATTGAAACATACCTAAGTGGGATATAGTTTTGAAGCCCTCTTCGAGACGAGCCGAACCATGCAAATATATCACGAATTAGATTAACAGTTTGAGCTATAAAATATTTTGAATTTATTAGTTTTATAACAAGCTGCTTATGTAAACAGTTTTGTCTTCTTCTGCATACAGGATACGATATGTCCCAATCCCCATACCAGTATTTATTGTCTAATCACTGAGAAAATTAAACATTTGGAACAAATTACGTGGGCTACATACGCATCTCAGCGCGGCACTCCGTGGGACAACGCGGCACACGTCTGCCACGTAGATTTCCCGAATAGTAATTGATGGTACTAGACCATCGGAACACAGTTATATAAGTCTTAGGGGTGTGAGAGCGATGTTCAAAAACGTGGTAACATACTAGCTATAACTTGATAGCTTAGATTAAGATTGTGATAACTCATTCGCTACTACCTGATAACTACTTACGCCAAAAAGAGAAGTCATTGGAACATATTAACATGAAATCAAGTTTTGAAGTCCTCGTCACAACGAACCCAATAGTAAAAACGGATCATCAATGGTTAAGTGGTTTGAGAGAATAAACATTTTAAAATTTTAGATTGAGGGAATCTTGTTAATGTCAACAATTTTGTTTTCTTGCTATTTGCATGCAGAATACACATTTGAACAATGAAATTTTCTCAAATCGATTCATGACTTTGCACCGTACCGTAAGACTAGCTAGCACAAGAGTGTCAGTTAGATTTCCGTAATTAGAAAGTGTCTATTTTTCAATTAATTTAAAATTAGTTATTTTTAAGTTAATTATTTTGAATATTTATTTTTTTAACGAATTATTAGGTAGTTGTATTTTTTAGAAAATTTCATGTGACTTCAGATTTAGATATATATAACTAGATAGTTGTATATTTTTATACCTAAAGTTAGATCTAATAACATATGGCTCGATCACGATCTAGAATTATTGAATTTGATTATTAATATTGAGTAGTTTAGTTTAAATCGGGAAGGTAGGGTACCTTATCCGCTGATCTGAATGCAGTCACGAGTCAATGTTAGGTTGAAGTGTCCGAGTCGCGGGAGGAAGAAAAACCGTGTGGAGGATAAAAGCTGACAAGGAGAAAGAAACAAAACCGTCAAGACGCGCTGGACTTTTCAGTTCGAATCTTCTTCCTTTCCCCAATTCCTTAGGCATAATTAAAGCGCTCGCGTACAACAAAGAAAGCGAGAGCTCGCTTTCTCTTTTTTTCTGTCCACGTCATCAAAAGATAGTATATATTTATCATTTTATTATTAAAAAATATTTATCTTTTAATTCTAGTCTATAAAATTTTTCTTATCCTCACTCTTTCTCCTTCCACATCAATAAAACACACTCATGTGGCACAAGACGAGAGAAGACCGACCTCACATTAATGCACATGCCCTTTTAACAAAATAGGAGTCCAATTCCTGTTTAAATTTCCTTGCCTTTTCCTCTTTTATTTCCATCGAGGGTCTAAGATCAGAAGCAAAACTTCGGCCAAGGGCCATGGATTGCAGCTGTCTATAGGCTTTCGTAAAAAGAAAAGAAAACTGTCATTTGGACCGGAATTTTCTAAACGTTGCACTTTATATTAGTTGAACAGAATTCACATAATATTATATGTTACACTAGGTTTGATGGTTCACGAAAAACTAGCCCGGTTCATTGATCTATACCCACAAGTCAGGTGTCACGTTGGCATGTCACGGATGCTCTTGATCCAAGTCAGATCCACAAGTGCTTTCTATGCTCCAATATGTACCGCTCGAGCGATCTATAAGGTTGGATCGCTCATTGGTCCAGCCCAATAAGAAGTTGTACCATGCCAATTCTTTTGTTAACCTATAAACGTTCATACAGATTGTTAAAAACGTTATCGCGATATTGGTGGAACAAATGAAATGACCACATGGAACAATAAAAAGGGACTAAAAATTCACGTGAACCAAAAAGTTTGCCACCTAAAAAATTTATTACATTTTTGCAGCATGCATATACCCTAAAACGTAGGGAAAAGCTATTGACCAACCGACCGATCTGGAGAAAGATTGGCATCCTCAAGAAACAAGAAAAACTCACCACATGCTACTTCATATATGTTCCTCATTCTTCTCTCTCCAGCGTCTGCCCTATCTTCGCATGAAGCTCCGGACCGCGCCGTCCTACTCTGACTCACGCCTGTAGCGCCACAACATCTTGCTCAACCTCCTACCTCTTATTCGTCTCGGTGGTGTTGCGTTGCTACCCCCAAAATGGTGCAACGCCGCCATGACCGTCCATTTGCCGTGCCACTATGCTCAAGGAAGACGATGAGATGCGGCTTACAGGTCCGAAACCAACCGGATCTAGTGATGACGTATTTATCTTGTGTGTACGGATGGATGATATGTTGCAATTGCATGGTTAGTGTATATGATACACATGTGTTATTGCGATGTTGCATCAATTTATCATTTTAGGTTGCGTGTGTTAACGTTGTACGTTGCACATCTTGCAATGTTTTTCCACAAGTGTTGCATTGTATGAAGATTTGTTGGATATATAGAACATTTGATTGCATGTTTTATTTAAATTTTTATAGAAGTTGTAAGCATTTTGTTTCTGCACGTTTTTGTTGAATCGTGAGAGGAAATGTGTATATATACAAAATAATGTTAGATGCATATTGTAATGGTCAGATTTCGCTTAAGTGTGATCAAACGGTCGGGAAGCCGGCCGACCAAGCGTTCCGCTCATCCGACCTGGGCCATGAACACGTGCGCGCGTCCTGGCTATAGGACCGGCCCATGAGCGAGGCGCGCATATACATCGCTGCGGAAGCATGCTCCCTGTCCTATCCCTTCCGCCCTCGTCGCGGGGCAGTCGCCGTGGTACGAGGGGCTCCTCTACGGCGGCCGTGGGGTTGGTCCGGATGATCTCGTGAAGATCAACGGCACGAGCCCGGAGGCGTTCAAGGGCGTGTTCCACCACATCTACCGCGACGAGCTCCGGGAGGAGCCGATCGAGGAGGCGATGACGCGGACGCGGTGACGCCGTAGCTGCTCGCGGCCGCCTGCATGTGCGGTGTGGAGAGGCTGAAGAAGATGTGCGCGACTTGATCAAGGATGGCACGGTGGGCGGCATCATGGCGCTCGCGGTGGCGCACTCTTTCAAGGAGCTCGAACGAGCGTGCACAAATTACTTGGCCCGGAGGCCGGGATTGCGTTTGGTATCCTTGTAATAGTTTGTTGACGATTCTGAGATGACCGGAGTTATTCTTGGATGAAAGCCATCCATATGTGCGAAAGATTTGCTCTGCTCGTCCGATCTCAAACGAATTTAAGTTTCACTCTGCTCGATCAGTGGTGATTAACCTCGTTAGCAGTTACGGAGAATTATATAAGAATGTCTCTGCATTATCAAGCACGTACGTGCGAAGGTGGTAGTAGTATTATTCAACCATGCATGTAAACTCGATCAAACACGAAAGACAAATCACTTCGTCCCATTACGTCATGCCACCCGCAAGCGCTGCCGCGCGCGTGCGTGCGTGCACGCGCCACGCCGTGCATGTTCGATGGATCTCCGGCCGCTTACAATATCCTGCCATGGAGCAGGCACAAACATGTAGATGCACCGTGAGAATTATCGAGTTGACGAGCATGTTTTTACTCAGTGTCCGTGGGTAAGTGCAAGTGCGCGCGCTTACTTGTCGCAGTCGGTGTCGGGGCCAACGGGGATGGCGAGGCCGAGCCTGCAGCGCACGGGAAGCTGCCGCGCGCGCTCGGGGAGCACTCCGAACGACGGGCCGGACTGCTTCAGGCACCTGCAGATCGCGCGCCGCGCGCCCGCCGTGTCCGCCATCCTGCGCAGCGCCAGCGCGCTGCGGCAGCAGCTCTCGCTCGGCACCCCCGCGCCAGCGTCGGCGCCCACCAGGAAGGACCCGCACGGAATCAGCGCGTTCACCGCGTCCCCGCAGGACGCCGCCGCCGCCGCCGGCGGTTTCCCCCTCCCGGCGGCAGCCGCAGCCACCACCATGGCCGCCGCGAGGAGGATCGTCCCTACGACGATGGCATTGTGCATGCCCCTGCGAGTGCTAGGCGCCATTGTGCTCTGCTCTGCGCCCTGGAACCGACGATCGGTGCGTGTGCTCGAGCGAGCCTGTGGATATGTAGGGTGAGGAGGTCAAAAGTGTTGGTGATGCACCTGAATGAGCCCTGTAACTGCAGCGATCTCGTTGCCGCTTTGGACACTGCTATCGTAACCGCTCTGCGGACGCTTATTAAAAATCGGAGTAGAAGTAGAACGCGCGCGTACTCAATGCGCCGCACCGTGCTGGTGTAACGCCTTGGTTTAATTTGCTGAGAGGGTCTCCTTGATAACGCCACCCCTCTACAATAATACACCGAACGACTCAGAAACGAGTAATCTCTCCTTTTTTTTCGATTTGAAGGAAGATCCCGCGAGCACGCACTGCTACATATACACCGCACGCTGTGTATGTGTACATGTCAGTCCATGATTTACCCTGGTGAGTAAAATTATACCCACAAAACTCCACCAAAAGGTGGTTCTCAAATGTGTACGTGTCTGTTGTAATGCTTGTCTGTCTTCATCTCGTTCATTAACAAGCGACGATTGTACTACAATTAAGTATTTTTTTACAGACTTGCTATTTGCCGGTCATTTAGAAAATTATTATTTTTAAGTTGACAAAATTACACATTATTAAGCCTGCATAAAAAGACTTATGCAATTTTAGGTCTATAAATATGTAATTATCTAGTTGCACATTTCTAGACCAAAAGTTGTACGTAATTTTAAAAATATGAACTACACATATTGTTGCAAAACCAGCCCCAACATGGGCTAATCTTAACGACGAACATTGGTCATTCCGTAGCGATTAGATATAGATGCAATCAAGAGAGAGAATCGACACCGATATTTATTAACGAGGTTCAGCCGAAACCTACGTCGCGGTGCTGTTGCTAGGCGCACCTCTCCTTATTCCTGGATTATCCCTGTCAACATCCTGCGCTCCGAGGGCTGGTCGGTCTGACTACCCTACAGGACCGGTCTGATGGCCCTCTACAGGATGACACTGACAGATCCAAATTGGCTTGTTGGTTACAATCAGCGGCACCTTTTTTATAGGAGTTCGGGTTACAGACGTTTTCAACTCAAACTCTATTAACCCTATCCACTAGTTAGATTCCAATTCCACTATGTAACCTAATTGTATACATATTCGATACTTTTCAACACATATTAACTATGAGATATTTAATCAACGTTTAATATCACCAATTTAGAAATAATTATTTTTCAATCAATTTAAAATTAGACGCCTCTTTTAATCTACATTTTCTCCACGAACTATATCTAGCCTACAGGTTCTCAGGGCATTGTTGGGCCGGGCCAGGATCTCACAGCAACTTTGTTTTGCATTTACATGATATCTTCTGTTCATAGGCATTCACGGCCCTATTTAGCGTACCCCCTTACGATCAACCAACGGCTCAGATCATCCATCGCCTGCGCTGCACCTGCAGTCCGCAGGGGCTGCTGGAGAAAATACCTTACTTCACGTTGGCGCCCAAGCCAGCAACGATCCAACCGCTTTATTCCCCCGCAACCACCATGCATCTCTTTGCCAACCAAACTCTTCGCGCGCATCGCATTCCCCTCTGGCCTATCTCCATATCTTTTTCTACTAACCTCCCCGACGTGTTGCCTTAGCTTCTCCGGCCGATCGGTCGTTCTTGCACGCATTGTGTTGTTGCCACATGAGATCGATCGAGTTGTCGTGAATTCGAACCGGGCAATGAGGATCATGGTGCGGACGCTGCGCGGGGACCGGGTGGCGCTGGACGTGGATGCCGCGACGACGACGGTGGCGCAGGTCAAGGGCATGGTCATGGCCCGGGAGCGCGTCCCGGTGGCTATGCAGCGGCTCTTCTTCGCCGGCTGCCACCTCGACGACGACGGCCGCCCGCTCGCACACTACGGCGTCCAGCACGACTCCGTCCTCTTCCTCGGCCTCCACCTCCGCGCCGACACACCGCCCCCTATGAGTACGTACGCGCGTTGCTCTGTCCCCACAAATAAATTCCGTTCAGCTGACACGATCGGTGTGCATGGGCAGGCAGGAGATGCACAACTTGCAAGTGCCGTCAGGATCGATGGCCGTGAAGCAGCAAGAACTGCATCATCAGCAGCAACAGCAGATGCGTGTCCATGAGGACGCGAACAACGGCGGCGAGGAGCTCGAGAAGGTCAAGATCAGGAAGCCGCTGTCGCGGCGCGCGCTCCGGAAGATCCTCTCGAGGCTGCACGTGGACGCGGTGGACGAGGCAGCACGACGCCAAGTTCCTCGACCTGCTGCTGCACCACACGGCGGGCGGCGCTCGCAGGAACGTGGGGGACCTGAGCGGCGAGGACTGGCGCGCCATCCGCACCGAGCTGAACGCGGCCACGGGGTCCGGGTTCCCCGTGGAGGAGCTGCAGCGGCGGCTGGGCGAGTTCCGGCGCGAGTTCGAGGCCGTGGGCCGGATCAAGAGCCACCCCGGGTTCGGCTACGACCCCAGGCGCCGCGTCGTCGTCGCCGACGAAGCCGAATGGAAGCGCTACACGCTGGTACGCCGTACGCGCTGCATGGATCCGCTGTGATGTCTTCTTTCTGGTGATCTGATCGGGACGCGCTGTGGTTTCAGGAGAATCCCGAGGCGGCGGCGTACGAGGGAAGGAGCCCGCATCTGTGTCGCCTCCGGGCGATCTTCTCCGGGGACGGTGGCCTGGACGCGCGCGGCGGGAAGAGCCGGCAGTCGTGGCCGAAGACGTGCCTGAGCAAGTTGCTGCGGAGTTTTGGGCTGCGATGTAAGCTGTAAAAGCCACCGAAGACACTTGTACGGCGGACCAACTTTTCCTTTTGAAAACGTACACATACTTACTCTTACGCATATCTGACTATACTCTGAAGAGTACAAAGTTTCTCCCTTGCAAGAGAGAGAGAGAGAGAGAGAGAGAGAGAGAGAGAGAGAGAGAGAGAGAGAGAGAGAGAGAGAGAGAGAGTACAAAGTTCCAACAAGAAAGACCCCGACAAAAAATGAAAAAGCTGCTAATTTCCCCCATGTTTTGGTGACTGATTTGTAATTCGCTCATCGTGAAATTTACTCACCAAAATCTCTTGATCCTCTTCTTTCCTTTTTTGTCCGGCGGTGGTGAGGCGGAACCGGCAACGACACAAAGACAGCGGCACTGCCGAATGCGAGACTTGCGTAGAGACGGAATCAGCAACAACGTGGTGGCGCCAATGGAGCCGAGGCAAAGGGTTAGAGTTGGATGGTTCACTGAAACTAGGGAGAGAGGAGATAGAGGGATGATCTGATCTGACGGTGATAACCATCGGAAACGACGATGGTGGTAGCCGCCGGAATTGGGAAGGGAAGAGGATGACGGTGGTAGGAGAAGAGAGAAGTTAAGAGTTAGAGATATTTATATAAATGAGGATGAATCTGAGCCTTTAATAAAAAAATATGATCATAAATTAAAATACAGTTTACTGCTAATTAGATAGAATTATACTCTATCTCTATCGTTTAACTGTGAGCGAAAATAAACACGAGCCAGTCTGAGAGATTGGAGTGTATTAGGCCTAACTCAAGTCCAGATCCAACTGCCACAACCCTGAGTTTTCCTTTTTCTTTTCCTTTACATGGAAGAACACCATCCGGAGTTTGCTCGGGCCATTTCTGCACGGCTCAGTCCAGCCTGGATGGGCCTGCGGCCTTTCACAATTTCACTCGGGAAAAAGAAACTGTGAGTGCAGCGGGGACAACCACAAATACTATCGTGGCGACGGTGGCACGGCAAAGCAATCGAGCACCGGCTAAGTGCAATCATGGCCATGGTGAGACGTCTGTTGATGCAACGCTTTCACCAACTCGGCAGGTAAGGCGTACCACGTAGGGTGATTTGTCTGACTGACGGGGTCACTGATCCGTAATCGATCGGAGGGGGACTGGCACCTCCTGTTTGGTCCGTCTTCGTCCTGCATGGCCATGATTAACAAGGCTGATTAGCTACAGGTTTTGCACTGCACCTGATGGGAATTTTGGGGTAGCTCTAGGGTTGATGACACAAGGTGATTAATTACCGTGCATGCATGGGAGGGCTCAATCATGCTTGAGTAAGATCAATCAAGTACTTTCTGAAGCTTGGTACGTAGTATCCGAGCAATATTCTGTCAAATTGGAAGGGCAAAAGAATGGTTAAGGGAAGAACGTAAAAAGGGTCAGAATGGAAGAAGAGAAAGGAAGATATCTACACTTTGTGTGCTGGCTAGGAATTATGCACGTCCACTCACATCTCCAGCGATTAACTGTGCATGCTGTGCAGTGCTTAACTAACAATTGCTTTTAGTAGGTACGAGGAATTGTTTATTGATCCTGCTAAAATCCTGGAGAAAAAAAGAGGTACAAAGCGCAGCACCAGCAGCCTAGCACTAACGGGGAGCATGATTTGTCACGCATGCACTTCCAATGGCCATGCACGCATGCATCTTCTTTGATCACCTTCATCTTCTTCTCTTTATATTTCCCTCTGGGTGCTGCTCCCTGATCAGCACTATCATGAGCAACGCATGCATACAAAGTGAACGACTCGATCAATCGTCCAACGCGTGTGTTCCAACTTCTTCTAGAAAAATAAATATAAATAATTGGCCCAGAGTATAAATATCAGTTCGGTACAAATATTTGGTTAGCTTGGTTCGTCTAAAGATATGTGCTAGCTAGCTGCATGACATGATTAAAGTGTGCCCCCGGTATCTATCACTTTGCATGAAGCTTTCATATGTGGAGAGGCCTCTTGAGGTTGTATCGTTGTATGGGAGCTGATTCATAAGCCCCTTACCTGGAAGGCTTTTAAGTAGACATTTTTTGATGTAATGTTATATTTTTTAAATGTTTATCTAAACGTTTCTTGTATTAGAGATGGCCAAGCCACTCGCTCGCTTCCGCTGACGGAGTTAACTATATTTTTTTGAAAAAGAGAAACGTAACAACGTGCAAAACGTCAGGTATTAAAGAACAGACGCGCGTAGCTAGCTAAGCACAGCAGCCCAAGTGAAATGGACATACCGAGATAGCTCGCCTACGTACATATCTGCAAGCCTTCTTAGAAAGGAGCGCTAAAAAGATTATTAACCTAGCTGTCTAGCTAGCTGTTAAATCGATGGAGGCAGGTCACTCTCTCTTCGAATGCAACGTCTCTACAAAATAAATCGCGACGTACTTACCGCTGTATAGTGCTCCACTCCCTCACTCCTCGAGCACATTTTAAACTAGGGAAACTAGCAAATTCGACGTGAGCGCGCGACAGCGGCTGGCCCTCGCCGCTTGTACCCATGTAGTAAGATGTAAGCCGTGCATCAGACGCCGGCCACGTATACGAATATTTGGCTGTTCAATGTTTTTTTAATAAATCTAGCTTATTTCTATTTTTAATATTAATTTATCTCCATAACAATACATATAGACAACGTGTATCACGTATCATGTCTTGGGCTTGTGAAGTAGATTTATCGTATATCTACAACGCGCATGAAGCTGTGACAGGTCATATGTCACGTTGTGGGGCCATAACAGGCACCTATTGTATCTCTGCTGCGTAATAGACCTGTTTAAGCCATGCTTACATGATGCAGTCGCGCGCCTGAAGCCCTGTCGCGCAGCAGAGGCACAACAAATTGCATGACAGGTGCTCTATCTGTTTCGTAGATCTAGAGTGTTATGGTGACACGTGTTGTCTGTCTGTATTGTTGCGAAAATAAAATTTAACATTAAAAATGAGAGAAAGCTAAATTTATTAAATCAGTCGAAAAAGATGTTAAAACGGCCCAATAATTCCCGCGTACACGTCCCACGGCCCCGGCGAACAAGTAACGCACACGTGCCGCGCGCGCGTGCGTCCGTTCGTTCGTTTCCGCGCGAAAGCGGCCGCCGAGCGACGCCGCCCGGGGGGCCAGGTGCGGCGCGCGGATTGGCTGGATGTCACCGCACATATAAAAGAAAAAACTTTGGGCAAAGCAGATAAAAACTTTTTCTCTTGGACGAAATGATAAAAACAACTAATAATCCGAGAGAAAGCGACGGCTCCACGACCGCGCTTGGCTTAGCACTCCATCCCAACCGTCCCCTTCCACGTCGCCAAGGAGCATACCTGCACGCGAGATTAAACTAGTGATTCAGAGGATTATTAGTTGATTAATCCCGTCTGATTTTTGATGACCGTAAGGCTGATGAATAATTAAGTATGTCGGACGATCGTCCATGCGCTTTCTTTTGGTGCTTAATCGCTCTGTTCTGGTCTTGGAATTAATTAATTGAAGGAACATCCCGTGATCGATTGGCACACTAACACCTGGTTTTGGAAGGACTTGTGGACAGTAGTATATCTTTGTATACACGTACGGTTTGTTGTTCATGTCATTGTCTCGTTATTCATGAAAACGTAGACAAAGTTTTGCCCTTTGAGGGATGGCTCAAAACTCTACTAAACATTTTCAAGCTCCAAAACATATAAAAGGGCATCTTCTGCTTCTATCGTGATCATATTCTGTTAACAGACAGTCACAACTCCATTACTTTAACCCCCCTAGCTAGACGACGACAACCTGAAGAGATGATCGAACTGTCTCGAACTGAACGTACAGAACTGATTCTCTTATCCTCAGTTAGAATCTCCCAGAAGAAACCGATCAGCTGTCACACGAACTACCACTACTACTACCACTACTAATTACAGTCTACTCCAAATTAATCACCTGCGAGCAGCACGGTTACACACTTACACTGTCCATCCTGGGAATCAAAGAAGCACCCACACTTGCGATATCTCATCAATCTCCAGGACCAGAACGCTTGTGCCATTGGCAACTCCGTGTCCGTGTCACCCCTCGTCGCCAACGGAGGATATATAGACAAAGCTATGCCCGGTCACTTGACCCGCACCCGCAGCAGATTGATATAACCTCACACCACACCGCACACTTGACACAAGATTAATTCGAGTATACGAGACTGACGTGCACTGCAACGACCCGGCGGCTCTTCTAATGCATGGTTCCTCCCCGCCCGCGGCGACGACCACCACCACCGCCCAGCTAGCACATGTTGCATGAGCGGCAGCACGCACCACCATCCTCGGACGTGGACGATGCGGCAGGGGTGGTCGACGAGGAGGAGTTCCGCGACGTGGAGGTCACCGAGTACCGCGACATCCACCCTCTGACGACGCCTCCGACTCCCCCCACGCGCGCGGGCTCCGCCGCGTCGACCTGGGACACCGCCAGCAGCCACCGGTCCTACTCGTCCGACGAGCAGTTCATGACGATGAGCCGCGAGTTCACGGCCATGGTCGCCGCCGGCGCCGGGGCGGCCACCACGGCGCAGTCCAACAACGCCAACAGCCACCCTAGCAGCAACGGCAACTACGACGGCGGCGTCGACCAGCTCACCAGCATCGGCGAGGACGAGCTGGAGGAGACCAACCCGCTCGCCATCGTGCCGGACAGCCACCCCATCGCCGCCACGCCGGCCAGGAGCAGCGGCAGGGCACCGCGACACCTTGACCTGGAGGTGGTCCCCGCGGGGCCCCCGCCAGCGCCGGTGGAGGCGCGGCAGGTGAAGAAGGAGGAGGTGGAGACGAAGGTAACGGCGTGGCAGACGGCGGAGGTGGCCAAGATCAACAACAGGTTCAAGAGGGAGGAGGTGGTCATCAACGGCTGGGAGACGGAGCAGGTGGAGAAAGCCTCCGCCTGGCTCAAGAAGATCGAGGTAAAAAAAATATTCTCTGCTTTTCTTCTTCTCCCTTTTTCTTTTGCAGTTTTCTCTAATGAAAAATTCACTACGCGTCAAGTTATGTCTTAATTTGCTTGTTAAGTTTGTGCGCCTCAAGTATTAAATATCACCAACAGAGCTTGATAATCCTTGCAAGACAAAAAGAATAGAGCATGGCAAATAGAGCTACTAAATCGCCCAAAGAAAATGTCTTGTACAAATTAGCACGGTTCTGAGTAGATCCTCCATGGTCGATGAAATTAGCACCTGTGTGATTTGTGATGACTGACGAACAAGCCAAAACTTCAGTAGCAGTTATTGTTCTTGCTTTCACAAAAGTTACAGGAGAGAAACTAATATCCGTAAGTGAACAAGAAACTTGAGGTTAGAGGTGTTACATCAGAATTTCTCGATTGCCCCTTTCTTTTGGGTGCGGGCATGTAACATCAGTTAGTTACAGCTCAATCTTGCCACTTTCTGCAGCAAAAGGCAACTGTTCTGACTATCACAGATCGTTAACACGTTAACTTCACAGTGATAGGAGAGCGGTGGAGAACCACTATCATTTCAGAAAAAAAAATTATAGCTTTTGATATGTCCATCTTGATCACCATAGAAACAGTTCTGATTGCTCGATCCACTGCACAGAGAAAGCTGGACGAGCAGCGTGCCAAGGCTGTGGAGAAGACGCAGAACGACATGGCGAAGGCACGGCGCAAAGCGGAGGAGAAGAGGGCGTCGGCGGAGGCGAAGAGAGGGCTGAAGCTGGCCAAGGTGCTGGAGCTGGCGAACTTCATGAAGGCGGTCGGAAGGGTGCCCACCAAGCGCTCCTTCTTCTAGCCTCCTTTGTCTGTCCCTCCTGAATCCTGATGTGTTCTGCCTCAGTACCCGTGTGCTAAATCTGTTTTTTGCCTGTGCATGGTTGGCCGTAGCTAGTTCTTCATATGGTGTGTGTGCTGCATCCGATCGAGAACCTAATTGTAAAAAGATTTGAAAGCTGTATCTGTACTGTTGCCCTATCTGCTAGCTACTGGTGAAGTTGTGATCACACAGTGGCGTTTTTTGTTGGCTTGTATATGCAGAACTGGTATGAATGATATGTTTGCTAAGACTTGCAAGCATATAGAGAAGTGGCACTGCAAAAGGCTATAATGTATTTCTGGAAAGAATCCAGAGGACTGCAAGATGTGGATCAGTAATCTCCTCTTGGTTTTTGCTACATCCATCGATATCTGCTTCCGTGATGAGGCCATTTCGTCTGCTCACCGTGCATCTAGCTGAAAGTAAGCAGAACGTACATGCTTGCCATCTTCAAGAAGTAGCACGAATGTTCGTTCTTTCATGGATATGAGTACTCTCTATCTGTGACCACGCATAGGCCATCATTCATCATGGCTGATGGAGAACTGCAGCAGAACCCTGCGCCGCGCGTCAGCGCATTCGCCATTTCCGTGGTGTTCAATCGGGGAATCATTCTACGGTGTGAATCACGAAAGGGACCGGTGTTTGTGATTGACCGACCGACTGGGATAACAGAACTAGGAGAAGGGATGGGGCTTGGCATCGACAGCTTTGCGTGGCTGTAAGCATCAGCGATGGCGAGATGCTACCCTCGTCTCGCTGGCACTTACCGGAGGCCAGAGGGATCGGATGGGGACGGCCACCGTGCGCGACGGGTTCTTTCTTGACCTGCGACGTGGTATCTAGTCGAGATCACCATCACCGGAGGAACGTAACAAGAGAACGGCTCGTGCTTTTCGTCTGTTCCGATCCGAATAGGTGTATCGTTAGTTCACCGTCCATGATTTATACTAGAACTGCACAGCCCCGCTGTTTTTCGGTGACCTTACACGGTAGCAAGAATGCTCTAGTGATACCACTCTGAAGACAGAGTTAATTGACCAAGAATGATCAAGTAAAAATTGAATAGAGCTACTACCGAATCCAGAAAAATTACGCCGAACCAAATGGCTCAACACCAAAAGAAACATACGGACTCACCAAACCAGATTAAATGTTCAATAGTGATGAAAAAAGAATTCAGTAATGAACTAGTATTGCGATGTGGGCAAAAAATTAGGGCAGTGGTAAAATTTTGGCAGAGCTAATTTCGTCATGACAGTATCAGCTAAAGCATCTAACAGAGCCTGATGACTGTCGTAAATTATACCATCCAAAACTAAAATATGCAGCACGAGTCATATTTGATGACGCAACTGTACATAACAGCAAGCTCGACAAGCAATAAACAGCAAGCTAGGTGATCCAGTTGATGGACAATGAGCTGCCGGAAGCGCTTTATTTCACCACTGTCCTGGAGAGCTTCAAGACGATGTGTTCTTCCTAGCCGCGTAAACCCTGTAAGCAGCTACTCCCACAACTGCAACGGCAGCTCCAACTGCAAATTATTAGTGCAGTAGTAGCATCAGTTTGTACCCGAGGGACTTTTAACTCCCAACTATTATATTCTTACGTTGTGTTGGAACACCTTTAAATGCAAATATGAGTAAAGTCTTAAGGCACACGAGACCATAATCGAGTACAAACTGCTCATAAGTAGGCATGATCAAGCAGTATTTTGTTCGATGCAACTCATCATGTCAGTTGATCAAGTTCACCACTGAACACCTGACAGCACAGCACCCCCCCTCCCCATCTATCAATTCTTTCATATTGTTATGAACTCATTAGTAGTTTTATTGAGCTGATAGATCATCTTAATATACATGTCTCCTCACTATATCTATATTTGGAAGGGTGTGAAATAAGCTACTGACTACTAAGAGAAGATTTGTGACAAGATTGTGGAGCTGACTTACCTGAAACAGCCATGAGGGAACGGTTCAGAAGTTGGCGGTATTGCCTGCGTGTTTTACCAGCTTCAGTCTCTGGAATGCTCAAATGGGGCTGCAGTGCCGTATGAACAACTCTGCAGAAAATGTTGTTCAAGTCTTTCAACTTCACGCTAATGGGAATTGGTGTTTCAATTCCCATGTCCTGGCTCACCTGAAATTAGACAATTTTATGATTACTCTATTATGACAAAATAACAAGGCTAACTTCCCTTCGACAGCAACAATATCTCTCTAAGAGTTAACAAATATAAACAACTAAAAATAATCCATAGCTGTATAGATCCGTCTACTACTAGTATTAAGAGAACTGTGGCAACAGTGAAGCAGAGTAACCACTTGCACATATACAAAATAATGACAAATATTTCTGAAAAATATGAAATAGTGACAAATATTTCTGAAAAATATGAACATTTTCAATCCATTAAAATATCTGTTTCTAGTTCATTTGCCAATTGAGGTGAAAATTTTAAAATGACAAACAAATTTCAGAGGAACTGAAAGTACAGCAAAATGATAATACATGTAAAATGTATTCCAAGCTTACTCTGGTTGATTCCTGTAGAGCCACCGGAGATTGGTCAAGATCGTCCTTAGCAGCAACTATCAGACAAGGCACTTCGTAGCCAGTGTTTTCTCCATGTGTAGCCACTTGCACAAGCAAATCTCTTGCTCTTTGCCAAGAAAATTCATCACAACTGCCATTTTAATAGGCATCACATTAGCCATATGCAGTGTACGGAAATTTACGTAGAATTGCGTAATAGGTCACAGAACGAGATATAGCACGATAAAAAGATTTATGTGTGGACCTTTCAAGTACTTCACAAGAATTACTGTATTAAAAGAGTCCAATCCTGAATTGACACCAGCAGTAGCGCTGGCTCACACCACCAATTGCCAGCATTAAGGGTCAAAGCAAGTCATTTTGAATCATTTTAAACAATGTACTTGATATGGCTAGTAGGTTATTCTGATTATGTCAGAGTTCAAAAAATAGCTAGCATAGGCCACCAGGCAGAAAATAGTGTAACATAACCGGCAACAAAACATTGGCACCACAATACTCACTAAAACAAGGATTTGAGAGAATACCACTCATCACCACAATACTCGTTACCAAGTTATCTTACCAGGTTGACACCAAATAGTTGATACTTACCCCCCAAACATACAAGTGAGACAGTGTGCCAGGTTTATCAACAAACTGAACTTTTACCAGAAAGACTAGTAAATTACTACTAACTGTTTGATGAGAGGCTTCTTGGTCAAGTGAATAAACAAAAATGTAGTCCAGTGGAATGCATACCTATCATAAACAAATACTGCTACATCACAGGGTGCCAAGGATTCCTTATTAGTCAGTAACGATCTGACATCACCTTCAGGAATCTCTCGCATTACAAGTGTCTTTCTAGTCCCCTTCAATAAAATAAAAACATTTCAGAAAAAAATACTAAAGAATAAAAATATCCTTACAAATCAACCAGAATTAGAAAATGATAAATCTCAAAACTGAACTTGAGGTCCAATTAGAAACAAATGAAGTGAATGTCTTCCTATAATCTCCATCACTTATGCTATCTCGAAGGCAATTCTAGATTTGTAGTTATGTTTCAGAAGCATAGAGGAGACCAGATACCAGAAACAATTAATTCCTCAGCCATTGGTCATACTTTTAGTCAATCACTTCCCCGAGCCAAAAGAAAAGATAAGTTTAGTCCTGGATTGCATAAGCCCTGTTTTAACTTAGATTGACAGGCGACAATTTCTTTGGGAATATTTAAATTGGCAATAAAAAATTATGAGTAGATATGCCTAAAAGCTTGCTCCATATTATTACAATTTTATGAGGTTTTCAAATATATCACAATAGATATTGGTAGTCAAAGTTGTGTTTTGGAGATCGTGCCAATGTCCAAAATGATAATTATTTGTGACTGGAGGAACTAGATTATTAGAAATGAAATAGCTTGAATAGCCTACGGATAATACTCATGACTTATTTGTTATATGTTATATGAGTAACAAGTAAAGAATCAAAAGGAGATGTTGTGGTTGATACTACTAAGATGGTTATGTATGAATTATAATCAACATGCAATATTTGGTTTCATATAATAGGCTGGCTGGTTAACTCTATTTAACAAAAAGTTCAGGTTGCTTTATGGTCATCGATGAACTTACAAGTACACTTGCATAACGTCTTGCTTTGTTAAGAATAGAACTATTACATATCAGAACTTTTACTTACAGTGCAAGCAAAATACAGAGAGCACTTTTGACTACTTACATCAGACAGTTCAACGGTATTTGCTGCAAACCGGTCACTATTTGTTGGCAGAGCATCAGAAGGTTGCCTGGAACAAGGACCGCAGGTGAAATAGAATCGCCAAAAGAAACAAACATAGTGAGAAAATTCATGGTGTATAATACTGGGAAATGCATATGATACCTTCCAAGGAATGATTGTAGCAATGCAGTCTTTCCAGCACCTTTGGGACCAAAAACGTAACACTGAAACACAGTTCTTTGAGTCTGCTGCTTTTTACGATCCACTCGTCTTTTCCTTGTGATGGTAAATGCTGAATTAAAATCGCCCGAATAGCCAACATACACAAGGTTGGCAAAACTATTTGCTGGATCTAGAAGTGTCATAAGAGCCCACTGCAGTTGCAGAAAACTATTCAGCAAAGGAATATCTAAACGGTAATCTAGTAAGAAAGCATATCGCCATAAAACACAAAGGTGCCTTATCTACAATTTTTCTAGCCACAAGATCAGAACTCTTGGAAGATAGGCATGTAAACAAGAATAAACTACACTAATAATCAAACTTTTTTTTCACCTAGAAACATTCCGCATGCTTTTCAAGACACAGCACTACATACGATGTATCTTAATATAAAGAGCACAACATTCTTCCTTCAAGATTTTATCCCAGTTTTAGTTTGTTATGTTTCTTATATGTGCGGTGAAGCATTTAATCTCTTTAGCTTTGCATACCGAGAATGCCCAACTCAGAATAAAGTGTAGTACAGTCACATACAAAGATTAAGAAAACAGACACAGCAATGAATACAAGGCATATTGGTTCTGAATAGAGAAAGTGGTTTGCTTTGTTGAATCCAACCAACAAAATGGTTTTATCAGAAAACTATGTGGTTGCAAATTGTAGCACATTAAGATTGAGAGAATACCTTAGAAAGAAATCCTTCGAGTGACAACCCACCCAAGACATTCTTTTCAGCACAGTCTTTATACAGATCAGAAGACCATGGGCTGAAATGTCAAGAGAAGCGTATTGATAAGGAAAAGGTCAGCATAGAAAAATCACTAAATAGACTAATTTTAAGACCCTTCTTCTAATGAATAAGCAATAGATTCCATCAAAGCTGATAGAGAAATCAATACAGGGTTTCTTGACAATGTGAGTAATATAGAAATTACAATAAACATTTTCCCCTATCAGTGTCAATCCAAAAAGATGATTTCATTTTTTTATCAATTTCTTACTTTTCGGGTGCAGTTGAAAAAAGATCCTCCAGCTCAGAAGGTAGCAAAGCTCCATCCTGGATATCATACATAGAGCATTTTCAAATGATCAATCTAAAATGACAAAGTTCTTAGTGGATAAGATTAGGATGGGAATGCATAGAATAACAAAGATCGCAATACCATCATCAGGATAAAAATGAATGTGTTCATCAATGCATTAAACTTACATTATCTATGTCAAACATGTTGAATATTCCTCTCAAGTATTCAATCACTTCATTTGTCAATTCCAGAGTCTGTAACAAAAAATGGCGACATTGATTACTGTCAATGAGAATATTATAGACCAGAAGTATGGTAAATATAGAACACATAGATAAATGCCTAGAGAAGTTAGGATTACAAATACCTAAAATACTATTGAAATCAACTGTTAAGAGTAACAATGCTAGCAATGGAAACATCACAAGTTGTAAGCCACGTAAAGAACTAGACACTAGCACAACCAAAGATCAGCTGATTATAGTTGACGGAATATTGCTTAAAGGGTACCGATGGTTCAACAATATCCAGCTCTAACATCACTGTGCATATACATTTGATTATAATTGGTAATCTCTGAAATCAAAGGAACTCCCAAATCATGGATATTTAAACAGCATAACGTGATCAAGATAAAGACATGCAGATTTAAAATCTAGCTTCAACTGACAGTGAAATGTCCATAACAGTCAAACACAACATTACTTGATCAGGAGCTCGTTTAATTGTCGTTGGAATGAAGTCATCTCTAAGCTTGATTTCATTATCATAACCAAATTTTCTCAACACTGTCCATGTAGTTTCCAGCCGACCTTTCTCAATAAAAAGAGCATGAAGGAAAAGGAACCCAGTCAAAGTAAGGCCATTGCCGTTTACGCCTTCAGGCATCTTCTCTTGAACAACTCTCTTCACGCCTGAAATTTCAGTAGGCTGGAGAGGAGCGCTAAAACATCTGACCTGTCAACCAAAAGAGAATCTTAACATCACCAGACACAAAATAGAGACAATAAAGATAGCCAGCCTTATGTTAAAAAAAAGAAAGCAAGGGAGCCTCAGTGAATACAAACCTGAAAGTCATTGAGCTCCACATCACTGAGAGCTCCATCTCTATCATGGTCACATAGAATGAATATCCGCTTCAAAGCCCTCACACAGCGTGGCTTTAGAGATTGTGCCTCTTGATCAAATAGAGGAGCTGTGGGGTGAAGCACTGCCTTCTGGGCATAGTAGAAGACCTCAGGCACCTGCAGTCATTCATAAGCAACTATAGTCTATTCTAGCAAAATATCTAGAATTGTAATGCACAAATCAAAATTATCAACTACATAGAGGAATTAGCGCACGACCAAATTACAATAAATGCATGCCTGGAATATTACACCAGGCTCTAATTATGATGTCCAACCATAGGTGCATGAGCAACTGCGCACATCAGCATTTTGAGCATTCCAGTACCATTGTGATTGGCATAGGAAAAGTGGTAATCAACACAAATCTCGGACTACAACATCCCCTGGCGTCAAATATTGAGGTTAAGATAAGGTCTAACCTGGATCTGGCGAAGCGCAGAGCACTCAATGCAGGTCTCAATCTCACGGAACGTCTGCATAATGGGAGCCATCGTCTGCTCAAGGCTGTTCTGCTGGTCGTCCCTCAGGTCCAGCTTACACCCCACCACGATCACAGGCGCCTTCAACTACAACACGGAAACAATAAACAGCACAAATCACCACGAGCAACCCACGAAATCACCAATCGTGGCCAATCCAAACCTGCACCAACCTCGAACCGAGCCAGAAAAGCGCAGGATTTACCTGGATGCGCCGGAGCTCCGGAAGCCAGTAGGAACTGAGCCGTTCCAGCGTCGCGAGCCTGTCGCAGGAGTACGTGAGCACCACCGCGTCCGCCGCCTGGCACTCGGCGATCAGCTTCGGCTTGTGCTCCGGGCTGCAACCATAATGACGGAATCATCACCCGTGCAAGCGCCAAATCAAACCGTAACGGAAATCCAAACATCACAGACACTGATCCGCGAGGCGGGACAAACATCGAATCCAAGGAAATGGGGGACCTGGAGGAGGTGTCGATGATGGTGATGGGGACACGGTCGGGGAAGTAGTCGGCGGGGAGGCGGGTGGGGGGCATGACCTTGGGGACGTTCTCCGGGAACTGCTCGGTGGCGACGGCGACGACGAGGCTGGACTTTCCCGTGCCGGGGTCGCCGATGACGACGACACGAACGCCCGGCCTGCCCGCCAGGTTCGCCGCTGCCGCTGCCGCTGCCGCCATGGTCGCGCCGCCTCCTCTCCTCCTCGCGGTGTTCCTCGCCTCGCGCGGGGGCTAGGGTTTTGGGGGATTTGGGCGCTGGCGCTGCGGCGCGGCTGTGTGGCGTGGAGTGTCAGGGGGTGGGGTCGGGAGGGTGGTGGCCGGTTCGGTCTTATGGGGTTGCTTCGGCTTGGAGGCGAAGGAAAGAAAGGGCGAAGCAACGAACGGCCGAAACACTGAGATAGTGAGTCGGGCGTTGCTTGCAGAAGGCTCCAAATTATCTTATTTTGCTCGAGGGATTCAAATTAGCGCCGCCCGACCGTATTTCTCCTGAGTTGAAAGAAAAGATAGGAAATCTCTCTTTTCAGAGTTATCGTCCTGATAAAAAAAATGGTTCTTTCTTAGTTCCATTTCTACTATAAAACTGGACATGAGAGTTTCTTCTCATCCAGCTCCTCGCGAATGAAATGAGAAAGCGTGCAAATTTCTCTAATTCCATAATATTCAAAAATATTATGGATAGATAATAGAAAAAGTTAGATTTTTTTAATATTTAATATTGAATTTCTTAAAATAGATAAATATATAGTCAAGAAAGAAGATTAAAATAGATGTGAGGCTGGGCCTTACATGGGCCGCGCGTGTGATGAACGTTTTACTGAATTTTTTTCTTCAAAGCAAAATTAGCAAAATCATCTTATTATCCCTAAAAAAAAGCAAAATAATCTTATTACCTTTTCTTTAACTCATTACCTGGACACAACTTAATGGCCCGTTTGGAACGCGAGAGGGTTTTTTCTCGTTACGTTAGAATTTAACTACCCGTAAAAATCCCGTGAAATTCCTAACGTTCTAGATGAGGCTTAAAATGGTGTTTATTTGTTAGGCTCAGTTTGTGGTTGCCGTGCTGAACTGCGTTGAATCATGAAATTTAGTTACTTTGACAAATGTTTACTGGTTGTAAGATTTTTTTGTTACGCCTTAAAAAATACGTTTCCAACTGACAGTTACATCCCTAAATATGAACAAATAAGTGTTTTTGGAAAGTCACCAGAATTTCAAACGGAGCATTAGTAAAGAACATAGCGTCCAGTTGTCCAGCAGCAAACGACCACGTGCGTCCACCGACAAACGAGTATACATATATTATGGAGGTGTTTAGGCAGCGAAAAGTGCCCGCCAACAAATGAGCAGAATTTACAACACAAACGATGAGATTTTTTTTGCGATTTTTTTGAACAAGTGCCAAACACCTGAAGCGTCTAGTACCAAAATTTCCCATTTCTTCGACATTAATTACCAAATTGGTCCTGCTGTTACATCTCCCTAATTTAGACGGCTTCGAGCAGCTTCCTAACGTTCCGTTCCGTTCTCATCATCTCTGACATAATTATCACGCCCTCAAATAATTAAGATATATAAGATGGTCATCGTGAAGTCAACATCGACGGGAGCACGAGAAAACCTGCTGCTGCTGCGAAGCTGTGGCCACATGGCTCCACTAGCCTTTTTTTTTCAGAAAAAAGATGATATTAATGTAATATGGTTACAATCGGTGTCAATCATTTTGCCAAGTTCCTCTGACCAACTCCCAAGCCAACACGCTGTCCGACCTTGGCGTTGTCCTAAGGTAGCAAGTTCATGGCTAATCCTATTTTGATCTCTAGATATTTTTTTTAAGTTTTACATCTCTTTCTTTATGTAACATCTCCTTCACTTCTTCGATCTGATGCGTGTAGGATCGATGGCTTCCGACAGGGGGGTTGAATGTCGAATTTAAATTTCTTTCACAAAATCTTCACATACATAGTCATATGGAAGACTAGTATGATCTGAGTGAAAAGGCAGCGGAATAACCCCCAAAAGTCTTTAGTGATGTGGAGCTCGTCGATAGCTTCGAAACGAGTCCAGAATCACTAAATTCCGAGTTCGGACGCAAAAGTTACGACCAAAATAGCGAAGCAATGCAGGTTGAAAAATGCAAATCTGGACCCTCCGGATTTGATCTGGATCCTCCAGATTTTGCAATCCGGACCCTTCGGGTGAATGTCCGGATTTCTACTGTAGAACCCGGAGGTTCAGCCGGACCCTCCGGGTGAATGTCCGGATCTCTACTAGAGTGACCCGGATGTTCACCCAGACCCTCCGGGTTTGGAAATCCGGACCCTCTGGATTTCGATTTCCAGAACGCAATAAATCGATGCAACTTTTGACCTATCTCAAAATCCGTTCAATCAAACTCCACCAAACTTGGTAGATAAGCTCTCCTATAGGTTTGGCATGTATTCCAATCAATGGATCATGATCTCCTTGCCAAAGTAGGAACCTTTTTGACGGAGAACGAAAGTTGCACCACTCAAATTCAAAACCCCAAAAACTTAGATAATGAAGAGCTCGTGGATTCTATTGATCTCTACTTGCTAGAGCAGTATTCCACACATCATAGCTCTCTACTAAGCACAAGTAATCGAACCACAAACAACTCCTTCTTCTCTCTAGTTGATTCTACTCACTTTTCTCAACATGAACTCAATCAAAAGAGTAGAACTTGGTGATTCTTGAGTAGGGGATGGATGGGTTCAGATTTGAATTAGAATTCTCATCTCTAAATTGAATTGGAATTCCCATCTCTAACAACCTATACGACACAAGAAATCAGCAAGAGAAAACTAGAAGAGGGAAAAACGAAAATCCAAAGCAAGAACAAGAAAAAGACTCACAATCTCATAAGGGACGCATTGATTTCCTTGGAATTCTTTTTGAATTGATTTTCGTGGGTTTTCTAAGGTTTACAAGCCTCTCATCTAGGCAAAGCACTTCTCTAAGTGCAGCTCTCACAAAGCTAATCAAAAGGGTTAAAGGGATAAGCACCTCTTACCCCTCCTTTTATAGTGGCGGAGGCGTATCTCCCACCACTTGGGCCTTAAGCCCACTTAGATGGCATGAGCACTTAGCACGCATCACGAAGCGTCTAAGTGACTCATCCTCCATCCATCTTTCCTTCTATCCTAAGCAACTAACCCTAAACCGCTTCCCGGCTGCCGCCGCAGTTTCTTGGTTATGCTTTGGTAGATTCTGCGTTTTTACTAAAACGCCCTCGCACTGACTTGGTCCTCACGTCTCGTCTCCACCCGCTTTCTTGTCCTCCGCGTACATGCTTTTAAGCCGTACGATGTCATCGCCACCTCCTTGACCGCATCTGTGACGCCCCCGGTTTTAAGGCCGGGAACTCCCTCGTGATTACTGTATCGGTCCCTGGATCAGTAGCCGATACACACGAGTTAACCTGTATACCATTGTCATACATGCGTAAACAATTAAATAGACCGATAAGGTCGATGATCTGATACCTGTAGCCCATTGGCTAGAAATCTGCAGCGGAATTCATCGGGAGGTGACCCATCAATATGCCATACCCGACAGGCAACTGACTGGGTTTACGCCCTAGCTTTTGCGTTCATACTCGTGCCTTCGGAATTAACATCTCCTTCGTCTGGCCAAATCAACAAGCCAGGTGAGTACATTGAATGTACTCGCAAGCTATTCCCACAGGAGAAAATATACGGCAATATTTCATGCAGGGGATAGATCAAGGAATAGCTCTAACCTAGGTTGTAAGTTGTGCGGAAATGTAAGTTCTTATTCGAAATACAGTATAGTAGATTCAAGAGCATTTTCGAAATCCAAAGCTCGTCTCTGTCGAGACAACATTCGGTGCTGGATAAACCAGCAAAACAGTCGTCCACTAGAGGCCGGTAGCTCTGCCTACCGCCTCGAACAGTCCTTACAACCTACCCGCGCTGCCTCCACGCGGCCCGGGCTAGGTTTTCTCTTCTGCAGTTCCTCGCTACCAGACTGTAGCTTAAACTGTTCACTGTGGACACATCATGCCCACGTCCTTAGTCCCATTTCCCAGCTTTCACAAACAAAACTCCGTCTAACCAGTGTGTGGCCTTACCAGTTCATATCCATGACCGAGGACGCGGCTATTCGAATAGATTTTAACCCTCTGCAGAGGTGGTATGGCTTTACCCACAAGATGTAAGTCCCCCTGGGCACACTGCGCGCCGTGTACTGACAGGGCTATTACAACGAGACCTTTCTCCTGTGTTCACACTAGAGCCGAACTCGCTAGGAGGGTAACCCAACCCTTTTTCATCTCGGATGACAAAAGTGGGACTCTCCCCCTTTGTGTCGGACCATGTTCCACGTACCTTGTAGGACTCTACTGAGCTTTACCCCCACGACGCGGTGAGACTCACGAAGAGCTTTCCCCCTACGCAGTCCCGTGGAGATCCTCTAGGGATCTCGGATCCACTAGCACTTCTCCCTAACTTCCCACGGTTCCGAGCTCTAGCGTTAGACGAGGTACCGAGCCAAGTCCTTCCCATAAAGGACATGTGGACGTATGGTGGGGGAACTGATTCAGCGGCACTTAGGTTCGGTCCTTAACCGATTCGAGCGGGACTCCATAACCAACCAACTCCACGGGTAGCGACCGGCTACCCGACCATTCCTTCCGCAAGTAGCAACCGGCTACTCTACCTCCTCATAACACCCTTAGTATTCCTGCCCGAATCCAAAACCTCCATCACTTTCATTTGCGATTTTAGCAAACCTTTCATTTTAAAAGATTCCCTCGGAATGTATAACAAACCGAGGGTTTTGATCCCAATTCCATCGTATCGGTAAAACTTAGTTTTTACTACAGCAGGGCTAACGCCTATACTCCTACTTAGTTGGTCGGTCGAATATCAACCGACTAAATATTCCTAGGGCTACAAGGATCGGATTTCAGAACATACCGCATATGCAATTACTCGGCATAACTACCCTAGCATAAAATAACGTCGATATCAACATAGCATGCAGGTTTGCAAACAAAATACTTAATGTTCACAAGTATGGGATTCAACATGGTCAAAGTGGGAATGCTTGCCTGGCAGTACTGGCCGAGTCTTGGTCTCGAGGCCGATTCGACAGCTGCCCGAATTCCTTCTTACGATATCTCCCTAACGTCGGTATCTACACGCCGCAAGAATGGCGAATGAATCAATGATACAAGAGAGAACCAAGAACATCAAACACACCTAAAATTATCAATTCATGCAACCACAACACATCGGATTGACTATCGTGATTTTATGGAGCTTTTAAAATAATTGACAGGGGAGCTTTAGGTTATCCCGGTAAAGATGTCCACTCTAGGTTTCTGTCGCGTTAGGGTTTCAGGGTTCTCAGAAGACTTTTGCCTACCCTTGTCGTTAGGGTTTTTGGTGAAGTTCTTGCCGAGCTAGGGTTTAGGGTTTTTGGGTGAGCATGCGTTTGTGGGAATAATAGTTCTAGGGTTTCGGATGTGTTTTGATTCTCTTCGTGGTTTAGGGTTCAGGGGCATCACCTGTTTCCAATTAAGTAAGAACTCATGTCCCTTAGGGGTTATCCTCATAACGAAGCGTATTTTTGGGACTCATGGACACTTCTAAGGCCTTGGGGAAAATATCCAGCTTATGATATATGCATTTTAGGTATTCCATAGATATATAGGGTGTCCATGCGGATTTTGAAGAAAAAGAAATTAGCCTCATTTGCATTCCTCTCTGCTTGTACCCAAACTATTTGAAATCTATTTGAATCGACAACTTCTATTTTGTCTTAAGAACTTAGTGGCATTAGGAAGAAAATGTTTCTAAGCGCTATGGAATCCGATTTTACAGCGTATACGTTACTTAAAGGGAGAAGGGAAATCGATTCGTATATACTACTGCTTTAAATTAAATCGAGTTGGAATTTGAGGAAAGGTTTGTGGACCAATGTGGTGGACAACGATTTCATATTTCCAGGGACTGTGAAAATGACCCTAGCAGAGAGTTTACGAAGTTTCGTTCCACTTATAATATTTGAACGCAGGGAATACCAATATTCCATTATGTTTACAAATCCGGTTAAAGTACCCTGGGATTAAATCTCAACATCTCTGAAATGCAGGTTTAGGTATTGGTAGTAAACCGTTAATTGCATGCTGATTAGGCTAGTCGGGTTGCTTAGTGCGCAAGTAAGTGGCAGCTTGAGCTTTAGCACTAGATGACAGGGGTCAAGACACTTATACCTGCCGGTGATTATTGAGCTAACGAATAGCTGCTGGTGGCCGCTCGGACGAACATTAAACAAGCAGAGGGGGAAGTGAGGTATGGAACTAGAGGAAATGCTCGGGGCTGTTGGATAGGGGTGCGCCGGCGGCGGGTAGATGCGGCGCTGGCTACTCCGATGAGCGGCCTGGTCCGGCAACGGGGCAGTAGCTCTGGAGCTTCTCCGGTGGTGTGGCAGATACTCCAGCGGGTGGCGGCGTCCGAAGGGAAGGGCGGCGACCTGGGGACCAGCGGGAGGCGGCGGTGGAATACCTCGGGACCGGGAAGAAGGGGGCCACGGCGGTGCTAGTGGCCTAGTGGCGGTCCTAGAGCTGGGGAGTCGGGGAGCAGGCCGGTGGCGGCGAGAGGCTCCACGGCGGCCGCTGGGCAGAGGTGCGACGGGTTGCTGGGGAAGCGGCATGCGGCGAGGGGAAATAGGGAGGAGGAGAGGGGAGCTCGCCGGCGGTAGATCTGAGGGGCGGCGCGGCGGCGTGGGCTTCCCCGGTGGTGGCGGTCGTGGCTGGATTCCGGCCGGCGGCAACGAGCTAATGAGGAGTTGGGGAAGGTGCTCGGCCGGAGTTTGGAGAGGAGGGAGGGGGCAGCTCGGTTGGGCCTCCGGGACAGAGCTAGGGAGCTCGGCATGGGTGAGTGAGGAGGAGAGTGTAGAAGGAGATTGGGGGAGGGAGAAGGAGCTACTGAAGAAGGAGGAATGGGGAGAGCAGCTGGGTTCTAAGCAAGTAGAGCGAGAGGAAAATGGAAGCTTGGGGCAGGCTTGGAGCTTGAGAAAATATTTGGGCAGCTGGAGTGCTCGGCTGGGGAAGGGGTTAGCTAGGGGAGGAGCTATGGAGAAGAGACAGGGGAAAGGGAGAGGGTTCTGGCGGGTCAAAGGGCAGCACAGCAAGGTGACTGACGCCGCTTCTTGGCGCGTAGCTGATAGCCAGCTTGACGTGTTCATGGTGGTGGCAGGAAATGGGGTGACACACGCTAAAGTTAGGCGCCGTTTGCTGTAGGAAGGAGATGAGGTGGCCTGGCAAAACAGAGGCTCATATCCAGCTTGATGTGATCTCTCGTGCATGCCTTGTTGTAAAACGCAGGTGAAGAAACAGAGGGAAGCAAGGGTGGGACTGACATGGTGCATAGGAAAAAAAAGTAGGCACCGAAACACAGCTAGCAGGAGGAGCAGTGCTTGCAGCAGGGAAACAATAGGAATCTGGGAAATGTCTCAGATATTTTGGTCAGGTTCTCAGAGCGTTAATTGGAGCATATATATAGGCTTGCGTACCCTAGGAGAGAGAAAAGGTGGCAAGACATCAAATGGCGCATGCAAATATACTTTGGGGTTTTCAATATATATATACATGTGTCCATATACACTTGGAAAACTTAAGAATACTTTTATACAGGGGATGGTAGCCGGGTCGAATGACAAAATAGGGTTTTGGAACTCGCTTCCGTTCAGAGGATTGAAGCAGCATACGGAGTGTATGTGCACACATACACTTGGGAGTTTCCGCGTATTTATGGTGGCAACGACGTCAGGGTACGAGGAAGAGGTTGCGGTGGCTAGGGTTTGGGGGAAATATCCCTGATGCACTCGTACATACGCATCGGATTTCAGTTCAGCGCCCGTCATTATCCTATGGTTTTATTATTTCCATTTTCAGGTATCTCCGGATTGAGCATCGATATTTTATGTTACATTTGAGCTGGGAATATTATTTTTCTGCTTCACAAATGTTTTCCCGGAATTTTAGGAGGGCCGAGGGTCGTTAGGTTTTGCGATTAGGGTTTTAGGAAGAAATAGATTTAATCGGGAATAAGAGGGTTCAGGGCTGGAACTAGGGTTTCGGGGCGCGGCAGGGCGGCGCAAGGTATGGAAACTCTGGGATTCCTTTGCTTCTTGACCCGGGTCCACTTGACGACAAGGTGCCGCGGCTGCAGACGTCCTGTTGCACGGTGTCACCGCACTAGGGTTTCGGAAGGAGGTTCGAGTTAAATCAGTATATGGGATTCGGTGTGTGGCATTGGGGTTCCGGAGGGTGGCAAGGCATGGGGCAGCTATGGGGACTCTCGAAACTTCCCTGCCTCAGCTTGGGCTAAGCTACCGCAGGGTGCCGCGAATGTGTCGGCACGTATACGTTTAGATTTCTTCGAGGCACCGCATGGTTTCTGAGCTAGGGTTAATGGTTCAGTGGTACCGACGGTGAAAAAGGAAGGGAGCAAAGTGAAAGGTTTTGGTTTGCGTCGCTTGGCGGCTTGGCACGACTTGCGATAAAGTTTTCAATCAGGTGTATTTCAGTTCGCATTATTACTAAAAGTTTTTGTTGGCCCTAATTTTCGGGTTCTAGAAATTCAGGGTGTGACAGCATCTCAGCCCTCCAAGCCTCATGCCGGTCCGTATGACCGAACCATCGCCGCACCCAACTCGCACCTGCACACAATAGACCAAGCAAAACGTTGCAAGCACAAGTTTTCCACTTGACCCAAGTCAGCTGAGAAAAATCCTTCATCCACTCAATTTTTCCTTGAGACAAATTGAGAAACTCAAACTTATCAATCACACAACAAGTAGTTCAAATCTCGAATTCATGCAACCAAAAGAATCAACTCCACATATGGTGGCAAAATATTCATCACAATTATTGTCAAGTCCTCACATGACTCACAATGCACAAAGATAGAACGGTCAGGGCTCACAGGTAATATCATGCCATTTAGTTCAGCACAATCGGATTCAAGCATAATTGGCAGCGACCTCCACTGGAGCGCCAATTCAAGTCCCTCCTTGCATGCCGCCAACTCCGCATCCAAAGCACTCGTACAGAGACGCAAAGATCGGCACGCCGCGAACAACACTTCTCCAGAGTGATCCCAAAGGACCATGCCTGTGCCTGTGTCTCCGTTCTCGCCAACAAATGATCCATCAACGTTTAGCTTAGCCCATCCCAAGGGAGGAGGTATCCAACTTAGTCGCTCCGCCTGCAAAGGTCCTGCTTTAACACAAGATTTTACACCCGCATAAGAATAGCTTAGTCGCCGGGCAGACGTAGTGTCCGCGTGAAGCACACCCGCCCGCCGATCCATGTGTTTAAAAGGAGAACAACAAAGCCGGTGATTAAGCTGCAGATATGGTTCTTCCCGAATCTTTTGCTCGCATTCAGATTCAGTATGTTCCATGAGGCCGCAATGGAAACAGAAGAGTGGAGCTCTTTCATATTTTAGTAGAAAGCGCCTAATCACATCCTTGCCTTTGACTTTAGTATAAACGTGAACCTGCAAGGGTAACTCCACTGGCCAATCAACACGCACACGTAAGAACTTATGTTTGTTGCGCCCATCCTCGCCAACATCAACCTCCCGCACTTTGCCAAATGTGCTCCCAAGCGCTCGAGCAATCCGTTCAGTTTGCATACCGAGCGGAAGATCGTAGATACGTACCCACATCGGCACTACATGCAGAGGTATCTCCGAAATTCGTGCTTCCCCATCAAAAGCTGCGATGATCAGAGCATCGCCTCAATGTAGCCACGGACCTCCCTTAAGGACGTGCTCAAAATCCCCCTCAGTACCAAAAGTAAGGATAAACAGCCGATCCTCGATTTGTTCATACTTAAGATCAGCCTGGAGTTGCCAGATGCGCTTATAGTCTGAGAACATATATGCCACATTCAGCTTCCGCGTGGAGTAGTACTGTGCTAGGGGCACCAGTAATTGGCGGTGCACCGTTAACACAGTTAATTTCGACATGTTTTCTGTAGTTGTCTGAATCAAACTTTCAACTTGAAAATCAAAACAAAACAAGCTTCCAACTCCTTTATACCTCAGTTTTCTACAAAAATAAAATAAACTTTCTACCATCCAAATCAAGCTTTTAACTTGTTAGAGTGTGGGTCCCATAGGCTATACACATGTCGGAATCAACCGTTGCCACGATTGACCGTCCATTATGATTTTCGTCGTGCTAGTGCCGTCCAGCGCACTGCAAGTTCAGCTTCCTCCTCCTCCAACTCAATTTCCACAACACCGATGTTCGGTTCAGGATCAACACCATGGAGAAGAGCCTCTGGTCCGACGTGTTGTCCAGCAACACCACCATCCTCCATTACAGCCTCAATGCGCCGAGGGGTGTCCACCAACGCCCCATACTCCTCATCCGTCACCAACTCCCGACATTCTTCTCCTCCCTGCACAACCACAGGCGTGACCTCACAAGGCGGCTTCGGGTGGGCAGTTCCCTCAACGGGAACCCCTGTATCACCCCCACCGCCGTTGAGAGCCATCACTTGAAGTAGCGCAAGGTTCTTTGCAACGCCTGGATCAAAGCTGCTTCTTGATTGCTGATGTTCACCGCGTGTGGGGGGTGACGCCGCCCGTGCCGCCGTCTCATACACTCGCACCTGCCTGGCAGAATTCACATTCAATTCAAAGATGAACTCCATCCAAATCCACGGGATGAAACCCAATCCGGGGTGCGCCGCCAGGTCGCCCAAGCGGCCACCCAAACCCTTACTTTCCTAAACTCTCCCAAGCGGACTTTCTTCTTTGACTAGGCCTAATGGATGCCGCCATGGCTCCACTAGCTGTAGCTTTCACCGATTCCTTGGTTAATTCTGGGTGTGTGTGGATTCTTCGAGCGATTGGGCGAATGCCGGAATTACACTAGATGATGTTCATTTATGACGCTTCGGAGGAAAAACAGTTGTTTTGGCTTCGTCGTCGCGATCAATTTTAAAAATGATCCGCCTCGCAACATAATGACAAAACCGATTTTGTGATGGATTGGACAGTCGCCACGTGGCATCTGTCATGGTGAGCGGCAGCGATGTGGGAATGTCACGTCCCCCAGCCGCAACAGCACCCAGGTCGAGCAACAGGCTTGTTGCAAGTCGGACAGCCCAGCTGTCGCGGCCACAATGCGCGACAGGAGCAGTTTCACGGCGCGACAGTGGGCCCATGTGCTATCTTGTTTGGCGGGTGTAACAAGTGCCACGTGGTGGCTATCTAAGCCATCACGGCGTCGATTTTGTCATTGTGTTGTAAGATAGATTATTTTTAAAATTGAACCCAGGGCCAAAACAACCATTTCTCCTGGAGAATATAACACGTTCGTGATGAAGTCAACATAGCAAACCAGCCTTCTCAGTGGAGACTTCACGCAGGTACTCGTGCAGCTACCTTAACTCTCTGCTTCGTATTTAGCAGCAACCCGATACCGATGTGAAGAAATACATGGACGGCTCTTTCTACGAGGCCTCCGACAGAGCGGCCGCCGGCATGGCACCGTGTGATAGCGGGGTAGGCCCGGGCCCATGGGCGTGCAGCCCGTGCGACGGAACAGGGCCTCCAATTTCCAGGGGCCCCAAATTTCTGAGCCCATCAGCCCGTCAGCCATTAATCCCCCCTGCGGCCTGCGCCTCTTCATCTTCGTCAGTTCGTCTACGCAATCGCCGAGCCATCAGGCGTCGCCCTATGCTGCGGCGCGCCGCTACCCGCTGCATACGTGCAGGCGATACGGACGAGGACTCGAGGAGGGCTCCCCGGGCTAGGGGCTATGTCGAGGCCGCAACCTACGAGCCTGCAGGTACCTATTTTTTGATCAACTATGTGGGTTTGTGTGCATTTTTCCGTGCTGCCGCTGATGCATGCTAGTTAAAGTGTTCAGAATGCAATATTTTATATTTGTTGTTGCTCACTGTGTTAAATTTGGTCAGCGTGTGGTTCATGTGGTGCCTATGCTTGGAATGATTGAACACTGTGGCAAAGTTTTTTCTTTTCCTTTGAACTCCGCGCCACTTGCAGTCTTGCACTTGCTCTACATAACTACATTTTCCTATCTTTATTTGCTTTTGATTTTAGTGGTTAGTACGTACACTAGATAATGAAGTTATAAGTGTATTTTTAATATTTAGAGTATTAGTTTCCGTTATATTTTTTGTCCGCTTCCTTGTATGATTATTGGAGCATTAAACATGGCATTGTCCTATTTGTTTCCTGCATGAGCTGCTTCAATTGGTCTAGACGTCTAGTGTTCTAAGATCCAAGTCATGTCTTCTACAAATCGGTCTAGAAAATATGAATCTGGTTACCAAAAGCGTAAGAAAAAACAAAGAATGGAGGATTTAACTCAATCTCATAAAGGGGCAATGGATAGGTTTATTATAAAAGATTCACAAGTGTCCTCCGATAATCAGTCACTTGATCAAGGCCCTGCACTTGATAATAATGCTGACAATGATCCTAAAGATGGTCAGATGGAGACAGAAAATAATGTTAAGGTTGAGGAAGTTCTTATTGATAACACAAACGTTGACATGGATAATAATGGTGATAACATCGGGGCCACTAGTATTGATGTTAATTTGAATACTTCACCTGTTGCGGATGTTGGTGATTCTTTTCAGTCTGATATATTTGATCCAAGATATTGGGATTCTCTTCATCCTAAACAGATTGACATTTTAGCACAAAAGGGCCCTAGAAGAGACTTATCAATTTAGAAAGGTCCTAAGGATAGATATTCTAGAAGGTTTTCTGCTCTATTCTACACTAGAATTCTATCAAATGGAGAGCATTGCGATAGGGATTGGCTTGTCTATTCTAAGGAAGTCGATAGAGTCTTTTGCTTCGGTTGTAAATTATTTAAAAAAGGGCATCGAAAAGGTCAGTTGGCAAATGAGGGGTATAATGATTGGATACATCTTGGCAGCAGACTTAAAGAGCATGAGACAAGTGCAGATCATGTGTTGAATATGACCACTTGGTATGAGTTGCGTACTAGATTGCAAAAGCATCAAACTATTGATAAAGCTGCTTAGTGACAACTTGAGAATGAAAAAGACCACTGGAGAAAATTTTTGTTCAGAATTGTTTGCATTGTAAAATTTCTTGCCAAGCATAATCTAGCATTTCGTGGTACTAACAGCAAACTATATGAAGATAGCAATGGGAATTTCTTGGGTTTGGTAGAGACGTTGGCTGAATTTGACCCAGTTATTCAAGAGCATGTTCGCCGTCTTACAAATGAAGAAACTCATGCTCATTATCTTGATTATGAGATTCAAAATGAGTTGATACACTTGCTTGCTTCTGCTATTAAGTCTGAGATTGTTAAGAAAATAAAGAGTGCAAAGTATTTCTCTGTCATACTTGATTGTACCCCTGATGCAAGTCACCAAGAACAGATGTCTTTAATTATAACATATGTGGATTTATCTTCAAGTCATGTTTGCATAGAAGAATCATTTCTAGGATTTTTATATATAAATGATACGACTGGGCAAGGACTTTTTGATGTGCTAGAGAATGAACTAAAGCTTCTTGATCTTGATATAGATGATGTGAGAGGACAAGGTTATGATAATGGGTCAAATATGAAAGGAAAACATCAAGGGGTCCAAAAGAGACTTTTGAATGTAAATCCTAGAGCTTTCTATTCTGCTTGTAGTTGCCATAGCATTAATTTAACACTTTGTGATATGGCCAAGACTTGTGGTAAAGCTAAAGACTTCTTTGGAATCATCCAACACATATATACAACTTTTGCTAATTCTACTAAGAAATGGCAGATTCTGAAAGATAACATAACAGGATTGACTCTCAAGTTAGTGTCAGCTACATGTTGGGAGAGTCGTGTTGAAAGTGCTAAAGCTATCAGATTTCAATGTGCAGACATTCGGGAGGCTCTACTTTAGGTACCCAATATTGTCATATTGATAATGATATAATTCCTTTGGCTATCTCCAACTATAACATATATTTTCTTTCTTTTCATTTCAGGTATCCGATACTGATAATGATATAAAAACGAGCAGTGAGGCTAAATGTAACGTCCCTAGTTTCATAATCTTGTAATATGCATCATCTGCATCGCATGACATGAATTCACGAACTCGGAGATGAGAAGAATTTTTAAATTTTTGAAAACCCTAATCTCACCCTAAGGGCTCGGGAATAATGTTTGTGTATTGCATATTTAAAGTAATGCGGCAACATGTTTAGTGGAATCGAATTCCATAATTGGTATGTTGGTTAGAATAATTCTTAGTTTGAAATTGCTTTGATCTATAAAATTGGTTTGAAAGTTTGAAGCATGTATAAAAGGACCAAAGAGTGAAAGAAATCAAATCAGAAATTTAAAAAGACCAAAACCTAACCCTATTTCCCTCTCTCCCCTGCCGGATGGGCCTTGCCCGGCCCATTCCCTTCTGGCCCAGCCCGCCACCGCCCCCCCCCCGGGTTCCTTCCCGGCTAAGCTACGCCCCCTCTGCCTTATCCTCCCGTGCCGACCCCCCCTTCTCTCTCTCCTCTGGTTTACCCCGCCGTCGGCTTTCCTCCCTCTCACCACCGCCCGGGCCGAGCTCCCCTTCCCACTGGATCCACCCGAGCTGGCCTCCTCACCCGCCGCCGCTCGCCCCTCTCCCCCCCACCGGAGCACCGAGCCACCGCCCTTCCCCGCCGCACCTCGCGCCCCCCCCGCCCTCCATCCCTTCGTCGCCGCCGGCTGCCACCGCCCCGGCTACCACCTCCGCCCGAAGCTCCCGGTCGCCCCGTCGGCGCGCGCCTCCGCACCACCCCGCCCCACCGCAGCTCCCCACTCCGGCCGCTCCACCTTGCCGCGCCGCCGCCTGGATCCCGTTCCCCGTCGCCACCCCGTCCGCCCGGAGCTCTCCCCGCGCCACCCTCCGCCGCTTGGAACTCCCCCCTCACCGCGCCCCGCCTCACCACCCGAAGCACCCCGCCGGAGCCCTCCCCGCTCCGCCTAGCTCCCCGCCGCCCTGCCCCGGTGCCGACTCCGCCCTCCTGAGCCAAGCTCGTCGAGCCCCGGCCGCCTCTCCCCTAGCTCGGCTCCCCTCCACCCGCCGCCCGTCGGTCACCCGCCAGAGCTCCGCCTCCTCCTGCCCTCACCGCGCCGCCCCGGATCCCGAAGCTCCCCGCCGCCTTGGAGCCTCTCCGGCCGTCTCTGCTCCGCCGCGTCGCCTCCGGTAAGGCCTTGTCGCCGCCGCCCTTGCCACGCCGCCCTCCCCGGCCTGCCTCACCGCCGACAGTGGCTCCGCCACAGCCCGACTGAGCTCACGGCCGAGCATCCGAATGAGCCCCTGACCGAGCTCCATTAAGCCACTAAGGGCTTAATTGCTATTCGGTTAAGACGCTTTGATGGCCATTAAGCATGTATATTAACTTCTAACCGTGATTAAAAACTATAATCAATATCAAAAGTGTTCAGACATATTAATTGCTCCATTAAGTGCTAATCATGTTGAGATTATGTCTAAACCGGCAGCTTATGACTGTGATTAATGCTTGATCAGTGCAATCAATACCTCAATTAATTCTGTCTCAATGACCAGTGGACCCCGCATGTAAGAAAATGAGAGGAAAAGTTAAAAGAAAATAAAAGTCTATGACAGTGGGCCCCACTGTCATTGACTCAAGTCAATATTGACTAGAATTGACCCAGGGTCCCACATGTCAGCCTCTGGTGTTTTGAATTTATTTAAATATTATTTTTACTGAGAAAAATACAACAAAGGGGAGAAAAGGATTTAAATCTTGTAAAATTTATAGAAAATTCATTTTAAATCAGAAAAATGCAAATAATATATCAAAATGTTCAGAAAAAGAAGATCTATTCAAAAACATCTTTTTCATCCATGTTTGCATGCTAGGATTACTATAATTTGTTAAAAACTCAAATTAGGGTTTCCGATTAGCCGGAGGATTTTCGGATCGCGACATTTTATGCGTCCGGACTCCGATTAAATTGATTCCACTTGCATTAGTCTTTAGTTTGCATCCTCTACGTCATGGCATGCATTGCATCTCATGCTGATGTTGTGCATTTTGATGTTTACAATTATGCCCTTGTTTCTGGTGTTTTCGTTTTTCCTCGATAGAGCCGGAAGATCCGCAGGGCGATAGTCTCGATCAAGAGCAGGGTGTCGTTGCAGAGCAACCAGGCATGCAGCCCCTTTGGTCACGTTGCAAATCTCCTACTATTTGCAAAGTATTAGTTGTTTTCAAATTCATTATTACCTGCGTTCAACTGCTATTTTTTCGCTAAGAAAAGCCCTAGTCCGATGAATACGACTCACCTTGTCGCTTAAACAGCTCCACCACTAACCTAACCCATCTAGCGTAGTCTAGTATCCACTGTTCGAATGCTGTTATGCTATTTATGCTTAGACATGCTTAGACTTGTAGAAGTCGTAATTCCTGGGATAGCAGATGAATCAACACTGGGAATGGGTTACGTGGTAGGTGGGTGTTCACCGGGATAACTAATGAACTTGCTTAATCATATCTGGGTTTAGACGAGAGGCCATGGCTGGGAGCATGGTGGGTTGTCTCGTCTTCCCGCAAGGACCGGTTACCGGTGTCCCTTCGAACCAAGATTCGCGTACTTCTACACGGGTGGATTATGGGGCCACCCACGACTCACTAATTTGCTTAGACTTAGTGTATGAGCTGCATTAGTTTGCCGTTTCCATTTGCGTGTGCGTGAAAAAGGGGATGTGGTGTGTGGTCTCATATAAGGGTGGGGTGGACACACGGTCTGGGAGACCGGGGATGTACCTCGATTCACAACGCATGGGACCGTGTCGCAGTTACGGCCGGACTGATGCACATGGACTAGCCCGTACGGGTGGCTCATACCTAGGTTGACAGCATTGTAAAGGTCGTGTTCGATCACCCTCTGCTAGCACACCTCGTGAAGTGTGTACTTGGTAGCATTAAGAGACGATCGATGCGTGTAGGTAAAGATGTACACCCCTGCAGGGTTAAAACTGTTGAACAGCCGTGTCCGCGGTTATGGACAGCTTGGTAAGATTTTGCATCGAATTAGACAACTATAACCAACTCTAAAACTTGTCAACTCTAAGGACGTGGTTAGCGACAGCTTCCTCCCAGGGTGGTCGAGGATGGGTCGAGGGGTTTTTCAGGTGTGGTGATCTGCAGTAAGGAATGTTCGCGAAGTGTTCGACTCATCCCTTTGAAAAGGTACTCTAGTAGTCGAATTCCAATCTACTTATTGTTATTGAAAAGGTAACCTTGGCTTTCCGCAACGAGTCCACAATTACCCTTGTTGATACCTGGCACAATCACTACTATTTCCGCACTGTAAGTCTTGCGGAGTACAATTTTGTACTCACCCTGCTATTGTTGTTGTTTTGTTACAGAGGAAACTACCCCTTCAGAGGGTGGTTTCTACTTAGAGATCGATACCGACGACGCCTAGACGATGGGAATCCCAGGCAGTGATCCTGCCCTTGGGTTGGCAGTTTGGTTTGTTTTCGCTGCCACTTTTGGCCCTACTGTTTTGGCTTCTCAGCCTTATAAACTCTTCCGCTGTGTGTTTAGATCTTCGGATCCTTGTGTGTATGTATATTTGTTAAGTTTTAAACTTATAATATTGCAGTTTCTGTCGTAGAGTCACTGCTATGAGATCTGGTTGTTTTCGCCTGCTCATGTGCCGTGCGTGTATGTGATGAAGCGCATGTTGCGGGTAGGACTTTAGAGTTTATATCATAGAGTCATTAAGTTTAATCACCCCTGTGAAGCGACTCTACTACTGAGAGATTGAGAACTATATCACCCTACTCCAGCCGTGCATTAATTTGCCAGGACGAGTTCGGGGTTGATGTTCCGGCTCAGTAGGAACAGAGTGAGGAGACCATATCACCCTACTACTCTGTGCTCTCGCCAGAGTAAGCTTCGGGGTTGCCGTCTCGGGCTATTCGGAGCCATATCACTCCACTCCTCTTGGAATTGACACCCAGGAGTTGAGGTCGGGGTTGACGTTTCGACTTAGCGGGTGGTTTCTCTTAAGCCTCTCTGTTATGAATTCTGGAGTTCGACAGCTTTGGTATCAGAGCAGGACTGACTGTAGGATGACCTTTGTCTTGGCCGTTGTTGGGTCTAGAAGTTGCAAAAACTATTTGAACTTAAAAAAGATTTGCGAAAAGCATAAGTAGTGCTTCTGTTTTCTCCTTATCCTGTTCGATCCTAGTTCTTCTCCTTACCTCTTCGGTTGGTTAAAAAACGATTTTGCTACTTTCTTGCCTCGTTCAAAAGTTAGACTTCACGTGTGCAGGGAATCCTTACCTTCCCTCTTACCTTGTCCCGGTTATTACCGACTCTACCGATTACTCCGTTGACATGTTCATATTCCGTTCATCGTGTAAATCGTGAAATTCATTCGAGTTAATTCCGTTCAAGTTTCTTTATGATCTGATCATGATTTTGTGGCATATCTATTCCTTGATTCAGATGGCCGAACATCCGGAAGGTAGCCAGCATGCTGCTGGTAATCAAGGTCATGGCTCTGGTCATAATAATGTTCCTCCCCCACCGCCATCTATGGCAGAGGTGTTGATGCAGATCGAGCGGAATCGAATGGACCAGACTCGCCTTCTGGAGCATCTAGTCCGAAATACTGCTCCCCAACCCGAAGCTCGAGTTGGAATTTCAGAATTTCTTCGAACGCAGCCTCCGACATTCAGTCGTTCAGAAGATCCTATCGAAGCTGATGATTGGCTTCGCAGCATCGAGCGCAAATTGGAGACAGCACGTATCCCCGCGGCTGATCGCGTGGATCTTGCGGCATATCTACTTGAAGGTGCTGCCGCATCATGGTGGGAGAATTTCCTCGCCATTCAGGAGAAAGGTCACGTGGTTACGTGGCAGGAGTTCTGCGATGCTTTCCGTGGAACTCATATCCCCGAAGGTGTCATGGACATCAAGAAGGAGGAATTCCGGAATCTAGCTCAGGGACGAAGGAGCGTCACCGAGTATCTCCATTCCTTCAACCACTTGGCGCGTTATGCCCCTCGTGATGTTACCACCGATGCGGACAGGCAGGAGAAGTTCCACAAAGGTTTGAATCCGGAGCTTCGTTACGAGCTGCTTCCTTTTGACTTCGCCAACTTTCAGGCTCTTATGAACAAGGCTGTCAAGATGGAGCACGGCAAACTAGTTCTTGAAGAATCTAGAAAGCGTGCTCGAGATGCAGTGAAGCCTTCTTCTTCCAATCCGCAAAAGAGGCGTATTTGGGTTCCTGCTAGTGCATTCAATCGCGCTACTCCCACTCCAAGACCCCCCGGTTTTGTGCCTCGTCCTCCAGCTCCCAGTTTCCAGCCGAGGCCAATGGGAGGACAATCTACTGAGTTTGCTCCAAGACCTCCGTTTGGGGCTTGCTTTAAATGTGGCCAGCCTGGTCACTTCTCTCGTGACTGTCCTCAGCGACAGAATCCTGCTCCAGCGCAAGGTCAACCTCGAGGCAATGTCCCCGCCAAGAAGGTGAACTCGCAACATCAGTCAGTGAATCGCGGTCGCGTGACTCACATGGTCACAGAAGAAGCTCAGGAGGCAACTGATGTCGTGATTGGTACGCTCCTTGTTAATTCAGTTCCAGCATCAGTTCTTTTCGATTCAGGGGCTTCGCATTCGTTTATATCCAAGAGGTTTGCGGATCAGCATGTTATTCCCTATGAGGCTATGCTCAACTCCCTGGCTATAATCTCGCCGGGATCGGTAATGAGAGCCTCCCAAGAATGCCGTGGTGTTTGCATCAAGGTGGGAAATTTGGATTTCTTCGCCACCTTAATTGCTTTGATCTCCACGGACATCGATGTTATTCTTGGAATGAATTGGTTAATTGCACATCAAGCCCTGATTGATTGTGCGACGAAGACAGTGGTCCTTTCCCATCCTTCCGGTGAAACCATTCGGTTTACTTCAGAGTTCGTCGAATCCCATCTTTGTGCTCTCGAAGGCAAATCCCTTCCTGATCTTCCAGATGTTTCGATAGTCTGTGACTTCGCGGATGTCTTCCCCGACGAGCTTCCAGGTTTACCACCGGATCGAGATATCGAATTCGTTATCGATTTGGTTCCCGGAACCGCTCCTATCTATCGTCGTCCGTATCGGATGACCCAGGATGAATTGGAAGAAATGAGGAAACAACTCCAAGAGTTAGAAGCAAAAGGTTTCATTCGACCGAGCTCCTCTCCTTGGGGATGCTCTGCTCTCTTCGTGGAGAAGAAAGATAAAAGTCTGCGGATGTGTGTCGACTATCGACCTCTTAATGAGGTGACGATCAAAAACAAGTATCCGCTTCCACGGATTGATGATCTGTTCGATCAATTAACCGGAGCAACCGTCTTCTCCAAGATTGATTTGAGGTTGGGCTATCATCAAATCAAGATCCGACCCGAAGATATTCCAAAAACGGCGTTTACGACTCGCTATGGGTTGTACGAATACACCGTGATGTCTTTTGGGTTAACCAACGCTCCTGCTACCTTCATGAGGTTGATGAATTCCATCTTCATGGAGTATCTGGATCGCTTCGTAATCATCTTCATCGACGATATCCTCATCTTCTCCAAGACAAAAGAAGACCATGCCGAGCACTTGAAGCTTGTCTTGGGAAAGCTTCGTGAACATCAGCTTTATGCCAAGTTCTCTAAATGTGAGTTCTGGCTCGAAGAAGTCGCTTTTCTAGGCCACGTGCTTTCGGCGAAAGGTGTCGCCGTGGATCCTAGCAAAGTAAAGGCTGTTCTCAATTGGGAACAACCTAAATCGGTCATACAAGTACGAAGTTTTCTTGGTCTGGCCGGCTATTATCGCCGTTTTATCGAGAACTTCTCCAAGCATGCCAAACCATTGACCGAGCTCCTCAAGAAGGAAAAGAAGTTCGAGTGGACTGAAAGGTGCGAAGAAAGCTTCCAAGAGCTAAAGCGCCGATTGACCTCCGCTCCTGTGCTTGTCCTTCCGGACATTCACAAGAACTTCGATATCTTCTGTGATGCTTCTCGCCTAGGTCTTGGATGTGTGTTGATGCAAGAAGGGCATGTGGTAGCTTATGCTTCTCGTCAGCTAAGGCCGCATGAAGCTAACTATCCAACTCACGACCTAGAGCTTGCTGCGGTGGTTCATGCTCTGAAGATTTGGCGGCATTATCTTATCGGTAATCGCTGCGAGCTGTATTCCGATCACCAAAGTCTGAAGTATCTATTCACCCAGCCCGACCTGAATCTCAGGCAACGAAGATGGCTGGAATTGATCAAGGATTACGACGTAGGTCTCCATTACCAACCCGGTAAGGCTAATGTCGTGGCGGATGCACTGAGCCGGAAGACTTACTGTAATACTCTTATGATCCAAGAATCTCAACCACCCCTCTACGAGGAATTTGCACGGCTTAATCTTGAAGTCGTTCAAAGTGGTTTCCTTAATACCCTTGAAATCCGATCATCTCTTGAAGATCAAATCAAATCTGCTCAAAAGCAAGACAAGGGTATTCGCAAGATTAAGGAGAACATTGCTAGCGGAGTTGCTAAATGCTTCTCAATCGATGATCAAGACGTTGTTTGGTTTGGCAAGCGCTTAGTTGTGCCGAAGAACAACGATCTTCGAGAATCCATTCTTCGTGAAGCTCACGACTCTCCATTGTCTATTCATCCGGGTAGCACGAAGATGTATCAAGACCTGAAACAGAGATTCTGGTGGACCTGAATGAAAAGAGAGATCGGTCGCTTCATCTCTGAATGTGATGTGTGTCGTCGTGTTAAGGCGGAACACCAAAGACCCGCTGGCACACTCCAACCTTTACCTATCCCGGAGTGGAAGTGGGACGAAATAGGCATGGATTTCGTCACCGGCCTTCCAAGAACTCAAAAAGGAAATGACTCCATCTTTGTGGTCATTGATCGTCTATCCAAAGTTGCCCATTTCCTTCCTGTCCGAGAGAAGATTACCGCTAACCAATTGGCCGATCTTTATATCTCCCGGATCGTATCTCTCCATGGGATCCCCAAGCGGATCATTTCCGATCGAGGTGCTTTGTTCACTTCCAGATTTTGGGAAAGTCTCCAAGCTGTTATGGGAACTCATCTCTCGTTCAGCACGGCTTATCACCCCCAAACCGGTGGACAAACCGAAAGGGTTAACCAAATTATTGAAGATATGCTTAGGGCTTGTGTTATATCTTTCGGCACGAAGTGGGAGAAGTGCCTTCCTTTTGCAGAGTTCTCTTACAACAACAGCTTCCAATCAAGTTTAGGCATGGCCCCTTTCGAAGTCCTTTATGGACGCAAATGTCGAACTCCACTCAATTGGTCCGAAACTGGAGAACGACAAATTCTTGGACCCGACTTGATCAAAGAAGCGGAGAATCAAGTTCGAATCATCCGAGAGCGGTTGAAAACTGCTCAATCTCGTCAGAAGAGCTACTCCGACCTCCATCGTCGTGAGATTCACTTTGAGCCAAACGATAAAGTCTACCTTCGGGTCACTCCTTTTAAGGGTGTTCGCCGATTTGGCATCAAAGGAAAGTTGGCACCTCGTTATATTGGTCCCTTTCGCATTCTTTCCAAACGAGGTGAAGTCGCATATCAGTTGGAACTACCTCCGTCGTTATCCAATATCCACAATGTCTTCCATGTTTCTCAACTTCGGAAGTGTTTCAAGGATCCAATTCCGGAATCGGCAGTTGATACACTGGATCTTCAAGAAGATCTGTCTTACCGAGAGTACCCTCTTCGTATTCTCGATGAGATGGAACGGACGACTCGAAGACGGAACGTCAAGTTCTTCAAAGTCCAATGGTCCAATCATTCTGAAGAAGAAGCCACTTGGGAACGCGAGGATCATCTTCGATCGGCATACCCCTCCCTCTTTCTCAGCTGATCCGAATCTCGGGGTCGAGATTCTCGTAAGGGGGGTAGGTCTGTAACGTCCCTAGTTTCATAATCTTGTAATATGCATCATCTGCATCGCATGACATGAATTCACGAACTCGGAGATGAGAAGAATTTTTAAATTTTTGAAAACCCTAATCTCACCCTAAGGGCTCGGGAATAATGTTTGTGTATTGCATATTTAAAGTAATGCGGCAACATGTTTGGTGGAATCGAATTCCATAATTGGTATGTTGGTTAGAATAATTCTTAGTTTGAAATTGCTTTGATCTATAAAATTGGTTTGAAAGTTTGAAGCATGTATAAAAGGACCAAAGAGTGAAAGAAATCAAATCAGAAATTTAAAAAGACCAAAACCTAACCCTATTTCCCTCTCTCCCCTGCCGGATGGGCCTTGCCCGGCCCATTCCCTTCTGGGCCCAGCCCGCCACCGCCCCCCCCGGGTTCCTTCCCGGCTAAGCTACCCCCCCCTCTGCCTTATCCTCCCGTGCCGGACCCCCCCTTCTCTCTCTCCTCTGGTTTACCCCGCCGTCGGCTTTCCTCCCTCTCACCACCTCCCGGGCCGAGCTCCCCTTCCCACTGGATCCACCCGAGCTGGCCTCCTCACCCGCCGCCGCTCGCCACTCTCACCGGAGCACCGAGCCACCGCCCTTCCCCGCCGCACCTCGCGCGCCCCCCGCCCTCCATCCCTTCGTCGCCGCCGGCTGCCACCGCCCCGGCTACCACCTCCGCCCGAAGCTCCCGGTCGCCCCGTCGGCGCGCGCCTCCGCACCACCCCGCCCCACCGCAGCTCCCCACTCCGGCCGCTCCACCTTGCCACGCCGCCGCCTGGATCCCGTTCCCCGTCGCCACCGCCGTCCGCCCGGAGCTCTCCCCGCGCCACCCTCCGCCGCTTGGAACTCCCCCCTCACCGCGCCCCGCCTCACCACCCGAAGCACACCCCGCCGGAGCCCTCCCCGCTCCGCCTAGCTCCCCGCCGCCCTGCCCCGGTGGGCCGGACTCCGCCCTCCTGAGCCAAGCTCGTCGAGCCCGGCCGCCTCTCCCCTAGCTCGGCTCCCCTCCACCCGCCGCCCGTCGGTCACCCGCCAGAGCTCCGCCTCCTCCTGCCCTCACCGCGCCGCCCCGGATCCCGAAGCTCCCCGCCGCCTTGGAGCCTCTCCGGCCGTCTCTGCTCCGCCGCGTCGCCTCCGGTAAGGCCTTGTCGCCGCCAGCCCTTGCCACGCCGCCCTCCCCGGCTGCCTCACCGCCGACAGTGGCTCCGCCACAGCCCGACTGAGCTCACGGCCGAGCATCCGAATGAGCCACTAAGGCTTAATTGCTATTCGGTTAAGACGCTTTGATGGCCATTAAGCATGTATATTAACTTCTAACCGTGATTAAAAACTATAATCAATATCAAAAGTGTTCAGACATATTAATTGCTCCATTAAGTGCTAATCATGTTGAGATTATGTCTAAAACCGGCAGCTTATGACTGTGATTAATGCTTGATCAGTGCAATCAATACCTCAATTAATTCTGTCTCAATGACCAGTGGACCCCGCATGTAAGAAAATGAGAGGAAAAGTTAAAAGAAAATAAAAGTCTATGACAGTGGGCCCCACTGTCATTGACTCAAGTCATATTGACTAGAATTGACCCAGGGTCCCACATGTCAGCCTCTGGTGTTTTGAATTTATTTAAATATTATTTTTACTGAGAAAAATACAACAAAGGGGAGAAAAGGATTTAAATCTTGTAAAATTTATAGAAAATTCATTTAAATCAGAAAATGCAAATAATATATCAAATGTTCAGAAAAAGAAGATCTATTCAAAAACATCTTTTTCATCCATGTTTGCATGCTAGGATTACTATAATTTGTTAAAAACTCAAATTAGGGTTTCCGATTAGCCGGAGGATTTTCGGATCGCGACATTTTATGCGTCCGGACTCCGATTAAATTGATTCCACTTGCATTAGTCTTTAGTTTGCATCCTCTACGTCATGGCATGCATTGCATCTCATGCTGATGTTGTGCATTTTGATGTTTACAATTATGCCCTTGTTTCTGGTGTTTTCGTTTTTCCTCGATAGAGCCGGAAGATCCGCAGGGCGATAGTCTCGATCAAGAGCAGGGTGTCGTTGCAGAGCAACCAGGCATGCAGCCCCTTTGGTCACGTTGCAAATCTCCTACTATTTGCAAAGTATTAGTTGTTTTCAAATTCATTATTACCTGCGTTCAACTGCTATTTTTTCGCTAAGAAAAGCCCTAGTCCGATGAATACGACTCACCTTGTCGCTTAAACAGCTCCACCACTAACCTAACCCATCTAGCGTAGTCTAGTATCCACTGTTCGAATGCTGTTATGCTATTTATGCTTAGACATGCTTAGACTTGTAGAAGTCGTAATTCCTGGGATAGCAGATGAATCAAACACTAGGAATGGGTTACGTGGTAGGTGGGTGTTCACCGGGATAACTAATGAACTTGCTTAATCATATCTGGGTTTAGACGAGAGGCCATGGCTGGGAGCATGGTGGGTTGTCTCGTCTTCCCGCAAGGACCGGTTACCGGTGTCCCTTCGAACCAAGATTCGCGTACTTCTACACGGGTGGATTATGGGGCCACCCACGACTCACTAATTTGCTTAGACTTAGTGTATGAGCTGCATTAGTTTGCCGTTTCCATTTGCGTGTGCGTGAAAAAGGGGATGTGGTGTGTGGTCTCATATAAGGGTGGGGTGGACACACGGTCTGGGAGACCGGGGATGTACCTCGATTCACAACGCATGGGACCGTGTCGCAGTTACGGCCGGACTGATGCACATGGACTAGCCCGTACGGGTGGCTCATACCTAGGTTGACAGCATTGTAAAGGTCGTGTTCGATCACCCTCTGCTAGCACACCTCGTGAAGTGTGTACTTGGTAGCATTAAGAGACGATCGATGCGTGTAGGTAAAGATGTACACCCCTGCAGGGTTAAAACTGTTGAACAGCCGTGTCCGCGGTTATGGACAGCTTGGTAAGATTTGCATCGAATTAGACAACTATAACCAACTCTAAAACTTGTCAACTCTAAGGACGTGGTTAGCGACAGCTTCCTCCCAGGGTGGTCGAGGATGGGTCGAGGGGTTTTTCAGGTGTGGTGATCTGCAGTAAGGAATGTTCGCGAAGTGTTCGACTCATCCCTTTGAAAAGGTACTCTAGTAGTCGAATTCCAATCTACTTATTGTTATTGAAAAGGTAACCTTGGCTTTCCGCAACGAGTCCACAATTACCCTTGTTGATACCTGGCACAATCACTACTATTTCCGCACTGTAAGTCTTGCGGAGTACAATTTTGTACTCACCCTGCTATTGTTGTTGTTTTGTTACAGAGGAAACTACCCTTCAGAGGGTGGTTTCTACTTAGAGATCGATACCGACGACGCCTAGACGATGGGAATCCCAGGCAGTGATCCTGCCCTTGGGTTGGCAGTTTGGTTTGTTTTCGCTGCCACTTTTGGCCCTACTGTTTTGGCTTCTCAGCCTTATAAACTCTTCCGCTGTGTGTTTAGATCTTCGGATCCTTGTGTGTATGTATATTTGTTAAGTTTTAAACTTATAATATTGCAGTTTCTGTCGTAGAGTCACTGCTATGAGATCTGGTTGTTTTCGCCTGCTCATGTGCCGTGCGTGTATGTGATGAAGCGCATGTTGCGGGTAGGACTTTAGAGTTTATATCATAGAGTCATTAAGTTTAATCACCCCTGTGAAGCGACTCTACTACTGAGAGATTGGGACTATATCACCCTACTCCAGCCGTGCATTAATTTGCCAGGACGAGTTCGGGTTGATGTTCCGGCTCAGTAGGAACAGAGTGAGGAGACCATATCACCCTACTACTCTGTGCTCTCGCCAGAGTAAGCTTCGGGGTTGCCGTCTCGGGCTATTCGGAGCCATATCACTCCACTCCTCTTGGAATTGACACCCAGGAGTTGAGGTCGGGGTTGACGTTTCGACTTAGCGGGTGGTTTCTCTTAAGCCTCTCTGTTATGAATTCTGGAGTTCGACACTAAAGGTTTGGCAAATAATGAACTTGTGGAGTATGAATTTATCGTGACAATAGTCATTTGGTATGAGGTATTGTATGATGTTAATTAGTAAGCAAACACTTGCAAGCAAAGGATATGCTTATTGATGTTGCTATTGAGAAAGTGCAAGGGCTGATTTCTTTCTTCAAGGGGTATAGGGAAACTGGTTTTTTAGAAGCATTGGAGATAGCCAAAGAAATTACACTTGAGATGGATATTGGTACAACATTTCATCAAAGACGAGAAATTAAAAGAAAGAGACATTTTGATGAGAACCCAGATGACACAAATGTTACCACACAGTCTGCAGAGGGATCATTTAGAATCAGCTATTTTATACCTATTGTTGATCAAGCAATTTTCTCACTTACAAGCAGATTTGAACAATATCAGGATTACTAGAAAATTTTTGGTTTCTTATTTACTTCCAAAACATTGCAGTCATTGGGATAATAAGAGCTTGAAATCTTCTTGTGATAATCTTGAGGCTGTCCTTAAAAAAGATGGCAAATCTGAGATTGATGCCAATGAACTGTATGTGGAGTTGAGGTTTCTTCAAGATTTCATTCCAAAAGAAAATATGGGGCCTGTTGAAATTCTAAAGTTTCTAAAGCGGCATGATTGTTTTCCCTATGCAAGTATTGCATATAGAGTTCTGTTGACTATTCCTGTGACTGTTGTATCAGCGGAACGAAGCTTTTCTAAATTGAAGCTATTGAAGTCCTACATGCGTACTACAATGACACAACAAAGACTTACTGATTTGGCCACAATAGCACTTGAGAGTGAAGTGTTGGAGAAGATTGATTATGAGGATATCATTAAAGATTTCATTTCAAAGAACACTAAAAGAATGATGTTGTTTAAGTAAAGACTATGCAACCAAGCATTGAATAGGTATACGACTCTTGATATATCTCATTGCTATCATGCTATGTAAAACATTATGGCCTATAGCCCTATACATTATTATAGTTCTATTTTTCTAGTGAGGTAGGCCCCATTTTAGAGTTTTGGCACAGGGCCCCTGATTTTGCCGGCTCGGCCCTGTAGCAGGGCCAGATCATTTTCACATCTTGTCTTTTCCTGTGTCACTGTGCAAATCTTCTCGAAGCTGAGATAGCTGCATGCATAGAGGGCATTTCGCTGGGACCTCAATGGTGTCAGCTACCGTTGATTGTTGAATCGGATTATGCCCAGACGGTGGCCATGATAAAGTCTGCCGAGAGATATGGTTCAAGCTACTTGTACTTGGTGGCCGAATGTAAGTGGATGCTTACAGAAAGGTGAGAAATTTTTATGCTACTTGTTAAACGAGCTCAGGATAAGGTTAGCCATATCCTAGCCAATATTGGCTGGATTGATGGTAGAACTGCTGTTTAATCGGGAACAGGCCCAGATACTGTTACTAGGCTAGTTAGTGACGATTGTAAGATGGCTTATTCTAGTTATGCCCGAAAAAAGAAAAAGATAACCTCGCCAGTCTGGTGTCTGATGATTCATATTATCAAAAAAAAACCTCTCAGGTTACCGCTGTTCGCAGATACCTCACGAAAACCCAGCTCGAGCAATAAACCGAAAAAACGAGTGCTTTTTAGCTAATACACACTCGCAGGAGCGCCAGAGACAAGGACACGTGTATCGGAACCAGCTAAATTTTATAGTTATTAGGTCCCTCCCAATGCTCCAATTTGGACTGGTGCTAAGACATGTCACGTAGGCAAGAAGATGATGTGGCGGGGTAATTAAGAAGGAGAGAGATAGTTTTGGTGACTCCAGGAAGAAACGATACTAAGCGCGCGGACCTATGTAAAACGCCTATGTGGCATCTATGCATTAGAGGAGTTTAGTTGCTAAACAATTAAATGAAGGAAGCTTAGCTACAATTAAATGAAGGAAGCTTAGTTACAAAAAGCTAATTAAATGAAGGAAGCTTTCTTCATTTAATTGTTTAGCAACTAAACTCCTCCAATAAAGAGCTTTTTGTAGCTAAGCTTCCTTCATTTAATTGTTTAGCAACTAAACTCCTCCAATAAAGAGCTTTTGTAGCTAAGCTTCCTTTATTTAATTGTTTAGCAACTAAACTCCTCCAATGCATAGATGCCATATAGGCGTTTTACATAGGTCCGCGCGCTTAGCATCGTTTCTTCCTAGAGTCATTAAAGTACTCTCTCTCATTCTTAATTACTTTGTCACGTCAGTTTTTTATCTATGTGGCATTCTTAACACCTATCTACCGTGGAGCACTGAGAAGGGCCTTAGGAATCATCACAAGGCGTCATCAGTCCAGCACATAGTCCACTCTTCATCTCCCTCTCTCCACGCGCACCGCATCACCAAAGCCGGCGACGAAGCCGGAGCACCGATCTCGAGATGATGTCGGCCGCCGCCGGCTCCTCCTCCTCCGCCTCCGCGCTGAGGTACGTGCCTGCTCGTCTCGGCTCGTCGTCTTCGTCTGTCAACCCGGCTTGGCTCATGATCTCCGTGCGATCCAGCTGCTATCGCTGCTGCAGTCGGCTAGCGCCCCCGTTTGGCTGCACCGATCGGCCCATTTCTGACGATCTATTACAGTAGGGGCTCGATCTCGATGCGTTAGCCGTTAGGGACGGTGAAGTTCCCACCTTTTCTGCTGTAGCTCTCGACAAACCCGAAGCACAGTAGTACTTTTTTTATGTCCCTTCAATGGTGTGGATCGTGTGATGCGAGGACTCTGCAGTTTGGTCATATCACTGCTTGCTCTGATTAGTGCTGATCTTTATTAGAGCAGTTGAGTTTGGTTAAAGTTGGGGGCAGAAAGATTAAGCTTACAAAGTTACGGTTCATTAGAAACTAGCTTAATGCATGTGCGCTGTTATTGAATAAAAAAAATATTGCATGAGTTATTTAAACGCTTGTGCCATCATATTTTTAACATTATGCTAAATAACAATTATCTCAAAATGTACATCAATCGAATCAACTATGATCAAAAGATTGTGATACATATATCTACCACATAGAATGCATGGCAATTACGATAATTTCTTAGCAATTTAAGGAGTATTCTCAGTGGGGTGAACATACAACCATTAACTCAAATCTTTATAAGAGTAAAGATATACGAGAGCACTTTTAGATAGCATGGTGTAATTTGCCTGATGACTGTTCCTTGGTTGATTTATTGTCTTGAGTAGATTATACTGTGTGGCGGTTGTTAATCCTCTAGGATTTAAGATTTTGAACATTAACAGTTCTACTACTAAATACGATGTTAATATGTTGTGTGCTTTGATTTGATTGCTTTGTTTTCTGAATCGAAGGTTGGAAGGAAAGGTTGCACTTGTTACCGGTGGTGCTTCTGGTATCGGTGAAGCCATTGCTCGCCTCTTCAGACAGCATGGTGCAAAGGTTTGTATCGCAGATGTGCAAGATGAAGCAGGTCAGCAGGTCCGTGACTCCCTTGGAGGCGACCTGGATGTCCTATTCGTCCACTGCGATGTCACGGTTGAGGAAGACATAAGCCGAGCCGTCGATGCAGCAGCCGAGAAGTTTGGCACTCTCGACATCATGGTGAACAATGCTGGCATAACGGGCGACAAGGTTACAGATATCCGAAACATCAACTTCGCTGAAGTCAGGAAGGTGTTTGACATCAATGTCCACGGCATGTTGCTTGGGATGAAACACGCGGCGCGAATCATGATCCCCAATAAGAAAGGCTCCATCATCTCGTTAGCGAGTGTTGCTAGTGTCATCGGAGGGATGGGACCTCATGCATACACCGCGTCGAAGCATGCAGTGGTGGGTCTCACCAAGAGTGTAGCCCTAGAGCTGGGGAGGCACGGGATACGGGTGAACTGCGTATCTCCCTATGCGGTGCCTACGGCACTCTCCATGCCACATTTGCCCCAGGGTGAGCACAAGGATGATGTAGTGAAAGATTTTCTGGCCTTCGTTGGCAGCAAAGCAACTTGAAAGGTGTGGATCTGCTACCGAAGGATGTCGCTGAGGCTGTGCTTTACCTGGCCAGCGACGAAGCAAGGTACATTAGTGCACTCAACCTCGTGGTGGATGGTGGCTTTACATCTGTGAATCCCAATCTGAAGGCATTTGAGGACTAGTAGAACTTTGTAGTTGCATTTGTCACTTGATATTTGCAGATGTACCATACTGTTAATTATGATTTCATGGACTTTGATCAATTGCCTGTATTAAATATGTCGACAAGGTGGTAATCCTGTGTAACATTGGATAATTGTATTCCGGTGCTTAAGGACTGCTATGATTCTTATCAGTACTATTCTGATGTGACATCAGCTTGTATAACATTCAAATTCAAGTATCATCAGGCTTATGGGCCAGTACATCTGCAAAGTAAAAAATTCACTTTTGTGCCGTCATATCTGCAAAATCAGTGACTTACATTTGAATTTAACTTTCATAATTGTCCAAATAGACAGTATATGTTTATTTTAACAGAAATTTGATCAGGTAGAAATTTCCCTGATACACGGACAATTGAAAACTGGATGATCTTTCCCTGATCCATGAAAGAAGGCATACATGTCATAGGTGAGAAAATGGCAGGTAAATACCAACAAAGGCCTATCATCAGTATCACTACATGATATATCACATCACAGATATGCTACCTGCAGCAGTGCTCTCTAAATGGAGACGCTACAGTTTTCCTGTACAGCAATGCTGTGCTAAACTATTAACAATTATTTCAAAATCTAGCATCTAATCATCAACTGGAGATTAATGCGAAGTTACAAAATCTGTATGAGAAACCAAGGGACCGTCCAGGTCAGCTGCATCTTTGCTGTCTTCAGTACAGTCAGAGGCTGAGATGGCATCACAAGTTTCCAAATGCGCTATGTCCATGTATACTTCGGTTAAGGAGCTTTCGACCACGTCAGCTTCGCTGTTATGCTGAGCAAGCAGATCCTCTCTTTTGACAAAATTAAGTAAAATTCCGTTAGATTTCTTTTCAGGATGCAGAAGATCTCCTTCAGAAACAGCAATGCTTGTGGATGTAGAAGCTTGACTAGCGATAGTGTTGCCAGCGTTGCAGGACTCAGTTTCGGAAACTTCTGTGCATCTATCTGGTGTAGTAACTCTTGAACTATTGTTTGGGTATGGATCTTTAAAAACGGTAGATCCTGATGAAATGCCTGTATTGTCATCCTCTATAGTACGGACCCTATCGAATTCAGACTCAATCTCGAGATTCCGGATAAAACTGATGAACTTGTCAGCTGACGAAGTCCTCATCAGAGGCCCACCACTCCTGGTCCAAGAATTTAAGTCAATAGTTTCTGATTCACTCTCACTTCCATCATGCGAATTGCGACGAACATGGTGAGGCGTGTTTGGTGTGCCAGCAACTTGAATAGTACTTTGGTGAATGGGTGAAGTAGCAACTGCAAAGTGATCTTCTGAGAGAGATCCAGATGAATTCTCTCGACTGATGCAGCTCCATGATGGCACCCTCCTTGGTGTTTTGAGTCGTACATTGTCAGTGTATCCCTGGGAAGCAGCTGCTGCCCTTTCAGTGCTTCTTCTTAGCCTTCGTTTGTGGTTTAGAACTGCAATGGATTCATCCAATGCAAGTTCAATTGCACAGTTTGCTCTGATCGCAGAGAGCTTCTCCCATGTGCACCTGCGACCCTGATTGGCAGCCATTTGGAGTTCCGCATATGTCGGATTTTGTATAATCTTCAAGTACTGAAAATTGGAAATATGTATTAAGGGGAAATTTTTGAACCCAAAGATCTTGCATTTACCTATATAAGCTATGAAGATTTTATCAATAAGAGTACCTGAGCTATTGTTGCTGGCATAACCATGGTGACATCACCCTCCCAATCCTGAGCAAACAACTTTGCAAGTCCTCCCAGTGGGAGGCCCATTTCTAGAATTTGGTTACATCGATACTTCACCTCCATCTCAGCAAGACGAGCCAGCTACACAAATTAGATCAAAATCATACCTGGTAATAAGGAATTGAAATTTGAAAGGAGTTGCTATGTCTAGTGTTCCGTAAAGACATGGATCAGCATTAGTAAAGTTATGAGATAAACTAGGTGCAAATGTATTTACAGCAGAACATCGTTTGGATGCCCTCCGCTAATTAATAACACCAATCAGTCCTGCCACTGAATAAACTCTTCAATACTACCACATATGCATTGTGTAGCAACACATGGGGGAATGGCAAACTTATATTTTTGCGGGAAAATGATGAACTACTATTCAAAAAAACAGGAAAACAACTAATCACTTGCAAAAGGAGCTAAAGGCCTGCGTGCTAAGATACACCACATCAAGACCTATGAACCTAACATAATTAAAGGTCACAAACAAACCTTTCCCGCAAAGCGACCTCCATAGGCTCTGACAATCTCCTTCATTCGGAGGAGGGGAGAGATGTGGGGATTAGTTTGGCTCACAATGAAATGATTTACATTGAACAACTCCTTTAGTTGCATCATTGGCAAATCCATCTCCAAACTTCCGTCCCTCCATCGGCGCTTTGATGCTCCAGGACCTTGTTCTGGATCTGTGGAAAAGGGGGCGTGGAAGGGAACTATGTGGCCAGATCTATCCTTCGCCATCAATTCCTGAGCTTCAAAGAGGCCAGGGAATGCACAAGAGGCAGTTACAGCACTCCAAATAACAACATGTGGTGATGTCAGGTAGTTGAGGCAGCGGGGTGGCTCATTTTTCCTAGGAGAGCAAACAGTGACCCCAAGAACACGGCCAGTCATGTCGTAAGCCTCTTGAAATGTTAAGTTACTTGTGAGATCCCTCAAAAGCCTTTGCATCTGGCTAATGTCATGAAGTGCACCATAAGTCATAACTCGTTTTGTCACAGCAAAAATCCCACCGATCCTATCAAAGAACTGTAAGAGTTGCAATGAATCTATGAAGAAGCTTTCAATCTCAGGCCATGTTCGGGTAGCGACGATTGAACATATAATGGAACCAACACTAGATCCTGCTATTATCCGAGGCAGAAGCTTATGCTCAACCAATGTTTTCACTACACCTACATGGAAAGAGCCCAGTGAAGCGCCCCCACTTAAGAGCAGTGCTGTCCTCCCAAAGGCATGCCTGGTTTCCTGAACAAAGGCAAGCTTCTCTTCCAGAAGCAACTCATCCGTATCAGATTCACACACCATCTTCAATTGAGTAGAAACTTCATCAATGAAGTCTTTTATAAGCCTAGGTACCTGCATTACAATAAATCAACCGTGTAACCAGAATGGCAGAGAGTATAGTTAATGCAACATTTCAAAAACATTTGACAGTGCATACTTTCCAGTTGAAAGCAGTAGGTCTTATTATAGGTGTGTAAATGGAAACAATTAGCGGCCCCGCAAAAAAAAAGGATACTATTAGCGAACAATAGAATTTGCAAAACATCTTTAGCACATATACTAAGAATAAATGAGCTAAATCAATTCTAGCATCTGATCAAATAAGAGGGACAGACATCATTTGGATGATCATTACTGCAATGACACATTTAGACAACAGAGAATCAAAAGGCTGAGATCATCAATTCATTAAATTCCTAAGTCTAGCCATTTACCATAACCCTGATGTCAAGAATCTGTTGAAATAGAAAATAAAATAGCATAGACCAAAAAGAATGACAGGTGCTATTATGTCAATACCTCAAGCCTGCCCTTATGAAGTTCAGGATTACACATGTTCCCCAAGTTCCTCACGAGATCGCCGCGCATACAGAACACCACATCCCGGAGCGACCCCTCCTCCCTCCTCCTCCGGAGCTCCTCAAGCCTACTCTTGATCAGCTCCTGGTCGTAGAAATCCGCCTCATTGACCTGCCCAGACATTCTGTCGAGCACCTTGGCAGCACGCACCCACTCCTCATACGTCGCCGCGTACCGCATCATGCTCTTGCACAGCCTGCACCGGCGCGCCATCGCCACCCGCGACCGCGCCCCGGAGAGCTTCCTTAGGAGAAGCGCGAAGAGCACGATCATCAGGAGGACGCCATGGGTGTTCCTGAGGTGGAGCCAGGACGCCACCATTGGCAGCGTGGAGCCGCGCGCACGCGAGATAGCGGCGCGCGCGCGCGCACGCAGACGCCACAGCGAGCTGAACAGGAGCACCCGGAGCGCGATGCCGCGGCCGAGGAGTGTCGACGGCCCGATCCTAAAAGCCCCAACACTTGCTTCCCCGGATTCCTCCATTGACGATCGCACCCAGTAATCTTGGGAAGTCAGGAACTGGAAAACCCCAACTCGCTTTTAATCTCGAATTGAACTCTTCAGAGGGAACAAAAAAAAGGGGTCAGATTATGAGCAGGAGCAACTGCAGAGACGGAACCTCTACTCGATTGACAGAATCCCCAATTCTTACTGACCACTCGGCACCAAAGGTAAAAAAACTGGTCTTTACGCAAACCAATCAGATGAAGCTGACAAACCAATCAACGGAGCCTTGCAGGTTTTGCAGCTACGCGGAACCGAACTAAAAGGATCAGATTTCGAGCAGCGCACGCTACCGGATCAAGGAACCCGCAAGCTAAAAGTGGCCTAAATAAGCACAGGATCGCACGGCTTCGATCTCAGTCTCAAATCAGCGCACATCGAGGAGAAGAAGGAAACGTGGGGGAAAGAAGAAGTAAAACCCAAATAAAAAATGGACAGAAACGGACTACTTGGCGCGAGCTTCCAATTTCCTTGGTCGAATCAACAAACCCGATGGAGTAGAATATAAAATCTTTTCGCGTGGAAGTGAAGGGGACTGGGCGAGGAGTGGAGCAAGCGTGGACGCAAGAAAACAGTGATGGGTTAAGGGAGCGCGACGAGCAGCGCCCAGCTAGGTAGCTACGTGAGGCCAGGTGACGGTGGGAAGTGGGGAGAGGATGGGAGGAATTTTAATGGGGGCAAGGAGGATGACGGATCACTTGCCTGATTTTATCTTGATTTTCTTTTGGACGGAATGGCCGGTTTGTTGGTTGTTGCTTTTGCGGGAAGCAATTAAGGCGGGTTGTGCATGTTGTAAAAGTGGTTGTTGGCTGGCTGTTTGAGAAGTGGCTGTGACTGTTGGTAGTGAGTCTGTGAACTAGTGTGTTTGGTTGGGCTGTGGCTGTTGGCTGTTGTATAAGGAAATGTCTAAAATACCTCTAAGATTAACAAGAACAAAATTTTAAAATCGACATTGGCTGAAGTTCGATCCAATGATACAAATTAAAATAAAAATATATAAATATAATACAAATTCTTACTTAAAACTAATTTACAGAAAAGAATAAATATACATATAAATACTTGTTTAAAATAAAATTACAGAAAATAATAAATACAAATATAAATAAAATAAAATAAGGGCCAGGGGGCATCGGCCACCCCAGCCCAAATCTACCGCCGCCTCCCTCCTCGGTCCCTCCCGCCGCTTCTCCCTCCTCGGTCCCCGCTGCCGCCGGTCCACCGCCGCCTCCTCCTCGGTCCCGGCCGCCGCCGGTCCCTCCCCTCCCTCCCCCCTCGGCCGCTTCTCTCTCCCCCGAGCTCCCTCCCACCGGCGGCACCTCCCTCTCCCCCGAGCTCCCTCCCACCGGCGGCACCTCCCTCCCCCCACCGGCGGCGTGCTTCTCCCTCCCCCCGTCGCCCCCTTCCTTCTCTACCGGCGGTTTCTCCCCTCCCCCCCCGACCGCTGCTCCCTCCCCCCGAGCTCCCTCCCCCCCACCGGCAGCGTGCTTTGCTGGACGGATCCCTCGGGCTAGTTAAGCGCGGCGGCCCGGGAGCCGAGCAGGGAGCGGCGCGGAGGGCGAGGAGGTTAGTGGAGAGGAGGGAGAGGGCGTGGTGGCCGGGGAGGAGAGGACCCGGCCGAGATGGTCGAGGGGCGGCGGCCGGGATGGTCGGGGGAGGCAGCCGGGATGGTCGGGACGGAGGCCAGAGGGACGTAAGTGCATTTTCTTGTAACTCAAACCAACTAGCAGGGGCAAGGTTGGAAAGAAGTAACAAAAATCCCACCTCCACTGCGGGAAGCTGGCCCAACCCAGCTTTTTTGGATCGACCGTTTTGCACTTGAAGCCGGCAGTAGCTATTGGCAACAGCCGGACCAAAAACCAGGTGTTTGGTTGGGCTTCGGCTTTTCCCAATGGAAAGCTGGCCAGAAGCCCAACCAAACAAGGCCTAAGTGGGGGAGGGCAGGCGTCGGAACGAGAAGAAAGTAGCAATGAGCTACATCCGTATCCCTACAGCCAAAACGTATTTCATGGGAATTTGAGAAGACTAAAATGATGCGCGATACGCGCGCTCGTAAAAAGATCATACAAAAATATGACTAACTGTGAACTGTAAAAATAGATTTGTGCATATAATGATTGTTATACTAGTTCTTCGTCTCTGGTTTCTTTTTAGATATCAAGTTTGCGTGAGTGGACATGTCATGACATATTGTATAGCTATACTTTCATATATTTTTTTAGGCTTCTCTGTAGCTCCGCCATCTGAATGAACTATGATTCACAAAGTTGCCTATCGACATGTACAACATCCCATTCTACTATTTCAAAACTCCTCCTTTTCATGGGAGCTTTATGGACAGAGGAAACATCGAAGCACAATGATTGTTCTTGATGTGTGGGGGCATTGGAATCATTAGAATGTTAAACAATCTTTAAAGACCCGTTTGGTTTGGGCTCAAGATAACTAGGTTAGCTTAATTTAAATGTTGTATTTATCAACTAATAATGCTTAGTTTGTGATTGCTGAACTGTGTTGTGTTGAACTTATTTTATAATCTGCTACAAAAATATAGTCACGAAAGTAGGAAAAAGTGGTTAAACAAATAGTAAAATAGGTAAAAAACCGTTTGAAAAAATGACATTGTCATAATCCACCATAATGTCAAATGGAGCCTAACTCGATTAGTCTAAATTATTGTTTATTAGATGGATTAACTAGGTTATAGTAGAGAAACAAAATTCAAGAATATTAATTGTGTGTTAACTTATTTCACTGTTTTGGTGGGTTAGTTTAATCATAGGTTAAGCTTAAAAGACCTTTACCAAGTTAGCTTAACACTCTACACTTGTATTCAATCTGTGTCACAATACATGACGTTCTAGATATTAACGTGGTCTCTACAGATTACACTCTAATCATCAATTTTTACGAAGAAACTTTTCTTCAAATAAAAATAAGTACACATTATGAGAGTATATTTCTCGATTTCATATCGTAGATATTGATAAAAATTTTATTATAATGGTTAAACTTTAAAATATTTGATTTATCTAGATTCTATAACAACACGTACCGTGACGTGGAGGCAGTACTGGTAATTGGCCGGTTATTGGACTTATTGATACCCTTGGTAAAAGGTCATACCAGTGGAAAAATACCGGTCTGAGCAAACTTAGTACAAATTTAGTAATTTACTCAATTTTTTAGCAAATTTTAAGTTTTGTTTGAATACTTTCGGACGGTAATGGTGATGGTAACCAAAAATACCGGCCCCTCCAGCAAAAATCACACTGGTACCCAAAACCTTCCGTAGTACAATTTGTTTCTTGACACTATAATAGTAAACAGAAATATTCCAATGTTATGGCATAACTTCAAGTTGCTGGTCAGCCTGTGGATGTTCAACAACTTGCTCTTGCGTGGATAAACTATCAAGGCACTTTTTGAAGAAATCAGAAGGCAAGAAAAATGACTGATGCATCCAAGAGATGTCGAGAGATCTGGACAGCAGACAGATGCTCTTGCCGTGCATGTCGATGATGCAGATGTAGTACCTATCCATTGCCATGGTCTTAGGTGGCAGGAAGTGGAGTACGACGCTGTCTTCTCGCTCAGCAACGGCCACTGAGGCACATCATCTTCGGTAAACCAGCCTTCTCGAAGTCCTCCAGCTCCCAGATAGAGCTCCCTGTCTTTGCTTCAGTGCCGCCATGACTCATCCAATGTCCACATCGACACCGTCGTGTTGCCGAAGCAACGCACCTCGAGCTCAGGTTCCTCTTCGTCGCAATGGCGCCAGAGCTCGTGTTTCATGATGGAGTGGTCGTTGATGGAGAGAAACGTGAAGGGAGATGGAAGAGTGAAGTTAAGTTAGAGTCGGAGTATAATCACATTCTAGCAACTAACTGACACTAAATAGAGAAATACCTATGTAATATTTTTTTCTATGTTCCTCTCATTTTTTCTATGTCCACATGTCGTAGGTATAGGCCTAGACAGTAGATTTGTAGCACCCCCGGTCGGCTACAGCGGCCTCCGGGCGTGCGAGGGGCAAACGAGCGAGAAGCAACACGCGTGAGACAGTCGACGACGGAAATCAATATTTGTATTAGGGCACGGAATAGAGAGCTCAAAAGGGGGGAAATGAAAAGTGGATCCCTTGCCCTCTACCCCCAGGGGGCTATTTATAGGGAAAAGGGAGAAAAGTATGAGATTACAGTTTTACCCTCACATGAGAGGGAACTTATAAGGACATTATGGTCATTTTCCATCTCTAAGAATCCTAGGAGAATATTCCCGAGCATCTTCGGGAGAATCTTCTTGGAGAACGTGATGGCCTCGCGTGTGGGCTCGTCGGAGACAGCACTGACGACGGAGAGTGGACTCGTCGGGGACAGCTCTGACGCGGAGCGCGGGCTCATCGGAGACAGCCTTGACGACGGAGAACGGGCTCGTCGGAGACAACCCTGACGACGAAGCGTGGGCACGTCGAAGACAGCCCCGACGACGGAGAGTGTGTGGACTCGTTGGGGGCAGCCTTGACGCGGAGAACGTCAACGAAAACCTTAACAGTGTCACAATGATTCTGAACAGCGTCGATTCGGGGTAGCGCAGAAACCCTCCTCCAACACCACAGATGATACATGCCAGTAATCATTTACAATATTGTACTTATATGTGTTAAACATTAACATCAGTAATCAATTTTTTTCTTTCTTTTTCTCCTCTTTTTTTTCTTTTCTCTTCTCCCTTTTTTCTCTTCTGCCGTGCGCCTCATCCACCAGCCCAGCACCGGCCCGTGCTCACCCCTCTTGGGCCAGCCGGCCTCCCCTGCTGCCGCTTAACGGGCCACGGCCCAGCACCGTATTAGGGCAGCCCCCAGGGGCATATATTAACAAAAATGCCCCTGGAGAGCACGCCTCCACCGCGCGCCCTTTTTTTTTCTCCAAACCGGCGCCGCCTCCCAGCTGCTTTTGCGCCGCCGCCCCGCCCTCCGATCGCCGCCACCTCCCGGCTCCCCCTCGCACGGCCCAGCTCCGGCGACCCCAAGCGGGCGCGGGCGCGCGCCAGTGGGCCTCGGCGGGCTACGACCGTCCTCGGCGGGCTTCGGCCATCCTCGGCGGGCTTCGGCCGTCCTCGGTGCCGCCGCCTCGCTCCCCTCTCGCCGCCGCCTTCCCCATGCGCCGCCACCTCTCGGCTTCCCCGCGCACGGCCGAGCCGCGGGCTCCAGCGGGGCTCGGCAGACAAAGGCGGGCTCGGGCGCGGCCACGCGGGCGAGCGCGGGTGCGCGGCCGGAGGAGCGGGCGGGTGTGGTCCCGAGCGACGACGAGCGGGCGGCGGCGGGCGAGCGGCCACGCGGCGGCCAGCGGCGGCGAGCAGGTGGCAACCCAGCAGGCCAGCGGCCGTGCCGCGGGCGGGCGCGGCCCCGTGCGGGCGCGGCCCCGTGCGGCGACAAGCGGGCAGCGGCGCGCGAGCGCAGGCATCGGCGGATGGAGGCGGGCTCGGGCGCGGCCACGTGAGCGAGCGTGGGTGCACGGCCGGAGGAGCGGGAGGCGGAGCAGTGCGCGGGCGAGCTTCGGCGAGCCCGTGTTCGGGCGGACTCCGGCGGACTTCGGCGGCCCGGGCAGCGACGAGCTCGCGCTCGGTCGGAGCAGAGCGCGGGCGTGCAGGCGGACTTCGGCGAGCTTCGGCGGAGCGGGCGGCGGCGAGCCCGCGTTTGGGCGGACTTCGGCGGCGCGTGCAGCAGCGAGCCCGCGCTTGGGCAGAGCAGTGTGCAGGCGTGCGGGTGGGCTTCGGCGAACTTCGGCGAGGGACGCGACGCTCGGCGGCACGGTGAACATGGCGGTGCAGCAGGTGAACGCGAGCGACCGCGAACGACTGCGGACGACATGAACGACGCGTGATCAAACGCGGACGAGCGCGGACGAACGGGAGCGGCGTGCGAACAGACGCGGGCGACGCGTGGGTAGCGTGCGGGCGCGCAGCGCGGCGACAGACGCGGCAGACGCCCGAATGCGAACGCGAACAAACACGAGCGCGAACACAGACGACGTGCGAACGCGAACGCGAGCACGGCGACGAGCGGAGAGTGCGAACGCGAACAAACGTGAGCGTGGTGACGAGCGGACGAATGCGAACGAACGCGAACGCGAGCGAGGCGATGAGCGAACGAACGCAGACGACGTGCGGATGACGTGCGAACGACGTGCTGACGGCGCGCGGACGATGTGCCGATGGCGTGCTGACGACGCGCGGTCGACATGCTGACGACGCGCGGTCGACATGCCGACGACGCACGGATGACGCGCTGACGATGCTGACGACGAGCGGACGGCGTGCTGACGACGTGCTGACGACGCGCGGACGGCGTGCGGGCGAACGACGCGCAGAAAACGTGCTGAGGACGGGCACGCGAACGATGTACGGACGAAGCGCGGACGACGCCAAATTAGGTGAGCTTGATCCGCCAGCTGAGTCGAGATGTCATCAAACAAGCGCAAGGACAGGGCGACCGCTGCTCTCGAGATGGCGGAAAAGGACTACTCCCGCTATCTGGGCCCCTCCAGCGCGGACATGCCGCTCATCGGACGCATAGCGGCAAAGGGCAAGATCCCGGGCCTCAACGGCCTCGGTGGCGTCGAGCTCCCCAAATCCTTGACAACGTCGACGTAGTCCTTGACATCGTTGATGTAGATGAGCGCTGAGGTTGCCCTAGATATTACCGATGTAGTCTTTGATGACGTCGACGTAGACCTTGATGATAACGGACGTCAAGGTTGCCCTTGGCGTTGTTGACATAATCCTCGACGGAGACGGACGTCGAAATTGCCATTGACGACGTCGACGTAGACGGGCGCTGAGGTTGCCCTTGACGACGTCGACATAGTTCTCGATGGCGACGTTCTGTTGATGTGAATGTTGAGTCTGCGCTTGTCTTTTATGGGAAACACCGACGTGCGCCGACACAGATGTTGAGTCTGCGTGCATCGGTGCCGGACGTCTAGGCTCGCTTCTAGCGAGCCCCTTGCGGAGATGACACCAAGTTTAATATTTTCAACTTGCGCGCCGTACCATCTTAGGCAAAAGGTTGCACGTCAGCGTTGGATGGGGTGTTGTCGACACCGGCAGTGACGTTGGCGGAGTGTCAATGCCGAGGAGAATGGAAACTTCGGCGAAGTATGTTGACGCCGGACGGAACATGTCGATGCCGGGAGGAGTGTCAACGCCGGACGGAACACGACGACGCCAGACGGAACCTGTCGATGCGGAGGAGCATGCCGACTTCGGCGGCGTACGTCGACGTCGAGGAGCACGTCGACGCTGAAGAGCATGCCGACTTCAGCGGAGAATGTCGATGCCGGACGGAACACATGGATGCTGAGGAGCATGTCGAAGCCGGGCGGAGTGTTGACGCCGGATGGAGCATGTCCGTGACGGTGGAGTGCCGACGTCAGACGGAGCATGTCCGTGACAGTCGAGTATGTCGGACGTAGCATGTCTGTCGATGTCGGACGAAGCATATTCGTGACGGCGGAGTGCCGACGTCAGACGAGCATGTCCGTGACGGCGGAGCATGTCGACGTCGGACGGAGCATGTCCGTGACGGCGGAGTGCCGACGTCGGACGAGCATGTCCGTGACGGTGGAGCATGACGACGTTAGACAGAGCAATGATGCCTGGCAGCTCGGCTTTTTTTCTGGGGGAGCCCCTTGTCCGGATGGTGCTGAGCGTGGAAGGTGTCGAGGCACACACGGACCGTACCCGGGGAGGGCGTTGAGGCGCATGTGGTGCCTTGTCCGCAGATAGTGTTGGAGCATGCTGCGGTACCTTGCCGAGACGTCTGTGGTGTCGCCAACGTCGATGCGAACATATCGTGGGACGATATTGGTGTGCGCACATGGCTGGCGCCGAGCGTGAAGTCCGGTACCTACAAGGTGTTTGCTCTTTTTGCGCGAATTTTGACGCGGCGTGCTCCGGTGGGATTATTAAGTCGTCGTATCAGAGGAGATAGTTTGTTGCAAGGTGCGCAGCACCCTGCCTCCTAACGAAAAAACCTAGCGCTCGAGGACATGTCTGAGAGCGCTTGTGGCCTTCCCTAACCACAACCTTTGATGCCCACTGGCATAGCAAGGAGTGCATTGATGCTTCACCTGGCATGGGCACTTCGCATACGACAGGAACCAATAATTAACGTGCAATTGCTGCAGTTACTTAGTGTATGATGACAACAACACATGACACTCGATGGTGACAAACACTTGACGCTCGATGGCGGCAAACAATCGGTCACTCGATGGTGACAAACACATGACACTCGATGGTGCGTGTAAGAACATTTCCGCCTTACTTTGACGTATATATGCCTGTTTCGACGTCGCGGGGAGCTTACCGTCGCATGACCCCGGAGGGAAGGGACGCTCTATCCGGGCCAGAGATGGCTCGACATCGCGGGGAGCTATTCGTCGCACGACCCCGGAGGGAAGGGACGCTCTATCCCGACTGGAGATGGCTCGACATCGCGAGGAGCTATTCGTCGCACGACCCCGGAGGGAAGAGACGTTCTATCCCGGACGGAGGTGGCTCGACATCGCGGGGAGCTATTCGTCGCACGACCCCGGAGGGAAGGGACACTCTATCCCGGGCGGAGGTATCTCGGACGTCGCAGGGAGCTTACCGTCGCACAACCCCGGAGGGAATGGACACTCTATCCCGGACGGAGATGGCTCGGACGTCACGGGGAGCTTATCGTCGCACGACCCCGGAGGGAAGGGACACTATCCCGGACGGAGATGACTCGGACGTCGCGGAGAGCTTATCGTCGCACGACCCCGGAGGGAAGAGACACTCTATCCCGGACGGAGATGATTGAACCCTGTCACGGAGGGGCTTGATGCCATGTTGACGAGCCCCTGATGTCGTCGAGGACGGGTACGAAAGCCGCCAAGTCCAAGAGCGCGCGTGATGGCAACGTCAACGACGAGCCCCTGCTGCCGCCGAGGGCAGGCGCCGCGGAAGCCAAGCCCGAGAGTGCGGACGAGGGTGACGTTGATGACGAGTGCGGCGCGGCGGACGGGTGTGGCGGACGAGCGCGGCACGGCTGACGTGCACGGCGCGTCGGACGAGCATGGCATGGCGGATGTGCGCGGCGGAAGAGCGTGGCACGGCAGACGCGCGCGGCTGAAGAACGCAATGTGGCGGACATGCGCGACGCTTCGGACGAGCATGGCACGGCGGATGTGCACGGCGGAAGAGCGCGGGACGGCGGATGCGTGCGGCGGATGAGCACGGCGGACGAGCGCGGCGGAAGAGCGCGGCGCGGCGGAAGTGCGCGACGGACGACGGCGTTGTCAACGACAAGCCCCTAATGTTGCCGAGGGTGGGCACGGAGGACGCCAAGTCCGAGAACGTGGACGAGGGCGATGTCGATGACAATCCCCTGGTATCGCCGTCACGCAACGTTTGGCTCAAGTACAGCGCTTTCATTGAGCGCATTAGCTTCGCGCCTTAGGGTTTCGGCCTCCGTTTCGACGCGTGCGTCAGAGTTTGCCGCGTCGATCGCGGCCGCGAGGAGTCCAGCAGCGCGGACGCCAGTTGATGAGTCGTCGGCTCGGAGGTTAGCGGCCGGCGGGTCGTCGACGCGGGCGCTGCTAAGCTCCGTGGTGACAACCATGTTGCTCGTCCCGGCTCGACGCGTCGGGTTTGGTGTGTGGGGGACGATCGTCCTAGCCGCACTTTTTCTTCGGCGGCATGACTTTTCGCTCGAGTCCCCACGGTCGGCGCTGACTGTCGTAGGTATAGGCCTAGACAGTAGATTTGTGGCACCCCCGGTCGGCTACAGCGGCCTCCGGGCGTGCGAGGGGCAAACGAGCGAGAAGCAACACGCGCGAGACAGTCGACGACGGAAATCAATATTTGTATTAGGGCACGGAATAGAGAGCTCACAAGGGGGGAAATGAAAAGTGGATCCCTTGCCCTCTACCCCCAGGGGGCTATTTATAGGGGAAATGGAGAAAAGTAGGAGATTACAGTTTTGTCCTCACATGAGAGGGAACTTATAAGGACATTATGGTCATTTTCCATCCCTAAAGAATCCTAGGAGAATATTCCCGAGCATCTTCGGGAGAATCTTCGGGAGAATCTTCTTGGAGAACGTGATGGCCTCGCGTGTGGGCTCGTCGGAGACAGCACTGACGACGGAGAGTGGACTCGTCGGGGACAGCCCTGACGCGGAGCGCGGGCTCGTCGGAGACAGCCTTGACGACGGAGAGCGGGCTCGTCGGAGACAACCCTGACGACGAAGCGTGGGCACGTCGAAGACAGCCCCGACGACGGAGAGTGTGTGGACTCGTCGGGGGCAGCCTTGACGCGGAGAACGTCGATGAAAACCTTAACAGTGTCACAATGATTCTGAACAGCGTCGATTCGGGGTAGCGCGGAAACCCTCCTCCAACACCACAGATGATACATGCCAGTAATCATTTACAATATTATACTTACATGTGTTAAACATTAACATCAAGAAGCATATGAACCATGTAGGGATTTTGATGACAACTCACAAACATAGTTTTTTAATGCGGGAATACATAAACATGGTTATACACAAATGGATACCTTGAGCATATCATTAGTATCTTATAGACGAAACTAACCATTGGATGTTTAACACTTGGCAAATCGTAACAATTGGTACCTAGTATGTATAATGTATATAAAGTATCAAATTTTAAGTTGCCATCATAAAATGTTGATTTATATAGTATTCGATGATTCTGCCACCATGACTAACCTACTATCTCATACCGTAGCTTCCCGTTCCAATCATTTATGTGGTCCAAGAGTCTCTACATATTTTTTTATGGATTAAAATCCTATAAATTTAATTCGAAAATCCTTCTGCAATGGGGCCTAATTAGTGGTATTTTAAAATTTCCGCCCGGTTTATTTAAACAGGTGTACTGTACATCCTTCTATTTTCGATCTGACGGCCGTGCTGTCCCGAGCCATGCCACGTGGAGAACCGCACGGCCGAGATGCGTGCGATGCGAATCCCCCGGAAACCAGATAAGAAGCGATAGCGCTCACCCCCACGCCCCGACGCAGAGACAGCCCCGGCCTCCCATGGCGATGGCCACCGCCCTCTCCACCTCCCTCCCGCACCTCCTGCCTCGCCGCCTCCCCGCATCTCCCTCCACCGCCGTCTCCCTCCCATCCCGCGGCGTCCGGCGGCGAGAGGCTCATCCTCGCCTCGCGGCAGCCGTCGCCGCGGCCTCCGAGGTCCTCGACTCCACCAACGGCGCCGTTCCCGCGCCGACGAGCGGTGCGGCGTCGGCGCGGCAGTACGGGCGGGAGTACTTTCCGTTGGCCGCCGTCGTCGGGCAGGTGAGAAGCTCGGCGCCCTTCTCAGTTTCGTGCTGCCCCGGATGCTGCTGATTGCCTGATTGGGTGGTGTGGTGGGATTGGTTTGGTACTAGCATTTTCCCGAGATGGTTAGGGGCATTTCGTCGAACCAATGGAGTTCCCCTGCCACTTGCAACCAAATGATTGATGTACTGTGACGGTGTAAACGGCCACAGTAGTGTGGGTTTGAGTAGGCTTGGACTGTTGCAGAATCAATGTAGACAGCAGCATGCACAAATTGACATGATTTAGAGGTGTTTGCGGAAACATCACGCATTTATCACGATTTAATCCGCAGTAATGCTTTGTAAAGCTGAAAAAAGCAAACGTGAATCACTTCCAGGCTATAGTTTTCCTCCCATCGTTTCCTGCGTTGAGGTATGAGCTCAACTTTGTTTCTGGTTCTGACTTGTGAATTTTCTTGTGGCCGTCCAGGATGCAATCAAAACTGCTCTGCTGCTTGGGGCAATTGACCGTGAGATTGGAGGCATTGCCATCTCAGGGAAGCGTGGGACGGCAAAGACGGTGATGGCTCGCGGCTTACACGCTATGCTTCCACCCATCGAAGTGGTTGTGGGCTCAATTTCAAATGCTGACCCTAACATCCGAGAAGAGTAATGTCCTCGCAATGCCCTATCTAACAATGCTTTGAGCATTTATTCTTCCCACATTCAGCTTCTTCCTATAAATGCTTCCCAATAAGTTGTACAGGCCAAGTTTTTTTACTCTGATTTTGATCTGTATCACAACCTATTAGGACCGTTTGTTTTTCTGAAATGTTTTGTCAGCTTACTTGGTTGAGTTCCTCTTATAGCAGATGGGAGGATGGTTTAGCTGACCAAGTTCAATATGACGCTGATGGTAATGTCAAATCTGAGATTGTTAAATCACCTTTTGTGCAGGTATACTACACCGACTTAGTGTTATAATATCTTCCCAAACCATTGTTAGTTTAATAATGCTGCAGGTTTCCCCTTGACAGATTCCACTTGGTATCACAGAGGATAGGCTCATTGGATCAGTTGATGTTGAAGCATCAGTGAGATCAGGAACTACTGTGTTTCAACCTGGTCTTCTTGCTGAAGCTCATAGAGGTGTTCTTTATGTTGACGAGATAAATCTATTGGATGAGGGCATAAGCAATCTACTTCTGAATGTCTTGACTGAGGGAGTTAATATTGTGGAAAGAGAGGGCATTAGCTTCCGTCATCCATGCAAACCACTTCTAATTGCTACTTACAACCCGGAGGAAGGATCTGTACGTGAACACTTACTTGATCGCATTGCAATTAATTTAAGGTACTTTAGACTTGGAAGATTGCTTGCTTATTTTCTTTTTTATTACTAAGTCCATAGTATAACTTTTTTATCAAATCAGGGATTAGTGTGTTCTCATATAATGAAATTCTTCTGCATCTTTGAACTACCATAGTTTGCTCATTGCCATACCGTTTCTTGTTGCAGTGCTGACCTTCCATTGAATTTTGATGACCGTGTGGCAGCTGTCAATATTGCAATGCAATTTCAGGAGTCTAGCAACGATGTTTTTAAGATGGTGGAAGAAGAAACTGAGGTCGCAAAAACTCAGGTACTACTGAATAACTGAATTTACCGATGCATTAATTAACAAAGGCTGCAAGATACCTGCTTTACCAAACCAGAATAGGGTACAAACTCTATTTAGTTTCTGTTTTCGTTTTTCTGGTATTGCTGTATTACACACAAACACCTTTCTTCAGAACACTCATGATTACAAAGGAGAAACCAATGGTCACATGAAAAGCAAGAAAGTACATCAGGTGCAAGCGCAACGCATGCTTGGGCTTAAAAGCATGGATCTCTTACATGCATATTGGATATCTTATTAATTAGATTTGATCTTACCATATATTTCCTTTATTTTCTATTATAAGTCATTCTAGTCTTGGCACAAGAATAAATGAATTTGATCAAATTGCCAATTTAACCTTATTCAAGATGTCTTTGTGCATGAGAGGCATATGAGAAAATATTATAATTGGCACGATGTTGCTACTAAGTAAAGGGAATTGGATGGAAAGAATGCGAGAAGTTTGTCCTGAAAAGGTGGAAAGACTTATATTCTGAAAAATCTTTTAATGTGAAATTTAGGGACAGATCTCTCTATTAACTACACACTGTTGAGTAAACAAGCCAGGCCCCTATTAAACAAAAAACACATAGGATGCATGTAACCTGAAGTACTCATCCAGCTGTTTATACATGATAGTGACATGAGACAAGTTGTTATACATAATTTTAGGATCTTCGATACAGAATTAAGAGTTGTACTATTTCCATATGATTTTCCCTCATCTTCATAATTTACATTTAGTTTCATGGCTGTGTTGTTTTAAATCCCAATGTTATTCATGCATGCTGTAACTAGCTGGTCATACCCACGTGTTAGATTGTACCTCCTCCCTCACTAAATATAGGTCGCCGTGGGATCCGTCCGGTCAAACTTTTGAAACTTTAACCTTTAATATATGTTTCTCAATTTTTTTTTGTTAAAGCACATAAATCTACCACATGCTAATACTTTCACCATATACAATTTTTATTATTTGTTTTGCAGTATTCAAAGTCTTGCATCCAAGACTAAAAAAGAGTCAAAGTTGACTTATATTTAGTGGCAAGGGAGTATTTGAGTTGAAAATTTTGTTATGTACTGCTCATCTCACAAGCGGTAATACATGGTCACGCAGATAATTTTGGCAAGAGAGTATCTGAGGGATGTTGCTATCAGCACAGAGCAGCTCAAATATCTTGTCATGGAAGCTATACGGGGTGGCTGCCAGGTTTGTTGACTTGTTGGACGTTGATGTTCTTCCAGCCAGTGGATTGCTGAGATATGTTGGTATAAGCTATGCAGAGTTGGAGTTTGAATTAAAAGCTTGCACTATCCTAAAAAAAGAAGCTCACACTGTCCTTGTTATGTTTAGTACTCTGTATACATGCATCTTATAACATGGGGCTAAAAAATGCATTTTATTGATGCTTTAGCCTTGCAAGCTAAGAGCTTTCTTTATGAGACCTATATACGTTGGTAGGCGGATTGTGATAAGTTTCGGTTAGTTTAGCGTTGCTGTGTCCTTACTATGAGCCTAGTGTTTGTAAAAGCAATTTTGTTTTGTATTGTGCAGCAATACCTGCAGAAAACAGTCAACATTTGTAACCATGATTGGTTAGCCTAGTACTTATCATATCATTTGAAGCATGCGTGCCTTATGTTGTTCTATGCATTCTTTTTTTGGTTTGGCATCATTATTCAAGGAGTTTGGTGAATCTTTTCTCCATATACGTGCATCCAATGTAACTGATAGACCAATCAACCCATTTTCAAGTGCTCCACACTGTTTCGAGCCTGTTTCTGTTGTTACCTCTGGCTGCAACATGCAACCTAGGCTATTTCATTGTGCCCATTAGGTCGTGTGGTCAACTGGTTATTTGTCGTAACCATTGTTGTCATTCTAGTGGTGTTTATTGTAAACCCTGAAGTCAATGTGTGGCCTTGCCTTATTGTCTAGGTATTATACCTGTATGTCTATCACACAGTCATGTTTTATTTATACAATAATGATGATTGTTGAGACAGTTATGCCAATTTATTGAGGTTAGTGGTTGGATGTGCCCTCATATTTAGATATAAATATCTGAGTTTCTGACACTTATTGCAGGGGCACCGTGCTGAGTTGTACGCTGCTCGAGTGGCAAAATGTCTTGCTGCCATGGAAGGACGTGAAAAAGTATACGTGGATGACCTTAAGAAAGCTGTTAAGTATTCTTAGGCTTGCGAACTCTTCATTCTGTAATACAGCAAGACACTCCCCTGGAATCTCAGTTGATATATCAATGCTTTCTTCATCTCTTTACTCGACTGTACCCAATGAAGTATATTGTGACTGCTTGTTAAGAATAAGTAGCAAGTAGTGCTGTCTATGCCACAACAAAGTAATTTGTGTGCTCGCATAACTCCTATGTTTCTTTTGATATGCCATTGCTACGCATTTATGCCAAAAAGTTGGAAGTGCTTTCAAGTTAGACATTTGACATTCATGGTACCTTCCCTTCTTGCAGGTAGAGCTAGTTATCCTACCTCGCTCGATCATATCTGATAACCCACAGGAGCAGCAGAACCAACCACCTCCACCCCCACCTCCACCACCTCCACAAAATCAAGATTCTGCAGAAGATCAAGATGAGGAGAAGGAGGAGAATGAGGAGGAAAAAGAGGTTGATTTATATTATTGAGCAATCCATACTTGCTGCCTTATTCATTTGTTTCTCATAGCTCATTATTAGCTGTTTTCTTGGACAGGACGATGAGGAAGAAAACGAACAACAGGATGACCAGATACCTGAGGAGTTTATTTTTGATGCTGAAGGTGGACTAGTAGATGATAAACTCCTTTTTTTTGCTCAGCAAGCACAAAGACGAAAAGGAAAAGCTGGACGAGCAAAGAATGTGATATTCTCAGAAGACAGAGGCCGATACATAAAGCCTATGCTTCCTAAGGTTTCAACTTTTACCTCATCAACTCTGCAACTTAAATTACTTGATTGTTCGAGGATTCCTGGATCCAAACTCGTGTTTTATGCTCAGTTCAATGTGAATAGAGCTTTAGCACTTCTCCTTATGTAGGTCTGATTCTTTTGTATATTGACATTACTCTGATTCCTTTCAGTGCGTTCCGTCATTTTACTGATATACCAGATACCTATACTGCACTGTTCCTTTGTATATCACTCCTACCTTATTGCTCAGTACCCTTTCTCACCAAATAGGCTCTTCGTCTAAACAGTTGATTCTGTTGTAGGGTCCAGTAAGGAGGTTAGCTGTTGATGCGACACTTCGAGCAGCTGCACCATACCAAAAACTGCGGAGAGAGAAAGATCTTGACAAGACAAGAAAAGTTTTTGTTGAAAAGACTGACATGAGAGCCAAAAGAATGGCTCGAAAAGCAGGTGCTCTGGTATGTCTCTCTCTCTCTCTCTCCCCCTCTGCACATTTGCTTGTGCAGTTTCATGGGAACCTGTAGGTTATATTACTCATGTTTTATGGTACTCCAATACATTTTTTTTCCATACGACTACACTTGTATGGTACTCCAATACATAGTATCATATTATCTATTTTCTCTGACCTGGTCATCTCTGGTCTCTTTCTCTCTCTCTGCACATTTGCTCGTGCAGTTTCATGGAAATCTGTAGGTTATGTTACTCATGTTTTATGGTACTCCAATGCATAGTATCATATTATCTATTTTCTCTGCCCCGGCTATGCGGCGAACATGATTTTTCCAATCATGATAATTAACTGCTCTGATTGGACTTATTTGTTGACAGGTCATATTTGTTGTGGATGCTAGTGGCAGTATGGCTCTGAATCGGATGCAGAATGCAAAAGGTGCGGCAATGAAGTTGCTTGCAGAAAGCTACACAAGCAGAGATCAGGTACTACTGAAATGTAAAAGTTTGGTGGTAGCATTTGTTGCTTGTTGCATAACCTGTAAGCCACCTTCAATTGTGGTTCCCCTTGGAGATAATTTTATTTCATGGTTATATGGCTAGTTTGTACACCAACCTATTTGGCATCCATCTCAGGTTTCAATTATTCCATTCCGTGGAGATTATGCTGAGGTTCTACTTCCGCCGTCAAGATCCATAGCAATGGCCCGCAAACGTCTTGAAAAGCTACCATGTGGTGGTGGTTCTCCTTTAGCTCATGGCCTTAGTACAGTAAGACCTAAGATAAGCATTGTGTTGAATTTTGCTCTAGGGCATCTATAATCTGGATAACATTGTGGTTTTTACCTCAAGGCTGTCAGAGTGGGGTTGAATGCTGAAAAGAGTGGTGATGTTGGACGTATTATGATCGTTGCAATCACCGATGGAAGAGCTAATGTATCACTGAAGAAATCCACTGATCCAGAAGCTGCTGCTGCTGCTTCAGATGCACCAAGACCTTCTTCTCAAGAATTAAAGGTACAATTGCTATTCTAACATCAGATAATGTAGTGCGATATAAAAAGTATCTTTTTTGACAATAGAAGTCTGTGACATCCTTTTGGAACTTCCTGTTGTGCTCAAGCGGTACTTCCAAATTGCTTAACAACACCAAAGCTAATACGGTGGTCATTGTCTTTTTCAAGGATGAGATACTTGAGGTGTCTGGCAAAATATACAAGGCAGGAATGTCACTTCTTGTCATTGATACCGAGAACAAGTTTGTATCAACGGGATTCGCGAAGGAAATTGCAAGGGTTGCCCAAGGTATTCTCGGAATGATATCTCTCGAAATATTAGGAATAATTACGCTACTCCATCTAACGCAGTAGGAAACCATGTTCTTTCTTTTCTGGATTTTAGTACACATTTTCACGGTAATATGAGTTTGAGCCTCGGGGGCTTTTTGGTTGGACTTTTGCTATAATTTTTTTTGCTTATAAGCTAAAAGTCCCAACCAAACACCAAATAAGTCAAAACCAGTGTTTCTTTTGTAGGATGCTATTCTGAGATTGCCCATATAGTTGGCCATTAATTATCTGCATTTACCACTCAAACAAAACAACCGAAACTCAGTTTTCCCATAACAGATCACCCGCAACAGTTTTCTTACAGCAGACAGCCCACACCTGATTTTAGATAAGTGCAGCTCAACCAAATACCCCCTAATATGCTCCCTATTTTAAGGGAAAGTAACATTGTAGTCACTTAAAGAGATGTCTGCCATCTGTATCACTAAGCACCAACATTCCGTAAATAATTTTCTGCATAACTTCCATGACCACAATTTTTTTTCTTGCTTTGCCAGGAAAATATTATTACCTGCCAAATGCTTCAGATGCTGTAATTTCTGCCGCCACCAAGACTGCGCTCGCGGACTTGAAGGGTTAGTGATGTTGGAGCATCGGCGCCCATCTGTTGTCTGTACCGTCTGATGATTGGCAAAGCTTCATTCGTGCAGTAATTTGTGCAGCAGTTTTCATGATTCGTGAAACTTTGGGACGTTTTGGCTCTTATAACCAATTTTGTTGTAGTGTTTTTTATTTTTTATTTTTACCATCAGAGTTCAAATCCGAGCATAACATCTTGTAAAGATCGAAATTCCCCTCCTTATCCTCAAATAATTGGCCATGTAAATCTATTGCTTTTTTTTAATGCAGAAATCTATTGGTGCTGAGTGCCATGTACAATTATAATAAACATTTTAAAATTATGCAAAGAAAATAGAGTAAATTACTCAAAACTAAAACTTCGAGATATCTCGTAGCACTTTACCCCTATGTTTTAGATTATTTTTTTGCAAAACCATAATTTTTCAGCTAATCTGTAACACTACGCCCTAAACAGCCATTTATAGCTCTTAATAGTTAAACCGACCCCTCGGGCCTACTTGTCAACACCTAAGGTGCTGCACGGGCCAAAATTACATAGGCCCCACTGTCAACATTCTCTCTATCTCCTTTTCCTCTTCCTCCTGTCTCTCTCTCCCGCTCCACTCTCTCTTTTTGCACACATTCTTCAATTGCCATGGCACCCTTGTCACTCTCCTTCCTACTGGCACACCTCCTCTCTCCCCTCCATGAGCATCGTCTTCGCTGTGCAAACTCCACACCACCCACCTCCAAACCAGTCTCCCCTATAGTCGCAACGACGCCGATGTTGATGATAAGGGGGCCCCTGCTCCCTATTCTTCTCGTCATCCTGTCGTGTTGCTTTGACCTGGGAGGGGTTGTCAAGAGGGATGTCCAACTCGGGCCTCAACTCCATGAGCAGAATCGCCAGCCTACACTAGCTAATTTGGGCTCGGTATGGACGTGTGCTTCATCTAGACAATGCCGATGCACCCGCACTCTGCCATGCCGTGGCAACCGCCTGGGACACATTCTCCTAGACGAGCTGTGGTGTTGCGGCAGCCCAGCTTCCACATCGAGGTGAGGAAGGTTCAGGTTCCCGGGACCCACTGTCGACGCCACACTTGGAGGCGGTA